>CM072511.1:161689313-162186813 GCA_036898135.1 Oncomelania hupensis
AGATTAATTAATATACTTCTGTTTGTATTGCTTTGTACTTGTTCCTGTTCGCCAGACATTTCATTGTTATCATTTGTCAAAGGGTAGCACTTATTTAGGCTTTGCTTTTGTGTGCCCTTTATGTTCTCCATGTTTTGTTTGCTAGTCTCGTCAATAATACAATTCTGCTTAAACCCAAAAACACACACACACAAATCCTCAAAGGCTTTGTCTACTTAGGCGAAAATCAGTTTAGCCACATTCCGCATTGTTGGTTTAAACAGAATTTTATTTTTCACGAGACAAGTAAACAAAGCATGGAGAACATAAAGGGCACACGAAAGCAAAGCTTAAATAAGTGCTACCCTTTGACAAATGTTAGAAAGGCTCGCAAGATAGCGGAAGACGAGCTGCACCCACTGCATGGCGAGTTCCAGATGCTCCCCTCTGGCCGCAGGTACAGAGTTGCCAAGTGCAGGACCAACCGTTTCCAGCAGACGTTTGTCCCATCTGCAATCACGCTACTCAACGAGCAGTTAAAATAAATCTCCATAGCATTTGGGCTGGGTAAAGGGGGTGGAGGTGGGTGGGAGTGGGGTAAGACAAACTGTAATTTGTCTCAATAAGAGCTACCTTCATAAGTTTCTTTCTATTTACGGTATACCGTATGAATGTGTGCGAAAATTATTGATTGTGTGCGTATAATGTAAACTCACTAGTCGTGTAACGTATTATTGGTGATGATATCAATTGCGCATTAGGCCTATGTATTTACTAGTCATATTGTGTACTAGTCATGATAATTTAAATGGAATCTTTGTTCATCAAATATTTTTTATTACTGCCATGCTGTATGAATGTGTGTGAAAATGTATTGATTGTTTGTGCATGATGTATAAGAACATTGACTATTAATGTAATGTGAACTGTGAGGTTTTGTATGTTGGTTTAATTAATTGACGTATAGACTGTGATGTGGGTGCTTGACGTGATTAGGTGACATGATATATATTGACAGTGTTTGCGGTTCTATTTTGTGATCTGATTGCCTGATGTGCTGATTTGGCTCGGAAGAGTCCGCTGGACCTAAAGCAATAACCTTGTATTGTATTGTATTGCCTGATGTGTGATGTCTGATTGTTTACTTTCGATAGCCTATTTTGCGTAAATGTGAGAAAGTGATGTGTCTGCTTGTACTGTGCTGTAATGTATTGTATTGTGTATGAACTTATAACCTATATTCTGATGTATTCCCATATGCGCAAAACAAATTCTTCACATGAAGTCAATAAATCTTGAATCTTGAATGACAATAATGAAATGTCTGGCGAACAGGAACACGTACAAAACAATAAAAAATTGAAGCACATTAATTAATCTTCTCAACAATGAAAAGAAAACAAACATATAACTATAGTATAACAGACACGAAATGCAATAACGTCGAACAAGAAGAAAAGTAATAAAGACATAAATGAATGCACTAACGAGAAACAGATACATGCACCCAAGAGTAAACTTTGCACGATGTAGTAGCTGTCGATTAAAAGGTAAATAAATGCCTGCAGCAATCTAAAACAATGAGAGAAAAAGGTCAGTTTGGAGGAGGGGGAAAAAAAAGTCACGTGCAAGTAAAAAAAAAGAAAGTGAAATAAAAACAACGCGCGCGCACACGCACACGCACACGCACACACACCCACACACCCACACACACACACATTCAAACGCACACAGAGAAATAGTTCGAGACTACGTGTTTGCACGTGAACAGATATTTAAAATAGTGATGAACTCTTCTATTCCGTTCAAAGAGACAATTATCTGGTCAGTTTCTCTCTGACAGCTATTAATAAACTCGTGGTGCGAAGGGATGGGGTGTAACTACTAGGGAGAGGGAAACAAATGGGGATTGGTTTAACTGGTATCGAGGTGACCAATCAGAGGTGAATTTGCATCATTGGGCTATTTTCTAAACGAAGCGGTCACTAGATGTGAGGAATGTGTGAAATCTGGAAAAGATTTTGGCTTTTTTTTGATGGTCACTGCTAAACAATAAGGTGTTGATGTTTGGAAAAGTAGGGTCTATTGTTATGGCATAGGGCAATGATAAAGATGGGCTTTCCGTACTCAAACCAACGATTAAAGTCTCGATGCAATATGTTCATTTTCTGTTCCGACAGGGAGTTATTTTCCAGGTTTAACGTACTCCAATACGCTATACGATCTACTAGATGATATTTTTAGCGCTTGAAAGGTTGCCATGGCTGCTATTATTAGGCACAAAACTACAGAATTTATTGATTTTTAAAAAAAAAATTTTTATACAATTTTCTTTTTGGAGGGGAGAGGGGGGGGGGGGGCGCAAGCTTATTTTTTCTAAAGTGGTGCAACACTCACTATGAATGTTAAAGGGATCTGTGGAGAGAAAGTGATCAACGTTTGGCTTTAATCCTACGCATTTATATCTGGTCAGTAGTCAGTATTTGTCACACTGAACCATTCTGAATATAGTGTGTATATCTTGTGATGGCCATTTACCCCCTTTTCTAAGCGCTGTGAACATGAACTGGTTTTGTGGATACCTGCGCTATATAAGACTACATCATCATCATCATCATCATCATCATCATCATCATCATTACCACAGGTACCACCACCACCACCACCACCACCACTACATCATCATCATCATCATCATCATCATCATCATCATCATCATCATCATCATCATCATCATCATCATCATCATCATCATTCTCGTCATTAATCGCGGATTGTGTTTTCCTGAGACAGCTGTTACTCATGAACATGATTTATTTGTGTGCGTTACTATGCGTGTGTCGGGAAATAAAAGTATTTGTGTGCGCGTTTGTGTGTGGGTGTGTGTGTGTTTGTGTTGTGTCTGTGTGGGTGTGTGTATGTGTGTGTGTTGTGTGTGTGTGTTGTGTCTGGGTGTGTGTATGTTTGTGTGTGTGTGAGTGTGTATAGGCGTGGGTGTTGGTGGTGAGGAAAAAAGGGGTGGGGGTAAACGTTGGTGCGAAGCACGCGGCGTAGAAACCAATTAGCAGGTAGGTTTGTTGGTTTTTCAGTCACTGTATGTGAGATTCTCTCAGCTCCATAAACATTGTATGAATGACGCCATGGTAAAACGCAACGTTCCTCATTCACACATACACATCTCCCTCCGCCTCCCCCCTTCTTTTATTCTCCCCTCTCTTCAGAAATCACGTTCCCCTCTCCCCCTCACACACACTCGTTCCTACCCACGCACTTCCACTTCCTGTATAGCGAAGTCTTCCCTCCTACGTTCATGCTTTCCCCAAATGTGGTTCATAGCAATGTTAACTGTCTCTAGCTTGCCAATGTGCTTTAACATCTTCTTTATTTCTTTCGTTCTTTCGTTCGTTCTTTCTTTCGTTCTTTCTTTCTTTCTTTCTTTCTTTCTTTCTTTCTTTCTTTCTTTCTTTCTTCTTCTTCTTCTTCTTCTTCTTCTTCTTCTTCTTCTTCTTCTTCTCCTTCTTCTTCTTCTTCTTCTTCTTCTTCTTCTTCTTCTTCTTCTTCTTCTTCTTCTTCTTCTTCTTCTTCTTCTTTTTTCTTCTTCTCCTTCTTCTCCTTCTTCTTCTTCTTCTTCTTCTTCCTTTCTCTCTGTCTCTCCGTGTCCCCCCTCTCTCTATCTCTTTTTTTCTCTGTAATTTTATCTCTTTCTCTGTATTCACCCCTTCTCTCATCTCTCTCTCTCTCTCTCTCTCTCTCTCTCTCTCTCTCTCTCTCTCCCTCTCTCTCTCTCTCACTCTCTCCTTTTCGCTGCAATAACAAAGGCTGTTGAAGTTGACTGTTTCCTAGTGAAGGCACACTTGGAATGTTAAAGTATGACTCCTTGTATTTATTTTATTTGTCTGTTTATGTATTTATTTGTTAATTTAAATTAAATTATATGAATGTTATCTATGTGTTTTTTTAAAAGTTTATGTAATTTTAAAAAAAAAGAAGTAATTTTAGTTATTTATTCGTTCGAAATGTCGGTAAAAACGTCGCCCGTAATGCAAGACATGAGAGAGAGAGAGAGAGAGAGAGAGAGAGAGAGAGAGAGAGAGGGGGGAGAGAGAGAGAGTGAGAGAGCGAGCGATAGATAGATAGACAGACAAAGTAGAATATAATAATAATAATAATAATAATAATAATAATAATAATAATAATAATAATAATAATAATACGTAGATTTCTATAGCGCACATATTTCACACGATAAAGAGTGACTCAAGGCGCATGTTCATTAGTATGGCGGCACAATCCATGCCGTCGAGAGACTCGGACAGTAACTTTAAACAAAAGTTATACCACTCAAAGTCCTTTACCTTGCGCAGAAGGGGAGCTTATTGTGGTATCTTAACCTAAAGTAAGGGGAGATTACGCAATAAACGCAAGGGAAGATTTACTCACGTCTCTGTACTTAAAGCAAGGGAGCTCATTCGCGTCTGTTGCGTCAAGCAAAGGGAGATCAGTGAGGTCTGGTACTGGCACGTGCAGACGACAGTAAGACGATGTTTGGAGAGAGAGAGCAGTCACAACAGGGATTTGGGATCTAGTCTAACGTCTTGGGGCTGCGTGTGGCAATCTCTGTACTGCTGAACTATACGCCACTGTTCCAAAGTGCTTTCATTTGCCCAACGGAAAGATCTCACGTCTCATTTCTTTTTTTTTAAAAAGTTAATGCCACTTAAAACAGGAGTGTAATAATGCCTGAGTAGGCCTACTGTCTCATCTTTCCTTTCAGTTTCATTGAGATGGCTTGCTGACAGACAATGTCTGAGGTCTTTTTTTTAAACATTATTTTTAAATTTGTATTTTAGATATTACGATCAGAGAAAAGTGTCACTTCACATCACTGAGGTAAAAAGCCCTCAAATAAGCTTAACAAGACAGTTGGTCCCTTAATAAAGTTACCACCCAAGTTTCCTTTTATACAGCCATCATGCGTCACTTGCTACCGCAGGCCAAGAACCAATCGCTGGCCAAGGCACTGATGACCGATACAAGTTCTAACTCAAGCCGCCGGAGGAGTCAACTTAACATATGATGATGATGATGATGATGATGATGATGATGATGATGATGATGATGATGATGATGATGATGATGATGATGTAGACTTGTATAGCGCAGGTATCCACGATTACAAGGTTCATGCTCATTGCGCTTGTGGAGAGGAAACAAGAGATAAAGATGTGGCCATCAGACAAAAACTATGTACAGCTGATTTCTTAAACGTTTATTTGGTCGATGTGAAAAAGAGCGTTTTCAAGGCTCTCTTAAAAACCTCCACAGAGTTGGATTGTTTCAAGTTCATGGGAAGACCATTCCAAAGCATTGGAGCTGTGTTGGAGAAGGCCCGATAGCCAAATGTTTTCTTGTTGGTGTTGCCAGACTTCACGCTTGGAAGTCTTAACCGTTGTTGTGAGGAAGAACGAAGACAACGGTGGGGTTCGTGAGGGGAGACGAGTTCTTTGAGATATTGGGGAGCGGAGTTGTTCGTACAATTGTACACAATGGTCAGGAGTTTGTGGTCAATTATTTTCTTGACATGGAGCCAGTGAAGATCTTTCAGCAATGGCGTAAATAATGTGGTCGGACTTTCGTTTCCGAGTCACAACTCTGGCAGCAGTGTTTTGTACACGCTGTAGCCTACTTAGATCACTCTTTGAGATGCCCCAAAGGCAGCTATTGGCATAGTCTAGTCTTGACAAAATCATTGACACAGCCACAGAGTTTGCAGTTTTCTTGTTAATGAGAGGACGTAATCTTCCAATTGTACGCAGATTAAAATAGCATGATCGAATGACGGAACTGACGTGCTCAGGCATAGTCAGATGGGAGTCTAAGTGTAGGCCGAGACTTCGAACTGAAGCTGACACTGGGATGCTAGCCTCACCAACCTGCACTGCCTTCACAGACACTTCAAGGGCGAACTTTGAGCCACTCAAGAGCACTTCAGTCTTGTCATTTTTTAACCTGAGCCTGTTTTCTAAAATCCATGCCTTCACTTCCAAACAGCAGCTCTCAATGTCTAACAGTGCTTCTTGTGAGGATTGTGGGTTTGGTTGGAACGAGCGATACATCTCTGTATCATCAGCGAAACATTTTCGAAGGAGACCATGCTTGTCAATGATGCGGCCAAGCTGGGTTGTGTACAGGGAGAACAAAATTGGCCCCAGAACAGATCCTTGAGGTACCCCACACTGTAGGGGAATTTTTCTTGAAGAAGCCTGGCCAACAAAACTGTATTGAAAGCGATCACTCAGATATAGCAGACTTGAGGGGAAAAAATATATATATGGTCTTTTACATGTAATAACAAGGCGCACGCATTATCTCCACTGGCTTCCTGTATCTCAGAGGATTACCTACAAAATCTGTACTTTATGTTACAAATGCGTCCATAGTTTAGCCCTATACTACTTCACCCAGGACATTCACTTCTACAAGCGTCTATAAATCTTCGTTCTTCCTCTGACACCCCTATTCTACAAATACATACACCCTCTTTCTCTCTCTTTCTTTCTCTCTTTCTCTCTCTCTCTCTCTCTCTCTCTCTCTCTCTCTCAATCTCTCCCCACCCACTCCACCACTCATCCCCAACACACATCTTGCTGTCCTCGGCGCGTCATTTAACACTCACAGACAACTAAGCACAATTAGGAGCAACCGGGGATGCAATAAAAGGAGGACAGGGAGAGAGAGAAGGGACCTGTAGCGCCTGCTGGAAGTATTGGGAGTATCTGGCGCTCTCTCATCCGCCTAAGACACGAGTGTCAGGATCTTTAAACCTTAGTCCCTGCGATGGAATGCACGCGTGCACAAGACTAGACCTCGGCTTATACGCTCATCCGTCACTGGGACACACTCTCTTAAGTACAGTCTCAAACATTTACTGCAACAATTTCCCATCACCACCAGGATCGTCACCACCGAGCTTATTTTTCCCTATTCTGTTAATGGGATCGCAGATTCTGCTCCGTTTATATCTATCAATGACATCAGCAGCCATTACTATTATCCACGTCTCGCAAACAGCATTTATCATCAATACGTTGCAACAAACCGCGAGGTTTTTTATTTAAAAGGATCTGCTTTGACCCCCGCTATCTCCACAGAGCGTTTTAACCTTCACAAAGAGTGTTTACCCAATGACAAAAAAATTAGCTTGCAACAAAACAAAACACAACAAAACTGTTCGGACCGTGTAGTTATTTTGTAAATGAATACATTCCGTGGCTTTTCGTCACGCTCATAACATAAATGCCTAACTCAGACTTAGGCAGTTGTGCAGTAGGGGTAAAAACAAAGCCCTGGGAAGACAAGCCATCTGTACTAGAGAGTACAAGTCTCTATCTAAATCGTAACGGTCGCCACTGCTTCGTATGCCAAATTGCCTATCTCATTCCTGACATAGGCATTTTGCAACCAATATGGCGGCGCCCAGACGCATTGAACAATTTTGGGCTGAAAAAGCAACAGAGATGTTGCAAAACATACTTCAATCAGAAGACGAAGGTAAGTAATCAATTTTAGAACTTGTTATTCTTAGGTGTTGTAGGAAAATGGCTATAAATGCTGTTCCAAGCATCATCTTCAATGTGAAGCGATTGATATCGGCAATTTGCAAATTAAGACAGAGCTGAGATAGGCATTTTGTCTTAAACGGCAGACTGACTGTAAAAAAACGTTAAATAAAGTTAAAATACTTGGCTATTTACCATTTAGCATTGCTAACCATTGTTCTCGTTTTATGTTACATAAAATATCGAGCATATTTATTTATAGATGCGTCTGTACATGCGTGTGTCCATAGATCCCCACGACGGTGACGATGAAGCGCGGGAAGCTACCAGCCTGAGTCCTCCTCGTCAAGTGAGGAAGACGACATTACATTACATTATATGGTTATTGCTTTAGGTCCAGCAGACTCTTCCGAGCCAAATCAGGACCAGAGATCGAAGTGAAAGAGGACTCACCCCTGATCCGCTTCAAAGATCTGCCGAAACAACCCTAGTGGTAACACTGAAGGCAATCTACCAGCCGGTCACTTTACAATAAAGACATCCCACGCAGGGGACGCTGAGGATATACTCTAATTTATCGAACCTCCGTTTACAAAACAAAATAGAATACAAGCATTATTATTATACAATATCAACAAAACCCATACATATAAAATGCCTACATTGCCAAATAATATCATAGGAAGCCCCAGTGACCATTTGGCAGAAAGTATCCAATATTCCCAAGCTGATCAAACAGACCTCACACACAAATGAGTAGTTTTGTCCCGGAAGAGTTGTCCAAGAGACAAGTGCATGGGCAGGAAGTAGGAATCAAAGTGTTTAGGGCCAGTGGGAATTCGAGCTTTTCCCTCTCAGACTTGAGCTGCTTAGCTCAACTACCGCTTACCCATCTGCAACTTCACACTTTGCCACAACTGGAAGATCACCCCGAGGAAGTTATTGCCACTTTATGTGAAATAAAAATGTTGCAAGTGCTTCACGTTGAGCGTTTAGCCCCGGTCAAGTGGAACAGATATTAGTGTCTTGTAAGAACTTGAAACGTTCCATTTCACACTAAGATGGAAATGGCAGCCCTGAATAGACCTCTACAAAGCACACATAGACGTCCTGTCCGGAAAAGACTTTCTATGCCTGGGTGCAGGTAGAAGGGGAGGGGAGAGGGAGTGCTCTATGATGCATTGAGTCAAGTACAAAGTAATACTTCACTGCTGCAAGTGAATTACCTTTTGTATGGATCACATACAAATAATTGTTTGTTTTGCAAGCTCACAGAAGTTAATTAAGCAAGTTTAATAATTACCTTTAAGAGGAGAGCGAGTGTTCCATGATGCTTTGAGTTAATTAAATAAATGAATAACATTTTACAAGGGTAAAAGTAAGGGAAGGGGGAGTGTGATAAGATGCCAACAGTCAAGTACACACTTTACTGCACCTTTAGTTTGGATCACATTAACAATAATTATTTGTGTTTATTTTTTATTTATTTTGCAAGCACACAGAAGATGTGTTTGTGTATTATGTCTTTTTATGAGGAGAGGATGTGTTCTATGATGCCTTTAGTCAAGTACAAAGTAATAGACAATGGCTCCCGACAGGAAGTCCTCTCAAGGATCGCAAAAACAACTGCTGCCCTGGCGAGGTTGAAGCCAATTTGGAAAGACAGGACCATCAGTTTACATTCCAAGGTAAGACTGCTGCGCTCTCTCGTCATCTCCATCTTTCTATACGCTTGCAAGACATGGACCCTCACAGCAGATCTACAACGAAGAATACAAAGCATGAAGATGAGGTGCTACAGAAGATTTCTGGGCATTTCCTACACCAGCACATCACCAACGACGAAGTCCGACAGACAATCACACAAGCCATTGGACAACACGATGACCTGCTCACAGTGGTAAAAAAACGTCACCAGATCATCAGGTTTTGCAAAGACTATCCTGCAAGGCACAGTGCAAGGAGGTAGAAGAAGAGGGAGACCGAAAAAGAGGTGGGAGGACAACATTCGAGAATGGACTGGTTTGACACTGAGCGAAACCATGAGGGTTGCTGAAGACAGGGAAAGATGAAGTACGCTGGTTAAACGATCATCTGTGGTGCTCCTACGACCTCCGAGTTACGGGATAGGACAGGAATAGGCTAGGAAAGTAATACATCACTGCTGCAAGTAGATCACAGTTTGTTAGATCACATTAAATTAAAAAGGATTCGTTTTATTGACATTTTGTTTGCAAGCGCATAGAAGATGTGTAGGTTTATGAAAAAACTATGTGTTGTTTCTTTAGGCTTGTCATGTTTTACCGTTGACATTGCAAGTACATGAAGTTTTTTGTTTTTCTTTATGTTATTGATTAAATGAAAAAAAAATTCAATGTTGCCTATCTTGTGTTTTTGTCTTTTAAAAACTTTCTTATGCCTATCTGAAGTTTCACTTCTTGCCTATCTCAGCTTTTGTTAGTGCTCATTCTGCCTAAATCAGTTTGCAGGCAAACGAACACACATTTCTCAAAACTGGCTTCAACATGCATTGGCAACTTCATTCTGTGAAGATATATGCAAAAAAAATCTTTAAAGAATTTTCAGTTTAAAAAATAACATGTTTTTATCGTTTATCTCGAAACTATGAAAATTGAGTTAGGCAATTATCTTATGAGCGTGACGTTTTGTGCTTATTAATAGCAACAGTCAACCAGCCAACACTCTGGAGCTAAAAATAGCAGCTCCCAAAGCCGGCAGGAGTCAGAACCCGTAAAAAAAGAATTGGTCGTAAGGTGTTTTGCTTTATTTTCTTAAAATAGACCCCAACCTACCCCAGACACACAAAACGCATTCTTGAAGCCGCGTGGGTCACTCAGAAATAGGGTCAAAGTTCACACGGCTAGGGTATCGATGTACCGTTAAAACAGGAGGAAATCACTGCCTGTCAGAACCAAAAAAAAAGGGATATTCAAACTTTAGCGATTGGTTTGAGCAACGAAAGGCCACTGTAGGGTCGTTTACATGTGATAACAAAACCACTGTAGGGTGGTTTACATGTAATAACAAGGCCACTGTAGGGTCGTTTACATGTAATAACAAGGCCACTGTAGGGTCGTTTACATGTGATAACAAAACCACTGTAGGGTGGTTTACATGTAATAACAAGACCACTGTAGGGTCGTTTACATGTGATAACAAAACCACTGTAGGTTGGTTTACATGTAATAACAAGACCACTTTAGGGTCGTTTACATGTGATAGCAAAACCACTGTAGGGTGGTTTACATGTAATAACAAGGCCACTGTAGGGTCGTTTACATGTGATAACAAGGCCACTGTAGGGTAGTTGACATGTGATAACAAAACCACTGTAGGGTCGTTTACATGTAATAACAAGGCCACTGTAGGGTAGTTTACATGTGATAACAAAACCACTGTAGGGTGGTTTACATGTAATAACAAGGCCACTGTAGGGTCGCTTACATGTAATAACAAGGCCGCTGTATGGTCGTTTACATGTAATAACAAGGCCACTGTGTGGTCGTTTACATGTAATAACAAGGCCTGTGTATGGTCGTTTACATGTAATAACAAAGCCGCTGTATGGTCGTTTACATGTAAAAACAAGGCCACTATAATTATGGTCGTTTACATGTAAAAACAAGGCCACTGTATGGTCGTTTACATGTAAAAACAAGGCCACTGTATGGTCGTTTACATGTAAAAACAAGGCCACTATAATTATGGTCGTTTACATGTAAAAACAAGGCCACTGTATGGTCGTTTACATGTAAAAACAAGGCCACTATAATTATGGTCGTTTACATGTAAAAACAAGGCCACTGTATGGTCGTTTACATGTAAAAACAAGGCCACTGTATGGTCGTTTACATGTAATAACAAGGCCACTATAATTATGGTCGTTTACATGTAAAAACAAGGCCACTGTATGGTCGTTTACATGTAAAAACAAGGCCACTGTATGGTCGTTTACATGTAAAAACAAGGCCACTGTATGGTCGTTTACATGTAAAAACAAGGCCACTGTAGAGTCGTTTACATGTAATAACAAGGCCAATGTAGAGTCGTTTACATGTAAAAACAAGGCCACTATATGGTCGTTTACATGTAAAAACAAGGCCACTGTATGGTCGTTTACATGTAAAAACAAGGCCACTGTATGGTCGTTTACATGTAAAAACAAGGCCACTGTATGGTCGTTTACATGTAAAAACAAGGCCACTGTATGGTCGTTTACATGTAATAACAAGGCCAATGTAGAGTCGTTTACATGTAAAAACAAGGCCACTGTATGGTCGTTTACATGTAAAAACAAGGCCACTGTATGGTCGTTTACATGTAAAAACAAGGCCACTGTATGGTCGTTTACATGTAAAAACAAGGCCACTGTATGGTCGTTTACATGTAAAAACAAGGCCACTGTATGGTCGTTTACATGTAAAAACAAGGCCACTGTAGAGTCGTTTACATGTAATAACAAGGCCACTGTAGAGTCGTTTACATGTAAAAACAAGGCCGCTGTATGGTCGTTTACATGTAATAACAAGGCCACTGTAGAGTCGTTTACATGTAAAAACAAGGCCGCTGTATGGTCGTTTACATGTAAAAACAAGGCCACTGTATGGTCGTTTACATGTAAAAACAAGGCCACTATATGGTCGCTTACATGTAATAACAAGGCCGCTGTATGGTCGTTGACATGTAATAACAAGGCCGCTGTATGGTCGTTGACATGTAATAACAAGGCCACGGTATGGTCGTTTATATGTAATAACAAGGCCAATTTCAGGCTGAGCTCATTTTAGGCAGAAATAAACAGTCTTCGAATTGGGGCTTTTTAAAGTCTGTAGCCTACTATTTACTTATAACTGCATGCTATCATCTGTATCATCGTATTGCAACAGTTATCATCGCCAAGGTCGCCGCAACAAGGCTCTGCTTTCCGGCTTTCTTGGCCGACGTGGCCTCTGTAGCCATAACATGGCTAATTAGCTAAAGGTTCAGTTGCAGTCTGGTAACCAAGCAATCTCAACGTTGTAACACATGCAAGTTGTAAACTTTGCGAATGTACATGCAAACAAACCGTACATTCTCTAAATGTTTGTATGTCAATCGGTGCATTTTTCCTCGGTATATACTACACTACTTCAAGTATTAGCAGTAGTAGTAGTAGTAGAAGTAGTAGTAGTAGTAATAGTAGTGCTACTACTACTACTACTACTACTACTACTACTACTACTACTACTACTGGATGCTGTACACGCCTTATTCCTAAATCAGACTCAAAGCCTCGTCGTCGTCATCATCATCATCATCATCATCATCATCATCATCATCATCATCATTACCATCACCACCACCATCACCATCGTCATCACATCATCATTGACGACGACCACCACCACCACCACCACCACAATCCACAACAACAACAACAACAACAGCCGAGGCCTGAGGAGGGTGATGATATGCTAACAAGGTGTCCCAATGCACAGCGGGGTGCCCAGCAACCCTCTGTTTATTCACAACCAGTCGCCGGCAGCCCACCAGCAGTGCAGTGCTACTCTCAACTACAGAGATAAGCAACTTTGCCTATAAATTCTCTTTGTTTCATTTAAACTATGAGAAAGCAATGGGTCCGTAAGGTAAAAAAGGTAAAGGTAAAGGTAGTCCCATAGCCTTGTGGCCGTAGGGGAGCGTGATGTTGGAGATCACACTTATCTTGGGCCAGCGTAATGAGGGTGATGCCCAACTCTCTCCCTCGCTGCTTTACCTTCCCCACCCTCAAGAGAGTAGGTACTCAATCACAGTTGAGTCAACTGGGGGCGTTGTTGTTTGTCGCTTCACACCTTAGCGGTCACCCATCCAAGTGCTAACCGCACCGGACGGTGCTTCACTTTCGACACAGTAGCGAGTGCTCCAACCACTGCACTATCCGACACCCCGTAAAGCCCCCAAAATACCAATCTCGACAAAAAGATGGCAAAAACGTTTAATGTAAAGAGTGTGAAAGAGGTTTAGTGACATTAATTAATTAATGTATTTACCGCCTTTATATAGCCCTTTTTCCGCTCAAAGGTTGCTCAAGGCGCTGGCTGATACAGGCTCAAGCGCGCGAGGCGTCCATTTGCTGCCGTAATCGCATCGTCTGACTTTCCGAACATCTGGGTATTATCCTTGGTGACCGGGGATGGGCAAGACAGGACCTAGTGCTTGCTGCGTGTAGTCGTGTAGCTTCTCTGTATCAAGTCTGTATGCTGGATTTCGGGTAGATAGTTATCATTGATAGTATACCCCAGCTACTTCACTGAAGTAACGTTTCTGAATGTTGTATGTGCGATGTACTGTATTTTGTGAATGTTGTATGTAATGTGTACTGTCTTTTGTGAATGTTGTATGTAATGTGTACTGTCTTTTGTGAATGTTGTATGTAATGTGTACTGTATTTTGTGAATGTTGTATGTAATGTGTACTGTATTTTGTGAATGTTGTATGTAATGTGTACTTTGTTTTGTGAATGTTGTGTGTAATGTTTACTGTATTTTGTCAATGTTGTATGTAATGTGTACTGTATTTTGTCAATGTTGTATGTAATGTGTACTGTATTTTGTCAATGTTGTATGTAATGTGTACTGTATTTTGTCAATGTTGTATGTAATGTGTACTGTATTTTGTCAATGTTGTATGTAATGTGTACTGTATTTTGTCAATGTTGTATTTACTGTGTACTGTATTTTGTCAATGTTGTATGTAATGTGTACTGTATTTTGTGGTCCTTTTGATGACGGCGTGGCAAGGAAGGAAGGAAGGAATAACAAAGCTTAACGTCCTATTGCGTGAGCGTAAAGGACAAATCACCACGTCGCCACCTTGACAACAATGGTCATCATCATCATCATCATCATCATCATCATCATCATCATCATCATCATCATCATCATCATCATCATATCAAGTTGTGGCAAAAGCAACTGTTGAGCTTTACCTAGGACAATAACGTTGTTGAGCTTTACCTAGGACAATAACGTTGTTGAGCTTTACCAAGGACAATAACGTTGTTGAGCTTTACCTAGGACAATAACGTTGTTGAGCTTTACCTAGGACAATACCGTTGTTGAGCTTTACCTAGGACAATACCGTTGTTGAGCTTTACCTAGGACAATAGCGTTGTTGAGCTTTACCTAGGACAATAACGTTGTTGAGCTTTACCTAGGACAATAACGTTGTTGAGCTTTACCTAGGACAATAACGTTGTTGAGCTTTACCTAGGACAATAACGTTGTTGAGCTTTACCTAGGACAATACCGTTGTTGAGCTTTACCTAGGACAATACCGTTGTTGAGCTTTACCTAGGACAATGACGTTGTTGAGCTTTACCTAGGACAATAACGTTGTTGAGCTTTACCTAGGACAATAGCGTTGTTGAGCTTTACCTAGGACAGTAACGTTAGGTGTCTGGTAGCTCAGTGGATAAGGAGCTGGTTCATAGGCCCAAGGTCGCGGGTTCCAACCCCTCGTGGGACGAACTTACGTGACTTAAGTACGGGACTTTTCAGAACACCGAGGGTTTTCTCCGGGTACTCCGGCTTCTTCCCTCCCTTCAATAATGGTATCGGAGGAAGTCAATATAAACTTTGAAAACTTAACATTCATTTCTATTCCGACTCTTGTACTAGCGATCTTTTCAGATCGCCGCGCTTAAGAGTTCGAATGAAGCAAAAGCGCGTAGTGGCATCCTGTATTTTTTTTTAAAAATTATTATTATTATCATCATCATTATTATTGTATGACATTGTATTGGATTACTGTATTAAGAGTTTCCTATCTCGGTAACTATAGTACTGCTAGCGACAGCGGCGACAGAGGCGGGAGGGTTGTAGACTGAGGGCAAACATCGCGCCACTTTGCATCTACTACTCTCTCCTCTCTTTACACCCTGCGATTGACGCTGTCCCAGGGAGGAGGAGCAGAGAGGATTAGGAGGCGGGATGTAAAGAGAAGGAGGAGGTTGCAAATAGAACAGAGGGTGGAGACGAGGCCTGCGACGCGACGAGGAGACGAACAGAGAATGAGCTGTTACAGGGAAAGACGAGACGAAGAAGACGAAATACAAGATGGCGGCGAACCGTTCTAATGTATTTATAGACACTTATACAACAAACAAACAAAATATTTTCACAAATGTTCATTTGGTTGGCGGTTGTGTGACTCTGTATTCTAATAAAGTACCAAGGAAAGCATGCAATGATAGGCTACCATCTGATCTATCTGCAAGCATAACAATTAGTCTACCCAAATCGGCTGAGGCAATGTATAGATACAGCGTAAAACGTGTTTAGAAAATAGTGAAAGCATCCTATCCTATCCTATCCCATAACTCGGAGGTCGTAGGGGCACCACAGATGGTCGTTTAACCAGTGTACTCCATCTTTCCATGACCTCAGCAACCCTGATTGTTTCGCTGAGTGTCAAATCAGTCCATTCTCGAATGTTGTCCTCCCACCTCTTTTTCGGTCTCCCTCTTCTTCTACCACCTTCCACTGTGCCTTGCACTTATTTTAAAAAAATGTAAAATTATATATATATATATATATATATATATATATATATATATATATATATATATATATATATATATATATATATATATATATATATATATATATATATATATATATATATATATATATATATAGATATAGATATATAGATAGATAGATATATAGATAGATAGATAGATAGATAGATAGATAGATAGATAGATAGATAGATAGATAGATAGATAGATAGATAGATAGATAGATAGATAGATAGATAGATAGATAGATAGACAGACAGACAGACAGACAGACAGACAGACAGACAGACAGACAGACAGACAGACAGACAGATAGATAGATAGATAGATAGATAGATAGATAGATAGATAGATAGATAGATAGATAGATAGATAGATAGATAGATAGATAGATAGATAGATAGATATGTATATAGATAGATAGATAGATAGATAGATAGATAGATAGATAGATAGATAGATAGATAGATAGATAGATAGATAGATAGATAGATAGATAGATAGATAGATAGATAGATAGATAGATAGATAGATAGATAGATAGATAGATAGATAGATAGATAGATAGATAGATAGATAGATAGATAGATAGATAAAAAAGTAAAAATGATGAATTTCGGTCCAGTTATTCTTGAGATATAGCAAAAAAACTTGTTTTGAACAAAATACTGAAAGTCAGAGCGACCGACAAAGGGACTGCTACTCCAAGATAGCCATGATATGACGTACCTGTACACCAAAACAAGTTCGCCTTTAGCCATTTTTTTAGGACATTGAGTAAATCGCGTTTAGCAACAAATAGACTACAGTGACCTGGACCTTTACGATAGCAGGCAGGAATAGATCAGTAGGGATAGATCAGTGGGCAGAGCGCACGATTTGCGTACGTGCGTCTCGGGCGATGTGGGTTCGAATCCTGACTTTCGCACACTATTGTGTAATTGCTGGATGTTAGTGGCCAGCGCCTTGAGAAGCTCTATGAGCTTGTATGTGCGTTATATAAGAGCAATGTCTTTTTTTTTTTAGAGCAAATATGATGGGACGGAAAGCAGGCTACTACCTTAGGTAATGTTCCGATGAAGTTTGGTCAACATCCGTTCAATCTATATATTGATCGGCAAGCCGTTTTAGATCACAGGGGCCGTTTTAGCCAACCAGCGGCTTTGTTGTGAAGCTCGAATTGAGCTTCACTTTGCTCGAATTTGTGCAGATTACAGCTGAACTGTCCGTATAATTGCTTCCACGCGAGTTTTGCCATTCGCCGCTCGATCACGCGCTGCCGATACAACGAAACTTAACATTATTTTCGATCGCAAAACGGCTTTATTTTGCATTTTACTGCCTTGAAAATGTACTAAAATACACGTGGCAAACATGTGCGAGTCCAACCAATCACTCTTGACGTTGCCTACGGCAGGCCCCGCCTTCATTTCCGGTTGGCGTTTAGTGATTTTGCTCCGTAGCCTTCATTTCATAAGTTTGGATTTGATCTCGCTTTTAAATCGGCGTTATATTGTTGTTTAATGCAGTTTAAAGTTTATAACACTAATAAAATCGAGGGTTCACCATGTTTTATGATATAGGACATAAAATAAGGCTAGAGAATTATAGCAGCCCGTGGATCAATGGATAATGCGTTTGACTATCATTACGACGACCCGAGTTCGTATCCGATAAGGATGCTTTTTTTTTGCTTTTTATTTAAAAATTTCATAATACAGAGGGAGAGATATAAAAGAGAGAGGGAGGTATAGATAATAAAGAAAAAGAGAGGAGAGGCAAATAAAAAAAACAAAAAAGGGTGCAAGTAAAATGCCAAAAATAAATAATTAAATAAATATATAAATATAAATAAAATCATAGCAGGAGTATTAATAACTGCTTCATATTTTTTTTTTCATTTATCCATGATGCATGTACTTTTTAGAACACTTAACATCTTATGCTTTTTTTTTCTTAAATTAGGTATAGGTAGGTCTATTTTTTTTAAAAAAAGAAAATAACATAGTTTTATTGTAAATTTTCTAGCATAATTAATTGTCATTCGATTCATCAGAAAAAAATAAATAAAAATAAAAGCAAACTTTACATTAAAAATAAATATTTAGAATATAAATTAAAACTGAATTGTTCCAAAAATAAATGAATTAATGATTGCCTCAATTTGGTAGGCCTATTTCATTGGTATGTATTATAATAAAAAAAAAATCTGAGCATGCAGTGATAGCATTGCCTTTTTGTTTTAATCACATGCATGTGCAATAAATCAGTAATGCTGTTCTCCTCAAATAAATGGTTATTGTGTTTTATTACAATTATAAGTTTATCTTTAATCTATCTCTTTTTGGTGATTGACCCTGACAGTGCACTTCAGCCTTCCACTTCCAGAATCATAAACACAACAAAGATTATTATATCAAAGATACTTTTATACAATGTGAATTAATTTTCGAGCTAATATTAATTAAAAGTATCTTTGATATATATCTTAGTTGTGTTCATGATTTTACTTTCAAAATACTTAGCAGTTCCTGTTGTGTTTACAATTTCTTCCACTTTCAGGCAATTGATATATTTCCTACATGTAGTTATTGTACCAACACCACAACATAAACTATACACTATGTAGGCTACAATGGAACATTATAGTCTCAAATAAATTTGACTTCACTCAGTGGCTGACAGCTTGGACACCCATAGATAACCTATAACGGGCATAAAATCAGCAACACAACAAATAAATATAATACATGTAGATACTTTTAATTATACAACAATACAAGACAAATGAATTTTTCTGCTTTGCTCTTCTTCAGATTAAAAACAAACATAAAATGACAAAATGCTGCAGAATGTACAAAAAAAGTCACTTCCAGGAAAATGTTTGAAACGGGCATATAACCTCAGGCCCAGCAATTGGGTCATCAAAAATTTATTTGCACGGGTAATAACTGCTAGTGGTTTTTGAAATATGTCTTCCAACGGACCGACTAACCGACCGTTAAACAGACTGACAGACCGACATTTTTGTTTGTTCTGATTGCCGACTATAGGGGGTGGGGTAATGATGACAGAATGTGGAAGAAGAGAGCGGAGAAAGAGCAAAGACAAAAAAGAGGAGCCGAGGAAGAGCTAGCAGCGATGGAGGAGAGGATCACAGAGGAGACGAAGAAGGGGGAAGGAAAAGTGGATGGGACCAAAATTGAAATGGATGAACCTATTGTTTTCACAGACTGGGTGTTCAGTTTCCTTCACAGATAATTCACTAACGTATGATAATCTGTACACCCTTTCCGGAGACGAGGTCAAGTTTTGCTGTTGTTGTTGTTGTTGCCGCGCTTCTTCTTCTTCTTCTACTTCTTCTTCTTCTTCATCGTCATCGTCGCCTTCACCGTCGTCGTCGCCGACTTCTTCGTCGTCGTCCTCGTCATACATATGTTCATACTATTTGTCAGAGAATAACATCTGGATGTGTGTGTGAGTGTGTGTGTGTGTGTGTGTGTGTGTGTGTGTGTGTGTGTGTGTGTGTGTGTGTGTGTGTGTGTGTGTGTGTGTGTGTGTGATCTAATGTGGATACCGACAATGAGGCAGGAACCGTTCAGCGAAGACGAGAATACAACTTAAAAATACGATGACAACGACGGCAGTGGTGACCAAAATAACGAAGACGATAAAGAAGAAAATGGCACTAGCAAACAACAGTAAGTTGAGTAATGACAAACAATTTAAAATGATTCTTAAAAAAAATGACGACGACCACTACGATAACAATGAAAAGCAAGATCATAATGTCACTGACGACGATCGATCTAACGTGATGATAAAAATGACGTATAACGAAGCTGGCGATAAACACTGACGTTGAACATGGTGACAACAACGAGGTCGACTAATCCAGTTTTAAGTCCTTCTATCTCGTATTTTCCATTTTAATCTTGCATTGCTGATATAAACAAGTCAAAACCCTTGTCGTCGGAAGCCGTTCGGTCGCTATGGAAACAATCAAAGCCTGGTTGTCTCCTCTTGATTCTCTCTCTCTCTCTCTCTCTCTCTCTCTCTCTCTCTCTCTCTCTCTCTCTCTCTCTGGTTGTCTCCTCTTGATTCTCTCTCTCTCTCTCTCTCTCTCTCTCTCTCTCTCTCTCTCTCTCTCTCTCTGGTTGTCTCCTCTTGATTCTCTCTCTCTCTCTCTCTCTCTCTCTCTCTTTCCTCTCTCTCTCTCTCTCTCTCTCTCTCTCTCTCTCTCTCTCTCTCTCTCTCTCTCTTCCTGCTTATCAAACACACACAACAGACACACGCACACTGAACACATTGCATCTCACCGCAACGTTCACAACAAAGTACTCGCGCATCTATGCAAGGTACACACACACACGCATGCCCACACCACACGCACACCCACACACACATATACCCCCACACACACCGCACACATAAACTACACACGCACGCACACACGCACGCACACGGGCGCGCGCACATTCACACCCACACCATCACCACACTACACCACACCATTCTTTATCAGATTGAACGTCAGTATTCTCATATGGATTATTCTTGCTTGGCGCTTTATTTCAGAAAATAAATAGCGGATTTTTTTGTAGAGTGAATTAGAATGTCAACTGTGAACTGTCGAAAGAAAATAAAAGGAAGAAGAGAAGAAGCGAAGTGCATGTGCTAATAGTTGACCGTGAATACGGAAAACACATTTCAAAAGCTAACTCATCGACACTCTTCTTCTTCTTCTTCTTTTTCAGTGTCGTCAATCCCTTCTAGCCACTGCCATGAATTGCCGCCCAGACTCCATCCGTCTGAGAGCAGCCCCTTTCAACATCACCACCATCACCCAAGCCTATGCCCCAACATCAGACTATGACGACGGCGAAGTCGAGGATTTCTATTAAAATCTACAGGCTGTCGTTGACCAAGTGCCGAAGAGGAGACAGTCATAGTGCAAGGCGACTGGAATCCCAAGGTTAGCCAAGATGTGGAATCATTTTCCTCGAATACGGGGTATCCACAGTATTACGAAGAAGAAGAAGAAGAAGAAGAAGAAGAAGAAGAAGAAGAAGAAGAAGATGCGTACCTTAACTGAGGACACACATATGGACCCCACTGCAACAACGAGACATCTGACAGGGGTATGAGCTTTTGGAGTTTGCCAGATACAACAATCTGATACTGGCAAACACGCTTGGTCTCCACACCAAATCCAGACGATGGACATGGCTCAGTCCCAGCGAAGAGCATCACAACGAGATTGACTACATCATGGTCAAGACACGCTTCAGATCAAGCATCAAAATTGGCAGGAAATGCACTTTTCCAGGAGCAGACATCGGAAGTGACCATGATCTCGTGATGATGTCCTTCCGGCTTCACTTGAAGAGAGTAAATTCAGCAAAGTGCACCAGGCTGAAATTCGACCTCGACAAACTGCAAGACCCGGAGGTGGAAGAAGTATTCTAAGCCACAATTCCAAGCCAATAATCGGTGTGCGTCAAGGATGCCTACTCTCTTCAACACTCTTCAGCATCTTCCTAGAGCGCATCATGTCAGATTCCCTTGCAGATCACGAAGGCACAGTCAGCATAAAGGGTGGAGCAATCTCCATCTTCGTTTTGCCTATGACAATTATGGATTGGCTGGAGGAATAAGAACTTGAACAGCTGGTACAGAGGCTTGACAATACCTCCAGAGCCTATAGAGTGGAAATAGGCGCAGAGAAGACCAAAATGATGACCAATAACGCTAATAGCATCAACATAGACATCAAAGTCCAAGGCCAATCCCTCAACACCAGTACATAGCTTGTAATATTTAGGATCCATTTTATCAGACAGAAAGTCCTCTCCAGGATCGCAGAAACAACTGCTGCCCTGGCAAGGTTGAAGCCCATTTGGAAAGACAGGACCATCAGTCTACATTCCAAGGTAAGGTTGCTGCGCTCTCTTGTCATCTCCATCTTCCTATCCGCTTGCGAAACATGGACCCTCACAACAGATCTACAACGAAGGATACAAAGCATGGAGATGAGGTGCTTTTGATTGATTGATTGATTGATTGTTGCTTTAGGTCCAGCGGACTCTTCCGAGCCAAATCAGGACCGGACAACCCCCGATCCGCATAAAAGATCTGCTGAAACAACCCTAGTGGGAAAACTGAACGCCCTCCACCGGCCAGTCACTTTACAATAAAGACATCCCACGCAGGGGACGGCTGAGGCTTTACCCCAACTAATCGAACCCCCGGTTACAAAAACAAAATAGAATACAAACATCATTATAAAAAAAACACATACATATAAAATGCCTATATTGCTAAATAATAACATCATAGGAAGCCCTAGTGACCACCCGGCAGAAAGCGTCCAATACTCCCAAGCTGATCCAACAGACCCCATACGCAAACAAGGAGTCTTGTCCAGGAAGAGTTTTCAAGAAAAAAGGTAGGTCATTGATCTAGCGAAGAAGAAGATATTCTAGCTGAGTGATAGGACAGAGCAGGAATGGGAAAGAGCAAATGAGGAAGACAGCGACAGTGGGAATTTAAAGCACTAAATTTCCAGAAAGTGGGGATACTATTTATACTGAAACCCCCGGCACTCCAACGGGTGTATTGTTGCCGCAGTGAATCGGCCATGCCTATAAAGGAAAGACAGGTTTTCAACTGGGGCTTTCACTTTTCCCTTTATAGGTTAGAACAATCTACAGTGGCAAGATTGCTCATGACCCCAAGGGGTAGATGAGGTGCTACAGAAGACTTCTGGGCATTTCGTATACCCAGCACATCACCCCAACGACGCTGGTTAAACGATCATCTACATGTATGGTACCCCAACGACCTTCGAGTTACCGGCTAGGCTAGGCTAGGCTAGGAATCCCTTCTTCTTAAATAGCCAGGGTGTAAGAGATGGTTGTGTATGACAATGCGTGTAAATTGGAAATTAACACATGATAATAAGTAATCGGATGAAGAGAGTATAAACCGAGGTCTAGTCTGTGCACAGACTCATTCGATCGCACGGACTCTAAAGATTCTGTCGCGCATGTCCTACCCGAGCAAGTATTTATTTAGGTAATCGCTCTTATATCGCGCTTCTTCAGCTCAAGACACTGGCCAATGTAGGATCTAACTCAAGGCGCCAGAAGCGCCCGCCCACTTACAACCTTTGGGCGCATAGCCCGACGCCCAAACGACTGAGCACTTCCCTGGGCGATCGGGGGTGAAAAGACTAGAATGGGGGGTGGGGGGGGAGGGAAGGGGTAGCGCTTGCAGTTGTGTAGCCGGCACTCTCCCACTGTTGCACAGGTGTGCCGAGCTAGCTCAGTTTCTAGGGGAGTTAGACGATACACCAAAAGCTGCAAGTTGGCGCTTTGGTTGGATTGAGCTAGGTCCTGATTCGTTCAGCGCCTTGAGCAGCTCTTGACCTGTTAGTGCGCTATACAACATCATCAACAACAATAATAATAATAATAATAATAATAATAATAATAATAATAATAATAATAATAATAATAATAACAACAACAACAACAACAACAACAATAATAATAATAATAATAATAATAATAATAATAATAATAATAATAATAATAATAATAATAATAAGAATAATGATGATGATGATGATGATGATGATGATGATGATGATGATGATGATGATGATGATGATGATGATGATTGTGCCTAGGCCTACTATACACACTTTCGTGGCGATGCTATCTTTAGAATCAACCTTGATTCTGTTAATACGCACATAAACTGATGAATTTTACAGATTTATATCCAACCAATACTTTTGACAGCGAATATATTTTGGCTTCATCTTTTTTTCGTTTTTCTCTCGGTACTTTTGTATATTAAGATTTCAAACTCCTCTTGGCGAAATTCGTGGGTCATTGCATTCTTCAAATCATTATTAACGAACTAGAAAATTTCTCCCCAAAAAGGGGACTCAATCGATTTATCAGTGAGCCATGTCAACATTCAAAAGTAAAAATGCGATGAACCGCGAGTTTCGCTGAGAGGAGTTTGATCTTCATATAAACGTTCCGAGAGGGACGCGTTCTATACAGGGGATAGATGCAGCATGGCTCTGTGACAAATAACTAATCACCTCGGTCAGGGCTGCGCTTGCTTTAATATCAATTTTTCCTCCATAGACCTGTTCTTTTCCTTCCTGTAGACCTACACTCCTTTTTTTTTTTGGGTGACCCCGTTTCTTTTTTTAAAAGTTGCCCAATTCCAACATTTTGTTTATTTTTCGCGAAAAATTTAGTTTACCCAAAATGGCTGAAAAATTTAGACAGCTGCTACTTATGCGATCGATCACCCTGTTTGATTTAAGGTTTAAACAGCATCAATCATCAATCTTGTATGGAGCTTTTCCTGTTCACAGAGCTGCTCAAGGCGCTGGTTGATACAGGATCTAACTCAAGCAGCCCGACGCGCCTACCTGCAGCTTTTGGGCGCATTGTCTCACGCCCAGACGACTGAGCGCAATCCTGGGCGACCTTAGATAGGGGAGAAGGGACCTAGTGCAAGCTGGGTGTATTTGTGTAGCCGGCACTCAGCCGCCTAGGACATGAGCGTCAGGATCTTTAAAGTCACTGCGATGGGATGCGTGCGTACACAGACTAGACCTCATCAACAACAACAACAACATCAAGGTCTACAAAATCTTCACTGTGATCAAGGCGTTAGTCAGCGGAAAGAAGAAGAAGAAGAAGAAGAAGAAGAAGAAGAAGAAGAAGAAGAAGAAGAAGAAGAAGAAGAAGAAGAAGAAGAAGAAGAGAAGAAGAAGAAGAAGAAGACGAAGAAGAAGAAGAAGAAGAAGAAGAAGAAGAAGAAGAAGAAGAAGAAGAAGAAGAAGAAGAAGAAGAAGAAGAAGAAGAAGAAGAAGAAGAAGAAAAAGAAGAAGAAGCGAAGAAGAAGAAGAAGAAGAAGAAGAAGAAGAAGAAGAAGAAGAAGAAGAAGAAGAAGAAGAAGAAGAAGAAGAAGAAGAAGAAGAAGAGAAGAAGAAGAAGAAGAAGACGAAGAAGAAGAAGAAGAAGAAGAAGAAGAAGAAGAAGAAGAAGAAGAAGAAGAAGAAGAAGAAGAAGAAGAAGAAGAAGAAGAAAAAGAAGAAGAAGCGAAGAAGAAGAAGAAGAAGAAGAAGAAGAAGAAGAAGAAGAAGAAGAAGAAGAAGAAGAAGAAGAAGAAGAAGAAGAAGAAGAAGAAGAAGAAGAAGAAGAAAAAGAAGAAAAAGAAGAAGAGAAGAAGAAGAAGAAGAAGAAGAGAAGAAGAAGAAGAAGAAGAAGAAGAAGAATCCCGTGGTGGGCGATATAAAATGTGGCCATTGTCACTGTCCATTTTAGCAGTATGGTTGCTTTGGTGGTTCAGTGTTGATTCAGGTCCCTACCCCTCTTTCCCTGGGATGGTTATCCCCGTCTGCCATATCGCCAATGGTGGGTGTAGATGTTAAACCTCAATGTTCATTCAAGAAGAAGAAGAAGAAGGAGGAGGAGAAGAAGAAGAAGAAGAAGAAGAAGAAGAAGAAGAAGAAGAAGAAGAAGAAGAAGAAGAAGAAGAAGAAGAAGAAGAAGAAGACTATATTATTTGGAGGCTTGTTAGGCTGGTTGGCGTCACTCTAACAAATGTCCTTGCTTACATTCCAACCAAGAGTTTGGTTTGAAACAGTTTTCTCTATGACGTACTTCTAGTAGCGTTATAAAGACACCCCCCCACACACACACACACACACACACATACCTCCTACCCCAACTGAGCCTTTGAGATCGCTGTATAGCGCTATGACATAGAACCGGCACCGTGAGGTGCTAAGTCACACATTTCAAGCTATTACGAGGCACATATACATACGGAATTTTGCTATGTATGTATACGTCTAAACTATACTTTTAAAAAAAAAAAAGTATTTTATATAGTGTAGGCTTAAAAGTGGGGGCAACGCTCACTGTAAATATTAAAAAAAAAGAGTTGTGACGCTGATTTGGTGAAACCGGGGCCGTTTAAAGATGGACGTTTGCTTTTCTTGTTCATTTTCTTACAAATCGTATTTGACTTATATCTTCTGTCTTAATTCTTATTTGACTTTGAGATCGACCCCTATCTCCAATGCCTTCTTACTTAGTCTAGGGTACTTATTTGACTTTGAGATCGACCCCTATCTTTAACGCTTACTTGAAATGGAGTTTATTTGGCTAGCGGTTTTCATTCATTTCCGCACACGTTTGGTAGAATAGTGAGTAAGCCAATACTAGATTACACCCCCCCCCCTTTTACCCCTACTCCCCTCTTTATTTTCTTCTTCACTATTCTTTACATCCATCCTATCCCCCCCCTAACGTCTGTTAAACTATGTTTGTTCATCTGATTTCCTGCGCAATTATATCTCTCTCTCTCTCTCTCTCTCTCTCTCTCTCTCTCTCTCTCTCTCTCTCTCTCTCTCTCTCTCTCTCTCTCTCTCAACGGACATTAAGTCAGTGGAAGAGGAACAGTCAAATTGGGTTCAAAGAGTCCATACCGATCCAGTATATTTGCATTCCATCACACGGACATTAAAAATCTTGACGCTCACGTCCTAGAAGGGTGAGCGCCTGCAACCCACTAGGTCCCTTGTCCCCTATCCCCTGTCACCCAGGATAGTGCTCAGTTGTCTGGGGCTTCAGACGATGAGCCTAAGGCAGCCAGTGGGCGCCTCGGGCATCTTGTATCGGCCAGCAATAATAATACTAATACTAATACTAATACTAATAATAATAATAATAATAATAATAATAATAATAATAATAATAATAATGATAATAATAATGATGATAATAATAATAATAATAATAATAATAATAATAATAATAATAATAATAATAAATAATAATAATGATGATAATTAATAATAATAATAATAATAATAATAATAATAATAATAATAATAATGATAAAAATAAAAATAATAATAATAATAATAATACTAATAATAATAATAATAATAATAATAATAATAATAATAATAATAATAATAATAATAACAATAATAATAATAATAATAACAACACCAATAATAATATTAATAATAATATGAATATGAATATGAATATGAGTAATAAGACAGTGTTATTATTTAAGAATGATAACATAAAATAAAACAACTCCAACTCAAAGATCTTTCAAGCACCATCAAAGAACGGGTACACGGAAGATAGCATGCAGATGTCGGGATTTGAATCGACTCCGCAACAGACTTTGACCGAATGAGCGAATGTCATCCTGTCAAAGTTCCACACTACTGGTCCATCTCCTTTCTGTTGCAAACCAGCCAAATCAAAGATACTTTTTTTCCATGAAGATTCTTTTTATTCAGACCTCTTCTCATGCTTTCGGAAAGCGCTCCCACTTTCTGGAAATTTAGTGCTTTAAATTCCCACTGTCGCTATCTTTCTCCTTTGTTCTTTTCCATTCCTTCTCTGTTCTATCAATCTGCTATACTATCTTCTTCTTCGCTAGACCAGTCACCCACCTTTTTTCTTGAAAACTCTTCGGGAACAAAACTCCTCATTTGTGTGTGAGGTCTGTTGGATCAGCTTGGGAATATTGGACGCTTTCTGCCAGGTGGTCACTTGGGCTTCCTATCATATGATGTTATTATTTGGCAACGTAGGCATTTTATATGTATGTGTTTTGTTGATATTTTAATAATGATGTTTGTATTCTATTTTGTTTTTGTAAAAGGGGGTTCATTAAATTAGAGTATAGCTCAGCGTCCCCTGCGTGGGATGTTTTTATTGTAAAGTGACCGGCTGGTAAAGTGCTTTCAGTGTTAATACTAGGGTTGTTTCGGCAGATCTTTTATGCGGATCAGGGGTGAGTCCTCTTTTAGCGAAGTTGTGGTCTTGATTTTTTGGTCCTGATTTGGCCCGGAAGAGTCCGCTGGACCTAAAGCAATAACCATGTAAAGTTGCTACTACTACCACTACTACTACTACTACTACTCAATAAACACATAAATAAATTATTAAATACAAGTTAGAGGTTCAGCGTGGTCGTCACTTTGGATTACTATACTGTCATGAACTGGCTAGTTTTAACTCTGCTCATTGACTATTCTGCCTTGTGTAGTCTTTATACCAGTAGAGAGTCAGTATAATACACAGCAGCAATTACAGTACACACCGCGAGCCCGACCCACGCTGCGCAGTGAGTCAGCACTTGAGTTTTGAATCGGACCGTTTAACCAATGAGAGCTCAGGTAAGCGGGTAGAGCAGTTCTGACTGTGTCAGAGCCTAACACAGTTTAAATCAGTCGTGTGTGAGACGAGGTAGAGTCAACATCTCCACAGCTAGAGAAATCTCTTCACTCATAGACCAGGAAGCAGGACTTAGAATCTTAGAATTCTATCAAGTCATCACGGGCCTGAACTTGTCAAACAGGTAAATGAACACCCTTCTGTTTCATCGTGATATATTTATATTATTGTTGAAATTATGTTTGTGGAATTTGCTATGCATAAATGTGAATTGTTAATCCGAATTTGCCGTACCACGTGGAAGAGCCGACCACGAGCCGAAACACGACCGGTTGCGCCGCCATGTTGTATACCATACGGAACCACTGTTGTTTAACTTATAATGTATGTTTGCAGACCAGTGACTGTACCACTGAATGTTTATAACATTATTAATTCTGTATGTGTATAGTTAGACACGATTGATATTTATGTATGTATAGAGATGTGGAGCTATCACTGAGGGCTACTTTGGCTTTCAGTGAGACGCTCTGCACAAACCGATTATTCAGGGTTGTGCAGAATTTCGTCTCTTATATTACAGACGAGCAGGCGAGCTATCCTGTGTGCCCCACTCCACAGAAACGACTAGTTGGTTGAGGAGACTCTACCGCACAAGTCGGAAAGAGCTACCTTGAAAAACACCCTGTCAGACCCCACAGCGTGGCAAGGGAACCCAACTACACAACGACACAGGTGGACCAGAAGCTACCTCACAGAAGGACTTCGAACACCCCACACATGAGTTAAGTGCATAAGGCGAAGGTGCACTTAAACTGATCATAACAGGACCACAGTAGTCCAACTCTTCAGAAACTGTAAAACGGACCACAGTAGCCCAAATCTACATGAGATATTATAGCAAAGTGCCCGAGGAAGATATAACAGCTGCCTAGACTATCAGCGATCGAACTCTTAGCATTGAAAGAGACTTTTTAAGTTAGATTAGTACTTAGAGAATCTTGTATAGAGTAGAAGAAATAAATGTGTGATTTTAACTGTTATCAAGTGGCTGGACTACATATGATTCATAGCCGTGTGAAAGCTAGTGTGACAGTAATCTTTTACCATTTTTCTATCTATTTCTGTACCCCAACCTTAACACAGAACGAGCTAAACAAATAAATTTATTAAAGTAATTCATAGGGTGACTTACTAGCAGTTCCCACCGAATAAACGTGAGGGTCCATAATTCCATTGTGCAGAGCCCATAAACCCCACGTGACATATACTACTACTACAACTGCTATTGCTACAACTGCTACTACTATTATTATTATTATTATTATTATTATTATTATTATTATTATTATTATTATTATTAATACATGATGCAATCACACACCTTTTCTTCAATCGAACGCGAAGCGCGGAAGTCGGAATATAAAATACTGATTACTGAGCCAGCCATGCTCAAAAAGCAAAAGGCCGTATAGAAAGTGGCTACATTTGAATCGAGAGAAAGGTCTCATCACTAACGAGGAGAATGGCTAATCTAACAAGCTGAGATCTCGTGCTTGCCAAACGAGTGTTCTGAGCTACTGTCTGAACCACCCTGCCACTTCTGTCTAAAGGGCGAAAAATGGTTGTCAAGTTGTCAGGGGCCATCTCAAAGGGAAAATAAGCGTATAGTGACTTGTGCTTTGTGCCCGCTTTGCCTACGACATTTTGGCCACAGAGTACTCAAGAGGCTCTCTTTTCTTCCTGAAGAAAGACTATTGGGAAGATTTGCTGGCTTGGAGCATTTCCTAGGATGTCCAGTTATGCACTTTAGAAGGAAGAAGAGGAAGAGGAAGAGGAATTCGGAAAGAGAAGACGGAGTAGGAGGAAAAGTGTGAGGAGATCTAAGAAGAAAGTAAAAGAAGACAAGAAGGAGGACAGGTGAAGATGAAGTTCGGAAAAAAAACAAGAGTTGAAATAGGAGGAACAGAACCCTAAATAGGAATGAATGAAGAAGAAGAAGGAGGAGGAGAAGAAGAAGAAGAAGAAGAAGAAGAAGAAGAAGAAGAAGAAGAAGAAGAAGAAGAAGAAGAAGAAGAAGAAATGGAATAGTAAGGATGGTGAGAGGATTTTGAGGCCGACAGTGCATGTCTTAGTCCGTGACAGTGGAGTAAAGACTTTCCATGAGATATCTGGGTAGGTTTTAGCGAGAGGAGGATGACTGAGACTTTATGACGTCAGGGCGATCAGGTACAATCTTATGACTGTACGATCTTCTAGCATCTCTTGACATTTTTATGTCACCAGGTCAACAGTTTGCGGATAAGAATGAAATAGAAACCAACCTCGGCAGGAAATCACTGCAGGTTTATTTGCATGACATAAACTATAAAATATTACAGTAACATTTTAGTGGGTTTGAGATCGAGATCAAATTGACTGACATAACTATTTACTTATATTCGTACCTTTTTGTTTGGAGGGGGGAGGGAGGGAGGGTCTAATATTTGCGACTATTGAGTCTAAACTTTTGGATGTCCGACTACTCCAAAGTTCGTCTGTTATAAGCCAGCGCTGGATAATCGATCTCCTTTGAAATACCTAAACAGACGAGAAAAACCACGGAGTTATGTGTGCGTCGCTCAATAGTATCAGCGGCTTTGTTGTGGCTTTGTTCTCGGCCTGTCGTATCGATATCGTTGGACACCTAATGACTGCATAGAAGCGCTCGACCCTGTCTAACTGCATAGAAGGCACCTCGCGAGGTAATGTTACCTCATGACCGATTTTTTTTAAAAAAAAATTGCTTAAATGCTTATTGGAGATATTTCGTCTCCAAAACATGGACTAAGACTTTTTAGTGTAGAACTTTGAAAAAATTACCTCACACTAACTGTAAAGATGGCGATGAGGCTGTGAAGCAGGGAGATAACCCTCAAATTGGCTTATTGGTGCTAACCGAGGCTATGCGGTTGAGTGATCGAACGGCATTAGTTAATCGTACTTATATAGCGCTTTTCCAGCTCAAGAGCTTCTCAAGGCGCTGGCCGACACAGGCTCTAATTCAAGCAGCCCGAAGCGCCCACTTGCAACCTTTGGGCGCGTAGTCTGACGTCCAGACGACTGAGCACAATCCTGGGCGACTTGGATAGAGGAGATGGGGCCTAGTGCGTGTTCGGTGTTTTTTGGTATGGTCGGAATTCACCCGTCTAGGACATGAGCGTCAGGATCTTTAAAGTCCGTGCGATGGAATGCGTGCGTGCACAGACTAGACCTCGGTTTATACTCTCATCGGAAGAAGTAAACCAGGTACACGTATTTCCTATACAGGCCTGAGTGAGAAATTCTAATCACGATTCAACATCAGAGAGAGAGAGAGAGAGAGAGAGAGAGAGAGAGAGAGAGAGAGGGTGGGAGGGAGGGAAATCCTGGTTTAGATAGACAGATCCACAGTTTGCTTCTCGGAATCTCCTGGAAGGGGCGGGGAATTGGAGGAGTGGTGGTGATAAATTGACTTATGTGTGTGTGTTTGTGTTAAGTGTGTGTGTGTGTGGGGGTGTGTGTTGTTGTGTGTGTGTGTGTGCGTATACGTAGGAACGCGCGCGTTCCTGGTTTTGAATTTGATTGATGGCGGGTGATGAGCGCGTTCGGTATGACGAAGACAACGAGTCCTGCGGTGGACGGAAGAAGGTAGAGGTGAAAGTCATGGGCTGTGGCTGAAGGAGCGTCTTGTAAGACGGTGAAGGGGGAGAGGGAGGTTTGGAAAATTGGTGGGAGGCATTTAGTAAGGGGTGTCAATATTAGCCGTGGTGATGGCGAGTGCTAAACACGGGCCATGAATGCAGTGGTAGCGGTGTCTAGGGACAGGCCATAGCCCTTGAACAAACACGGGGATAATTTGAACTGCCGTGTTCGCTGCGAGGGCGGTCGTTGTCGCGCTCTGGTATACTGTACACAAACGTACACACACACACACGCACACACACACACACACACACACACACACACACACACGCCCCGTATTAATACAGGGTATTCCTGTATTAAGTGTACAGACCCAGTTTCAGTTCACAGAACTATTGCGGACAACGTTTTATTTTGTTATTCATGTATTTCATGTTACGTCTCTAGAAACATTCTGTGATTTCAAACGACCGATCATTCATTCTCTCGCATCCATATTGGACTCACAAAGGCCCGTGATGGATTTTATTTGATATTTCATCGTTCTCTTATAGCGCTTTCCCTCCTCAAGAGCTGCTCAAGGCGCTGGCCGATACAGGACTTCTAACTGAAATCATCCGAGACATCTGAGCACAGTCCTGGCCGGCCGGGAATTTGGGAGAAGAGACCTTATGTCTTCCTGGGTTATATTACATTACATTATTATTGCTTTAGGTCCAGCGGACTCTTCCGAGCCAAATGAGGACCGGACAACCCCCAATCCGTATAAAAGATCTGCTGAAACAACCCTAGTGGTAAAACCGAAAGCTCTCCACCAGCCAGTCACTTTACAATAAAGACATCCCACGCAAGGGACGGCTGAGGCTTCACCCCAACTTATCTAACCCCCGTTTACAAAAACAAAATAGAATACAAACATCATTATAAATTATCAACAAAACACATACATATAAAATGCCTACATTGCTAAATAATAACATCATAGGAAGCCCTAGTGACCACCTGGCAGAAAGCGTCCAATATTCCCAAGCTGATCCAACAGACCTCATACACAAACAAGGAGTCTTGTCCCGGAAGAGTTTTGAAGAAAAAAGGTAGGAGACTGGTCTAGCGAAGAAGACGATAGTATAGCAGATTGATAGAAAAGAGCAGGAATGAGAAAGAGCAAATGAGAAAGATTGCGACAGTGGGAATTTAAAGCACTAGATTTCCAGAAAGTGGGGATACTATTTATACTGAATCCCCAGGCACCCCAACGGGGGTGTCTTCCTGGGTGCATTCATGTAACTGGCACTAATGTTTTTAGGATATGAGCGTCAGTCCGTGCTAGGAAATGCGTGCACTGACTGGACCTCAGTTTAAACTCTCACCCGAAGAAGAAATGTTTGAACTACCGGCGGACACTGTATGCAATACATTTTTTTTAATTAACAAGGGTTGTTCACAGTGCGGAGTAATATCAAAGAACAAAGGTTGAGAGAAAGGAGAAAAAAAAAGACGGTGAAAAAATATAGCACAAGAAGGGTGATGTTGATGATGATGACGATGATCATGATGATGATGATTAAAAGAGGATAAGGAGGACAGCGATAGGACGATGGAGGCGGTGCTGTTGCTTACGGTGTCGAGAATGGTGGTGGTGATGATGGTGATGGAGTAGTCACTATGCACAGCTCTCTTGTACACAAAGGAGGAGAGTCAATACACCTGATTAATTGCCAGCAGTGAGTTTCAATGCATTATTCTAATCACGTTATCTGTCATCATGTTTTTGCTGCTGTTTATCAGTGTGTACCACACGACCGAGAGAGAGAGGGAGAGAGAGAGAGAGAGAGAGAGAGAGAGAGAGAGAGAGAGAGAGAGAGAGAGAGAGAGAGAGAGAGACTTGACTTTGACTTTGACATTTTATTGAATAAACAACACGTTCATTTCAAATGGGAAAGTGGGGAGGGGATGCATCGAAATATCAGGTCTCACAATATTTTACAAACACTTACGCATTATCGCCAAAAACAAAACAAAACTATCAACTGGAACAAGAAAGTTGCTAATTAACTTAGATCTAGAGTCTTCGATTTTTCACACGCACAGTCTTCCAATCTCTATGGTTGGTTGTTTAACATCATCTTATCATTTTCTTTTCTTAGCAAGTGTTTTACCAACTAGAAGTCATACCAAGTTTAAACGTCCTACTTATGTGTGCAACATTAACAAACTGTTACGTGAAAGCAAACTGCGCTCTTATCTTCATTCTCTTCTTTAAAGGAAAACGAACGAAAAACGATGCTTAACGTCCTATTGCATGAGCGTTAAGGACGATCACCACGTCGCCACCCTGACAACAATGACCATCATCATCATATCAAAATTGAGATCCAACAGATACCAAAACGGAATTGAGTGTAGGCGTCTCTGAAACATCTTAACTGGGGATAATCAAAGTAAGATTCAGCTGCATAAAAGTCAAATCTGTCGCTTGTTGTTAAGGCAACGCTCCAATCCTGTTTGAAACGGTCGAGAGAGAGAGAGAGAGAGAGAGAGAGAGAGAGAGAGAGAGAGAGAGAGAGAGAGAGAGAGAGAGAGAGAGAGAGAGAGAGAGAGAGAGGGATTATATTGAGTATAAATTCTTTATTGTTCAACGTCTTTTGTTTTCTACTAAATCTCTTATAACAAATATGTTATAATGAATTCATATCCTATCCTATCCCATTACCCCTTGGGGTCATGAGCAATCTTGCCACTGTAGATTGTTCAAACCTATAAAGGGAACAGTGAAAGCCACAGTTGAAAACCTGTCTTTCCTTTATAGGCAAGACAGATTCACTGCGGCAACAGTACCCCCGTTGGAGTGCCGGGGGTTTTCAGTATAAATAGTATCCCCACTTTATGGAAATTTAGTGCTTTAAATTCCCACTGTCGCTGTCTTCCTCATTTACTCTTTCCTATTCCTGCTCTGTCCTTCACTCTGCTATTCTTCTTCGCTAGATCAATGACCTACCTTTTTTCTTGAAAACTCTTCCTGGACAAGACTCCTTGTTTGTGTATGAGGTCTGTTGGATCAGCTTGGGAGTGTTGGACGCTTTCTGCCGGGTGGTCACTAGGGCTTCCTATGATTGTACTATTTAGCACTATAGGCATTTTATATGTATGTGTTTCATTGATGATTTATAATGATGTTTGTATTCTATTTTGTTTTTGTAACCGGGGTGTTCGCGTAGTTGAGGTCAACCCTCAGCCGTCCCCCGCGTGGGATGTCTTTATTGTAAAGTGACTGGCCGGTGGAGGGCATTCAATTTTCCCACTGGGGTTGTTTCAGCAGATCTTTTATGCGGATCGGGGGTTGTCCGGTCCTGATTTGGCTCGGAAGAGTCCGCTGGACCTAAAGCAACAATAAATCAATCAATCAATCAATCCTATCCCATAACTCGAAGGTCGTTGGGGCAACACAGATGATCGTTTAACCAGCGTACTCCATCTTTTTCTGTCCTCAGCAACTCTCAGGGTTTCGCTCAGTGTCAAGCCAGACCATTCTCGAATGTTGTCTTTCCACCTCTTTTTCGGTCTCCCTCTTCTTTTGCATCCTTGCACCGTTCCTTGCAGGATGGTCTTAGCAAGGCCGTCCACAGGTCTGGTGACGTGGCCATACCATCGGAGTTTCCGTTTCTTTACCACTGTGAGCATGTCATCGTGTTGTCCAATGGTTTGTGTGATGGTCTGTCGAACTTCGTCGTTGGTGATGTGCTGGGTATAGGAAATGCCCAGAAATCTTCTGTAGCACCTCATCTCCATGCTCCATCTCCATGCATAATGAATTCATGAGTTCAAAATTATTACAATTTATGTTTACATACTGGTATTTTATCATTAATAAGTTGCCTCATAGCACATCTTGAAAAGACAATAAATTTGAAGTGATGATGATGATGATGATGATGATGATGATGATGATGATGATGATGATGATGATGATGATGATGATGATGATGATGATGATGATGATGATGACGATGATGATGATGATGATGACAGTCTTCAAAATTCATTTGTACAAATAACCACAGATCCCGGTACAAACGGATTGTTCCCCACCCGTATACCTAGCCCAAAGTCCTGAGAGAGGAGAGAGAGAAACACACAGAAAAAAGAGACAGAGAGACCGAGTGATATTGTATCAGTTGCACCAGACTTGCAGTTCAGTAAAACGACAAAAAATTTGAAAATAAAGGTACCCAACTTTCTAACTAACAACTTCGGAAAATAGTCAACAGTTCAATCATTCAAATATTACCCCTTGGGGTCATGAGCAATCTTGCCACTGTAGATTGTTCTAACCTATAAAGGGAATAGTGAAAGCCCCAGTTGAAAACCTGTCTTGCCTTTGTAGGCATGACAGATTCACTGCGGCAACAGTACCCCCGTTGGAGTGCCGGGGGTTTCAGTATAAATAGTATCCCCACTTTATGGAAATTTAGTGCTTTAAATTCCCACTGTTGCTATCTTCCTCATATACTCTTTCCCATTCCTGCTCTGTCCTATCACTCTGCTATACTATCTTCTTCTTCGCTAGATCAATGACCTACCTTTTTTCTTGAAAACTCTTCCTGGACAAGACTCCTTGTTTGTGTATGAGGTCTGTTGGATCAGCTTGGGAGTGTTGGACGCTTTCTGCTGGGTGGTCACTAGGGCTTCCTATGATGTTAGTATTTAGCAATATAGGCATTTTATATGTATATGTTTCGTTGATGATTTGTAATGATGGTTGTATTCTATTTTGTTTTTGTAACCGGGGGTTCGCGTAGTTGAGGTCAACCCTCAGCCGTCCCCCGCGTGGGATGTCTATATTGTAAAGTGACTGGCCGGTGGAGGGCGTTCAATTTTCCCACTAGGTTTGTTTCAGCAGATCTTTTATGCGGATCGGGGGTTGTCCGGTCCTGATTTGGCTCGGAGGAGTCCGCTGGACCTAAATTCAACAATAAATCAATCAATCAAAATTCAAATATTGAAAAAAATCTTCGGCAACGAAGGTAAAGTCACGTCATTCTAGAGTTCACGCAATATTTAAGCTCAATTAGAAAAAACATTAGTAGGAGCGCATTAAACATTGAACCAGACCGCCAGCGTATGGTCCACAGGGTTACATTAGTCCATCTGTCCCGCAAGCTACTTGACCCGTCGCAACAGCAATTAGATAGCTCATGAATGCAATGGGTTCACCATGTTGCAGCGGATAGCTCTGTTGGTTCTGTGCCTAAAACTGCCCAATTTACATACGCACTGCCTTTAATTGCTGTTGACTTCGCCTCCTTCTACAGCCATGCCACTAATTAGTTCGTCTCAACGCCCCCCCCCCCCCCCCCCCCCCCCCTACTACCACAAGAAGATCGCTCGCCCCGTTGGCGATTGTTGTCCAGGAAGAATAGAGGACTTGTGCAATCAAACGAGAGTGACGGGGGAAGAGCAAGAAAAGACAGGAAGAGGGAAAGACGAACTTGTGTGATTAAGGGTGTTTTCTATTGGGTTTATTCGTTCCTATTTATAGCGCATTTCCAGCTCAAGAGCTGCTCAAGGCGCTAGCTGATACAGGACCTAACTCAAACCGCCCGGGGCGCCCGCTTGCAGCCTTTTGGGCGCATCGTCTCACACCCAGGCAAATGAACACCATCTTGGGAGGAAGAAAGGACCTCGCGCATGCATGGTGTGTTTATGTAGCCGGCATCCTCCCGTCTAGGCCAGGACATGAGAGTCAGGATCTTTAAGGTCCGTGCGATGGAATGCGTACGTGTACAGACTAGACCTCGGTTTATACTATCATTCAAAGTGTGAGCTAGTGGTGACGATGTCATTGGATTGGGGTCAGCCCTGTGTTCCCTCAGGTCCGTTTCTGCTATAATTATGTCTTTCCCCTAATCCTTGGTCAAACTTGATACTACTACTACTACTACTACTACTACTACTACTACTACTACTACTACTACTACTACTACTACTACTACTACTACTACTACTACTAATCTCCTATTCGTAACTGAAAGATTGTTGGGGCATCACAGATGATCGTTTAACCAGCGTACTTCAGCTTTCTCTGTCCTCAGCAAACCTCATGGCTTCGCTCAGTGTCAAGCCAGTCCATTCTGGAATGTTGTCCTCGCAACTCTTTTTCTGTCTCCCTCTTCTTCTGCCTCCTTGCACCGTGCCTTACAGGATGGTCTTTGCAAGGCCTGATGGTACGGCGACGTGGCCATGCCATAATAATGATGATGATGGTAATAATAATAATAATAATAATAATAATAATAATAATAATAATAATAATAATGATAATAATAATAATAATAATAATAATAATAATAATAATAATAATAATAATAATAATAATAATAATAATAATAATAATAATACACAGGAATACATGTATACATGTATACAAAAAATATATCGAGAATGCCAAGTAGAAAAACGTTTTTAAAAACCATTCTTCTTCAATACAGTAATAAAAAACCAATCAGTATAGCGTAGATATGGATGATCGCAACTTAAGTAAACATTCGTGTTGGTTAGACACAGTGACTCAACAACCCTTTGTCGTTAAAGCCTTGTTGGTTAGGCACAGTGACTCAACAACCCTTTGTCGTGCCTTGTTGGTTAGGCACAGTGACTCAACAAGCCTTTGTCGTGCCTTGTTGGTTAGGCACAGTGACTCAACAACCCTTTGTCGTTAAAGCCTTGTTGGTTAGACACAGTGACTCAACAACCCTTTGTAATAATATTACACCCTTGTTGGTTAGACACAGTGAATCAAAGACCCTTTGTAGATGCACCCTTGTTGGTTAGACACAGTGACTCAACAACCCTTTGTAGATACACCCTTGTTGGTTAGACACAGTGGCTCAACAACCATTTGTATTTACACCGTTATTAGACACAGTGGCTCAACAACCCTTTGTAGATACATCCTTGTAGGTTAGACACAGTGACTCAGCGACCCTTTGTAGATACATCCTTGTAGGGTAGACACAGTGAATCAACAACCCTTTAAATTTACACCGTTGTTAGACACAGTGACACAGTGACTCAACAACCCTTTGTATTTACACCGTTGTTAGACACAGTGACTCAACAACCCTTTGTCGTTACACCGTTGTTAGACACAGTGACACAGTGAATCAACAACCCTTTGTATTTACACCGTTGTTAAACACAGTGACACAGTGAATCAACAACCCTTTGTATTTACACCGTTGTTAGACACAGTGACTCAACAACCATTTGTCCTTAAGTACTCTTAATGATTTGTAGCACTTGCTGCTTCTTCCATGTGGACCAGTCAATGGATCCGCAAATAGATAAGCGTTCTATTTCCCTTCAACACAGCGTTCAAGGCCCAACTTATTGTGGATTATCCAAGTTTGAATGTTGTTTTGGATTTTTGGGGATTTTTATTCGTCACCCTTGCGGCCGAATTTCCGGTTGGCTGTTAGCGAAAGCGCGGCAGCCGCAAGAGTTGCGCCGCCGGGGGACAAGGGAGCAGTGGGAACAAGGCCTATGTATCATATTATGCTGTGTGTATTTTTGGCAACCATCCGTCTAGAAGATGCTATTCCAGATCGTTCAACATTGCGTGTGAATTATGTAATAGTATTAATAATAATAATAATAATAATAATAATAATAATAATAATAATAATAATAATAATAATAATAATAATAATAATAATAATAATAATAATGCTGATGATGATGATGGCGACGACGATGATGATGATAATGATGATGATAAGGCGTAAGGCAGTGTGCATGATAAAGAAAATCCAGGACAACAATTTGGGTGAGCTGCAGGGGAAAAGGTGTTTTCCGGGGAGACTACTTGACCTTTTTATTCGGGTCATTATCTCCCTTGCTTTACAACATGGCTGACGTCACCAAAAACGATGAACCACGTGATTGGTCACGTGGGAAATTTACCAGGTTATCCTGGGAAAGGGAGCGTGTTTTATGTTGAGTGTTTACAACCTTTCTTTATCTCCAATACAACGATTCTGTTTCTCCACTGCTATTATCTCCCTTTGTACCGCTTTTCTCCTTATCCCAGCATTTTTCATAAATGTTTTGTAAGCTAGATTACTCCTTTGGATGAGAATATAAACCGAGGTCTAGTCGGTGCAAGCACGAAGGCATTCCATGGAATTTAAATATCCTGACGCTCATGACCTAGATGGGTGAGTCCCAGCTGCGCCCACACACCCAGCCAACACTAGGTCCCTTCTCCCCATAAACGTAGCCCAGGGTCGTGCTCGGTTGTGTGGGCGTCAGACAGTGCCAGAACTTCCACCAATCCTCCTATGAAAACACACTATTAGGCGCTTCGTACCCTTTTTTTTCAAGGCTCTCAAATTCCGAAACTAGATTCATGAACCTAAACCTTTATTTTATTTTATTATTTTTTTTTTTTTGTTGTAGTTGGTACAAAAGGTCCAGGAACCTAGAATCGGGATCTGAGTGCCTCGCAATTAAAAAAAGAGGTTGGTGGATCTCCACGAACCTTCCAATTCATACAAGCTAAAAAACAAGTTAAGTCAAGACATTCGTATTCACAAAAATCCAGTCGCCTATAATACAACAGCCACATGCGCGCCAAAACACACACACACACTAACACACACACACACACACACACACACACACACACACACACACACACACACACACACAACAGGCTCCCGGATAAACATAGACTACACATTTACACCCAAGAGCAGTGATAATTATATACCACATAGAACATTATTTATACACTTAATACATTACACGTTTCCATTTACCGCAGCAAGGTGATTTCGTATCGGCCAGCGCCTTGAGCAGCTCTTGATGTGGAAAAGCGCTATTTAAGAAATCGATATAAGAACGATTAAGTAAATATATAGGAGCGGTTAAACAAAAATGAATGTGCACCAGAAGCAGTAATCCCGAACCTTTGTTGTTGTTTTTTCCAAATTTGCCTCTCTATTGCAATATCCGTCTTTATGAAAATCGGGAGAAAGAGCTAATGATAAATATGCATTTACTTCAAATGATCTTAGAACATTTGACAACAGACATACGACCTGTGCTGTGCCCAGCATGGACCAAGCTTTAGACAAAACAACATTTTCGATTTGTGAAAGGCATTCGTAAACGCGCTTTTCTATTTAACAGACGATATTAGGACTGGGAAGGCTCAATCGCCATAAAGTTAAATGACACAAATAGAAAACAGTTTAATGTTTTTCTTGCTGTCATTAAAGCAGATCGGGTCTTAGCCCTCAGCCCAATTTCAGCGGAGCTTTTGATCTCTTTTGGCTGGAAATTTGGCGGGGTTTCCGCAAGGTCGGGCAATTACGGCAGACCTGTTTTAAAGAAGGTCCCATGGAAACGCGTTGAGTGGCGCTCAAGTGGTCTCATTTCTGACAAACGCTATTCGCTTCTTTGAACCTCAGACCCCGTACATTTACAACCTGTAGCTCAAATGGCGCCGGGGAGTGGGAAAGGGAATTTGCTGCGGGTGCGTGGGCGGAGGAAGCGTGTTCGTATGTATATTTGGTTTCAGAGAGAGAGAGAGAGACAGACAGACAGACAGGGATTTCACTGGAACTGGTGGGTAGGATGGATGGTAATGACTTGAAAATCTTAGCCCCTGTCAAAGTCACTCGGTATAGATAATTGTTTTCGGTGCGTTTCATAATTACTGTACCGTTAACCAACAAGAACTGCATTGGTAACCAACAAATGACCCTGATCAGTTATGCTGATTGTGATGTTGGTTTGGCAGCGGTTGTGTGAAGGGATGCGTACTTGTAAAATTAAATGTGTGCGTAAGGGGAGTTGCAGGTGCGTTAGATTTGAAGACCTCGGTTTATACCCTCATCCGAAGAAGTAGGTGATCACCTGCCTGTACTTCACAGTCCTGTTGTTTATATTTTATATTTCGGGAATTCCAGGCCGTTGACCAGCTTGGCACCACTGCCAGTAAGGTCATCGCCCAGCGTTCAATACCTCAACTGTTTGGCCGTCGCTTATAAAGACTGAGACAACTGCGCCCCCCCGACATTTTGTTGTTGTTGTATCAAATTTTATTCATTAGATTAACACAAGTTGTACTGATATTTCCCCGACATTTTCATAGCGAATCCAAATAGCAAACTTTCAATTCAACGGTTTGGCAGTGTCGTAAGTGATGATGATCCAAAGATGTGTGTCCTTGGGCACAGAGGGGTTAACGAAGCCCAGACGTTGGGAAGCGAAAGGTTAATGACATGCAGGAATAACTATCCCTTGTATTTATCAAACTGCTCCTGCACACTGCTCTCGCACATACCAAACCATGGCCTTATCTATGAGTGTAGGTTGTGGTGATGATAGTGGTGGTGCTAACGATCAGGAGGAAGAAAATGAAAAAAAAAAAGAAGAGAAGTTTAGTAATTCATTTGAAATTTGTTTTAAAATAATGTTTTGCACACGTAATTATGTGGGTTTTTTTCTTCTCTTGATCAAATTTTCTTTGAACGACCATGATTTTTTTTAAAACTACTAATGGAATTGAAAAACATTAAGATATTAAGTGACGGAACATTTTCCAGTTTGCTTAAAACTCGCAACAGTAAGTATTTATTCATCTGTTGGAAGACATACGTAATTTGTTTAAATATTATTTTATAGTATTAAGAGTCCATATATTTCTCTTCTTTTTTCTCTTTGATGTATCCCTTTTTGGTTCAATTTGTATCGTCATGAGTTTCTTTATTGGAGTGTGAATACGTGAGGATGTCGCTTTGAGCCGAGATTTTATAGGGGAAAATCGCTATAGAAATATCCATTGTCGACTTCCAAGAAATATGAGCGAACGTAATCACGACCTTTTTACTCGACACTTAACTGATAATCCCTCGTGCCCATGTACAAGGCTTGTTGAACATTTTCTCTTTCACTGCCCTTTCTATACTAACGCCAGGGCAAAATTTATCTCCACCCTCGCGCAAGACAAAAATAACGTTATCCAACTTATTGTACGGATATCAATCATTCTCTTTGCAAGATAATCAACTCCTCTTCCAAACCACTCAACAGTTTATTAAACAGTCACACCGTTTTCGTTAAGTTTAAACTAAATGTTGCCCTCCCCCCTTCCTTCCCACGTAACAAGCGCCCAGCGTCTAGACCAACAGAATTATTACTCACTCACTGTCTCTCTCTCTCTCTCTCTCTCTCTCTCTCTCTCTCTCTCTCTCCCTTTCTCTCTCTCTCTTTCTCCCTTTTTCTCTCCCCCCCCTCTCTCTCTCTTCTCTTATTTTCCTTTTCCCATTTCTCTATTACGCTTTCTCTGTATGTTCCATTTAAAAAAAATCATTTTTGTCACTTTTGCACAAGGACATCAATTTATTATTCCACCTTAATTAAAAATCAATGATTGTTTTTGTTTTACTTCTTCATATAATTGGATTTAATTTTTTTAATCACTTAAATGAAGTTATAATATTTGTTGCCTGTCATTTATTATGTTTAATTATTTAAACAGATCCGGGTTATATAAGCTTGCTTGTTGCCATTCCAGTACACTTTTTTTTTCTTCTGTGTACTGTGATGATGTAATGTGATATCATGTGAGTTGCGCAATATATATTTATTTTTCAACGTCTAAATCACTTAGGCGGATCATGGACAATCCATGAGTTACACACACCTATAAAGTCAGCGTTCTAAACGCAACCGTGCAAGTATCAGAAATTCCAGAACGTGCTGGAACTTACTGGGTGGTTTGAAGATGAGTGGTTCGTACCCGGTTGACCTACCCTTTAATAGACCCGCCCGGTACCTTGTTCCCGTCACAGGCAGGCAGCTGAAATCACTAACATAGGATGCTGACGTTACACCCTAACAACCCTCCCCGTCCTTCATCCCTTTCTACCCGCGCCCAAACCTTTCGTCATCCACGCTTGCACACCCGCCATTAAGGCCAATTCAATTCAACACATCTGTTATTACCTATCTGTTATTACCTATCTGTTATTACCCATCTGTTATTACCCATCTGCTATTACCCATCTGCTATTACCCATCACGAATGACATGCAGCCATTGCTCTCCCAACGACAAGCAAGTGCAGTCTCAGTCACAAGATCATTTAGCTACACCAAGATTCTTTTCAACTCCTCTCTTTCCCTGAACGTTTCTCGTCACTTCAAATATGTTTACCGTACGCACCACGCTGCGCCTAAACGCGTTAAAGGTGAGGAATATTACTTTGAGTGTTATCAGGCTGGTCTTAGTACACAAAGATGATCTTTGATGATCAAGAAGAATTTCTTTATAGCATGCCATTATGCTTAATGAATACTTGGGAATAACCAACATTTAAAGCATACTGTGAGCTGGCTATAGAATTGTTGTTAGTTTCAACGTCTGGAATGCGAAGGTGGGTGTGGGTATGTGTGTGTATGTGTGTGTGTGTGTTTGTAGTGTGTGTGTGTGAGAGAGAGAGATTGTGTGTGTGTGTTTGTAGTGTGTGTATATATGTGTGTGGTTTGGTCCTCATTTGGCTCGGAAGAGTCCGCTGGACCTAAAGCAATAATCGTGTAATGTAATGTAATGTGTGTGTGTGAGAGAGAGAAAGAGTGTGTGTGTGTGTGTGTGTGTGTGTGTGTGTGTGTGTGTGTGTGTGTGTGTGTGTGTGTGTGTGTGTGTGACTGCTTCCGTGGGCGTATGAGAGTGTTGAGTAAAGGGAACCTGTGGAGAGAGGACGAGGAGGTTTAAAGAAATAGAAGAGGAGGAGGTGAGAGAAAAAGAGAGAGAGAGAGAGAGAGAGAGAGAGAGAGACAGAGAGAGACAGAGACACAGAGAGACACAGAGAGAGACACAGAGAGAAACATAGACTGAAAAAAAAGTATTTATATTACAATTGATGTTCGTCTTTTTTAAATTTTTATCATGATCATGATGATGATGATGATCATCATCATGATCATCATCAACAACATCATCATCATCAACAACATCATTATCATCAACAACATCATCATCAACAACATCATCATCATCAACAACATCATCATCAACAACATCATCATCATCATCAACAACATCATCATCAACAACATCATCAACAACATCATCATCATCATCAACATCATCATCATCAACATCATCATCATCAACATCATCCTCATGTTCATTACTGTCATTTCTCTTGTTGCATTATTGCAGTGTACATGTACAGGTAACCTACTTGTGTTTCGTGAAAACCTGCAATATACAAAACTCGCCATTATCATCATCATCTTCATCATTATCATCATCATAATCATCATCATCATTAGGATCATCATCACTATCATCATCATCATCATCATAATCATCATCATCATAATCATCATCATCATCATCATCATCATCATCATCATCATCATCATCACAGTCACCATCATCGTCAGCAGCAGCAGCAGCATCATTCTTCTTCTTCATCATCTTCTTCATCATCATTTTTTTTCTTCATCACCATCTTCATCATCGATATCATCATCACCTTCACCATCGTCATCATCATCATCTTCTTCTTCTCCTTATCATTTAAACAAATATTATACTATCTTTAATTTTTTACTGGCATTTTTATTTTTATTTTGTTTTATTTTAGTGATCAAGTGCCTGTCATAGTTCCTTGCGAGAGGTAATAAAGATTTGTTGAATTAAAATTGAATTGAATTGAATCATTCTTCACCATCATCATCATATCATCATCATCATCATCATCATCATCATCATCATCATCATCATCATCATCATCATCATCATCATCATCATTCTTTTTCTTCATTACCATCATCATCATCAGCAGCAGCAGCAGCATTGTCACGTGGGGTTTATGGGCTCTGCACAATGGAATTATGGACCCTCACGTTTATTCGGTGGGAACTGCTAGTAAGTCACCCTATGAATTACTTTAATAAATTTATTTGTTTAGCTCGTTCTGTGTTAAGGTTGGGGTACAGAAATAGATAGAAAAATGGTAAAAGATTACTGTCACACTAGCTTTCACACGGCTATGAATCATATGTAGTCCAGCCACTTGATAACAGTTAAAATCACACATTTATTTCTTCTACTCTATACAAGATTCTCTAAGTACTAATCTAACTTAAAAAGTCTCAGTTACTGCTAATAGTTCGATCGCTGATAGTCTAGGCAGCTGTTATATCTTCCTCGGGCACTTGCTATTATATCTCATGTAGATTTGGACTACTGTGGTCCGTTTTACAGTTTCTGAAGAGTTGGACTACTGTGGTCCTGTTTCGATCAGTTTAAGTGCACCTTCGGCGATTACACTTAACTGCTAGATGGTGCGGTCGAAGTCCTTCTGTGAGGTAGCTTCTGGTCCACCTGTGTCGTTGTGTAGTTGGGTTCCCTTGCCACGCTGTGGGGTCTGACAGGGTGTTTTTCCGGGTAGCTCTTTCCGACTTGTGCGGTAGAGGCTCCTCAACCAACTCGTCGTTTCTGTGGAGTGGGACGCACAGGATAGCTCGCCTGCTCGTCTGTAATATAAGAGACGAAATTCTGCACAACCCTGAATAATCGGTTTGTGCAGAGCGTCTCACTGAAAGCCAAAGTAGCCCTCAGTGATAGCTCCACATCTCTATACATAAGCGACGAACATTCTGCTACTTCCGGGGTCCACTGGAATCTCAACTCTAAATTCCTATACATACATAAATATCAATCGTGTCTAACTATACACATACAGAATTAATAATAATATAAACATTCAGTGGTACAGCCACTGGTCTGCAAACATACATATAAGTTAAACAACAATGGTTCCGTACGGGATACAACATGGCGGCGCAACCGGTCGTGTTTCGCCACGTGTTCGGCTTTTCCACATGGTCACGCAAATTCGGATTAACAATTCACATTTATGCATAGCAAATTCCACAAACATAATTTCAACAATAATATAAATATATCACGATGAAACAGAAGGGTGTTCATTTACCTGTTTGACAAGTTCAGGCCCGTGATGACTTGAGAGAATTCTGAGATTCTAAAGTCCTGCTTCCTGGTCTATGAGTGAAGAGATTTCTCTAGCTGTGGAGATGTTGACTCTTCCTCGTCTCACACACGACTGATTCAAACTGCGCTAGGGTCTGACACAGTCAGAACTGCTCTACCCGCTTAGCCTGCTTCTGATTGGTTAAAACGGTCAGATTCAAAGCTCAAGTGCTGACTCACTGCGCTGTGTGTGGCTCGCTCGCTGTGTACCTTAATTGCTGCTGTGTAATATACTGACTCTCTACTTTTACAATTACTACACAAGGCTGAATAGTAATAGGCAGAGTTAAAACTAGCCAGTTCGTGACAAGCATTATCATCAGATACATAGTTCACAAGGTAAAGGTAAAGGTAGTCCCATAGCCTTGTAGCTGTAGGGGAGCGTGATGTTGGAGATCACACTTATCTTGGGCCAGCGTAATGAGGGTGATGCCCATCTCTCTGCCTCGCTGCTTTACCTTCCCCGCTCTTAAGAGAGTAGGTACTCAGTCACAATTGAGTCAACTGGGGGCGTTGTTATTTGTCGCTTCACGTTTTGCGGTCACCCACCCAAGTGCTACCCGCACTGGACGGTGCTTAACTTGCGACACAGTAGCGAGTGCTCCAACCACTGCGCTATCCGACACAAACAATTCAGTAATAGTACTTATACACACGCTCTTCTCTCTCTCTCTCTCTCTCTCTCTCTCTCTCTCTCTCTCTCTCTCTTTCTCTCTCTCTTTCTAGTCCTGCAAGAACCAATAATCCAATAGCATTGTGACTCGGAACAATTCGCCCTTACTGACCCCTCCTCATTTGCATAAAAGGCGGCCAGACGTGGCGTTGTGCAGGCGACAGTGGCCATTCTGATGATGACAGGCAAAAGTGTTTTTGTTGGGACGGTGGGGTAGTGGGGGGGTTGGTGTGGCGGGTGTGGGGTGAGGGGTGCTAGAGAGGATGGTGGTGGTTGGGTGATATTATTCTATTACATCACATGCAAATTATTCAAGATGGCTGCCTGTAGAGGATCGTCTATGGCACAGGGGTAGACAGCACACGACCTTATCTATCATACGCATACTGCTTTGCCACAGAGGATTTGCTACAGGCACACAACTTGAGTAACATGTTACAAGCTAGGAGGGGGTGGGGTTAACGTGTGGTCTTTCTTTCTTAATAGTAGGAGTGTTAATACAGGGCATTTTAGCCATTTTCTGCGCGCCTGTGTTAATACAGGAAGTCTTTTTGTACCAGTCTTGTGTAACCGGCACTCACCCGTCTTGGACATGATTGTCAGGATCTTCAAAGTCCGTGCGATGAAATATATGCGTGCAGGGACTAAACCTCGGTTTATACTTTCATCCTCGGAGAAAAAAAAAGATTAGACGGGCAATGTTAGCCCAGACGGGGAAATACAGCAGATAATTCTCATTATTTTCAACGCTTACTTCCTGTCAACGCGCAAACTCACCTTTTAGCGCCATCTCTCGGCCATGCATACTCCAAACAGAAATTTCGATAATTACGACATACACTAGGAACGAGTGTGAAGTACAAAATATACTCAACGTGTGTGTGTTGTCGTTCGTCACATTCGAAACCTTTACATTTTCCTGGCTAACATACGCGTCTGTCGCTGACAAGGGCAGCAGCCGCCTTTTACAGCCATTGTCAATGCCAGGTGCTCTCCCTTTGCATGCTTTACGTGGTCTTCATTTTCAGCTCAATTACATTTCGAGATCCCGCAATGCATTACATAGTTTAGGAGTATACGTTTGCGTTTGAAAAAAAATTGAAGTCAAAGGGTTTTAAAAAATAAATGATGATGATGCTATAGCGCAGTTTGCCACATACACGGTGCTCACTGCGCTAAAAACAACAGTAAAAGGATGACGCTACCTTGATGACATAAATCGATTTGCATAGGTTTGGTTTTAAGTTGACGGCATCTGTAATCTCTGAGTACGTACCACGTTTGAACCACATCCATCCAATAGTTTTTTTGTTTGTTTGTTTAATTAGTTTATGGTCCCCTCTCTTCCCGATAAGGATTTTCAGAGAGGAGACCTTCATTCAATAGTTTTGGCAGAAAATACGATTTAAATAATAGCAACAACACCAACAATTAAAGGTGACGGGAATCATTATGTCGTCACTCGATAAGCATAAATGTGTGTGTCAGCTGGTAGGTACATGTATCTTTATGCTATAACATTACATTACATGATTATTGTTTTAGATCCCGCGGACTCTTCCGAGCCAAATCAGGACCGGACAACCCCCAATCCGCATAAAAGATCTGCTGAAACAACCCTAGTGGTAAAACTGAATACTCTCCACCAGCCAGTCACTTTACAATAAAGACATCCCACGCAGGGGACGGCTGAGGCTTCACCCCAACTTATCGAACCCCCGTTTACAAAAACAAAATAGAATACAAACATCATTATAAATTATCAACAAAACACATACATATAAAATGCCTACATTGCTAAATAATAACATCATAGGAAGCCCTAGTGACCACCTGGCAGAAAGCGTCCAATATTCCCAAGCTGATCCAACAGACCTCATACACAAATAAGGAGTCTTGTCCCGGAAGAGTTTTCAAGAAAAAAGGTAGGAGACTGGGCTAGCGAAGAAGACGATAGTATAGCAGATTGATAGAACAGAGCAGGAATGAGAAAGAGCAAATGAGAAAGACAGCGACAGTGGGAATTTAAAGCACTAAATTTCCAGAAAGTGGGGATACTATTTATACTGAAACCCCCGGCACCCCAACTGGGGTCTTTATGCTATAACTACAGACCAAGTTTCCAACAAATCCATCCATTACTTTCAGAGAAAATGGGTGCATCGGATCTACGGACGGACGGATACAACCAAAAATCATAGTTTCTCCAAATCGCACGGGAACAACTACTTCAACAACTGCAACAACAACTAATTGAAAATCCAATTGCTTCGAGTCTAGTGTCTTACTGGGTGCATGCAAGCACTAGGTTGACTTGAGTGGAAAACAATGGGCCCTTTTCATGATTCGGTATTATTTTGCTCTTGTAGGCTATTTTTCGTGGAGATAAATATTGCTAGATGCTCACATATAGGTTGTTATACAGAGTTGATAGCACTGTGTGTTTGATGAAATGTTTTGACGTTGTCCTGTGACGTATCAGTGACGTAATTAAGTGTTGTTTAGCTTGCATCATTATTTTGTGATTGCAGGGTATGCAGACGACGTCTATCCAGCCATCGATAAGTCTCTCCGTCTGAGTTGACCTTTGACCACACGCAGTCAGGAACGATAATGGCTTCTAGCCTTTTACTTGCTTTTTTTTATTACCTCCCCTTGGCACTTCCGGATCAGCCGAAACTAATGCTCGACAGTCTTCGCCAAGCGAGAAGTGGTACGTCTGCGAGGCAAAGGAAGCAAAGATGGCGGATAAAAGGGAGAGAATCCCTTGATCAAATTCATAAAACGGAGTAAACGAGGGCGGACGCTTTTGCTTTGCGAGTGTATTTTGCAGAAGACCGAGTGTCCGATGTGTGCAAACAGGCCACGCGCTCTCTCTGGGACATCGTTACCGTTAGCAACGTTGGTGAGAGGGGAATGTGCTCTTTACCCTCTTGTATCACTACTCACACTCTTGTTAATGAGGGTTGGGTTTGTTGTATCACTACTCACACTCTTGTTAATGAGGGTTGGGTTTGTTGTATCACTACTCACACTCTTGTTAATGAGGGTTGGGTTTGTTGTATCACTACTCACACTCTTGTTAATGAGGGTTGGGTTTGTTGTATCACTACTCACACTCTTGTTAATGAGGGTTGGGTTTGTTGTATCACTACTCACACTCTTGTTAATGAGGGTTGGGTTTGTTGTATCACTACTCACACTCTTGTTAATGTGGGTTGGGTTTGTTGTATCACTACTCACACTCTTGTTAATGAGGGTTGGGTTTGTTGTATCACTACTCACACTCTTGTTAATGTGGGTTGGGTTTGTTGTATCACTACTCATTATTCAGACTGCTGTGTGTTGTGGGGTGTCGGATAGTGCAGTGGTTGGAGCACTCGCTACTGTGTCGAAAGTGAAGCACCGTCCGGTGCGGTTAGCACTTGGATGGGTGACCGCTAAGGTGTGAAGCGACAAACAACAACGCCCCCAGTTGACTCAACTGTGATTGAGTACCTACTCTCTTGAGGGTGGGGAAGGTAAAGCAGCGAGGGAGAGAGTTGGGCATCACCCTCATTACGCTGGCCCAAGATAAGTGTGATCTCCAACATCACGCTCCCCTACGGCCACAAGGCTATGGGACTACCTTTACCTTTTTACCTTTTTTTTACCTGTGTGTTGTGTCACGGAGTGTTGTATCACTACTCATTATTCAGACATTATTCACTACTGCATTATTCAGACTGATTTGTATCCCGCTGCCATTCTCTCCTCTTTTGTCTCTGTCTGATCCATAAGTGTATACACGGCTGTAAATATTTATACTGTTTTCCTTCCTGGGTCTAACCGGGCATATAAATAGCTGTGAATAGGTTTTTGCTACTCTATTTCTGTCTTTTTTGTCATTTGTGTACATAGTTGTAAATAGTTTTTACTTTTACTGTTCCGTCTTTTGGTGTATCGTAGCAAAAGCGAAGTTTGATCGAGTGCATGTATTTTTATGTAATGACTATGTAAAGCGTGGTGAGTCTGGTCATAGGCTGGAGTACCCGCTATATAAAAATCCGTTATTATTATTATTATTATTATTATTATTATTATTATTATTATTATTATTATTATTATTATTATTATTATTATTATTATTATTATTACTCACACTCTTGTTAATGTGGGTTGGGTTTGTTGTATCACTACTCACACTCTTGTTAGTGTGGGTTGGGTTTGTTGTATTTTAAGACTAATCTGTAAATACTTTAAAATAGCTGAACGAGCCCAATGCTGGTCAGTTAGTCTGTCTATCTGTCCATTGAAAGCCACATCTCAAGAATCACTCAACGGATTTTGACCAAACTTCACAGGAACATTACTTAGGTTAGTGGCCTGCCTCCCGCACCCTCTTTTTAGCTGCACCGCACAGGTCAAGGTCACTGGAATCATTTTGTTGCGATGCACGTTTTGCTCAGTACCCCACCCCACTCCTTCACCGCCCAAACGGCTGAAGCGATTTTGCTGATATTTGATATCAGGTTAGCTCAGACATGGGCCATCCTTCACTAGCTCAAACATGGGCCATCCTTCACTAGCTCAAACATGGGCCATCCTTCACTAGCTCAAACATGGGCCATCCTTCACTAGCAGGCCGGATGTCCGTCAGTCGCTCGCTCTGTCGCTTCCTATTTTACTTTTTTGTTTAAAACACATTTTTGATTGATCTCCAGACTAATTGATCCCACATTCATATTTTGTTCATTGGGGGATACTTGGACTGCTGTAAAGCATGTTAGATCATGACGGATATTTGATCTACTGTGGGTTCGGGCACTCAATAGAATAGACCCAACGTTTCCCGGCGTGTCGTAAGAGACGACTAACTGGGGTGATGTCAGCACGGCATCACTGGGCGAAAGTCTTCTACACAGAAGTCACCGGCCAGGGCGAAAGTCTTCTACACAGAAGTCACCGGCCAGGGAAGGAACCTCATGTTACTACAGGTTCAACGACCACATGATCGGAGCCAAGGCGAGCCACAATGTATACGTGGTTATCGGCTGTGGCCAACAGCCTGGAGAGGATTGGGCCCTGCCAGGGTTTTCTTGCCCAAGACGCACTGCATGATGAAAAGAACCATTCACTCCATACCAGATCGGTCGTCGCGCGGGTCTCCAAAGCGGATAGCGGATACCTGATCTATTGTAAAGCATGTTAGATCACAGATAGCGGATACCTGATCTACTAGAAAGCATGCTAGATCATTGGTATTTGTACTGTCTTGATCTACTAGAAAGCTTGCTAGATCATGGGTATTTGTACTGTCTCAGAGGTCAAAGTCATTGTACTTCACCATTATCTAAGAACACGTTTGGCGCTTTTTAAAAAGAAAATGGCTTGTTCGATTCTACAAACCTAGGGCTTGCATATAGTTGAGATCGTGGCCCCTACAATAAATGTTTGCTTCGTTAAGAAAACCTCCAGTCACAAAACCGCCCCAAAAATTGACTCTTTTCAAAATTCTTTTTTTTTTCGGCTTTGTGTGTATGATTTCTGGAAATACATTTGAATGGCTTTCCTTCTTGTTTAGTTTTATTTGCAACGTAAACTTTGCTTTAAATGTCATTTCTCTTTGTTTCATGTTACTGTTCTAGAAGGGCAAAGAAGGCATTAAAAAAATCACAAACCCGACCACACTGTTAGATCATGACGAGTCATTACTCTCTTTTAGCTGTACTGGCCATAGGGTGAGAAAAAAAACAACCAAAAAAATAAAATAAATAAATACAAAAAGTAAAGAGGTAGCCCGCCCCTGCTCCTCCGGATAGAAGCATAAACCGATGTACAGTCTGTGCACGCATGCATTCCATCACACCGATACATATATATTTATATTTATATATATATTCGCGTTTTACTCCAAATCACCAATCACTGAATCAGGCTGAAAGTATACAATTCCCTTGGTAAAATATTTATTTGCAAATGTTTTAGGTTGCTTTTTTTAATTAACCATTTTTATCTAAATACTTTTTTTTATATAGAAGCATATCTTCTAAATAATAATTTGTTTACAATATAAAATTTCTCTAAATAATAATATTTCTCCGTAAATAACTTATTATTTATTTAAACAATACATTGTTAACGTAAATGAATCATGATATAAAGTAAATAAGGTATTGTTGCTAAATAAAAAATTATTTACTATATAATGCATTACTTAGCAGATTGGGTGAATAATGTATTATTTAGAAATGTTTCTAAATAATGATAGCAGAATTTGCTAAATAATGTAATATTTAGAAGATGTTGCGAAACAATGCATTATTTACGTAAACAATTCATTGTTTAGTGACTGCAATGTTCAATTTTTAGGAGATTCCAAGATTTACTTGAGAACTTATTTTTTTTTAAATAATTTGACTATTTTCTATAATTAAATGCAAGGTCGTTCCAAAGATTGTGTATCTAAAATATGCGTTAATTATTTATTTTTCAACATAAAGCACTCAGCAAATTCCAAGATGTAACGTCTATAACCCCCCCGAACATAAGCGAAAGGTCAAGGTCAGTTTTGTCCAGGAGTGTTGAGCGTTTTAAGTATTTACATCAGTACTAAAAAAAATAATTATGCTTTCTTTTTGTATTTATTTACTTAAAAACTCTGAGATATGTGTAGAGAAAGTGGCAGTAGCGGGAGTATTGAATTGTTGAAAAAAAATAGAATCAGCGCTTCTGCTATTTTTTTCGCCGTTAAATTGCGAGTTCTCCATGTTTATTTACTCTGAAGGCCATCCCGCCAAGGCAGAAATAATGATGGATCCCGCTTTTCCCGGAGCCGTTACCGTTGCAGTTTCGTATAATAATACTGTTGCGAACATATAAAAAAAATAGTGTGAAATAAAGTTGTTGCCTCATTTTAAATCGCTAAACTGCGTAAAATCGCCATTTTCTAATTTTCTTTATCACTATACACAACCTCACAGTAATACGACTTGTATCTTCGAATCCCCTAAATAATGACAAATTGCAGTCCTTTAAGCATCGAATTGCTTACGTAAATAATATATTATTTAGCAAATTCTGCTAAATAATGCATAATATAGGTAAACAATTTATTATTTAGCAACAATGCCTTATTTACCTATATCATTAATATATTTACCTAAACAATATATTGTTTAGGTAAATAATAAGTTATTTACGGAGAAAATATGTAATTTAGAGAAATGTTACATCAATTGTAAACAAATGATTATTTAGAAAATATCCTTCTAAATATAGATTATTTAGCTGAAAGTGGTGAATAGGTAAAAGGTAGTGCCATAGCCTTGTGGCCGTAGGGGAGCGTGATGTTGGAGATCACACTTATCTTGGGCCAGCGTAATGAGGGTGTTGCCCATCTCTCTTCCTCTCTGCTTTACCTTCCCCACCCTTAAGAGGGTAGGTACTCAGTCACAGTTGAGTCAACTGGGGGCGTTGTTATTTGTCGTATCACGTTTTGCGCTCACCCATCCAAGTGCTAACCGCACTGGATGGTGCTTAACTTGCGACACAGGAGCGTGTGCTCCAACCACAGCGCTATCCGACACCCCAAAGTGGTGAATATTATTATTTTACAAAGGGAATTCCATATTAAAGGGCGGCGATCTGTACCAACAAACACGCTCAATTGTTTGACCCACTCTCACGCACACAACAAACACACCTCTGTCACTCAAACATGTGGTGTAAAGGCAGAGAGATTGCTATCAGATGACGGAGAGGAAATCGAATTTTATTTGGACATTTTGATTGACTGCATCCAATATAATTATTGACATATTTATATTTGTAGCGTTAATTGACGGCGTCAAGGCGTTGACTTCTCCACTTCCTGTTATGTGGTCAGTTGACTGCTAATCAGGCGCGACGAAAGCGACGTGTTTGGCGCGACGGAAGTGACGTGTTTGGCGCGGCATTATTACGTCATTTCAAATTCAGCATACTTAGCCAAGCGAGCCGCAACTTTCACGCCTCAGAGGTCACAGCATGAAGGGGAGAGCACTTCAATTTCCTGCTTCTTTTAGATGTCGGCTGTTGTCGTTCCTTGACTCCCGCCTTCATCTTTTTAACCGCGCCTTTCATCTGCGTCTTAACACTGAAATCTTGCGGCGATCTGGTCTGTGCGGACCATAGGTAACCTGGTACTGGCGGCAACACACCACACCACACCACACCACTCGAGTATTGGACAGTAGAAAAATACAGATCGCATTTCGTTGGAGTTTCGCTTCGTTAAACTTTTGTTGCATGAAGGATGTGCGCGCAGACGTTCCAACTCTATCATTTTCGTATAACTTCAGCAGCATAGAAAGACGGGTCAGCGAACTTCGCTTCGCTGCGATAAGGGACGCAACCTTTTGTTTATTGATGCCCTTGTAGTAACTCTCGTGTGGTGAAACAAGAAAAATCGTGTTTCCAAGGGACGATATTCGTATGTACTCTGCCAAACAGTATCCTACAATACTGATAATGTAGAAGAACTTGAAACGCATAATTTACCCCTTTTAAACAATTGTATATAGATATATAAATCGTCCCATTCATAAAAATAACAATTAGTTGCATGTAAAAGCAACTTAGACGTAAATGTTATGTCACCTTGAAGCAAACAAGCCGGAATTAAATGCCAATTGATGGGGGTTCATCTTGTCGCCATTTTGGATCTTTCAATTCCAAGGCTTTCCACACATGCATCACTCAACAAAGCCTACAATCTCACAACAGCATTTTGAATGGCCTAAAACGCGCGAATCAATAGTCCGAGTATCAGTCTAAGTATTTCTTCAAACAATATACTGTTTATTGACCAAGATAACGTTTTAAAATAATGACGAAATGGTGTTCATGTAATCTTGGATTTTCACGAAAGTGGCTTCGCTTCTTGGAACGAAAGTCGTATCGCGTGAAGGAGGAAGTCACGTGGCCTTCAAAAATGTGTGACGTAGTACAACCGAAACTCCCAGCGAAAGTGATTTCGTTTTAGCATCTATGTATCTCTAGTGCTTACAATAGGTCATCGTTGCCTACTTGGCAAGGGAGTGTACAGGCAACGCGAGCTGACTGGGGTTAGAATTCGTTCGGCCTACTTTGTCTTCATCCCACTGGGCCAAATGCATTCATTGCGCGTTGACTTGGCAATCAGATATTTTGTATCTCTGCATCCTTGAATTGTATGTCATCAGCTTCGTTGTGGAATCTCAGAGTAACTGTGTCTATGCACTCCTGGAAAGCAGTTCAGCCATGTTTATGCCATTGAGTCTATTCACAATCTCGTCCACAGCGGAATAATAATAATAATAATAATAATAATAATAATAATAATAATAATAATAATAATAATAATAATAATAATAATAATAATACAATATATAATATATATAATTATTAACATTTGTACAGCGCACTTCATAAACTAGAGCTCATTATGGTAATCTTATTCTTTATTTCCTAATAGTGTGATTGCTGGGGGGTGTCTGAGAATGTGTATGTGAATACTTCTTCGTATGAGAGTATAAACCGAGGTCTAGTCTGTGCACGTACGCCTTCCATCGCAAAACTTTAAAGATCCTGACGCTCATGTGCAAGACAGGTGAGTGCCGGTTACACAAATACACCCAGCACGCGTTAGGTCCCTCCTCCAAATCCGCGGTCGACCAGGATTGTGTTCAGTCATCTGAGCGTCAGACTATGCACCCAAGGTTGCAAGCGGGCGCTCGGTCGCTTGAATTAGATCTTTATTGGCCAGCGCCTTGAGCAGCCCTTGAGGTAGATAAGCGCTATGTAATTTGTTTGTAATTGAAGAAATTTAGAGAAAAAATATTCAAGTTTGCATTGACTGCTAGCGAAACTCTGAGCATTCTCCATTGAAATCAAAAGCTGTGAATTCCCCTCAATGTACGTGTCAACGTCGCTTTGTTAAAAAGAGTAGTGACATTGACAGTGCAAAGGAAATCATAACATCGCAAAAACCTGTTTTAAGGAAGAAGAAGGAGGAGGAGGAGGAGGAGGAGAAGAAGAAGAAGAAGAAGTAGGAGGAGGAGGAGGAGGAGGAGGAAGAGGAGAAGAAGAAGGAAGAGAAAAAGAAGGAGGAGGAGGAGGATGAGAAGAAGGAAAAGAAGAAGGAGAAGAAGAAGAAGGAGGAGGAGGAGGAGAAGAAGAAGGAGGAGGAGGAGGAGGAGAAGAAGAAGAAGAAAAAAAGAAGAAGAAGAAGAAGAAGGAGGAGGAGGAGGAGGAGGAGAAGAAGAAGAAGAAGAAGAAGAAGAAGAAGAAGAAGAAGAAGAAGACGAAGAAGACGAAGAGAAGAAGAAGAAGAAGAAGAAGAAGAAGAAGAAGAAGAAGAAGAAGAAGAAGAAGAAGAAGAAGAAGAAGAAGAAGAAGAAGAAAGAAAGAAAGAAAGAAAGAAAGAAAGAAAGAAAGAAAGAAAGAGTGTAAAGGAAATCATAACACCACCAAGAAAAGTGTTGTAAAGAAGAAGAAAAAAAAAAAAAAGGAAGAAAGAAAGAAAGACAGAAAAGAAAGAAAGAAAGAAAAGAAAGAAAGAAAGAAAGAAAGAAAGAAAGAAAGAAAAAGAAAGAAAGAAAAGAAAGACAGACAGACAGACATAAGAGAAGCAGGAAAAGGAGGAAAAAGAAGAGCAAGAAGAATAATGTTCCTCTCCCCAAGTAAATTGGTGAAATGGCGGTCATGGCCTGACGTCATGACTGATTCCGGATGCTGCAATGACTGCTGGGTAAAAAGCCTGATCGGCGACCTGTCACGGATGGAAACGAAATAAACACACTGGCCCTGCAACCTTTCACTTCTCATACGAGAGTGCTGCCTGATGTGCTGAAGAGTGGAAGATGAAGGAGCGGATGGTAGTAGGGAATTACAGAAAGCCGAACAGAAATTCGTTTCGTTCGACGTTTTGTTGCGCGCTTGATTCTTGCGCCATAGGCGCTCGCAGGAACCACGACGAAATTGGCATTGGGTTATAGTGCTTTCGAATGGGCGGTATATCTTCGCCGTGGATTTCCAGACAATTAGCGTAACGTTGGAGTTGCTTTATGTTTTGATGTAGATCTACCACAGACACTGCTTTGGCTAACTGCTAGGGTGTAATCATGTCGCTGGCTGTTCGGAGAGGATTTTACATTATAAGACATGTCACTCGGGGGATTGTACTATATAAAATGTGATGTACAGCTACTGGGTTGCGTAACTTTATGTTGTCATGAAAACCGCATTGGTAGTATACATAGCTGCATCACTATCACGTCTTTCAAGCAGTATTATTATTATACTTAATAGCAATTTAAATCAGCTCTACCTCTTCAAGCCCATCTCATCTTGCCCAGACTCACAGTCGTAGTCTCACTGTCATCTGATGTCCTTGGTCTGGTAGGCTGATTGGAAACATGTTGTCTTATCATGGCCTGCAAAAACACATACAGTATGAAGCTTAAAATCTTACAGGGCAGAGTTGCCTCATGTCTAAAAATAATCAAAACTTTAGGCAGGCAAGTCAGTAATTTTCTTTTCTTGGTTTGGTTATCACTGTTACGGCGGTTCAAAGTACTTTGTTTTCATAACATAAACATGCAAGTCTCACCAGGCGTTCAAAGTACTTTGTTTTCATAACACAAACATGCAAGTCTCACCAGGCGATCAAAGTACTTTGTTTTCATAACACAAGCATGCAAGTCTCACCAGGCGATCAGGCTATAGCCCATTTTGGTCTTGCAGACATTTTCCACTCTGAATAAAATTGCACGACTCGACTGATTAAGGATTTGATAACATTGGGTTTGTACATAAAACTTTAATACAACTTTATTGTCCAAAAAATGAAAAGATACAGAAATTTGCCTTTGGAAAACTCCGTTTGTTACACTCGATGTTGGTTTTGTTTTTATCAGTAGTTGATTCAGCCCCAATGCTGAAATCCTGATAAGTGTAACTCGGATTCGTTTATCCACGCAACCTGTTCACTCAGCAACAAGGCAAAATTCGTCGTATGAAGTTTTCCAACTTTATTCAGCGTACATCAACAACTGCATACAATCGCTCAATCACTTCTCACTTTCTCTCTCTTTCTCTCTCTACACAGTGCATCCATTAAATAGTTTTTCTCTATACTCGAGATAACGTCAGAACGTTCCAGCGTGACACATTACAACCAATCAAAATAAACTTCGTCATCACTGTCTTACGTCATACAACTTTCTTCATCATAAAAGAACATCTCAGCTTCTATTGGATCTATCTAGATCCTTCGATCGATGGTAAACAAGCAACCCTAGAAGATTCTCCAATAATATCGACCAACGAAAATTATCAACATTATAACAAGCTTCTTCTAACAACAACGCAAAATCGAATCAAAGGTAAATACACTCTGTTATTGAATGCTTTGCAAAATAAAACAATCGGATCTATCGTGCGCATTGCAAAAGTAACACCTTTGGATGAGAGTGTAAGGCCTAGTTTGTGAATAAATGCATTTTATGGCATGCACTGTAAATATCTTCACACTCATTGCCACTTACACACCCCTCCCCCAAATTTCCAGTAAGCATTACGTCCCTTTCCCCACATCCGGTTGTCCAAGATTCTCCTCAGCTCTCTGGCGTTAGACAATAGGCAGTAAATAATAATAATAATAATAATAATAATAATAATAATAATAATAATAATAATAATAATAATAATAATAATAATAATAATAATAAATGAGCAAGTTTGCGTCCTAGGGGCTTGAATTAGATCCTCTATCACCCAATGCCGTGAGCAGCTCTTGAGGTCGAAAAGCACTATAAGTTTAAGAGCAATAAATATACACATACATAAAGAAATAACTAAGAAAAACAAATAAATGTTATACTATAATATTTATATGCGCAGTGAAAATTAACATCATGATGCATTGATGGAACTCCAGTCTGGAATGTTGTAGAGGTGAAAACATGGATCAAAACGTGGGCGCCTACGGGATCTCCATGCGCACTAAGAAATGGTGGTGGCCGTTCTTCGCCTTTGCCGTGGACGTTTCCGTGCAGAATGGATGACTTTTGTACAGAATGTCACCAGCCCAGCAGCAACGATCCATGGATCTACTTGCCTTTCAACAGCAGATCGCAGTGTGTACATCAAAATGATGGTGTCCTCCAAACAGATCACAAGACTGTCACCGCCACGACCCCGTCCAAGCAGACGACACAAACAAACACCTTACACACGCATACAGCCCAGACAGGATGACGATTACCAGCAGACGCGAAGTGATGAAAACACAACAAGTATATATACAACTTTCAAACTATTTATTCATTAAAGCCACACACTCATACACATACCACATTTACACATAAAACGAAAATAATGATGATGAACAATCAATGGTACAATGAAATGACTCGTCAGTGAGATGATCGATGGTTGCTAGCCAACCCAGTCCGCGTAACGAATCGTGCGTAGCCAACGTCACTTCGCACGTACTAATACAAGAGGGGGGTCAAGTGCATAGGAGGAGGACAACATGGAAAGAGCCCACCTGGCTAGATGTAGTCCTCGATGCCTCCTTGTAGCGTTGCGGTCTATGAAGTCTCGCTGCTAGTATCCTCCCCTGCTTGTTGCTGCAGTCGTCACACGCGCTGGTGGTGACGGTACGACACGCCACTGACGGCGATGATGATGATGATGACGGTGACACAGCAGTCACGGCAGTCCTGCCACCGTCGACGTCGGACAGCGGTACCCCTCCGGACAGCTTCCACGCGACGTCTAGGCCAGGCTCCGACTATCCACGTCACCAAACACCAACGGAAACGGTGGGGTTGAGGGAAGATGACGATGTAGACGATGGTGAGGTTGTGAGGACAAAAAGACGATAATGCTGACAACACGGATGGCGATGGTGATGACGGTCGATCCACTCGATCGAATGCCGTCAAACGATGTCGCACGACGTCGAACGACGTCGAACCTGTAACACGCTTGTTGCATTGTTAATATCCTGCTTGCTCATCTCTGTCCCCCTCCCTCTACACACACTCTCCCCCCTCCCTCTCTCTCACAACTTCCTTCCGATGCTCGAGGGGACACAACTGCTGTCTGCTTCCCCTCTTGACTCTCTCCTTGCTTACTTCCCTTTGCTATCGTTATGGTCTCTCCCCCAATGTAACATCTCGATAATAACACAATGAAATTATAGAATGCAATGAAATCATGAGCATGGCTGCAAATGGATACATATAAACATCATGATATTATCTACATTAGGCAACCACAACAACGACAGCAACCACTCCCATCCTCCACTCTTCTCACCTTCATCCGCTCACTTCCTTCCCTCTGCCTTTCCACAGTGCAACCACTCTCACCCTCTCCTTCTCTCACACACACCTCTCTTACCCACACCCCATAGCCAGCACTAGGTTCTCGGACAGTAAGGAAAGTAAACCCAACTACACTCACCCAGCCGGTTCGAATGTAGTCGCACTCGTAGCCCTTTCCACCACTCCTACGAGTAACTCCGTGTAGGGTAAATCCGTAGTGCGTAGTTTTCCTAGCGGACACTACCTCACGCTAACTACCACACTACCACAACTTTGCTTTTCTATAACCATACTCCACTCTGAGTACTACCACCATAGAAACCAGCAACCTTTTCAACTAGTATTTTCCAGACTTGTTACTTAATTCGTTAGTATCAGTCCAACCCTACACCACAGAAACACAGAGCACTAGACAATAGGGGTCTTTCGGAACGGGTAAAAGTGAAAGTGATTGTGTGTTCGTTTCGTCCAACGAGAGGCACGCCGGGAGATTCTTACGCCGCGTTACGAAACGAAACGAAGTGTTTCTGTGCGCTTTCGATTCCAGCACCTAGTTTCGTTGTGATTTTATTGAGCACACACAGGGCAGGCCCAGAGGCAGAGTACTATTATGCCTACGTAAGGCTTCTTCTAACAAATCATGATTTGACACGAAAGTAACGATTAGGTTGAACTTTAAAGATGGATTAGTGCTCTAACATTGAAGATATTTTACATTCTAGCTTCGAGTTTCATTTTTGTCACATAAAACAGTTTTTGGACTGCTGATTGGTGATACAGAATAGATAGATTCTAGACAGCCATGACGGCTTTTCAGTAGCTCGTTTGAAAATACGTTTTAAGTCTGAGACCGAGTTTAGATCCCCATTATTCCTTCTAAAATGGTTGAGTAATGTACCATATACAAATTCAAATCATTTTTGGACATTTTACAAACGATTTAATAACCAAAATGTACTCACTAACATTAGTTCGTGGAAATCAGGTTTTCCACGAAGTTTTATTCCTTGTGGTAGGCAGACTTCGTGACCTTTCACCACGGGAAGTTAAAGCGTCACATAAATTGCTGACGTCACAACAATAAGTAGTCCCGATTCACATTCACTTTCACTTTCACCCGCTTTCGAAAGATCCCTAATACGTCTTTCCTGTAGCTCCCTCAAATACGTTCTGCCAAGTAGTGAGTTCTTTTCCCAACTAACTAACCACTGCGCAATGCTATGCACGCTTCGCACGCTCTCGGCTATCGCAATCAAACACATCGCAACTTGCAATTACACACCCCCAACCCCTTCTGCTCTTTCACCACAGACTGCCCTGTGACAAAGACACTTGTCTGGACGCCCTGCTACACTCGACAAGAGGGTTCCATCAGACGTTCGAACTGATGGGCGTGATCACCACCTGACCAGTGGTCCCACAAGACGTCGTTGCGCACACTGTGGCAGGAAGACCAAGCTGCTGTGCGTCAAGTTCCAGGTTCCCTGCCATATTGAGTGCTCTGCAGACTTTCACATGAAATAACATCCAGAAAACTAAAATTGGCTGCTTCAAAAAGCTAATTTGGGTATTTTCTAAATCTCATGATGAATAATTACTGCAGTATTCTTTATTTTTCTTAATGTGTATTCAATAACTGAATGTACCCTTTCGCTGCTAGGGTTCCACATGTGAAAATTGCTATAATTTTCAAAATACACGTTTTTCATAAAAACTAAATATATTCTGTTGTTCTTTTTGGTGCACAAAGCATAACTTATTCCAATAATTCCAAAAAGCTAGGGTTAAATATACACCCACGGAGCTAATTTCGTAGAAAGGGCCTTGTCTGCGAAGTTGAACCGGATGCACAAAAGTGTTTACGTCATCTACAATTAAAAAGCCCTCGCCCCACCACCTCCTCCCCCACGAAAAAAAAAATTGTGGACTACTTTCTGTAACTCCATAGTAACATGTAGTTTATAGTGAGAGGAAATTAATATAGATGCAGGCGATTTGAGGATGTGGGTTGACTGAGATAGGTCTACGGATGTTTATGTGTTCATGGCTGCCTGGTTGTGTGTGGGGAAGGGTGGAGTTGTGTGCATGTTGGTGCGTGTGGACCTAACATAACTCAGTTATAACTCGAACACACATAGAACTACGCAAGCGCGCAAACACCCTCACACACACACGACACACACACACACACACACCCGCACACACATTGTTTCTCCTTCCTCATTTCTTTGCATGTTCCAACCCTAAGTTTCTCCGTGTAAGGACTCTCTCTCTCTCTCCCTCCTTCTCCCTCCCTCTTGTTAATTACATTTCTCAGTCGATGACTATTTTGAGATAGGGAAGAGGAAGAGGAAAGAAAAAACCCCGAAGAAACAAGAGAAAAGAAAGAAAGAAAGAAAGAAAGAAAGAAAGAAAGAAAGAAAGAAAGATATAAAGCAAGAAAGAAAATTAGACTTAAAGATACACGCATATCTTGATGACTAACAAACACAGCAAGCCTATTACTAGTACAGTCCTTGACTTCAGACTGACCTAGTGCTGTTCTGTCTGGAGTGCATTCCTGTTATAAACTGAAAACCACTTGCTCAAAGGCGATTGTCAAGACTTTGCAGAGAGCGGTTGAGAGATCTTGATAGTGCAGAAGCTAAAAGCGAACCAATGCTGGCAATTATCAGACTGTGGTATTGAAGTGTCCTTCAAAGATAGATATCCTTCGGAAGCTAGGGTATAAACCGAGGTCAAGTCTAGTCTTTTTTAAGCATTTATTTCTTCTACTCTGTACACGATCTTCGAAGTACGAATCTAACTTAAAAGTTCAATTGTTTCTGAGAATGATTCGCTCGCTGATAGATCTAGGCAGCTACTTTCTCCTCATAGGGCACTGGTTACTTTCTGCGGTAATGGTCAGAGTTCTTGAAGATTGGACAATCAATCAATCAATCAATCAATCAATATTTTAATTTAACGTCTTTTCACAACAATGTGATTTTAGACAACCATAACAAACAAAGAAACAAACAAACAAATAGAAATTGTTAATTATAGTATCTGAAATAAATCTGTTCCGACAATAATACGCGCGATGTCCTGTAACATCGAACTATATAAGATGACTCTAATATCATCTTGTGCACATAAAATAATTCCATTTTCTTTGTACAGTGCTGTTAAAACAGTACAATCAAATAATATATGTTGTAAGGAAATTAGTTCCAGCACATATACAAGTAACATTTTTCAAATATTTTGTGTAATTGAAACGTAGCTTATATACTAATCTAGCAATAGTTCTGGAACAACTAACTATATTTACTTTGGGTATTATATTAATAAAGTGTTGTTCTAATAACGAATAATATTCAAATTGAGCTAATTTCACATTAGAATTAAAGAATGTATGCTCACTTTTCATTGGCCAATTTAGCTGAAATTTCATTACCATAATCTCTAAACGTGATGGGACCCAACAAAATGTAATTCCAATACCTCTAATTCTAATACTATGAATAAGATATCTTACTTCAAGCATTAAATCTGTTCTCTTTCTACATTTCCGATTTTTTAAAGCATAAAGCACTGATTTAGAGTCAACACAAATTAATATATATAAGATATTTTAGAAGGAAGTTTGAGTATGTATTCTGGTACCATCATTATTGCATATAATTCACACGTAAATATTGAAAACCCGTGACCAAGATAGAAAGACTTTTGAATATTTAAATAAGGTATGAAAAATCCTGCTCCACAGTTTGATGAATCCAAAACACTACCATCAGTGAATGCTTTTAAGTGATTGGAATAATTATTATTTAAGCTAGAAACACAAAAAGAAATGGAGTTAGAAGCTAGAAAACTGGAATCCAAGAAACTAGATACACAAAAAGAAATGGAGCTGGAAGCTAGAAAACTGGAATCCAAGAAACTAGATACACAAAAAGAAATTGAACTTGAGAGGGAAAAAACAAAACAGTTAGAACTACAGGCTAATCAGGGTGGTCATGTTGCTGGTCAAGATCATGATCATGATCAGACTTATGCGAAGCATCAGTTCAAAGCTCGACCAATTTTTCCTAAACTTCCTATGTTTAGAGAGAAGACTGATGATATTGACTCATACTTGTTTCGTTTTGAAACAAATGCTACTGCACTTGGCTGGGGAAAGGATCATTGGGTTGTTTATTTGTCTGCCTTACTTGAAGGGAATGCTTTGAGTTTGTATCATAGTTTAGCTGGCAATGGACATTGTGATTATGACATTTTGAAAGATAATTTGTTGAAGAAATTCCAATGTACTGCTGAAGGTTTCAGAGAGAAATTTCGTTCCACCAAACCAGACGCTAATGAACCGTTTCAAACTTTTGGCATTGAGCTTAATCGACTGTTTGATCGATGGGTTGCACTTTCGGGTGTCAAACGTACTCTAGATGGCATAGTTGATTTGGTACTAGGCGAACAATTTCTACAAAGTGTGTCTGCAGATCTTGCCACTTTTATTCGCGAGAGAGGATTGGTCAGCCTCAATGACATGGTGAATTGTGCCGAAAGTTACCGTCTTGCTCGTCCGGGTAAGAATTTGGCCCGCAAGGCCAGTACTTCTGCGGTCGCGTCGGTTGGTCAGTTCAATACCGTTGCTGAAGGTAATGCGACTTCGGGTCGTGCGGATTTTCGGGGTGGATACGGTGGTTATCGACGTCAGGTTGGTTACCGTGGCCGCTGGAACTTTAATCGAAGTGCGCCATCCACTGTTGCAGATTCTCAGCAAGGTCAAGGTCGTGGTGGATTCGGACGTGGCTCGTCCATGAATTTTGCTAGTAAATGTCAACTTTGCAAAGGCAGTGGCCATTCATCTTTCAAATGTCCACTTAGAAACAATCCGACAAATCCATGCTACATTTGTGGGTTGGGGGGACATGTTAAGAAAAATTGTCCGTTTGGTACTTCTGCACTCAAAACAGATACACAAAAGACTCAGGTTGTTTCTGCTGCATTGCCTGTTGGTCCTGAAGTTGTCTGTTCAGTTGCTAGTCCAGCTGTTGGTCATCTACATTTGGAGTTGGGTACAGTGAAGGGTACACCATGTTCTGTACTTCGTGACGCAGGTGCTACTATTTGTGGTGTGCGTCAGCGATTGGTGTCATCTCTCGAGTACATCGAAGGACAAGTTCGTTGTAAGACATTTGGAGGTGAGATTACTGTTTATCCACTTGCCAAACTTGCAGTTTCCACTCCATATTTTTCGGGTCAGTTGGTTTGTGCTGTGCTTCCTGACCCAGTTGCGGATTTGATCATTGGGAACATTGCTGGGTTGACAGATTCTGTTGTTGGTGCTCAGGTTTCAGTTGAGTTGAGTGTGGCGGCTGTCACTACTCGAGCTCGCACTGCGAAGAAAGATTTTCCTCATACTCCTTTAGTTGATGTTTCTCAGGATTTTGGCGTTTCTCGTCAGGAGTTGATTGATTTTCAGAAATCAGATTCCAGTCTTGCTTCATGTTTTGCGTTTGCTCAGTCTGGAGAAAGGAAAGCTGTTGGTTCTGCTACTTATTTTTTCTTTGAGGATGCAGGTGTTTTGTATCGTTCGTACGAAAAGCCAGGTCAAATTCTACAGCAGATTGTTGTTCCAGAGAAGTTGCGTGCTGCTGTTTTGGCTACTTCACATGATCAGTTGCTTGCTGCTCATTGTGGTACTCGTCGTACTTTGACGCGAGTTCTTTCAAAGTTTTTTTGGCCTGGAGTGTCAGCGGATACTTCAAGGTACGTTCGTACTTGTGATGTGTGCCATAAGTCGAGGTCGAAAGTAGAGGTTTCGAAGGTACCGTTGGTGGTTGTTCAACGTGTTGCTGAAGTTGAGGTGTGTGTTGACACAGTTGTTTGTGAAGGTGAGATGGTGAAGTGTGATGATTTGGATTCAGACAAGTTTTTTGATGTTGACAAGGAGAAGGTTTCTCATCGTAGACATGTTGGTTGTTGTTCAGTGGGTTCAACAGTTGTGAATTCAATGGTGATACGTAAAGAAACAACAAGACAGATTTTGGCGTCTGTGGGTGTTGTACAGGATGATGAGGATGATGATGTTTTGCTGCCAACTTTACCTTTGGCATCATCTATGACTGATGAGGACATTTCGTCAGTGGTTTTTGATGAGTTGTTGCCTGCGTCAGATCGTCAGGATCTTTTTTCTGTTTTTTCTGCATTTGCTGTTATTTTGACAGCAAAACCGGGTTCTTTTGTAGGGGGTTTGTTTTTGGATGTACATTTGACATCGGATGTTCCGGTTCGTCGTAGGGCTTACGATCTGCCGTTTGCTTCACGTCAGGTTGTTGAACGAGAAATTCAGACGATGTTGGAACTTGGAGTTATTGAGAAGTCCAGTTCGGCATATTCTTCGCCTGTGGTCTTGGTGCAGAAGAAAGATCATTCGTGCCGGTTCTGCATTGATTATAGGGCGCTGATAAGGTTACTCTTTTTGACGCCGAACCTATCCCAGATGTCACCGAGTTGTACACAAGACTTGCATCCAGTGTGTTTTTCACTCGCATTGACTTAGCCAAGGGATACTGGCAGATTGTCGTCAATCCTGTGGATAGGCATAAGACTGCTTTTGCCACCCACATGGGTTTGTTTCAGTGGGTTAGAATGCCATTTGGATTAGTTTCTGCTCCTGCTGTTTTCGCTCGCATGATGAGGGTGTTGGAACTCCAGGAAGTTTCAGCTATGAATTTTTTCGATGACATCCTTGTGCACAGTGAAGCTTTTCAACAACATCTGGTGCATGTGAGGGGAGTTCTTCAGAAGCTGAAGCAGTACGGTCTTACTGCTCGACCATCGAAGATTGCTGCTGGTTTTCGCAGTCTTGAGTTTCTTGGGCATGTGGTTGGTGAGGGAGTGTTGCGGCCTGAGGGGAAGAAGATTGAGAACATTTTGGCCATCCCTACACCTACGACCAAGAAACAGGTGCGTTCGATTCTGGGGCTGTTGGGATTCTACAGATGCTACATCCCAAATTTTTCTGCACTGCTTGCACCCATTTCGGATCTTACGAAGGATTCAAAGGTCAGGTCCATTGTGTGGTCAGCTGAGTGTGATGAGGCGTTGACTGCGGTGAAACGCTTGTTTTCTACTGCACCAGTCTTGCAGTTGCCACGATTGCAGGAACAGTTTGTACTTCGTACAGATGCCAGTTCGTTTGGTGTTGGTGCTGTCTTGATGCAGGAGATGGAGGGTGTTTTGCATCCGGTCTGTTTCGCCAGCAGGAAGTTGTTGCCCAGGGAAGTGAGGTACAGTACCATTGAGAGAGAATGTCTTGCCATTGTTTGGGCTGTTTCGAAGTTCTCACGTTTCCTGTGGGGTGTTGCGTTCGTCTTGCAGACAGACCACAGACCGCTCACTTACATGCAGACATGTAGATTCAAGAATACACGAATCATGCGATGGGCTCTGTCTTTGCAAGAGTACAATTTTCATATTGAACCTCTTCCTGGATCTCGCAACATTCTTGCTGATCTTCTGTCACGATCTGCTGTTGATCAGTTTGTGCCGTAAATTTTGCGGAAGAACTTCTGTTCTTGGAAAAGACTGCTGCTTTTCAAAAAAAGAAACCTCGGTCGGTCTCTTTTTTTCGTAGAGGGGGGGGGGGGGGGGGGGTAGTGTAGAGAACGGGATTTTTCCGGGTTTTTTATAATTCGATTATTGTACGGTGTTTTTGATTGGCTATGATTCGGGAGCCAATGATATGAAGGTTTGAATTAATCAAAGTTTGAATTAGAGGAAAAATTGTTCACTCACTCAAAAAAATTCTGTGTCAGGCTGGTGTGCCCGTGGAGCAGTATGTGTATGTAGGCCAGGAAATAACAAAAAGTTAAAAGAAGAAAAAAAAGTAAATTGTGGAATAACTAAAAGATGAAGAAGGCACTGTGAACTTGTCAAGGTGTATAGGTTCGGTGGAACTTTCTGTCTGGAAGTGGAAGCTGTATTTTTGTGCTGTAAAGATTACAGGTATCTATGTTTCCATGATTGTCGGATTCTGATAAGTATATTTTGAAATTGCATTTGTTGTATTGGAAGGTGGTGAGCTGTTGTCCACTAGGAAGGAATATAATTTTTTCATTGATGTAATAATATTATTAATTACATGGGGCGATAGTTGTAGAGTAGTAGATATTGAAATATGAATGAAAGGCGTGAGCATGTTTACTTGTAGTAATTTTCATTCATGAAGTGATTACCTGGATATGAATAGTAGTGGTGGAGGAAGGAAAGTGATGATCGCATACGAAACGGAAGTAAACAGTGATGGAACAAAGGGAGATGACCAAGGGTGAAAACTAAAGAAGAATAAATTATCCGAGTCAGAGAATTGACGTTTGAATATGTATGTCGTATAGCGGCCTACTTGGAGGCGAGAGGCCTACTCAGGAGCAGCTGTGGTTCCGTGCTGTCCAGGTGGGGACAGAGAGAGATCGGAGGCCACATGTGAGAGACATCGGAGAGGGTCAGATTTACGCCCTTCGCTTGACCAAAGACTACGTTGTCTACTTCGGGTGGACGGGAGTTAACGAACGCTCCTCCGCCCGTCGACGTGCATTCTCGTATTGAATCGTCTCTGGCGTCTAGTGCCAGCTTGTGTGAGAACGGCTAAAACAGGTACAGTGTTTTCGTTCTATTTGTGTTGGCCAGGACAAGCAATTGCCTGACGTCGTCTATCCTAGCTCGGTCGTTCAGTTGTGACGTGACCAAACCAGTGTGGTTCTTTGTTTGTATATGAAGTTTAAAGGAATTACGTTTATCTGTATGAAAGAATTTGTGTGAAAGATTGATGAGAATTATTGTTGATTATTTATATAAATTTTGAGAACGTTTTGAGAACGTGGAACGGATATCTGGTGTTGGTGTTTGTCTGTGCTGGGAAGAATCCGTACGTTTGTGGGTGTGTCCGTAAACAGAGAACGTGCACGCACGCATAATTCACTTTAGGAGTCATATACAAATATTTTTGCACTTACACTAAATATCCCTCCGCTACACACTACCATCAGTGAATGCTTTTAAGTGATTGGAATAATTATTATTTAAGTGTTCTTAGTCTTGGAGAAGGCTGATGTGGTGTGTCCAAGGCAGCCCTAGTCTACATGAGCAGGTCGACAACCACTTGGACGTTGAGGACAGGCCGGCGAGCAATCCTACGTCCGCAGCGAGAAGGCCTGACCGCTGTGTGTGCCTTCGCTGCAGTTCCTAGACCGTCGTCTTGGAGCTACAATTCAACCCGTCATCTAGAGACACTTCATAGAGAACTTGAAGTGGTCCACTGGAATCTCCACTCTAATTTCCTATACATATATAAATATAAATCGTGGCTAACTATACACATAAAGAACTAATAATATTATAAACATTCTCTGGTACAGCCACTGGTCTGCAAGCATACATACAGGTTAAACAACAGTCGGTCCGTACATAATGCAACATTTCGGCGACCGGTCGTGTTTGCAGCGTGGTCGGCTATTCCACGTGGTCACGCAACATCGGACTAACAATTCAATTCTATGCATAGCAAATTCCACAAACATAATTCCAATAATACACATACATCACGATGAAACAAAAGTATGTTCATTTATCTTCTTGACAATGTCAGGCCGTGGCTACTTGATTGAATTCGAATATTCAACAAGTACTGCTTCCCTGGTCGATCAGTGGAGAGATTCTTGCTAAAGTGTACTGTGTACTGCTCAGCGTTTCAATGAAGACTGATTTTCTACCTGGCTCCTTGAATCAGCCAAAACTTGTTCTACCTAACCTAACTGTGTCCCGATTGGCGGAAACATCTGATTTAACGCACGCTGCGATGAGTCACTACTCTGCGCGACCGGGACTATGCAACTGTGTGTACAATGATCACTTCTGTCGTCTGCTATAGACTAACAGTAACCTTCTAAGTTTATACTGACTAAGCAAGGCAAAACTCAAAATGTGCGTGGTAAACTGGGGCTCTTGTGACAATGATGAACACTAGGACATAATTATAAATGCACAGAAAAATGTGCAAATCAAACTACTCAGCCTACTTAAAGATGACAGTGAAGTCTTCACATCCACGACATGACGTATCTGGAAAATATAAGCATGATAAAGTTTTTCCCCTATGAATTCATTAGGCTGATAACTAAATTCTTAATATTTGGTCTATAATCTGAGAAAGTGCCCGAAGATTGCCTCTTTATAAACAGAATCTAAATAACTGTCAAGAAAATATTTATCTTGACTGTTTTTGTGTGTGTGTTTTTTTGTGTTTTTTTGTGTGTTTTATTTGTGTGTGTGTTTTTTTTTTGTTTGTTTGTTTTTTTGCGGGGGGGGGGGGGGGGTGGGGGGTGGTCCTGTGTGAATGTTCTTTTTATGAGATCACTAATGTTTTGAGTTTGTGGAAAATTGTGTGGATGTTCTTTCTAGGAGATCTCTAATATTTGTAGTGTGTGCGAAAAATTTTGTTAAGGTTCTTTCTAAAAGATCAAAACAGTTTCTGGTGAAGAAAACAATGTAAAGGTGCTCAGGTGGACATTCTCTTACTGATCAAATATTCACAATCACAGCTCCCTTTTCCTGGCAATATCCGTTGACACTTTACCATGCTCACTTTGCTTGTTGATCTTGGACATTCTGCTGTTGGTCTTTTTTGCATGCCGTCTACATGTTCCATTCCCAGATATAAAGTTTCCATCGCTTCTTATCTGCAGTCTGTTCTCACCGCTAACTTTGAAGTAAATGTTCTTAGCAGCGTTTCCCGCAGTTTGTCTTGAGCCGCGCGGCGTCGTATTTCCATGGCAAGGTTGAGCGTGTAGAGGAACGGGTTGAGGGCGGAATTTAACGGCAGAATAAAGATGGCCGCTGCCACTATGACTTCGCCAGGGATAGAGATGTCGGCAGACGACAAAATTCCGCAAAGGCCCATGGGAAACCAGCACAAGAAGTCCGTCACAACGACAGTGATTAGACGACGAGCGACAATCGCGTCCTTCTTCATTTTTAACTTTGAGGCCGTGTCGTTACCACTGGACTCCGAGGTAGAGCTCCAGTCTATGGCGTTTTGTTGCACGGATCTATAAATGGCTGCCTGGCCGCCGCCGATCAACAAGAGCAGGACGAAGTTGGTGACCACCACGACCCCGAAGGAGTAACTCCTGCCGGTCACGGCACGCTTCAGATCAAGCATTAACATTGGCAGGACACGCACTTTTCCAGGAGCAGACATCGGAAGTGACAACGATCTCGTGATGATGTCTTTTCGTCTCCACTTGAAGAGAGTAAATACAGCAAAGTGCATCAGACTGAAGTTCGACCTGGACAAACTGCAAGACCCAGAAGTTGTAGAAATATTCCAACCCACAATTGGAGGGAAATTTGCACCACTGCTTATTTTGGGAGCCGCGGGAGTGAACAACGTGGAATTGCTTCAAGCAGGAGGAGAAGCGATGATTGACGCCCTCACCATTATTTGTAACAAGATCTGGCAGAGTTAGGAGTGGCCTATTCCATGGACCCAATCGCTTGTCATCACTCTTCCCAAAAATGGAGTGTGAACGTTACCGCCCCATCAGCCTTATCAGTCATCCCAGCAAGGTCCTCATGAAAATAATGCACACCTGATTGAAACCCCAAGCTTAACAAATCATAACTGAAGAACAAGCAGTATTCAGGGCAGAGCGAAATACCACTGAACTGATTTTCAACCTCAGAATAATCTGCGAGAAATACCTACAGCACCAACAACACCTATATCAAGTATTTGTAAACTCCAAGAAAGCTTTTGACCAAGTCTGGTGGTATGCAGCTCTGTGGGCCACCATGAGAGTGTACAACATCAGCCTTCAAATTATTAAAGAAGCCGCTGTACGATTTGATGATCGGGAATATTAAAGGCGCGAGACCACCCGACGGCCCCGATCCAGAGTGGAGTCCTGCCTCAACTGAACTCGTCGAGGTTGCGGAGGAGGATCCATTTCCTTTTCCAGATGGAGACATTACAGAGTTGCTACGGGATAATGTGGCTACTCCGGCTCAGCCCTGGCGACTAGAGATCGTCGGTGCTGTCACTAGCAGGGCCCAGGCCAAGAAAAACAAGACCTCTATGCCACAGACGGTCGTCGACAGCTCCAAAACCGTCATCGTGGACAGAGGTAAGCTGATCCAGCTCCAGGAAGCTGATAGTACTTTAAACAAGTACAGGAACCGCCAAAAACACGTGATCAAAGGCAGTGGCACGGTCTATTTCAAGGTGAAGGTGTAACAACAGAAATATTGACGACAAACATGTAGGAAATTAGCTTAGCGAAACAGAGATACCATCGAAACGAAACTGGACATTAATACTACAGTTAGCTAACAAGCAGCACACACATGGCAAATTAACGTCCTTGAAACAGTCACACCGCCGATAGCTACCGATACCATCAACAGACTTAGCGACCAAGAATGTTAAATAGCATACTTTAGTCAAAAACTAACCATAGCGTTGTCTTCGATTAAATAACTTACTGCACCATGAGACACTAAGTAGCTCACTCCAGCCAAAAGTTACCAAGATGATGTCACCCGTATTGGGCAGACACCGCTTATCGTTATTGCATCTGTTCTTCACTCTATCCCTGATACTCCACTTGAAAAGTGATTATGCGTGCCCAGTGACAAGAGAGAAGGGGAGGAACTATTCAAATTAGAACCATAATTCTGTAGATGCGAGATTAACGAAAACGAGAGCTAAAAACGATTGGTCAGAAGACTATTGGGAACTTTTGCATACCTTTGGGGACCAAATCTCAACTGATCAGTCGCAAAAGAACTGTTAAGCTGTGAGGGTCTACCAAAAGGAACAAACTGCAGTGTTCGTCTATCTCCATCTCATCAAGAGGGTGCTAGAGACGTAAAAGACGATTTCACGAGTCCCAGAGTCCACAAGTAAGATAACACTAATAGTTTTGATATGTGTATGTTTATTGTATATTGATTGCCATGTATAAATAATATGTTCTTGATATATAGTTACAGAAACAGATTATTGTTTCTGAGACAGTATGCATGTGGTTTGATGTACCTTAGCCTTAAGATTCGAATTGAATTGTGCCTATGGGAACCCTACAGGTGTCTGATGCTATAGACACTTTGCAGAGGGAACCGCACACTTATAGCTAACGAGAATACTGTAGCCAGAGCTCCGACTTTTACAGGTCGGACCTGGGATCACGTTTGTGGAGACGAACGCCTGACCGTCGCTCCCGTGGAACCAAGGAGAACTACCACGATTCTACCTGACCACGTCCAAACCCCACAGCTTCAAGAGCGACCCGACTTACCTTAGCTAAGTCACCCACAAAAACTGAGTCATACCCTCGAGAAACTAGAACCTTTGAAACTTACGAACAGTGAAAATCGTAACCGCAGGTAGCAAATGACGAAAGAAACCTGTTAAGACAGTTTCCCAGCACTTGGAACTATATTACTTATTAATTTACCGATTAATGCAGAAATGTTAAAGTTTGTGTTGAATATATAAAAAGTGAAATTACATACATACGACTGGTGTCATTCTATTTGTATTGTTGTGTAGTTATTAGTTTTCTTCTCTTGAGACATAATAATCTAGTCTTTTGATTAGTCATCACCGGTTCTCAAGGTGAGCCAAAGGATACTAAAATTCCCGAGAACAAATATAAATTTTATGTGACCTAAGTGCCGTGATCTGTCTCTCACACAACTTACGGAATTCTGGTAAAAGAACGATCGATAGTGGTAGCACATCGCCCATCTATCAATAAGTCTTACCCCCTAGTAAGATAAACGTATCTTCCCCAGAATATCATCACATATGGGGGCTCGTCCGGGATAATAAATTTTTGTATCTATATCTTGAGTAACCTAAGATAATAACGAATAGAAAACATTATCTCACTTAGGATTCGTAACAGTGGTCTAGTACAAAATCCGAGAGTTGACTCAGTTGCATTGGGAAAAAACATTTTCTTGATTTTTGAATTGCATGATTGTATTGATTGTTGTATGCACATGTATGTATTGATTGATGTAAGATAATTGTGTCTTATGCATTGATTGAAAATTGTTGTGGATTGCTGGTAACATCTCACATAGGGATATTGATTGTACTTGTGTTAATCTAGATTGACTAATAGTATTTAGGTTATCTTGCTTTTGGACTCTGGAAATCTAGAAATCTATCATGGCCGACTTCATCAAGGTCCGAAGAGAATTGAGAGAAGAGGGGATAGCACTAGGTCTGGCAGGGCAAGATTTAATCACGTATGTAACCTCAGAATGGGATAAATTGGAAAAATCCAGAGCAGAAGAACGAATCTGTGCAGAAAAATCTAGAGCTGAGGAAAGAATCTGTGCAGAAAAAGCTAGAGCTGAGGAAAGAATCTGTGCCGAGAAGGCTGCAGAAAAAATCAAAAGATTGGAGATAGAGGCAGAAGAAAAAGCCCGTGCTGAGGAAAGAGACCATGCAGAAAAATTAAAAAACATGGAACTAGAGATGACGGAACGTCTAAAAAAGTTGGACATTGAAGCCAGGGAAAAAGAAAGGGACCAGCTGATAGCAGCTCGGGCAACTGACCCGAATATTAGCCTACTGTCAAACTCATCTGACAACCCTCCCCAACCTCCGTCCATCACTCCAGGCATGAATTTTTTCCATTTGACGAGAAAGTTGATAGGATAGATGCATATCTTGATCGGTTTGAGCGCTTAGCACAGGAATTCGAACTTGACTATAACAAATGGAACATAAAATTAGCTCAAGGATTGAGAGGTACAGCCTATGACGTGTACGCGAAATTGCCCACAGGACAAAGTAACGATTACGCAGCTCTCAAGAAAGCACTCTTGATTTGGTTCGAGTTGACCGCCGAAACCTACCGGAAAAAATTTCGCAACTCGCGGAAAGAGAAAGGTGAGAGCCATAGTCAGTTTGTAGACCGATTGGACACCTACTTACGCAAATGGTTAGCCTTATCCAACCTAGAAGAATCATTCGAAGATCTTGCTGAACTAATCCTTAGCGAACAGTTACGCGATGCAATGACGCCAGAAACTAGGATGTTCACCGCGGAACAAGGTGCCGAGAACTTAGCTGATCTAATCAAACTAGCGGACCGTTACACCACCGCGCATGAAAACGAAGCTAAACGCAAGGTAACAGATAAACCCAGCAGAGATGGAAACAACCAGAAACTCCACCCACAACAAACACAGCAGTCTAATCAGAATCAGCAGAATTCGGATAACAAGAAAACCCAAAACTCGGTGAAACCGCCCGGTCAAGGTCAAAACCCCCGGAAATATTGTTCTAACTGCAAAAGAACTAACCATAACACCGTTGATTGCCGTAGAACAGCGAATCAAACGCACACAGTGGCTGTAAGTCAAACTAGTACCGTTGAACTGGAGACTTCAGATAAGTCCCGACCCCCAGTCAGTGAAACAGTTGTAGTGAACGGAAAAACCGCGTCATGTCTATACGACACCGGATTATCGTACGATGCAATCGTCAGTCGAACTCTTGTAGCGGCTGATGACATCACCAACGAGACCGTCACTTTGCAAGGCCCTGATCGATCCATACCCGCCTCCACCTTACCAATCGCGATAGTCCATGTAGACTCCCGATATGTGTCAGGAAAAGTAAAAGCGGCAGTAATGGATGCACCTTTGTATGACATCATACTAGGGTGTAAATATGTGTATTTAGGGACTCCGATTGCGCCTCAGGTGCTTGCATCAGTCCAAACTAGAGCACAGACCAGACAGGACGCTGCAGATAATCTCCCTGCTAATCCGGCACCAGCCGAGATGAGGGCAGATCAACTAGCTGACCCCACACTAGCTAAATGCTACAAAAAACTCCCTCAGGCGCATAACCCACCTAAGAAAGGAGAGTTCTTTGAGAAAAACGGACTACTGTACAGACAGACAGACCACGACCACTCTCAATTAGTTATCCCTGCCAAAAATAGACCACAGGTACTAGAGGTAGGACACGCCATTGCATTTAGCGGGCACATGGGCGTGAATGCAACAATTCAGAGAATTACCGCTCACTATCATTGGCCGGGAATAACAGGAGACATTACGCGCTTTGTCCGCTCTTGCCCCCAGTGCCAGAAGGTAGACCAACCAGAGATAGGAGTCCCAGTAACGCTAGGCGAAACGCCCGTAACCGGTACCTCATCCCACAGAGCAGCAGTAGACATCGTAGGCCCACTGCCGCTCACAGAAAAGCGCAAACCCCTACGCGACGCCGCAACATCCACCGATCATTTAATGGCTTTGTCAATAGCAGAAGAAGTCGAAGCAACAGAGGATCTAGCTATCGAGTATCCGCTTCAAAGTAGCGAGACGTACAGAGACGTAGCTATCAACCCAAAACTATCGACAGACAGACAAAGACAGATAATGGAGATAGTTGCACAACACCAAGCAGTGTTGACGGACATACCTGGACAGACACCGTTAGTTGAAGTGACAATGACCTTGACTGACACTACCCCTGTCCGAGTAAAACCGTACCCTATCCCTCTTGCCAAACAAACCGTTGTCAAGCAGGAGATAGCCACCCTATTAGAGGCTGGAATAATTTCCCCCTCAACCTCCCCATACAGCGCTGGAATAGTCCTATTACGCAAACCAAGCGGAGAACATCGCTTATGTATCGATTACCGCAGACTGAATGCCGTGACGGAATTCCAAGCTGAACCGCTACCAGACACAGCACAACTGTTCGCGAAATTGCATAACGCAAAATACTTTTCGCGAATAGACCTAAGCAAAGGGTACTATCAGATACCGGTGCCAGAGCACCTAAGACCGTATCTAGCCTTCAGTACAGCTGATGGCCACTATGAGTTCAATGTCTTACCGTTTGGACTGAACAACGCACCAAGCATTTTCTCACGCATGATGAAACAACTTCTCGCGCCCATTCAAGAAGAAGAACTCCATCACTTTATGGATGATATCTTAATCGCGACCCACACCTGGGATGACCACTTAAGACTTCTCTCTACCGTTCTTCAGCGACTTAGGGAAACTGGACTAACAGCCCGACCGACAAAGTGCCTGCTAGGATACGAAGAGATAGAATTTCTCGGTCACACACTCAGACACGGCAGTCCTCTTCCGGAAGACAAGAACATCGCGAAAATGAACAAGGCACCGCGCCCGATAAACAAAAAGGATGTGCAATCGTTTCTAGGCCTATGTGGCTACTACCAGAAATTCGTTGCAAACTTCAATTCCATCGCCGCGCCATTGTCTGATCTAACCAAGAAGAAAGCGCCCGAGAAAGTAGAATGGAATGCCGAGTGCGAAGATGCGTTCCAAACCCTGAAAGCTAGACTCACCTCACAACCCATCCTGAAGTTGCCCGATGCAACCCAACCATTCGTGTTACGCACAGACGCGAGTAATCAAGGTTTAGGAGCAACCCTACTACAATCTGACCCCAATGACCCTACACTTCTCCTGCCAGTCGCGTATGCCAGCCCGAAATTAAACAAAGCTGAACACAATTACGCAACAGTAGAAAAAGAATGTTTGGCATTGGTCTGGGCCATCCAGAAATTCCAGATGTATTTGTATGGCGCTCATTTCAAGGTGCAGTGCGATCACCAACCCTTAACCTTCCTTGCGTCATCGCAGAAACTCAACGCCAGACTCATGCGTTGGTCACTCTTGCTACAGCCCTACTCATTTCATGTAGAATACATACCCGGAAAGAGTAACCACGGAGCTGACTACCTCAGCAGATACCACGTGCCCACTGTAGACAAACCTAACCTTGCTTCCAACCCCTCACAGTTGCGGGTGGATGCACCCAGCTTTGTACCCCAGTGACCTCTTCCCCAGTACTCTATGTAAATAATGCATGTACATATTTGCGCCACCATTTCAGTACCAATTCTTACCTACGTGTAAGAATAGTTTTGGGGGGGCCTATGTAACAACAGAAATATTGACGACAAACATGTAGGAAATTAGCTTAGCGAAACAGAGATACCATCGAAACGAAACTGGACATTAATACTACAGTTAGCTAACAAGCAGCACACACATGGCAAATTAACGTCCTTGAAACAGTCACACCGCCGATAGCTACCGATACCATCAACAGACTTAGCGACCAAGAATGTTAAATAGCATACTTTAGTCAAAAACTAACCATAGCGTTGTCTTCGATTAAATAACTTACTGCACCATGAGACACTAAGTAGCTCACTCCAGCCAAAAGTTACCAAGATGATGTCACCCGTATTGGGCAGACACCGCTTATCGTTATTGCATCTGTTCTTCACTCTATCCCTGATACTCCACTTGAAAAGTGATTATGCGTGCCCAGTGACAAGAGAGAAGGGGAGGAACTATTCAAATTAGAACCATAATTCTGTAGATGCGAGATTAACGAAAACGAGAGCTAAAAACGATTGGTCAGAAGACTATTGGGAACTTTTGCATACCTTTGGGGACCAAATCTCAACTGATCAGTCGCAAAAGAACTGTTAAGCTGTGAGGGTCTACCAAAAGGAACAAACTGCAGTGTTCGTCTATCTCCATCTCATCAAGAGGGTGCTAGAGACGTAAAAGACGATTTCACGAGTCCCAGAGTCCACAAGTAAGATAACACTAATAGTTTTGATATGTGTATGTTTATTGTATATTGATTGCCATGTATAAATAATATGTTCTTGATATATAGTTACAGAAACAGATTATTGTTTCTGAGACAGTATGCATGTGGTTTGATGTACCTTAGCCTTAAGATTCGAATTGAATTGTGCCTATGGGAACCCTACAGGTGTCTGATGCTATAGACACTTTGCAGAGGGAACCGCACACTTATAGCTAACGAGAATACTGTAGCCAGAGCTCCGACCTTTACAGGTCGGACCTGGGATCATGTTTGTGGAGACGAACGCCTGACCGTCGCTCCCGTGGAACCAAGGAGAACTACCACGATTCTACCTGACCACGTCCAAACCCCACAGCTTCAAGAGCGACCCGACTTACCTTAGCTAAGTCACCCACAAAAACTGAGTCATACCCTCGAGAAACTAGAACCTTTGAAACTTACGAACAGTGAAAATCGTAACCGCAGGTAGCAAATGACGAAAGAAACCTGTTAAGACAGTTTCCCAGCACTTGGAACTATATTACTTATTAATTTACCGATTAATGCAGAAATGTTAAAGTTTGTGTTGAATATATAAAAAGTGAAATTACATACATACGACTGGTGTCATTCTATTTGTATTGTTGTGTAGTTATTAGTTTTCTTCTCTTGAGACATAATAATCTAGTCTTTTGATTAGTCATCACCGGTTCTCAAGGTGAGCCAAAGGATACTAAAAATTCCCGAGAACAAATATAAATTTTATGTGACCTAAGTGCCGTGATCTGTCTCTCACACAACTTACGGAATTCTGGTAAAAGAACGATCGATAGTGGTAGCACATCGCCCATCTATCAATAAGTCTTACCCCCTAGTAAGATAAACGTATCTTCCCCAGAATATCATCACAGAAGGTCAAGATCCTATACAGAAACTTTCAGCATCGGAGGCGAAAACCACTACGTCAAGTCTTGGTACCGTTACTCCTAAGGCGCCAAGTGACGGAAGTAGCTCATGACCCTAACATTATTTAAGTCATCAAATGACTGTATGACAAGGCTATTAGTGCAGTCCTCACAACAGCGCCACGGGGAACTGGTTCAGAACAACAATCGGTCTGCGTCAAGGATGCCTACTCTCTCCAACACTCTTTAACATCTTCCTAGAGCGCTTGCAAATCCCAAAGGCACAATCAGCATATTAAGGGGTAGAGCCATCTCCAACCTCCATTTTGCGGATAACATTGATGGATTGGCTCAAGAGGAACAAGAACTTGTACAGCTGATACAGAGGCTTGACACCACCCCCAGAGCCTATGGAATGGAAATAAGGTCAGAGAAGACCTAAATGATTATCAACAACACCAATGGCATCAACAGTGTTCTTGCCCTCGTTAGGGCAAGATTAATTTTTTCTTCGTTTTATGTGTTTGCTTATTATTCCTTCCTTTTTTGGAGATGGGCCTATCATTTATTGCCTTTTTCTTAGTCTGTGTTCACCCCCCTTTGTTCATTGCTTGTCTTTTCCTTATCGTCTTTCTTTATTCTTGCCGGTGTTTGGAATTTTGGTGAGCGCGCAACCATTATTCTGTTCATTTGCACTTGGTTCTCTCTCCCTCCTTCTCTCCCTCCTCTTCTCCTTCTCCTCAAGATGTCTTCAGTTTCATTTACTAATGAACTTATTAGTTTTCAAGTGCACGGGAAAGAGAAGTTACCTGAGTACTGTTATCAGGTGTGAATGTAACCCTTTGCATTAGTTTTCATAATCATTTCCTTTTGTATGTTTGTGATTTGTTTTCCCTTACCATATTTGATTGAGCAAGTTATATCCTGATATCGATATAGTTTTTGTGAACAGGATATCTGTTTAAATTAGGAGCACCTTTTTTCTAATGAATAACATTAATTGCTCATTGTTGCGACAAAGGCCGCTCAGTAAGCTTGTTCTTTTGGGACATCGGCGATAACAGGTTAGATTGGTATTTGTTGTATTGTTTTTGAGCGGATTTTGCAGGTTTCCTTTTATGGATTAGTTTGCTTAAATGATGTATTTCTCTTGTCTTTCTTTGATTCAAGTTCGTCATTTATTATTTTCGTTCCTTTGCTATAAACCTCTGGACTTTGTTTATTTCTTGTTGAATAGGCAGTAGGAATCAGTCATGTTGAAGCACCGTCTAGCTCAAAATATTTTTGTTAATAACTGATTTCTCTTGACAAGAAATTGAGGCTCTGTGTTATTGGTTTCCCTATTGGTCGGTTTAAATTTGTCCGATATTCGCCTTAGTTCTTTTATCAGTACTCTGTATGTCGGTAAATGTTGTAATAAGTAATTGAATTTAAATATAGTTTTCTATCTATCTGTTTGTAAACTGCATTTGCTTTGCGCATAAATATTGCCAGTTTTGTTTGGTACTAAGTCCTGTTGTTCAGTTTTTACCAGGGCATTACCAGGGCATTACCAGGGCATTACCAGGGCATCACCATTGTATTAACCACGGAGGTCATAACGCACATGAGAATTGATGACTGAAAGAAAATAAACTGAAGACCCATGTTACTGACTTTGTCCTGCGTCATTACTTATCGCCAGAGAGAGAAAGAGAGAGGCTAGTTACGACGTCCCAAACAGAGGTCGGCGAGCACAGTAAAAACTAATCGCTTGGAGGTGACTTACTACGAAAAACGCCAAGTTGTCTCCCAGCCTCCTCTATTGACAATATACAAGAAACACAATGCAGCGGCAAGAAGTGAGCGACTCTCGATCACCGCAATCTAATACGCTCAATATAGAAAACAAAGAGTCAACTCTATCGATATTAGAACCACCGAATGGCAAAAATGAGACGGGCACCGCCGACGAACTGCCCATCGTTTTCCCAGCGGACACAAACCCCTCTTCATTAAAAGAGTTCCAGCAGTCCGAAGACTTCGACCAACGAAGGGATGGAGCTACGTCACAAAGTGAAAGCCTTTTTGACTCCAACGATGTGAGTTACAACCCCCTTGATAGCATGACAAGAGCGTGGCAATCCCAGCGCACCCAACTAAGGGAACTAAGTGATCTCAGACCACAGCGTGACTCCTGTCGAGACTCCGACATTACCAAGGAGCTGGGGCCTGGTCGGATTAGGGGCCTCCAAGCGGCGTTCAATAGCCTGTGGGAAACGATGCGACAGATTGAGCAAGAGCTGGAAACCAATGTGATCACACAAGCAAGAGCAACCACAATGCATGACGTACTGGCAGAACTCTGTCGTACCCTTCACGTAAGATTGAACGCTGTGAGATACGTGAAACAAGCTCAGCCTTACGAGTCGTCATGTTCTACACTGTTAAACGACTACGACGCCCTTGTGAGGCGACTGCCGGTTATAACGTTGTCTCATCCATCAGAACGCCTTTTGGCTCAACAGGGAAGAGCGAACGAGACCCTTGCAGAGATAGACAAACAACCCACTAATCAAAAACGTCCGCTGAATGACGTCGGACAGGTCCAACGACACGACTACTCTTCCGTCACAGATGATGTGAATGGCTCAGACAAGAATGGGGAAACATCAATTGCTGCTGGTCACTCATTACCACGATCACGCACTGGCTCTGGGCTAAAGGTCACCACAAGCTCCAAACAGTCTCATTCCTCGTCTTCTCAACGAAGAATAATGCAGTCTCAGGCGGCCGCTCTTGAAGTCAAACGTAAAGCCATTGCAAGAGTAGCGGAGATACAACGACAACAAAATGCACTTCAAAACCAAATGGAGCTGGATAAAAAACAGCGTAAACAAGAGGAAAAACAAAGAAAGCTGAAGGAAGAAATGGAGGAGACACGGCGTAAACTGGCACATGAGCAGCAAGAGGCTCTGCTTGAGCTTGAGGTGACCAGGAAACGACAAGAGCTCGAGCGGCTAATAGCGCAGATTAAGGTCGAAGAAGAAGAAGTCAAGCTACAAACAGAATTAGACGCAGCGAATGCCGCCATGATGGCACTTGACGAAGGCTCACGGAGCCAAGATTTAGACTTGACCCTCGGCTCTTTACCTAAGGTGGACCCTGTTGATGATCTTTACATGAGGCGCCGTGACGATCATACAGGGGTCTTAGCAGAATTTTCAGGACCCACTTTTGGGTATGATGAAGGCACTAACCACGCCGAGCAACAAGCGCTACGGATCAACACGCTAGAGATGGGTCACCACGCCAGTTTCAAGTCTACCCACGCCGACGCTGTCATCAGTGTTGAGAGGCATGTACCGAATTCAAGAACGGGAACCAGAACCGAACATTTGGAGACAGGCTCTACTCCCTGGGGTAATTTAAATTGTCCTTGGGAAGCGCAGGACCCTCGGAGAGACTGTGTTGACAGCCAAGAAAGGCGCCATCGATGGGTTGAAACCAATATGCGGCAGACTGAAGGATGTCATGGCCACGACTTCAGTACGCGTGATTATGGCACGGCACAACTGCCGCGTAACACGCTCTTCCTCCCTCCAACGCACCAGGAATCACACGCGACGCAGGGAAAAACGCTGAACGCCGAGGCTACTCCATTCATACCCCCGGCACGAACGTATGAACGCACCCAACAAGTACCCTCTAACTACGGACAATACGACAGCAACGCCTTTTCCAGCGCGCCATGCGATGACAATCTGGCGAAATCCATAGCCAACGCTCTAACAATAAGCCGGCTGCCAGTGCCCAAACCCACGGTTTTCAAGGGAGATCCTCTGCAATACCCTGCCTGGTCTGCGGCTTTCTCTCATCTGGTGGAAAATGAAGCAGTGAGCGCAAAGGACAAGATGTTGATACTGCGTGATTTCATTGATGGTCCAGCCAGGGCGGCCGTAGGCGATCTGTATTATGAGCTTGGTGAAGATTCATATAACAGCGCGCTGGAGATACTGAAGAGGCGCTTTGGGGAGGACTATGCCATCGCTGAGGCCGTGAAGGACAAATTGGCAGCCTGGCCGGACGTGAAGAATAAGGACGTCACCTCCTTGAGAGATTTCGCTGACTACGTCAGGCAGTGTCACACAATGTCAAAAAGGGTAACAGGACTGGGCATTCTCGAGGACCCTGCTCAGATCCGAAGTCTGGCCCGCAAGTTGCCTGACGTACTCGGCATATCATGGGGACGCCAGGTAGCTGATCATAAGTCACAGCATGGAGCTTACCCACCCTTGGCCGACTTTGTGAAGTACCTGGAAAGGCAGAGTGATGCCTTGAAAGAAGCTGACCTCTCGTCTAAGGTGAAAAAACTTACGTCTGGCGAGAGTCGCAACAGGGACAAGGGTGGCCAAACTTTCGTTACGTCCGAGGTGGGCGATAGGCAGACTGAGTCGAGTCGGACGACGAACTACCCCTCAGGAAGTCAGCTGGAAAGGAAGGGCTTTGGTCAAAGAGGCAAATGCTTGTTCTGTGAAAACGATCATTTTACGCCCGACTGCGACAAGCTTGCCAAGAAGCCCTTTGAAGAAAGAAAGGAGTTCGCCAGGAAGAAACGGCTATGCTTCAAGTGTTTGAAGGGCTTCCACGCTGCCAGAGGGTGTTTCGCCAAGGTTTCATGTGGGACGTGCAACTCAAAACACGTAACCATAATGCACGACCCCAATTACACACCCAGTCTACAGTCTAATCAGATACAAAATGGAGACTCACATGCGACAGCAGCCAAAACGCTCCAAAGAAGCCAAGAGGGGAACAATCCTCCTTCGAGTGTTGTGAACTCAAACCACATGATTGAGCAGCACGTCGAGGCTCGTTTATGCTCCCTGTACATGCCTGTATACGTGTCTGCCAAAGCGGAGCCTGATAACGAGATACTGGTCTACGCAATGCTGGACACTATGAGTGACACTTCCTTCCTTATCGAGCCCGTGATGAAGAAGCTCAACCTGAAGACTCAGAGTTCTATCTTGACGTTGAGAACCCTGACTTCAGATAGAGAAGTCATCAAATGCAAATCTTGCACCGACCTCTGTGTACGAGCCTACGACTCGAACGAGATCATTGAGGTTTCCATGGTCTATTCTCAGAAAGAACTTTGTGTCGACAAAGGGCAAATCCCCACTCGTCAGACTGTCCACTCGATCCCCCACCTCCGACATCTGAGCTCACGCTTTCATGATCTATACGACGCTCCCATTGGTCTTCTATTGGGCGTCAACGTGTCTGAAGCCTTGCGCCCCCTTGAGGTCGAGAGTGGCGAACCTGGTCAACCGTATGCTCAAAGAACCAAGCTGGGCTGGGGTGTTGTCGGGGAAACAAAGGGGACAAGGACAATGAGAGAGGAAAACGAGACTGCAGCCAGCCCTACAGTGAACATTGAGGCTCGGACGCTGCCTACCAAAAATGGAGCACTTTGTTTCAGAACAAAGGACCGCACGAACGAACAATTGATAGCATCGATGGAGCGCGATTTTGCGTGTCATGAGGCCAAAGAAAACCCAACCTCACAGGAGGACCTCAAATTCATTCAGATTCTCTCCGATGGTATCGGTCTGAATGAGGAAGGACACTATCAGATGCCATTACCGTTCAGGGATGGAGAACCCTGTCTGCCTGACAATCGACGCATGGCTCTGAGAAGGCTGACTAGTCTTAGACAGAAGTTCTTGACGAACCCAGAACACTTTCGCCTCTACAGGGATTTCGTACAACAGATGTTGGAACGATGTGACGCAGAGAGAGTTAATGACGAGGAACTCGCAGCTGGCAATGTCTGGTACATTCCCCATCACGGCGTATACAACCCCAACAAGCCTGGAAAAGTGCGAGTCGTTTTCGACTGTGCAGCCAGATGCCAGGGCGCATCCCTCAACGACTTTCTTTTGTGCGGACCTGACCTGATGAACTCCCTTGTGGGCGTACTGTGCCGGTTCCGTCTCCATCCGGTGGCCTTCTCGTGTGACGTCGAGCGTATGTTCCATCAGTTTCACGTCGCTCCTCAGCATCGCAACTACCTCAGGTTCTTGTGGTGGCCCAATGATGACTTGAATAAATCACCAGTGGATTATCGGATGCGAGTTCATCTCTTTGGAGCTGCTTCTTCGCCAGGTTGTGCTAACTTTGCATTTAAAAGACTAGCCAGCGACAATCAACACATCAGTCCTGATGCCTCAAGGTTTATCCAGAACGACTTCTATGTCGATGATGGGCTGCACTCTTGCGAGAAGGAAGCTGACGCTGTCAAACTACTCAAGGGAACGAGAGCTATTTGTGAAAAAGGAAAGCTCAGACTGCACAAGGTCGTGTCTAACAGCAGTCAGGTGTTGTCAGCATTTCCCGAATCTGACATTTTGAAATTGGATGGAGCTGTCGAATTGGGGGAAAGGTGCGAAAACTCGATTGAGAAGGCGTTGGGGATTAGGTGGAACTTGGGTGCTGACACACTGCATTTTCTACACGTAGCAAAGGAGATGCCGACCACGAAGCGAGGAGTACTGTCCACTGTGGCGTCGATTTTCGACCCATTGGGTTTGATGTCGCCCATCATCTTGAGGGGACGCCAAGTTCTGCAGGAAGCTTGCAGAGAAGGTATCGACTGGGATGAACAGCTTCCTCCTGCGCTGCTCGTGCTGTGGAACGCATGGCTGAGTGATCTCAAGGCGTTGTCTTCGATACAGGTCCCCAGATGCTACTTCACCAAGGCCGCTAGTCCATGGACGACGATCGAGTTCCACCACTTCGCAGACGCATCCAACAAGGGCTACGGCGAGTGCTCTTATCTCAGACTTATAGACTGCCACGGAAACCCGCACAGCTCACTAGTCATGGCAAAGTCCAAGGTCACCCCTCTCAAAACGGTTACCATACCGAGGCTTGAACTCCAAGCAGCAGTACTGGCGGTAAAGATCGCCCGTTTCCTTGATAAAGAGTTCAAACACCTGCGAGCTCTTCATCATTTCTGGACAGACTCCCGTGTGGTTCTGGGCTACATCTACAATGAGACAAAGCGATTCCATGTCTTTGTAGCCAACCGCCTTCAGCAGATAAGAGAGTTCAGCCAGCCCCAGCAATGGAACCATGTTGCTACGGATATCAACCCTGCTGACCACGCATCGAGAGGACTCAGGGTCGAAGAAATCATGAACTCGAACTGGCAGTCAGGACCAGAATTCTTGCGACAGAGGACTATAGAGTACAATCCACCAGAGGTCTCCATTGTAGACGATGACAAGGAAGCGAAGGCATTTAAGGTGCACGCAGCATCATCCGCAGACCGAGATGAAATCGAGAAGCTGACCAAAAGGTTCTCCACGCTGGAAAGTCTGTTGCGTGTCGTGGCGCGTATTATGACTTGGCTGCACTGCGTCAGAAAGACGAAATCTCCGTCACCAACCTTTACCAACACTTCACTCGAAGATAGAGAGTCGGCCTTCAAGAGTGTAGTCAGAAGTCTGCAACTTGCTCACTACCCACCTCAGTCTCGTTCGACACATCCCGACTTGAGACAACTCGATCCTTTCACGGATGAGGAGGGTATGCTGAGGGTTGGAGGTCGCCTGTCACACTTGGCCCAAGAACGCCGAGTGAAGAACCCTCTGATAGTACCTCGTACTAGCCACTTAGCAGTGCTGTTGACAAGACATCACCACAAAAAGGTGGGGCATCAGGGCCGCACCACGACGATGGGCGCTCTACAATCAAATGGCTTGTGGATTTGTGGTGCCAGAAAAGTGGTGTCAGCGGTGATCCATACATGTGTGCACTGTGTCAGACTGCGAGGTAGACCTGCAGAGCAGAAAATGGCTGACCTTCCTCCGGATAGAATCGAAATGTGCCCCCCTTTCACAAATACTGGCCTTGACTGCTTTGGGCCGTTTCTCGTCAAGAATAGAAGATCGGAGGTGAAACGCTACGGACTGATATTCACTTGTCTGGCCTCACGCGCAGTACATCTCGAGGCATTGGAGCCTTCATCTGTGGTCTCAGAAGATTCATCGCTATTCGTGGCAACGTCAGGCTGATACGTTGCGACCGAGGCACAAACTTTGTCGGGGCAGCCGGGGAATTGAACAGAGCTCGGCGGGAGATGAATGAGAGCAAGATCATAGAGCAAATGGTCGAATTCAACTGCAACTTCTTGTTCAACCCTCCTTCTGCCAGTCACTTTGGCGGCGTATGGGAACGCCTGATTGGTACTGTGCGTCAGATCCTCTCTGGGCTGCTTCTGGAGTATGGTGGTCGACTCACGTCATACACGCTCTCGACGTTGTTCTACGAGGTTGCAGGAATCGTCAACAACAGGCCGCTTTGTGTGAGCCAACTGGAAGACCCGACCGCGTGCGAACCATTGACGCCCAGCCATCTCCTTACGCTGAAGCCCGAGCCGATCTTTCTTCCACCGGGAAGTTTTCAGAAGGAGGACATCTACTCCAGGAAACGGTGGAGACGAGTTCAGTACCTGGTTGATCAGTTTTGGAGCAGGTGGAAGAAGGAGTACCTGCCCACGCTGCAGCCACGCAGGAAATGGTACCTGCAAAAGGACGCTGTCAAGCCGTACATGTTGGTTCTGTTGTCAGAAGACGGAGCCTCAAGGGGCACCTGGAAGATGGCTCGAGTGGAGAAGACCTACCCGAGCGCTGATGGCCTAGTGAGGTCTGTGCAGTTGAAGCTGGCCACCGCACGGAAGACAGACAAGGGAAAGCTGGTGGTGCAGACGACTTTCGTGGACCGATCTGTCCATAAGCTGGTGCCACTCAACTTCAGCGAAGGCTAGACCAGCTTCCTTCCAGAACAGTCTTTAAGATCAGACTGACTCCTACGGATATGAATGAACGGATAATATGATCATGAATAACTCTGAAGGTTTATTAGAACATGTTTTTCACAGACACTACCAATCTGGTTGTCACAGACATGTAGGTTTCTCTCCATCCCCCACCTCCCCCCCTCACGAGAAACATTAGATGGACTATGGTGTGTTTTTGAGATGTGCGTGATGATCAGGCGACTTTTGAAGTAATAGAAATGGTAACTGTTGTTCTTAGGAGAAGGTGTATGCTCTTAAGAAACGTTTGCTGAGCGATAACGTGGACATGTATACTTCGCATTGGCTTACATTGCTGATTGAGGTTTAAGGTTGCAGCACTCCTTTAGAGTTGGAAACTGCAGTGCAGTTTGGGCCGGGAGTGTTCTTGCCCTCGTTAGGGCAAGATTAATTTTTTCTTCGTTTTATGTGTTTGCTTATTATTCCTTCCTTTTTTGGAGATGGGCCTATCATTTATTGCCTTTTTCTTAGTCTGTGTTCACCCCCCTTTGTTCATTGCTTGTCTTTTCCTTATCGACTTTCTTTATTCTTGCCGGTGTTTGGAATTTTGGTGAGCGCGCAACCATTATTCTGTTCATTTGCACTTGGTTCTCTCTCCCTCCTTCTCTCCCTCCTCTTCTCCTTCTCCTCAAGATGTCTTCAGTTTCATTTACTAATGAACTTATTAGTTTTCAAGTGCACGGGAAAGAGAAGTTACCTGAGTACTGTTATCAGGTGTGAATGTAACCCTTTGCATTAGTTTTCATAATCATTTCCTTTTGTATGTTTGTGATTTGTTTTCCCTTACCATATTTGATTGAGCAAGTTATATCCTGATATCGATATAGTTTTTGTGAACAGGATATCTGTTTAAATTAGGAGCACCTTTTTTCTAATGAATAACATTAATTGCTCATTGTTGCGACAAAGGCCGCTCAGTAAGCTTGTTCTCTGAAATAGAGGTGATTGTTCAGAGACCTATAGACTTCTGAAATGTAACGGACTGAAGTCAACTTTATTTTGGGACATCGGCGATAACAGGTTAGATTGGTATTTGTTGTATTGTTTTTGAGCGGATTTTGCAGGTTTCCTTTTATGGATTAGTTTGCTTAAATGATGTATTTCTCTTGTCTTTCTTTGATTCAAGTTCGTCATTTATTATTTTCGTTCCTTTGCTATAAACCTCTGGACTTTGTTTATTTCTTGTTGAATAGGCAGTAGGAATCAGTCATGTTGAAGCACCGTCTAGCTCAAAATATTTTTGTTAATAACTGATTTCTCTTGACAAGAAATTGAGGCTCTGTGTTATTGGTTTCCCTATTGGTCGGTTTAAATTTGTCCGATATTCGCCTTAGTTCTTTTATCAGTACTCTGTATGTCGGTAAATGTTGTAATAAGTAATTGAATTTAAATATAGTTTTCTATCTATCTGTTTGTAAACTGCATTTGCTTTGCGCATAAATATTGCCAGTTTTGTTTGGTACTAAGTCCTGTTGTTCAGTTTTTACCAGGGCATTACCAGGGCATTACCAGGGCATCACCATTGTATTAACCACGGAGGTCATAACGCACATGAGAATTGATGACTGAAAGAAAATAAACTGAAGACCCATGTTACTGACTTTGTCCTGCGTCATTACTTATCGCCAGAGAGAGAAAGAGAGAGGCTAGTTACGACGTCCCAAACAGAGGTCGGCGACATCAAAGTTCAAGGCCAATCCCTTAACACAGTGCATAGCTTCAAATATTTAGGAGCCATTGTATCAGACAATGGGTCCCGACAGGAAGTTTTCACCAAGATTGCACAAACAACTGCTGCCCTGGGAAGATTGAAGCCCATTTGGAAAGGCAGGACCATCAGTCTTTATTCCAAGGTAAGACTGCTGCGCTCCCTTATCATCTCCATCTTCCTATACGCTTGCGAAACATGGACCCTCACAGCAGATCTACAACGAAGAATACAAAGCATGAGATGAGGTGCTACAGAAGACGTCTGGGCATTTCCTATACCCAGCACATCACTAAGAACGAAGTCCGACAGACCATCACACAAGCCATTGATTAACACGATGACATGCTCACAGTGGTGAAGAAATGAAAACTCTGAGCATCAAGTCTTGCAAAAACCATCCTGTAAGACACGGTGCAAGGAGGCAGAAGAAGAGAGAGACAGAAAAAGAGGTGAGAGGACAACATTTGAGAATGGCCTGGCTTGACACTGAGCGACGCCATGAGGGTTGCTTATGACAGAGAAAGATGGTGTACGCTGGTTAACTATCGTCTGTGGTGCCCCAACGATCTTCGAGTTACGGGATAGGATAGGAAATTCTAATTCATACCGATTGATAAATAATTTGTTTGAATAACAAGTACACATATCTTACCAGACTGTAAATGACAAAAAGACCTCCCTTGTTATTTCACCGTTGAATGCATCGCCATTCGCAAATCGAAAGCCCACTACTCTGACCGCCAACGTTTTCTCTTCGCAAACAACCTTTCGAGACCATTACAGCGGGAATAGTGTTGGCCAGACTTTCCGCAAAAATTGTTACGTAGCGTTAAGCCCCGGTCACAGTGCACTTGCGGATGCAAAGAGGATGTAAAATGTAAAAATAATCTTGCCATCCGTTGGAAACCGCTATGCATCCGTTGTGTACTCATTGCATTCGTGTTTCATACGCTCTATCCATTGAGCATCCGTCCACTGTGATTTCATCCGCGCAAAATGTTTTGAGCTGCACAAAACTTTTAGAACGGATGAAAGTACGATGTAAATCCGCGACACATTCGAGCAGCAAACGTACTATGTTCGTAAACATCCGTTAAACGTCCGCTGTATCCTCTCTGCATTCTCTGGGGATCCTCGCGACTCGCATCCGCTGCAGGTGAAAACGGAAAGAGAAAGGAAAGATAAGGTACATGGAACGTCTATACATTGTTAGTAGCACGGAAATAGAAAGGATGTAAGCGTATGCATCTCGTATATAAAGTATTCTAAACAGACACAACGTTTGTATCTGGGATTATCTCGTATATTTAGGATGTCCAGAGTACGTAGAAGGACAATTTGCGGACTCCCGATATTTTGTATAAAATGGAGGAGAAAATCATCTGGATCTCGTTAGAGGGGCCGGGTAGCTCAGTTGGTAAGAGCGTCTTGCTAGTAACCGAAAGGTCGCTGGCTCGAATCCCGGATTGGTCAACGTGTGATCATATTATTTTCCCCTTTACCAACAACTGGCCCGCTGGTGTCAGTATAAATCGGTCCAGTAGTCACCTATATGCGAAAGTGTCGTGTGACTATAATCTACAAACAACATCTGGATCTCAGTATGGGTCGAGCAGCTGTGGTGTACAGACCTCATCACCCTCGGTCTTGGTCTTCAGCATCATCAATTGTTCTCCACCATGGATGATCTAAGAGTCCATCTGATAGCTGCGCTCATTCAACAGCAGAACCACAACCTGTTCAGACTGTCTCAAGTTTTAGACAGAAGGAGAAGGAGAAGAAGAAGTCAAAAAGCTGTGTGGGTCCGAGGTTGGATCGAGAGAAGAATGGAGTTTGGACTGTATCACCAGTTGATGGTGGGGTTGAGGAATGAAGACCCTCGTGCATTCCATCATTTCATGAGGATGCCACCAGCCATGTTTGACGAACTTGTAGAGCGTCTGAGACTCAGGTTGACTAAGCCAAGCATCAACTTCCGTCCCAACCTGGACCCTGGTCTGAAGGTGGCACTGACTCTGCGGCACCTAGCCTCTGGAACCACATACAGAAACGTGCAGTATGCATGGAGGGTGCCACACAACAGCATCAGCAATGTTGTGAGAGAAGTTGTATAGGCCATCATTGAAGAATATGCGGACGAGCTCATCGGGTGCCCCACCACTGAACAAGGCTGGAGACAACTTGCAGAAGATTGGTATCTGAGGTGGAATTTTCCCCACACCATTGGAGCCATAGATGGGAACCACGTGGCCTGCAAAGCACCAGCCAACTCAGGGTTCACCTATTACAACTACAATGGCTTCTTTAGCATCATCCTCTTTGCCATGGTTAATGCTGACTACAAGTTCATCTACATCGATGCTTCAGGCAGCGGGTCAGCTTCAGATGCCCAGATACACAACGCAAGTGACCTCAAGGATGGGCTGGAACGCAACCTCATCATGGGGTTTCCAGGCCCAGACCCCCTTCCCAATGACACACAAGATGTGCCCTACTTCATAGTTGGTGATGACGCGTTCGCCCTCAGCCATTCCAGCACATCGTCCTCATGCTCTTCGGAAACAGTGTACTGTTTCCTCTCTCCCTTCTTCCCTTGACTCTTCATCCCTCTCACTGGAGCTTGTTCAGTGCCTTCAGGGGCTTCAGCGGGGCCTTCATGGGCTTGAACATCAGGGCCTTCAGTACCTTGTGCAGAGCCTTCTCGGGCTTGAACATCAAGGCCTTCAGGTTCTTGAACAAAAGGACCTTCAGCAGCAGGACTTTGAGGGACTTGAAGACTTTGGGGCTGGTCCACCACAGCAGCAGCAGCTTCACCATCAGAGTCAGTGTCAGGGGGTGGGGTTCTGGTTCTAGCCTTTTTCACCTTGCCAGGGCTTGAACGAGTAGGCAGGGACTTTTGTTTCTTGCCTGACTGACGCACCATGGTTTTGATAAAATATATCGATGTAGCCGCCGTCTTTCCGCTGTATGCTGACTGCTGTTTGTATGTAGATTATAGTCACACGACACTTTCGCATATAGGTGACTACTGGACCGATTTATACTGACACCAGCGGGCCAGTTGTTGGTAAAGGGGAAAATAATATGATCACACGTTGACCAATCCGGGATTCGAACCAGCGACCTTTCGGTTACTAGCAAGACGCTCTTACCAACTGAGCTACCCGGCCCCTCTGCTGACTGCGTGCGTGTTGCATTCTTTTATAACCACGGAGCTGACGCAATTCATACCCCCCGCATGCGCAGTGAACGGTGTGTATCTGATATTCATCCGTGCGGCATCCCCTTTGTTTCCGTTAGGCGTACGTGATGCATCCGCTTCATCCGCTATGGATCCGCTCTTTCCGCTATGCGTCTGCTTCGCCATTATCCCCGGTTACCCCTTCGGAGCTGTCATCCACTTTCATCCTCTAGGCATCCTATGAACATCCGTTTAGCATCCCCGCCACATACTACCCACTTCCGTTGTTTTCCGTTCTGTTTTCGCAAATGTTCGCCAATTTTGTCCATTTTTGGAGCGGATGAAACCGGATGGAGCTACCCCCGAAATTTTGCTCGTCCGCTGTGTCCTTTTTGCATACGTTTTGTGTCCATCGGCCACTGAGACCGGGCCTTTACGTATACGTATCGCTCCGCCCTGGCAACCCGGGGTAGAACTTACTGCAACAGAAAAACTCGCTTTTATCAAAATTGTTTTGTGGACTTAGTCGGCTTTGTCAGATCACGGAAGTCGTGTAGTGGAGTGAAAGTCACGTGTGTGCATATGTTTGTTGGACATGGTTTACTAGTGCTGATAATTTGGAGAACCTCAGACACACACAGAAAACAGAAAATGATGTGTGAGTCAGTAAGAAACGTTTCACTGGTGTAGGTTGCGTGCACAGTCTGACCCGCCCTTACACACCAGAGACACGTTCTGTGTGTGACGTGAAACCTCTATTACTGTTTCTTTAAATTCAAAGCAGAGAAACGTCGCGTGTGCGATGTGAAGGCTTTACAGTCACTTTTAATTGAAAGCTCGTGGTTCACCAGTGTGACGATTTTTGCCAATGACGATGGTAGTCGCCATCATTGTGACGATCACACATGCACACCAGTTGGAAAGCTGAGAATATTAGCTGTTGACTATTAATTAGTTGGAAAATAACGAACATTTTTATTTGCGGGTGGTCATCCGCCTCCTCGAGTCCACCTCTAATCTAAAGCATGCCGGTGTAACATCGTCAAAGTTCCGGGTTCTTATTTTAGCCGAGCGCATTTGCGCATGCGCCAGGTCAAGTCGAACTGGCCTGTTCACGATGTTTTTAGGTGTCGTAACCCTAAGCCTAACCCTAACTCTAACCCTAACCTTTACTAAGACTACGATAGTACTGTGCGCATGCGTGGAATTTTGTAATGCATCGACCAATCACAATGCTCCCAGTCGCTTTAAGTCCAAATAAGTTACTAGGAACTTTGACGATGTCACACCGGCAAAGTTGATCTATATGCCAAACAGTGACATAGATGTAAGGGAAGCAATCAGGCGCCCATACATCAAAACGCAGTAAAGGCATAGGGTTGCCTCCCTCTCTCTCTCTCTCACTGTCTCAACCTCTCTTTAAACAAATAAAATTAGCATTGTGTCTGTAATATATAGGTTCCATGGTACACAACATAAATAAATAAATAAATAAATAAATAAATAAATAAATAAATAAATAAATAAATAAATAAATCTGGAAATACCAACTAGTTGACCTAGCTCATTGCTGTGCAGACTCTAATTGGATTTCGTCTCGAAAAGATAAAGATCCGAGCTGTATATTTGTCAAAAGAAGACACATTTACTGTGGGGATATTTCTTTTCTATTTTACGAGCGCGTTTCATACGCACCAAAGCGTAATTTAATTTTGTTATATATTTTTGCTCACGCGCTTTTCAAACAGCGCAAGTGTAATTCTTTATAAAAGGAAATTTGATATTTCCATGTGGGTTTATGCGTGTGTGATAGTGTATTTGTTTGCTTATGATGTGTGTGTATCTGTGTGTGTGCACGTCGTGTGTTTGTATTTGAGAGAGAAAGTGTATATGTATATTTGTGTGTGTATGTGCGTCAGTGTGTGAGAGAGTGTATGTGTATATTTATTATGTGTGTTTTATACCTGTGGATGTGAGTGTACGTGTATATTTATGTATGAATGTGTACGCGCATGTGTGTATGAGAGAGAGTGTATGTGCATATTTATTATGTGTGTTTTATACCTGTGGGTGTGAATGAATGTAAGGATATCTGTGCGTGCGCGTGTGTGTGTGTGCGTGTATGTGTGTGTATGTGTGTGTATGTTCTATTCATTTAATCTGTTTTCTGTCCGGTCGTTTGCGCGAACGTTGAAATTAAAAGATGGACCCCCCCCCCCCCCCCCACCTACTTTCTGCAGGCCTGTCATTATCTGCGAGTTACTTACAACAAAGGTTGCTGTGTTGATTCATTGGTATAATTATGGGTGCGGTTGAGACGTTCTGTTCATGCATTCCATCATTACATTGTCTTATGGTTCGTCTTTCTTTTCACAGCCACTGATCAATGGTAGCATTGCGGTGACGGCATCATGATCTGCCTTTTGTCTTACAGTTCACTTGCTTAAAGTGCCACGGAATCAGTTATGTTCTTCTGACTATTAGTTGACTTAAAAAATGGCATTGTTGTCACATCAAAATGATGATTTAATGGATCATCTTTGCACAAACCGACATCACGATTCTTTTCGTGTTGCTGTGTATTATGTGTGTGTGCAGCGTGTATGTAAATTGCTCGTCAAAACGGCGTGCTGTTACGTGTGTGCCAATCAAACACCTTTCTTCCTACTTAGTCTAACACTAACACAGATTTATAAGATTTAACAAGGTTTTTTTTTATAATTTGAAATGAACAAAAAAAATAGGTAACCAATATAATAATCAGAAAATGACTGTTCATAAATGATGGTTGTTACGTTGAAACGCATACGAAAGTATGTCGGAAACGCGCACGATAGATCTAATCGTTTCGTTTTGCAAAGTATTCAATAATGGAGTTTATTTACCTTTGATTTGAGTTTGCATTGTTGTTAGGAGAGGCTTTGTATAACGTTGATGATTTGCGTTAGTCGATATTACTGGAGAATTTTCTGGATCTGCGTGTTTACTCTCGATAGAAATTTCCCGATACATGTCGAAGCAAGAGGACGTTCCGGAAGGAGAAGAAATGTGTATGACGTAAGACAGTAATGACGAAGTTAGAAGGATTGGTTAAATTGCGTCATACGAGATTGATCCAGGTTATTCGGGAGTATCAAGAGACTATTTAAGTGCCGCGCTGTTTCAAAAATAGGATAGTTGTTGTTGATAGTGACTTGGAAAGTAAATTTGAGAGTGGAAAGGCGATTGAGCGATTGTATGCAGTTATTGATGTGTGCTGAATAAAAGTGGAAAACTTCATACGTCGACTTTGTGACTTGTATGCTGAGTGAGCAGGCTGCGTGGATAAACGAATCTGAGTTACACCTTATCAGGAATTCAGCATTGGGGCTGAATCAGATACTGATAAAGAAGACACCATCATCAAACGAAGTGTAACATTTTGGGGGCCAAGCCGGGATCCACGTCATAGCCAAGGGTTCAACTGCTACAACAAGCGAGTCAACGTTACGAGAGGCAGTCATCGAGGGTAGCCGCCAACGAGTTGCGTCGAGAGGGGCCAACATACTGGGACTACATCATCGATAGGTTCGGGTTGACTGCAAGGGCGTGTAGTCGCTGAAGAGTTGCTTCGTGAGCGAACAACATATCGGGACTACGTGGCTGCCGTAAGACTACGTCGAGGGACAGTCTCGGAGCTACATCGCCAGTATTAGAGAGAGCGACGAGCGGACGTCGCGTCTACTTCAGCACAGGAGCGTGTACATCAACACCAGCGTGGTGCAGCGTCGCATACGACGAGGACAGCGGGGTCTGCGTCAGCGAAGGCGACTAGTGACAAGCATCAGCGCTACTGCAGAAAGCGTGCTGTTCTAGAACAGTCTAGAAAGGTACAGCACAGTCAAGAACTTTCCAGAAAACGAACTCTACAGTCAAGAACTTTCCAGAAAAAGAACTCTCCAGTCAAGAACTTTTCCAGAAAAGAATTTTCCAGAAAAGCATCAAGATGGCTGACTTCTGGCAGAAAGGGATTGAACTGCATCTGAAAGGCAAGCAGCTGACGGAGTACGTCAAGTCTCAAAAGAGAATATGGCGTGAAGAAAGAGAAAGAGAATTAGAAGAGAAGCGTCTAGAAAAGGAAGAACAGTGTCGCCGAGAAGAAATAGAATTAGAACGGAAGCGTCTGGAAATTGAACAGCAGCGGCAAGAAAAAGAGGAGCAGCGACGCCGAGAAGAAAGAGAGGACCAGCGTCGGCGTGACGAGATGGACGAGAGACAATTAGAGGCTGAGCGTCAGTACCAGCTAGAAATGGCGCGTATCCAAAACAATCAGCATGCGCCACAAGTTATCAGTGACAACAAAGCTCCAAAATTGCCAGCGTTTGTCGACGGGAAGGACCAGATCGACAGTTATTTGGCGAGATTTGAAAGGTTTGCCAAAAGCTCTAACTGGCAACCTCAAGACTGGGCGATTCGACTAAGTGCACTTCTGACGGGGCAAGCACTCGACGTTTACACCAGATTGTCGGACGATGACGCTAAAGACTACGACGTTTTGAAAGAGGCCCTGTTGCAGTGCTACAACTTTACAGAGAAGGGCTACCGTAAACGCTTTCGTGAATGCCGGCCTCTGTCAGACGAGACGCCAAAGCAGTTTGTGGAGCGCCTGTCGTCATATCTACACAAGTGGGTGGAGTTATCAGGCAAAGGGAAGACTTACGAGAGTCTCCATGATCTGATCGTAAGGGAGCAATTACTCAACGCCTGCCCTAAGGACCTAGCGACCCACTTAGAAGAACAAAAGCTGCAGACGCTTAAAGATGTGACTGAGGCTGCTGAAAGATATCTCATCGCTCATGGGAAGACCCTGGGGCCACCCAGCGCGACGAAACATTTTCAGAAGACTGGAAACCATGTGAACCAGATCCAGGGGAGCCAGACGAACCAGAAACAGACGGACTCCACGCCTCCTCCCAGGGAAGGGCATTCAAGAGGCTGTTTCACCTGCAACGCTACAGACCACAGAGCGGCTAACTGTCCTCAAAACAAAAGTAGCGGACAGCGGGGCAGTACGGACAACGCAGCGGCGGGCAACCGACAGAGACGTTTCTCCAATCAACGGCAAAACAGTAGATCTGACCATCAAGTGTGCGGCGGGAGCGTCATTCTTCCGAGTGAGACCGAGCGCGCAGCTACTCCCGCGGACGTGCAAGAGTGCATAACCGATGGCCAACTTCTCCTTGCCAACGGAAAATCCATCCCCGTCGTCACCAGCGCAGCCGTGACCGTCCAGAACATGCCTGTTTCCAAGGGACGCGTTGGAAATCATGAAGTGACTGTTTTAAGAGACTCTGGCTGCAGTGGGGTCATCGTCAGAGAAGACCTAATCGCTAAAGAACAGTTCACCGGCGATTCAAAATGGACACTTATGGCCGACAGCAAATGTGTGAGAGCGCCAGTTGCGAAGATTCATGTCAACACCCCTTTCTACATAGGCGAAGTCAAAGCGGTTTGCCTGAAGAAGCCGCTGTATGATTTGATGATCGGGAATATCGACGGCGCGAGACGACCCGACGACCCCGATCCAGAGTGGAGTCCTGCCTCAACCCAACGCGTCGAAGTTGTGGAGGAGGATCCATTGCCGTTTCCCGATGGAGACCTTACAGAGTTGCTATGGGACAATGTGGTTACTCCGGCTCAGCCCTGCCGACCAGAGATCGTCGGTGCTGTTACAACCAGGGCCCAGGCCAAGAGAGACAAGACGACTACGCCACTGAAGGTCGCCGACAACTCAAAAGCTGCCATCGTGGACAGAGATAAGCTGATCCAGCTCCAGGAAGCTGATAGAACTTTAAACAAGTACAGGAACCGCCAAGACCACGTGACCAAAGGCAGTGGTACGGTCTATTTTGAGGTGAAGGCCAAGATCCTGTACCGAATCTTCCAGCACCCGAGGGTCAACGGAGGTAAACCACTACGTCAAGTCTTGGTACCGTTACCTCTAAGGCGCCAAGTGATGGAAGTAGCGTATGACTCAATCATGGGAGGTCACCTGGGTATCAAGAAGACGTCGGATAGAATCCAGGCGGTGTTCTACTGGCCAGGACTTCATGCGGACGTCAGCCGTTTCTGCCGATCATGTGACATTTGCCAGAAGACCATACCTCGAGAAAGGGTCCCGAAAGTGCCTATGCAGAGGATGCCTCTGATCGACCGACCTTTCAAGAGGGTGGCCTTAGACTTAATCGGCGAAATAAGACCTCCGAGTGAAGAAGGTCATCGGTGGGTACTGACTTTAGTGGACTATGCGACTCGGTACCCAGAAGCAGTGCCTCTGAAGAAGATTGACACTGAAACTGTTACAGAGGCGCTGGTGGACATGTTCAGCAGACTTGGAGTGCCTGAAGAGATCCTGACAGACCTCGGGACGCAGTTCGTCTCTGACTGCATGAAGGAAGTCAACAGACTGCTGAGCATCCGGCATTTAACTACGACACCCTACCATCCAATGTGCAACGGGCTCGTCGAAAAGTTCAATGCTACGCTGAAGTCCACCCTGAAGAAACTGCAGCGAGCAGCCCAGACAATGGCATCGCTATATCAACGCCTTACTTTTCGCCTACAGAGAAGTGCCGCAGGAGTCCACCGGCTTTTCTCCGTTCGAGCTGCTGTACGGAAGAACCACCCGAGGGCCGATGCACATCCTGAAAGAACTGTGGACGAAGGAAGTGGACACCCCAGAGGTGAAGAACAGTTACCAGTACGTGTTTGAGCTACGAGAGAAGCTGGAGCAGACTCTCGAGATAGCCAGAGAAAACCTGAAGAAGTCCCAGGACTGTGGAAAGCACTACTATGATCGTAGGGCTGTGAACAGGAAGTTCAAACCTGGCAACAAAATGCTGGTGCTGCTACCTACCGACCACAATAAGTTGCTGATGCAGTGGAAAGGCCCGTACGAAGTGGAGACCGTGGTGGGGATCAACGACTATAAGGTGAAGGTCGGCCCGCATTCCAAGATATACCACGCCAACCTCCTTAAGCTGTACGTGGAAAGGCCATCAGAGACTGTGCATGCTACAACAGCAGCTGAGATCGATAACAGCTTTGACAGCGAGGAACTGTTGGAACTTGGAGACTTCCACAGCAAAGAAGGCATCGATGATGTTAAGCTAGGACCACGCTTGACAGAAGGTCAAAAGATGGAGCTCAAGGACCTTATGGGGAAGTTTCCCCATAGCTTCAGCGATGTCCCAGGCTCTACGACTTTGGTCGAACAGGAAGTCCACCTCACTTCAAATATCCCTGTTCGATCCAAACCATTCCCTATCCCTTTCAAGGCCCGTGAATCCTTGAAGAAGGACATCGATGAGATGCTGAAGATGGGCATCATTAGGGAGTCCAGTTCCCCCTACGCGTCCCCTGTCGTGGTCGTGAAGAAGAAGGACGGGAGCAACCGAGTATGCATCGACTACAGGAAGGTTAATAAGATCACCGTCTTCGACCCTGAGCCGATGCCTACCGCAGCAGACCTCTTCCGCCAACTATCGGGGAGTAAAATATTCTCGAAGATTGACCTCAGCAAGGGTTATTGGCAAGTCCCCGTGCGTCAACAGGACATACCAAAGACTGCTTTCATAACTCCTGATGGGACGTACGAGTGCCTAAGGATGCCCTTTGGCATGGTCAACAGCGGAGCTACCCTGAAGAGAGGAATGAGGAAGATGCTCAAAGGGATGGACAACGTCGTGTGTTACTGGGACGACCTGCTAGTCCACACCCAGACCTGGAAGGAGCATCTGCCGACCTAGAAAGAGCTGTTCCACCGTCTTCAAGAAGCCAACCTGATCGTGAGACCCAGCAAGTGCATCCTGGGAGCTGACAACGTCGACTGCGTCGGACATCCGACGGAAGAAGGAGACAACGGAGGATGCACTGACTCCAGGAAAGCCCACGTGATCATCGTCTTTGACCCTGGGCCGATGACAACCGCAACTGACGAGGGCGTCGTTTCCTTGCGGATGAAAGAATATTGACTGTGTTGATGAACTAAGAAAATTGGTAATGACAGTCTTGCAGATGGAAAACATTGACTGTGTATATGAACTGTGAACGTTGACAATATCCAGACAGATTTGAAGATGAAAACCACTGACTCTGTGTGAATGAACTGAGAACATTGACAGTGTTCGGACAGACTGAAGTAAGTTTTGATTCTGAACTTTGTTTGTGCATTACGTTTCAACGTTTTTGAAAGAAATTAAGTAAATTTCTTCTTGAGTGGGGGGTTATGTTACGTTGAAACGCATACGAAAGTATGTCGGAAACGCGCACGATAGATCTAATCGTTTCGTTTAGCAAAGTATTCAATAATGGAGTTTATTTACCTTTGATTTGAGTTTGCATTGTTGTTAGGAGAGGCTTTGTATAACGTTGATGATTTGCGTTAGTCGATATTACTGGAGAATTTTCTGGATCTGCGTGTTTACTCTCGATAGAAATTTCCCGATACATGTCGAAGCAAGAGGACGTTCCGGAAGGAGAAGAAATGTGTATGACGTAGGACAGTAATGACGAAGTTAGAAGCGATTGGTTAAATTGCGTCATACGAGATTGATCCAGGTTATTCGGGAGTATCAAGAGACTATTTAAGTGCCGCGCTGTTTCAAAAATAGGATAGTTGTTGTTGATAGTGACTTGGAAAGTAAATTTGAGAGTGGAAAGGCGATTGAGCAATTGTATGCAGTTGTTGATGTGTGCTGAATAAAAGTGGGAAACTTCATACGTCGACTTTGTAACTTGTATGCTGAGTGAGCAGGCTGCGTGGATAAACGAATCTGAGTTACACCTTATCAGGAATTCCGCATTGGGGCTGAATCAGATACTGATAAAGAAGACACCATCATCAAACGGAGTGTAACAATGGTTGAATAGCAATATTAAATCAGCTCATACCCTTTTTCTACAATCCCACACAACATCACAAAAATCCCAAAATAACACACACTCACACACACACACACACAATACAAATACTGTCTATGTGCACTTTAAAAGGTGGCTTTTAAGACAGTTTAACACATACTTTGGCACAGACAAAGTATACCAAAGAGCTTAATGATAGAAAGAGGGGGAACTTGGTACAGAACCGCGAGACGAAAGGTACGAGTTATGCGCCCTTGTCAGCGTGCTGAAAATGGCTCGTGGCAGAAAGTCAAAAGGCGATCGAGTGAAACAGGGCGGTGACTTTTGCACAGCCATCAATTGCCGTAATGCCAGATACAAGAAAAGTTGTGTTGGCAAGTCCTTTTTCAAATTTCCAAGAGACAAAAAAAGGTAAATTGCAATTGAAAAACTTAATTTTTTTGTGTTTATGTAGGCCTAAACTAAGACTGCTGCAGTGCTGTTAATGTTAAAACAATCGGGAGAGCGGCTTGAATGATTCATGTTATACCTATGTGCTAAATCCAAAACAGTTTGCTTGCTGACAGTTTACGTTCAACAGGTTGCTCACTGTTTACGTTATTGCTAGGTTGTTTGACTACATTTGTGCTTATATTTCAAAAGTAGATGTCAGATAATAATAATAATAATAATAATAATAATAATAATAATAATAATAATAATACATCCAAGTGTAACGGCATGAATGCAGTATTATAACAGAAATATGTCACCTCGTCAGAAAGATTTCACTTCTTCTGGAGAATCTGTAACAGAGATGTGAGAGAAAAGAAACCGTTGATCCTGAAGTGACTGATGTTATTAAGCCAGTGATGTGGGAGGTGAGAGGGTTGGGGGGTAGGGGGACACCTGATATAAATTAAATTCACACTATTAGTAAAACATTTTGTTATTGTGCTTTATTGAGATTAATTGATTGAATGACAGAGCTCTCTCTTCCCCCAAACCCCCCCCACCCCCCCTCTATCTCTCTCTCTCTCTTCTCTCTCTCTCTCACGATTACGGATTTACACAGTTTCAGATAAATGAAACAGTCTGTCATGCATATTTTAATTTTAAAATATCTGTCGTTGATTAAAAAATAATAAATTCCAGGGCAGAAAACAAACCTATGACATACACACATAAGCAGCAGCATAAAAGCAACCAATAAATGTCAATAAGTAAACATAAACAAAACAAAAAAAAAAAACAAAAAAAAGACAGCAGTAGCGGAATGTTAATAATAATGATGGTTAAAAGTTTGGTTTTTGCAAACGTTGCCATAAAAATGTTCTTTTGCAATGGCATAGGCTCAATAAGTTACCACGCACAAATCATTCATATAGCAGATGATGAAATATAGCCAGCCCGAGCAAAGGGAAATAATCCGTGAGAGCGTCTCGCATTTTTGTATATGACGTACTGGAAGTTCCCCCTCTTTCCGTAATAAGCTCTTTGGTATACTCTGTGCTAGCCAAATAATGCACCGCCAACGGTGACTCGAAAACACAATAAAAATCTTTATCCATTAAAGACTTGTAAAATGGGTGTGTGGGTGTGGCGGTAGTAGAAAGAGATGTCATTCACACACACAAGTGGGTTTCATATGTCCACGAAGACCAGGCGTGTGGTTAAAGTTCGGCAAGGAATTTTATTGCTTCTTAGATATGGAAAGAGGCCAGGTAGAAAAAGAGGCGACCCTGAAAACAAATAATGGGTCTAATAAATATAGGTATCTATAATCTTTAAATGTTCATAAAAGTAGTAAACAAAATATTAAACAACATAATCAATTGTAAACAATATATAATAACTATAAATATACATGATATTTATATAATGTGGAAATCAAAACATCACTTCCGGTGACTCAAAATTAGTGTTCACAATTATAAATTATATGCACAATGTACCAAAAAGAAAATAATTAAATGGGCTAAACTTTTGACGGTTATAATAAATAAATGACTTAATGAATAAACTCGACGTTTTACTACATGATGAAAATACATCATCATCATCATCAATAACAAATTATCGATAATAAATCAAACATGATAAATCTTATACAAAAAGAATACATTACAATTTAGAATGATGAATTATAAAAATCCTTTTCTTCAAATCACTACATATTCCCGAAAATGTATTTCGAAGCAAGTCGAGTTCACCAAAAGATATAGTACAAGATTTATGAAAGGAAAGAAAACCAAACATACATTTAGTCACACAACACATTCTGATAGTAAAACTGCAAAATAAAATAAAATAAAATAAAATAAAATGAATATCCCGATAGCAATAAACTTGCACTGAATAAGACAAATAAAACAAATGGACTGTTTATTTCATCTCTCAGCTTGTCAAGGTAAGGTGCCCAACACAACCACTTCAACAGTCTGCAAAGACAAGGCAAGTCAACACATCATAATTACCCACAATGGACAATTCATACAGCACATTGCATCTTGGCCAATCATAATAGAGAAAGTTTTAAAACAAATAGAAATAATACATGAAATCACTCTATAACCAGTACTAGCAATACATTTTTCCAAAAATTGTACAGGTTATACATACTGTCAACTTCACTGTGAACATCAACACACACACACAACAATTGTACATACATACTGACAACTTCACTGTTAACATCAACACACACACACACACACAGACAACAATTGTACATATATACTGTCAACTTCACTGTTAACATCCACACACAAACACAACAATTGTACATACATACTGTCAACTTTACTGTTAACATCAACACACACACACACAACAATTGTACATACATACTGTCAACTTCACTGTTAACATCCACACACACACAACAATTGTACATACATACTGTCAACTTCACTGTTAACATCCACACACACACAACAATTGTACACACATACTGTCAACTTCTCTCTTAAAATCCACACACACACACACAACAATTGTACACACATACTGTCAACTTCACTCTTAAAATCCACACACACACACACAACAATTGTACATGCATACTGTCAACTTCACAGTTAACATCAACACACGCATACAACAATTGTACATACTTTTTTTTTTAATTGATTGATTTATTGTTGCTTTAGGTCCAGCGGACTCTTCCGAGCCAAATCAGGACCGGACAACCCCCGATCCGCATAAAAGATCTGCCGAAACAACCCTAGTGGGAAAATTGAACGCCCTCCACCGGCCAGTCACTTTACAATAAAGACATCCCACGCGGGGGACGGCTGAGGGTTGACCTCAACTACGCGAACACCCCGGTTACAAAAACAAAATAGAATACAACCATCATTATAAATCATCAACAAAACACATACATATAAAATGCCTATAGTGCGAAATAATACAATCATAGGAAGCCCTAGTGACCACCCGGCAGAAAGCGTCCAACACTCCCAAGCTGATCCAACAGACCCCATACACAAACAAGGAGTCTTGTCCAGGAAGAGTTTTCATGAAAAAAGGTAGGTCATTGATCTAGCGAAGAAGAAGAAAGTATAGCAGAGTGATAGGACAGATCAGGAATGGGAAAGAGCAAATGATGAAGACAGCGACAGTGGGAATTTAAAGCACTAAATTTCCAGAAAGTGGGGATACTATTTATACTGAAACCCCCGGCACGCCAACGGGGGGAACTGTTGCCGCAGTGAATTAGTCATGCCTACAAAGGCAAGACAGGTTTTCAACTGGGGCTTTCACTGTTCCCTTTATAGGTTAGAACAATCTACAGTGACAAATTGTACATACATACTGTCAACTTCATAGTTAACATCAACACACACACACACACAACAATTGTACATACATGCTGGCAACCTCACTGTTAACATCAACACACACACACAACAATTGTACACACATACTGTCAACTTCACTCTTAACATCCACACAGACACACCAATCTCTTCCAGTTGTAACTACTAAAGCACATACACCCACATAACAAAGGTATGGATAACGTCACTTAGCAAGCGATGAACAAACACACACCTTTGGTTGCTAGTGGCATGCTACTATGCCTATAGAAAGGCCTATGCTTGATAGATCTCTGACACACCGCCAGCATCAAGGCCGCCATTTGAGTCGAAACGGGCCTATTCCAACACTGGATTCTCAGTATTGCATTTGAGCTGAAATGTGTACATTGGTTATCCTGTTTGTTTGTCTTGGTTTGTCTTGGTTTGTCTTGGTTTGTCTTGGTTTGCTGGTTAACTACAGCACAGCATACGTTGGTTGGCTGACTAACTGCCCAATTACTAAATTAGCCACAACTCTCCTCCCTTCCCCTCCCCATCCTCACCCCCCACACCAACTTAATGCAAGGCTAATCCACACTTGACAGTTGACTTGGTTAACAAGAAAATTGTTCAGCAAAAGAGCATTTATAGACTTTCTGTAGTTCGAGGCGCATTTGTGTAGAAACCATGGTAAAATCTTAAAGGCCTGGGGTTGGCATCTTATTAAGAAAGTATCGGGTATCGCCTCACCTTTGTCCCTCCACTTTCAACCAGGCCCTCAAGTTACAAGTCTAACACATGTGCGCACAACTGGATACATGATCATTCACAAAAGGTACAAAATGTATCTAAATATAAGAATACAGTTGCATAATATATATCTGTCACGAACTGGCTAGCTTTAACTCTGCACATTTACTATTTAGCATGTGTAGTCATTGTACCCTTAGAGAGTCAGTATATAACACAGCAGCAATTAAAATTACACAGCAGACCACACACCGCGAGCCCGACCCACGCTAGCGCAGTGAGTCAGCACTTGAGCTTTGAATCGGACCGTTTAACCAATCAGAGCAGGCTCAGTGGGTAGAGCAGTTTTGAATGTGTCAAAACCTAAGACAGTTTGAATCAGTCGTGTGTGAGACGAGGTAGAGTCAACATCTCCACAGCTAGAGAAATCTCTACACTCATAGACCAGGAAGCAGGACTTAGGAATCTTAGAATTCTATCAAGTCACTACGGGCCTGAACTTGTCAAACAGGTAAATGAACACCCTTCTGTTTCATCGTGATATATTTATATTATTGTTGAAATTATGTTTGTGGAATTTGCTATGCATAAATGTGAATTATTAATCCGAATTTGCCGTACCACGTGGAAGAGCCGACCACGAGGCGAAACACGACCGGTTGCGCCGCCATGTTGCATACCATACGGAACCACTGTTGTTTAACTTATATGTATGTTTGCAGACCAGTGGCTGTACCACTGAATGTTTATATTATTATTAATTCTGTATGTGTATAGTTAGACACGATTGATATTTATGTATGTATAGGAATTTAGAGTGAGATTACAGCGGACCCCGGAAGTAGCAGAATGTTCGTCGCATATGTATAGAGATGTGGAGCTATCACTGAGGGCTACTTTGGCTTTCAGTGAGACGCTCTGCACAAACCGATTATTCAGGGTTGTGCAGAATTTCGTCTCTTATATTACAGACGAGCAGGCGAGCTATCCCGAGCTATCCCGAGCTATCCTGTGCACCCCACTCCACAGAAACGACTAGTTGGTTGAGGAGACTCTGCCGCACAAGCCGGAAAGAGCTACCTTGCAAAACCCCCTACAAGACCCCACAGCGTGGCAAGGGAACCCAACTACACAACTACCCAGGTGGACCAGAAGCTACCTCACAGAAGGACTTCGCACGCTCCATCTAGCAGTTAAGTGAACACGCCAAGGTGCACTTAAACTGATCATAACAGGACCACAGTAGTCCAACTCTTCAGAAACTGTAAAACGGACCACAGTAGTCCAAATCTACATGAAATATTATAGCAAAGTGCCCGAGGAAGATATAACAGCGGCCTAGACTATCAGCGATCGAACTATTAGCAGTGACTGAGACATTTTAAGTTAGATTAGTACTTAGAGAATCTTGTATAGAGTAGAAGAAATAAATGTGTGATTTTAACTGTTATCAAGTGGCTGGTCTACATATGATTCATAGCCGTGTGAAAGCTAGTGTGACAGTAATCTCTTACCATTTTTCTATCTATTTCTGTACCCCAACCTTAACACAGAACGAGCTAAACAAATAAATTTATTAAAGTAATTCATAGGGTGACCTACTAGCAGTTCCCACCGAATAAACGTGAGGGTCCATAATTCCATTGTGCAGAGCCCATAAACCCCACGTGACAATATCCATGATTAAATTTACAACCTTGTGCAGAAAAGAATACCAATTATTCTTTGAATTGATGAAATACAATTTTTATTTCATAATTAATAATACTGTAGTTAATAAATTTATTTTTAAAAAATTCATGAAATCACTCACTTGACTATGTAAAAATTGCATATAAATAATATACAAGAAAACTTTACTGAACCAAATAATCACACAAGACAAAACGTTCTAGGATCTAAAATTCTATCGACATAAGTATGAACTTTCTATGGATCTTCAAACATTACTTAAAGTGTTCAAGACTGGACAACTATATCCAACCACTTCTTCTTACAAGAACTACATAACTACAAAACGTTTACTCCACAATTGCATTTTGTATGATGTAGATGTGGAATACTTGGATAATGCGTTTTCTTCATGCTATATCTATGGTAGCACGCTCAGTCAGTGCACTCAGAAAAATAATGACAGAGAAATAAGAAGAGGTGGATTTTGTGTAAAACAAAAAATTATTATTGTGTCAAAGAATGAGGTGTTAGCTACTTCTTGTATGCCTACTTTGAGGCAGATCCTCGCAGAGATTGTGGTAGTCTGTTTCACAGCTGTGGTGCTGCTCATTCAAATGACCTGGCACCCATGATCTTCTTCTCGTGCCTGATGATGCCAGTAACTTGAAGGAGTGACTGGGAACATGACTGAAGTGGACGAGATGAGACACATTGATGAATGAGTTCTTGAAGGTACATCTTGAATAGTACGTTCTTCAAAACCACAAACAAAACTACTGAACCAAGGCAAAAAATAAGCATGAACCCAGACCTCAATAAAAAAACAAACACTCAAAGCCACTTTATAATACAACTGACTGATGCCTGAAAGTCTACCCCTGAAGGATTGAAGAGACGCCAAAAGGGTGACAACCCATGACGCTATCATTACTACAGAGCTTGTAGTTTTCAGCGGTTCAGTAAATTTCTGCTATTAAAAAAATATTTCCACCACAAACAGTACGGTTTTCCGCGGAACAACAAAGTTTGACAATGATCTTCAGTCGATATTGTTGATGCACAATCTGTGAAGCCAGTGTGCAGCAGCCAGCATTCAGTCAGTGTTGGAAAAACACCTCAACATGTTCAGAGAAACTGCGGCCACAAACAAACCAACCAATCTCTCCAAATTCTTCAAACATATTAACTAAACTATTGCCAGTGAAAACTCTGTTTGAAGATTTGGGTTGTGCATCAGAGTGTATGAAGATTTTAAAACGAAATTGGTGAATAGTGATAGTGGCTGAACCATCAGTGTGTGTTTCCACTTAGATTTGTAGTTGGACTTTGTTGGCAAATAATAACTGTAAGCTATGCATCGATATGGCTTTAGGAGCCATTGTATCAGGCAGGTCCTGACAGGAAGTCCTTTCCAGGATCGCACAAACAACTGCTGCCCTGAAAAGGTTGAAACCCATTTGGAAAGACAGGACCATCAGTCTACATCCCAAGGTAAGGCTGCTGTGCTCACTTGTCATCTCCATCTTCCTATATGCTTGCAAAACATGGACCCTCACAGCAGATCTACAACGAAGAATGCAAAGCATGGAGATGAGATGCTACAGAAGACTTCTGGGCATTTCCTATACCCAGCACATCACCAACAACGAAGTCCGACAGACCATCACACAAGCCATTGGACAACATGATGACATGCTCACAGTGGTGAAAAGAAACAAACTCCGATGGTATGGCCACGTCACCAGAGCATCAGGGCTTGCAAAGACCATCCTGCAAGGCACAGTGCAAGTAGGCAGAAGAAGAGGAAGACAAAAAAAGAGGTGGGAGGACAACATTTGAGAATGGACTGGCTTGACACTGAGCGAAGCCATGAGGGTTGCTGAGGACAGAGAAAGATGGAATATGCTGGTTAAATGATCATCTGTGGTTCCCCTACGAGATAGGATAGGATAAGATGCATCGGTAATGATGAGCTACTTCAAGATTATAGCAATGTGTAAGCAAACTAGTTTTCCTTCACTAATTTATATGTTTTTTGCTCATCAAAAATGCACGATTAAAATGCAACAATTCGTATTCGGTAAGGGTAAGGAGAGGGAGAGGGGGGCATCATTCCCCTGCATCCTCTACCACTCCTAAGAGGCCCCTGGACCCCAGCCATGGACCCCAGCCAACTTCCTCTTTTTCCACTCCAGACCATTACAAGCCCTGCTACTATAACACTATACTGTACAGTATTGAACTATATCATTCTACTATGCTGTACAGTATTATACTGTACTATATTATACTATACTACAGCTTTAGCTACTCTGTGGCACAGCAGACAGACATGTAAAATTTACATTCTGTCACGATAGAATGTCTTCACCTTGGCCTCCACATTGTCATAATACTTCAGCTTAACAACAATGTCTCGGGCCAATACGTAGTCTGTACTCACAAACGCTTTTCTGAGCTGTCCCACACACTCCTCAATTTTACCCTCAATTTCCTTCTCAATGACCTTGATGTCGTCCGTGGAAGCCTCTGCGATTCTCTCATTCAGCTCCAGCACCTCCATCAGGAACTCGGGGTCCATGTCTGTGGAGGCATCCTCGTCGATGGTCACACCGTGCAGCTGCAGAATGTAGAGCGCTCGTGGCAGTGGCTTCAGCACAGTGGTGTAGGCCTTGTTCAACAACGCTGACTGCTGCTCAGCAAGCTGCTGCTCCGTCTATCAACATAATCACATTGCAGCATGTAAAGACCACATAAGCATGGAAACGCCAGTGTTCTACCCTCTTCCCCTCACACACCCCTTCCTCTCCCTCCAAAAAAAGCACAAACACATACACACACACACAAACATGATTAAGGTTATGCAGTATACAAAAAGAGCATCCGGAAATTCCAGCCACTTTAAAGATTTCTTGCATGCAATCCAAGGGGCAAGTGATTTTTCACCATGGGATTGACCTTTTGTAACCACTCTGTAGACAATATTTTATTGACACCCTCACTTGCACTCAATCAATGGTAGGGGTGCCAATAGCAGGAATTTTCAACTTGCCTGGCAATATAGTGATTCTGCAGTGTCTGCCAAAGCCAGTATAGTCCACCAAATATTTAGTAGCCCGTTAACAAATTTCATACATGCACAAAATGAAACTGAAACTCATTTCCAGCTGATAAGATACTGCCATTGTAAGTGACTGAGCATCACTGAACTTTTTGATGAATGCATTCATGAGCTGTTTGAAGCTCTGTTGCCAACCGCAATGGCCAGTACTTTGTACCTGCATTGGCCTTGCTTACCACTTCCAATGAAGCTTACACAGTGAAGAGGCCAATGCAGTTTAAAAGAAGCAACCGCTTTCATTCGATCAAACAATTATTTTGAGTTATTTGTGACAGTTTGAAGAAAAGAGCAGAAAAGAGGTTCTGAAACCAAGGAAAGTGAACAAGTGTAAAAAACGGTGAGCATCAGGCATTGAAGAAATATTCAACTTTCGGAAGTGATGGAACAAACCTTGAGCGCTGAGGTCAGATTTCACAATTCAATTACTGCGTAATATTCTGAGAAAGCAAAATAAATGGAATGTTTCACGTTATAACCAACTAATGCACTAACAGCATGACTTTTATCGTACACTGTAAATCTATCAGTTTTACTATTTACTACCTCTCACTTTGTTGACACTGTTCTACGGTCTTGACAATATATATTGTGTCAAAATTACTGCGTAAGCACTGAAGTGAGTATGGAATGTGTCCAAGGGAGAAAACCAAGCTGCCAGACTATGTCTATGGTGGCAAAAGAGTTAAGTAAAATTTGACTAAGTATCGACAGCTATAAAAAAGAAAAGGTTTGAGCGATGGCCCAACTGGTGCACTAACGGAATGTCAGGTGAGTACGCTGCAAGTTTTAAGTTTCAGCACCTCTGGATGGTAAACAAGGAACCAAGTCCCTGTATAAATTATTAGGTAGTCAAAAGCCATTTAAAAAAAATGATTTCCTCATCACAAAACTGACATAGATTTAAAGAGCTTTTCATTCTGAACACAGTGGTATATTTTTTTCCCCCATAGGACAAATAGGTAAAAAGTTATTAATGTTTGAAAATGCCGAATGTTGGTGTTTTTTCGGCAACGTTTTGGAATTGAAGAAATTGACAACTTTGGAGTCTCAAAGTGAAGCCAATATTGATACCAGAAAGCTGATTTTTGACAGGTAACCCCTTCATATGTTATACTCCAAGCCCAATTTTCTTCAGGCCTATCCCATGTAATGTTCAGCCGGTTTGGTGCTTCAAAGTTGGGAAATCATCAAATTCGCAGTGCGTGCCGGCAAATTATAGGCCTACTAGTGTGCTACTACGCTCAGCACTCGTGTCGCTGAATAGGCCTACGAGTTCGTCATGGCCGCAAGAAAACCCAAACACCGTTTGGGTACACTTTTCTACGGCAAAGCGCTCCGCGATAGAGTAATGCACAAATTAATAAATACCCTAGTTTTATAAAGGAAAGTCTGCTCTTTATTTCTTGCTAATTTTTAAACTTCTAGTTAAAATCAAACTAACATCAAAACCGCTTTATCCACTTTGTTCGGCTCGTAACAACACTTTTATACATCAGAACCCACCATATTTGATATGTAAATGAAGCTAAGTATCCGAACTTCTCATTGGTTCTTATTTTTAAGCCATCCAATGAAATATCTCAAAGCACTTTGACTTTGAAACGAGCAACCTCGCAGCAGACGCACTGACATTTTGTTTCGTAGCGGCATTCAGCGCTCGGATAGAAGCGTATTCAAAAGCTGTTTTCTCGGAATCTTTCGCATAAACATGCATTAAAAACAACACAGATGTAAAGATAAAGCTTTCAATTTTTATTTGAATACAGCCACTGTTCGTTTTGATGCAGTTTTACATTAATAATAAGTGTTGAAAGTGAAGGCAAAACTGAGTCAAAACTGCCGAGCGGACAAGAGCCAATGAAGGGCTTGGACTACCTACACCAACAGGCTAACAATACATGCATGTATAGGTCTAGGTCCATTGGGTAGCTCAGTGGTCTACAACGTTAGATCCATCTTGATCACGTCAGTGATGGAGAAAGTTTTTAAGCTAGGGGTATTTATACCCTCAACCAAAACATGTGGGGGTTTTCATACCCTCATTACAAACATAAGGGGGTTTTTATACCCCCTTTCAGTTTTTTAGGGGGTACACCAACATACCCCCTTTCAGTTTTTAGGGGGTACACCAACATACGTAATAAACACTTTGCGTGGAAAGTCTTTTCATCAGTTTGAGTTTCTTCAGCCGGGCCCGGTTGCGGCTCACCTTTTTCTTCTCTTACCGAGCACTCAACGCCAAAGGCTGACAAAAAAGTTTGTTTTTCTTTTTTTTAATTGTTTTAATTTTTTTTAGCAATTAGTTTTATCTGCTTTAATTTTCCTTTTCTTCGGCTTCCCTTCAGATCGCAGCTTGTCGGCCATGTTTAATGTTTTTTGTTTTTTTTTTTGAGTAAATTTACGTCCCCGGACACATTAAGCGTATAGGGGACGGGTATTTCTTATATAGCCAATCAAAAGCGTCGAGAAAAAATAGTGAATATTATCGTGCATATGATTGGCTGTTTCTCGGAAGTGACAGAATGAATAGGAGGGGGAGAGAGGGTGGTAGGCGGTCGCGCAGGACGCACAGGCACACGATCCAAATCGAGCGAAAGCTGTACGCACTGTCACGACAGACTAGTTTTACCCTGCCTATTTACTATTTAGCCTTGTTTAGTCATTGTAACTTTAGAAAGTTAGTGTATTACACAGCAGCTGATTACAGTATAGGAGGTACACACACTGCGAGCTTGACGCAGGCAGTTAGTGACGTCAGCACTGTGTGCCTTGAATCTGAAAGTTTTAACCAATGAGACGCAGGCAGAGCGGTTAGAGCCGGTTCTGACTGGGTCAAAACCTAGCATAGCTTAAGTCAGTGCTACGAAAGACACCGAAGTCTACACAGCTAGACCGGTCAGAGAACTATCTTCACTCATAGACCAGGAAACAGGACTTGTGAATCTTAGAATTCTATCAAGTAGCCACGAGGCCTGACTTTGTCAAACAGGTAAATGAACATACTTCTGTTTCATCGTGATATATTTATATTATTGTTGAAATTATGTTTGTAGAATTTGCCATGCATAGATTTGAATTGTTAATCCGAATTTGCGTGACCACGTGGAAAAGCCGAACACGTGGCGAAACACGACCGGTTGCGCCGCCATGTTGTATACCTGACGGAACCACTGTTGTTAAACCTATATGTATGTTTGCAGACCAGTGGCTGTACCAGTGAATGTTTATATTATTATTATTTCTGTATGTGTGTAGTTAGCCACGATTTATATGTATGTATAGGAAATTAGAGTTGAGATTCCAGTGGACCGCGGACGTAGCAGAATGTTCGTCGCTTATGTATAGAGATGTGGAGCTATCTTTGAGGGCTACTTTGGCTTTCAGTGAGACGCTCTGCACAAACCGATTATTCAGGGTTGTGCAGAATTTCGTCTCTTATATTAATAATAATAATAATAATAATAATGGACATTTATATAGCGCTATTACTTGTCTTTTTATAGACAAGCGCATAGCGCTTTACATGAAAGGAAAGAAACAAACATGAAACAACTTACAATATTGCATTAGAAATTATACAATGAGAAAAAATTAAAATAAAATAAAACCAAACACACAAAATCAAACAAAATACATAAAGTTAACTTTCTGCAAACAAGTCATCACAATCACAGCAAATCCACAAGCATAGCCAAAAGCAGAACAAATATGAGCTGCGGCTAGGGTCTATAGAATGAAGGATTTAGTCAGGATAGTAGAGTTTGAAGAGGTGAGATTTTAGAGCTTTCTTGAATGAGGCAGTGGTCTGCTTGTGTCTGATGTTGGCTGGAAGAGTGTTCCATTGTCTGGGTGCACAATAGGTGAATGCCCGTTCTCCGTACATTTTGGTGTTGGTTTTTTGAATGCAGAGTGTGCGAGAGTCAGAAGAAGAGCGAAGAGTGCGAGAAGGGACATAGACTGACAGCAGATCTGACAGATATGAAGGGCAGGTTCCAGAGAAGAAATTGTGGCACAGTACGGACAGTTTGTATTTAATGCGGGCCTCTATGGGTAGCCAATGCAGCTTACGGAGTAGTGGAGTGATGTGATCGCGCTTTTTTGCCCTAAAGACTAGCCTAGCAGCACAATTCTGGACTTTTTGAAGTTTGTCTATGAGATGACTCGGGCAGGAAGCCAGTAGGGCATTACAATAGTCTAGCCTAGACAAGACTAAAGCACAGACTAAGGTGATGGTTGCTTGAAGGGTTAAGTAGCAGCGAATGGAGCTGATCTGACGCAAGGCAGCATATGCTGATTTACAAACTTGTGCAATATGGAAATCAAGCGTCATGTCACTCGACATAAAAAAGCCTAGATTTCTAGCCGACTGAGAGAAAGAGATTTCATGCTCTCCTACACTTACAGAGGTAGGCAAGGTGCAAGCTAAGGCAGTTCTGGTCTTTTTAAACAGGAGAACCTCTGTTTTATCATCATTGAGCTTTAACTTGTTTTGTTTCATCCAGGATCGGACATTAGAAATGCAATTCTGTACAGTCTGGACATTGGTATCGATTTGTACCGGAAGACTTGATTTTAAAAGCTGAGTATCGTCAGCAAAAGCTTCAACAGTTACATCGTGTTTTTGAATCAGTTCGAGCAAAGGCTTTGTGTACAACACGAAGAGAATCGGTCCAAGAACTGACCCCTGCGGCACACCATAAGTCAAATTTTCCTTCTTTGAGAGCACCTCAGCAATGCTGACAGTTTGCGTACGACCTTGGAGGTATGACTTAAACCAGGCCAAGGCATTCCCTGAAACTCCAAACTGCGACTCGAGAGTTTCGAACAGAATATTGTGGTCTACAGTGTCAAAGGCAGCCGATAGATCAAGAAGTGTTAGAAGAGATAAGTTGCCTTTGTCCAGAGCAAGCAGAATGTCACCTGTGATTTTGAGTAATGCTGTCTCGGTGCTATGAGAGGTGCGATAGGCTGACTGATGGGGACTGATATTACAGACGGGCAGGCGAGCTATCCCGTGCGCCCAACTCCACAGGAAAACCAAGTTGGCTGTTTAGCCCCTACAGCACAAGACTGAGGGAGCAACCCTGAAAACACCCTGCAAGACCCCACAGCGTGGCAAGGGACCAAATTACACGACGACACAGCGTGTACGAGAAGCTACCTCATCAAAGGGCTTCAAACCACAAGCTAAGTGCCCAGGAATCAGTGCACTTAAACTGATAGCAAAAGGACCACAGTAGTCCACTCTTCAGAACTGTAGTAAAACGGACCACAGTAGTCCAATCTTCAAGAACTTTAGTAGCCAGTGCCCGATGAAGACATAACAGCTGCATAGACTATCAGCGATCAAATTATTTGCAGTGACTTAAGACTTTTTAAGGTAGAGTAGTACATCGAAAATCTTGTATAGAGTAGAAGAAATAAATGTGTGATTTTAACTGTTATCAAGTGGCTGGACTACATGATTCATAGCCGTGTGAAAGCTAGTGTGACAGTGATCTTTTACCCTTTTTCTATCTATCTCTGTACCCCAGCCTTAACACAGACCGAGCTAAACAAATAAAGTTATTAAAGTAATTCACAGGGTGACCAACTAGCAGTTCCCATCGAATAAAGCGTGAGGGTTACAGCAATCCATTGTGCAGAGCCCAGTAACCCATAAACCCCACGTGACACGCACGACCGAAATAGTTGTGCCTGATGATACCTCCCAGCAACTTAGCTTTACGTTTTCATACCCCTTTGGCACTGACTTTGTGCGTGTTTATACCCTTTCATTACATTTTCATTACGTGATTTCCCAACTCAGTACGTGAAACACGTACGATTGTACGTGATCTCCATCACTGTCACGTCCAGCTCCTTGATCAGCTCTTTGAACTGGTGATTGAGCGACATATATTTTTATAAGACCAATTACTTTCATTTTACTTAACGGGGACCCGGATTACCTCAGACTTCTGGCGGTACTTGTCTGGGTGGAGATGGCTCTGCAGATGCTTGTACATTTCACTCAGAACCTTCAAGTCCACCTCAAACGACTCATCAATGTTGAACAGCGTGAAGTACGTCACTTCGTTTGCTGGAGTCTGCACAACACCACACTCACAGAAAAACAGCTCTTTCAGCGCATCCGTTTCACGACCACAGTTCCAGCACTTCCTGTCGCTGGTATCTCCTGAATGTTCGTGCTGCCAGCATGGAGTAGTGTAGATGGCTCGCTGTGGAAACACAGAATAGGGGCGGCTCACCATAGACTGCACGATAGTAGCAGACGATGTTTTGTCAGTCAAAAGTCTATTGTGTAATCTACCTACGATTTTCCCACTGGGTTGTCTACAGGACGAAACTGAAGCAAATATAGGCTTGCTTGTGTGCGACATGCTTTCTTGTATTGACACATGACAAGATCGAACACTTTGTTTCAGAATTTGAAAGAGTTTTCCACGGTTGAAGGTGACTTTCGTGCTGAAAACTCTGATTGACTCCATGGAGGCGGCCATTTTAATACTAGTGGATCATGTGATCTCCAAAATAATTTGGATTGAAATTAAAAGGATTTTTAAAACGTACAATGTTTTCCCAGTGATTTATATTCTTTTATATAATTGAAAATGTTACAGAAAATATCTAATAAAATGGAAAACACCTAGTCCATATGTACAATTTATGACGTTGAAATAGCTAAAATTCTCATTTTTTTTTAAGTCTTCAAGGGTGACCAATAGTTTACACTTCCGGTGTTTGGAACCAAAAGAAGAGCGAGAAAAGCACGCACATTGTCAAAGTAAAAAAAAGGTAATTGAGATTATTTGTGTTTTTGTTGGTTTTCTTTCAAAATTATGACATTTCCGAATAAATCTGACGTGCCAGAATGTTTCTTTTTTATTAATGTTTTCAGCAACGAAAATGAGCAAAAAGCAGACGCCAGCAGACTTCTTGAAGCAAATCATCGGCAGACCAGTGATGGTAAAACTTAACTCTGGTGTCGATTACAGAGGTAAGCAATACACTGTCGTTTCGGAGGTTTTGTTCGGCTAATTCCTAGAAGACCGAATTAACCCAAACTCGCATTTTTTAAATCTAAAAGGCAGCAGCGATTTGTGGGCCTGGTGCATCATTTGATTCATTACCATTAGCGATTTAGCCTGGATCAGATGCCCTAGGGCTTGGGCTTTAGGACAACTACTGAACCAACATCTCCTGCAGCTCCACATCCAACATATTTCGTTTCAGCTATATTTTCTATTTAGTAGTTATATCAGCCACTCTGCAAAATACCCCATCATATGTCGAATATGACAAATGGACATGATTAAACTAAGAAAGGGTAAACCCAAATTATGGTTAGTTTCAACACGGTAATAAGTTAAATCCAGCGAGCGTTGCGGCCAAGTGGGCTAAGGCAGGACTAACTTGCCTTGTTCAAAGGCCAGAAACCAATGGCGCCTGCAGTGGCGTAGCTAGGAGAGAGGGAGGGGGGATCCAAATTCTAATGTCCCCCGGGGCCCTGACTTGAGGTAGGCCCCTAAAGGTGTGTCCGACATTTTTTTTACATTATTAAATATTATGCCACCGCCATGTAATCTTGCTATTCACGTTGTTATATAAGTTTAGACTTATATATTTACATATAAGTACATTATCTCATGTCATGATGTCGAATGTCAAAATGCAATGGCCCCCAAAGAGGCCAAGCCCCCGAGCCCCCAAATCCCTAGCTACACCACTGGGCGCCTGACATGTGTGGGATCGATCCAGCATCTGGGCGTTATTTTTCTCAGAATATATTATTTACTTTCGACTCGGGCAACGTCTCTGGGGTTTTTGTCCGGGTATTCCGGTTTGCTACCCCAGCAAAAATTTTCAAAACCACAACTAATATTAGGAAGGTTGGGTTTGGGCGCGCCACAGGCTGCGACTACACATTCCCAGGGGAGGCGGCCCAGAATTTCCGAATAAAAAGGGACAATAAAGCGTTAACTTATTTATTTATTTATTTATTTATTACAGGCCTTTTTATATAGCGCTTACCTATTAATCTAGCTCTAAGAGCTTAACAATTCACTTTTAAAACCTTTAAAGAACTATAACTGCGACTAAAATCAATCAGATAATGACGTAAAAAGTAAGTTAAGACACATATATAATTAATTTGACTAACACAGTAGTACACACGCGTGCGCACATACACTCACACAGCACGCATACAACACAAGTCTAACTATAATACGTGAATTAACAAAGTCCAATTAACAAGTTTAAACAAGAATAATGAAACGATTGGCTGTACATGATCGCTTTCCGCTTTCTGTCACTAGTGTCAGAAAAATAATAAACACAATTTATAATGTTACCTAGACAGTTAGGATACAACACCCGGGCCGAGAACGAGGCAAGACGAGAACGTCAAAGGTTATAAGCACACTTGAACAGGTGAGTTTTCAGGGACCTCTTGAAGGTGGGGGAGGTTTCAAAATGACAGATGTGGGAGGGGAGCTGGTTCCAAAATGTACAGTAGGCGCGTGGAAGGAGAAAGCGGTCACCGAAGGTTTTGGTTCTAGTGCGTGGGATGGAGAGGATTCTTCTGTCGAAGGAGGAGCATAAACGTCTGGAGGGAGTGTATGGAAACAAGAGTTCAGAGAGATAGACAGGGAAGTGAGGGTCAGTGAACGAGTTGAAGCACTGTGCTTCTATTATTTAAACTAATTATTATTTAAACACTTGTTTCTACATCTAATGCTAGACTTTTGATATTAAATGCACTCAGGATGTGTGCAGTGAAGATGCTACCAGAGCAGTAACAGCTGTATGAGCAGAGTGGCTGATATAATTACTAAATAGAACTGAGTAATATTTTGAACACCATAGTGCACACTACGGCACTAGTAGGAGAGTGGCTCTGTGACAGTGGTGGTGGTGTGCTGCTGTTGCTTTACACTCCATTCTACAGTTGCTTTGCCCCAAAACCTTATTGAAGGTTGGGATGTATCTGGCCCACATTTAAATGCCACTTATTCTCTTTCAGTTTAACACCTTTTAAAAAACAAAATTATTTGACCTCAGAGTGTGTGAAAGTATTATGTTGATCGTTTAATCATTCAGCTTTATTAACTACTGTGGGTCATTTATCATATAAAGTAAACTGTTATTTTTTTGTTGTTGCGTGTGTCAGGTGTGTTAGCGTGTTTGGATGGCTACATGAACATCGCCTTGGAACAGACGGAGGAGTATGTCAATGGTCAGTTGAAGAACAAATACGGCGACGCTTTCATCCGTGGCAACAATGGTAGGTTGTGTTAGTCCTCATTGAAAAGGATCACCCACACTGAGTTGACTAAGCATGCTGTAGTAAAGTGGATATTAGTGGTGTCTAAGAACCAACAATTCATTCCTTCAACTGACCGTCCAGTCTTAGGAGCCATAATTGCATAGCGTATATAGCACCAAGTATTATTATTATTATTATAGTTCGTTGATTGCATTTGCAGGAGCCTTTATTAAAAGATGTATGGTTACAAATTTTCATTAAAGTTTTTGATTTTTTTTGGCACGTATTACCTAGTTTGGGTTAATTTTCAATCTTTCATCCACCTAAAAAAAAAAGTAGCGTTAAGGGTGCGTTATCAGTGATGTTCTAAACAAACTGTTTACCATTTATTCATATCTTCAAAATTTTTGTGTTCCAAGTGATAGTACTACTCTTCCCAAAGTCAGACATTTAAAAATTATAGTTATTTAGTGTTCTCCCTGCTGTTGACCTAAAGCCAGAAGTGGTATTTATAATTTATTCAAGAGACAATCATTGGAAAAAGAATGGTTACACTGAACAGACGACCTCATAAAAAGGTCATCAGTTGCAAGGTTTTGATTACCCAAGAGGATTTTATCATTAGGCCCCCTCCCCCCCCCCCCTCTCCCCCCCAAAAAAAAAAAAAAAAAGTTTGTCTATCCAGACCGTAATTTTTGTGCTTGACCCTAAACTTTTTTGGGGGATCGTCTGGGAAAAAAAAGCCCCCAAAATCGCAGGTAAAAAAAAAAGGTTTAGGAAAGGAAAAAAAAAATAAACAAAAAAATTTAGCCGACCTACCGACTTTATTTTTTCCTATGTTTACCGTAAACAGGCTTTTTTTTTTTTTTCTTAGAATTTGTTGAAATGGGCAAGTTGTTTCACTCCATATGAACTCTTTGGTGCTGGTCATTGAACAGTGTCTTTCTATGGAAAGTGCAAATTTTACTATTATTACAAATATTATTATTATTATTTTATTTCTTTTGGGTCAAGTTCTAAGAACTCTGTAATGCTTTTTTTTCTGAGGGTGGGGGAGAGGATGGAGGAGAAGAAGGAGGGGAGAGAGGGAGAGCAAAAATGTATTAAATACAGGTGGCCAACTTGTTTTTTCCAAACTAGTTCCAGTCATTCGCCGAAAAAGGCAATCACCGAAGTCGAACAAAAGCTCTCTGATGTGTTACGAAATGATGCTTGCATAAATATGACTAGTTAAACATTAAAAATGGTCGCATTTGCTTCTAATTCTGTTCGATTTACACAGATGAGCATTTCGCAACGGTGTACTTTTTTAAGATGCGCATAATTATTATTGACCATATTTAATAGTTGCGTCCCTTGCATTGCTTTTGTTAGTTCTCAGCAGTAGGTTAATAATAGCATTCCCCATTTCTTGCCTAGATTGAAGTAGTCACTGTTATATGCATAGGCCTAATCTACATTATATATATTATAAGTCAGGCTCTGCGCAGCGAAGAAGCGTCACTAGCTGAATATAATTATGAGGCCTGTATTGTTAGTTTTATACGTAAATAAATTTATAAACTATATCCATTTAATTAATTTTATTTAGGCCTATACTTTATAATATTGGGATCTTTAAATTTATGGAGAAGGACGAGTAGCCTAAGCCAAATCTTTTTTTTTCAAAACTCAAGATCAGAGTTAAATTAATAGTAGTATATTTATTTAGTAAAATCTTTAATTAATTTATTTTGTTTGTTTGTTTGCTTGTTGTTATTATTATTATAATTTATTTTTATTTTTATTTTTTGTTTTTAACAGCGTGCTGCTGTGCGTGCTAAATGGTGTAAATTGGGTCCGTGACGTTTTGTTTGTTTTTGCTGAAGTCGGGCATAGCCCGAAATACTCAGATGTTCTTACAATTTTTTTTTTTTTACATCGATTAACCAAAGATTTCAGATGATTTATGAAAATTTCCCCTGCCACGCAACATTTTTGTAATACGCGCTTCTCATTAAAATACATATTATTAAAATACATATAACATATTTATGGTATCAGTTAAAAAGAATAATACTATTTAAATAAATAATTGTTTTGGTGTTTGCAATTAAAATGTCACTGTTTTTTTTAGATCAATAAACTTGCTTTCCCTTGTTTTGTTGAAGGGACATCACCATGTCCATTGCGCTTTGAAATTTTGTTATGGTTTTATTGTTGATGAGGCTGGAGAATAGCTGAAGAAAAAAAACTCTGAAATCCGGTCGGGGTCCAGGGGCCGCCGTAAGGCCCCTGGTCAGGTCCAGGGGCAAAGCCCCGGTGGGGGGTCTGGGGGGGCGAATCCCCCCTGAAGCTGAAAGTTTTATAGCATTTAAAACCCCAGAAGTATGCTTTTTGTGAGAGATAAATTTGGATGTTTTTCATAATATTCATGCATTCATAGATAGACATTATTAATTTTTATATTATTATTAAGACTAATGTTCACATACACACACAAAAACTGTTACTTGGAGAAAAAAAAAATGAATAGGTTTGTGTCAACATATGCAAGATTATGGCAACTGTAACAAACAAGCTTGCTTCCTAGTATTAAAATCTAAATAAATTAAAAAAAAAAAAAAAAAAAAAAAGCAAATCAATACTCTATTTGAAAAATGATAAGGTGCTCTGTTTTTTTTTAAGTTACTGCTGGCTTAGTATTAGTGCAAAGTCTCTTGGCTGGAGGTCTGTCATCAGCTTTTTTTTTGCTCTTGTCAGGAGGGCTTATGTTTCAATTAGTCTTGATGGAACCAATAAGCAAACAAACTCTTACCTGGTATCGTTGTGCAGCTAGTCAGTGCTTTCACAGCACATTTGTGCTTCTTCGTAAAGAAGTGCTCAGTGAGCGCTGTAATGCCACGATTAGTGTATCTCATTTCTTTGTTGCACGTGATGCAACGAGCCATGCCTGCAGCATCAACTTTTCGAAAATGAGAGCAGCATGCTCGACTCCCTCCACTTTTACCACTTTCGACGTCCAATCCCAATTCCATTTGTTGGCGATGTCTTCCTCTTGAAAATCTTTTCCCCGGTTAATAATCCGCTATGCGCACGACATTTCTGTAACTTCTCACACTCGAAGGGACCGTGTGAAAGAACATGCGTCTCTGCTGGGCGGAAATACTTCGTGGTGTGTGCCCAATTATCAACACGCGCTTCTACCGGAAATGGTACAGAGTCAGGCAAAACGTTGGAATGGGTTTGCGGAGCGAACATACGTGGTAAATTTACGATTTGCGTCTCCTTTTTTTTTTTCCTCGGAACAAATTTTTAAACCTCGGAAAGTAAGTTCGTTAACCTCGGAAACTCGCGTATCCGAGGAGAATTCTCCAGCCTGGTTGATATAGATGTGAAATATCGTGTGTGCATTATGTGTTATGTATTATTTTTTAATCTTTATTACTAATTGTGTCAGTATATTAATCATAAAATAATATAATAACTGCTTCAAAATGCGAATCTCGACTTGTTTTACAGCTTGAAGCTGTGCAAATCGAAACAGAATAAGATCTAGAAGCAAGAATGTTTCACGTAGTCCCGCACTCCTTCGTTCGTAAAACATAGGATATCTTCGCTTGACTCGGATAGCTTCGTTGGACTTCAGTGATTGCCTTTTTCGGCGAATGACTGGAACTAGTTTGGAAAAAACAAGTTTGCGTACAGGTGGCTTCAAGCTTTCTAACATTTGTTAGATTATAGATTGTCAATGTCATGAATAACTGGCGTTAGGTTTCACTTTGTGTTAAGAATAACTGACTTTCCTGTTTTTAAGAATAGCCTAATTACTTTTCTGAGTTAAGAATAACCAATTGTTTTGTTTTCTTTCAGTGTTGTACATCAGCACACAGAAGAGAGGGCGTTAAGAGCAGAACACAGTATGAAAGGATGAATTGGTCTGGACTTTGCGAAAAGGAGTGAATGTTTGTGTAATTTTTCTAGCAGTGTTTGGGTATATGTAAGAAAGTTGGTAATGTACAGTTGCGTCATTTGCCAGCTTTTCTGACTGCCCTTTGGTTGGAGACGTTTGTGTTTGGTTTGATGATCGTTTCATTTGTGGGATTTGTGCCCAGCAATCAGGTCTCTAGCAGGGAGCTGTGTATAATACAATGTTGTGTATAATACAGTGGTGTATGTAATACAATGTTGTGCATGCCCCGAGTGTTCTACAAATATATTCTAATATATTCTAATGAATGCTGTGCAACCAGATGCGGCAAATGTCATTTTTCTCTGCATGATGTGCTGGTACGAAAGTGATAAAACAATCTTGTGGTGTGTTTTGTAGTACTTCCTTTGGTTCAGCAGCCAATTAATAAATATTACTGAATGTTGCTGCTCAACATAGGAAGGATCTGTTTATCGACAAATTTGCAGTTCCAGGATGTTTGGAAATGGCTAACAGTATAAAAGGAACTGATTGCTGGCGTACACAGTTAAGTTTCTTTGATATTAAAATGGAACGTCCACAATTTAAAATGGTGTGTTTGTTGTTTCAATTTTTATTCATCAGATTAACATAAGTTGTACTGATAAAAACTGGTGTGTTTGATGAACTGTGGAAGAAACAGACAAGCAAATGAAATGGAAGGAAGCAAACTCATGCTGCGAGTCATCAAGGTTCAGTTAATTTTCTATGAAATTCATACAAAATCTATCACGAGTGCGTGTGAGGTTGGGGGAGAGAAAGGGGAATGTTTGTCCCAAAGTTCTGCCTGAACTTTTACCTTTGTATTATATGCTACTAGTACTATCACCTGTCTGTTCATAGACTGCAGCAGAATTACATTCTTTCCAGTACTAGTGACTGTGGCTGTCGTAGACATTTAAAAAAAAGCCAAAAAAAACTCTCTTTGCCACATCCTCCCATGCTTGATGAACTGATCAGGAATATAAAACCAGACAAACAAATTAAAAAATAATGAAATAAAATTGTGCTCAAGTCTTTAGCAGGTTTTCTTTATTTTGAAACAACAAATGAACAAATTTAATTTACTTTTTTTTTTTAAAACTAAAAATATGTAGTTCAAAATGTTACAAATAGAAGGCATTTAAAACTAAAAGGGCGAAGTCCAAATGACTTATGAAACTTGCAATATTTATAATGAAAATGAATGCCCAGAAAAAAACAAAATGAAACAGTGGCATTAAAATGCAAAGTAATATCAACTTTGATCTTTCAATGCTCTTGAGCTCGGGCTCCAAATACACTCATGTACTATGAAATAAAGTACAGCAAAAGTTGTATTTTGCCAAAAAAGCAGCTGGCCGTGGGATGACCTCAGAGCTGCCAACCCCTACGGAACGTCCGTAGTTTCTCCGGAAAATGTTCTTTAATTCCGCAACTACGCCATTTCAAGAAATACTACGGAAGAAAAATTTCAAAGCATACCTATTTTTTTACAAGTATCGAAACAAAGCCGCGAGAGACGTAGGCCTACTAGGCTTTCGTCAATATCATAGACTTTCGTATAGCGCTTTGCGTGTGCGCTATTTTAAGCTCAGCAGCCACTGCGCGGTAGAGAGAGAGAGAGAGAGAGAGAGAGAGACCACAGTCATGTCCTGTGATCCCCGTGTTTCCTTCAGGCGATTACACGCGAGGACTCGCGATTAATCGCGATTCCTCGCCGCATATGGTGTTTCCTCGCGCACTTATTAAATTTTCCTACTACATTCGTCGCTTCCGGATTCCTGTGAACCTATAACTGACAATGTTTTGTTTTGTTTTTTTTTAATATAAATAGCAGCTTTAACAATTTGGTTTTAAACCAATGCAGTATCCATGCCATTAGTACATGTAGTGAGCCATTGGGTTAGCTTTTCCGAACAAAAGGAACATTTCTATCATTTTAAAAATAAATATTTGAAAGTTAATGCTTTTTGTGTTGGTGTTTGGTTTTTATTTAAGCTAATATCAACATTTTAAATAATGCTCATTTTATCATGTGAAAATTCTTGTTCGTACATATGCTACTGAAATTGAGCTGAAACTACTGATATTTTTCTTTGTTTGCTACTGAAATTTTTTTTAGGGGTTGGCAGCTCTGTTACCTTGACCTTCATTTGACCTCTCAAGCATGTCTGATCAAATAACCCAATGTTGTTGCATACTAAGGGTTATATAACCAGCCATTTTTAAAAAAAACTTCATTTTTGGACCATTCAGAACTCGCCTCACACAGATTTGTCAAAATCTTGACAATTATTTTTGGGAGGGAGAGTTCATAGACTCGCATTGCTATGCATGGGAGTCCAAAAGTACGACCACTCCATTTCTAAAAAAACTCCTCATACTCTGTGACAAAAGAAATGTTTTTTGAAACCAAGGTCCAGTCGGTACTGGCGAATTTGATAGCATACACCGGAAAGATCCGCACGCTCATTTGTCTAAGGCCGTGGAGTGCCAGCTATAGTATTGCACCCAGCATGCACAAGGTCCTTTCTGATCCCCTACACCACGCTCCCACCATCATTACCCATTCCTGTGCTGGGTTGATGCGCCCAAGACACCACCTGGGTGGCTAGAGTTTCATCCTGCCTGGTCAGCAGCTCTGGGGCTAGAAAAGCGCTATGTATGTAAAAACAATTAAAAACAAAAGCATTAAATTCCTTCTGGAAACTATAAGTTGCTGGATACTTCATCACAATGAAAAACTTCCACAATAGCACAGCACTGGCAACTTTGAATGGCACAAACACATTCTCTCATCTTTTGCCTCTGTCTGATCCGTAAGTGTATACACGGTTGTAAATAAATATTTATACTGTTTTTCTTCCTGGGCCTAACCGGGCATATAAATAGCTGTGAATAGGTTTTTGCTATTCTACCTTCTGTCTTTTTGTCATTTGTGTACAGTGAACTCCGGATACAATAAAGGCCGGATAAAGTAAATATTCGGTTTTAGTAAAGTCCAGTCTTGGTCCCGACCAAAACTCTTCTTTGTCTCTGTTTTTAAAAATCGGATATAATAAAAAAATATAGTAAAGTCCGCTTATAATAAAGTGTTTTCTAAGGCCCCTGGCGAGTTTTGCTGCCGCTTATAATAAAGTTTCAAGGGAGATTACTGTATTAAAGTTTCATGTTACTGACGTTCATAATGACGCAAAATCGTCACGTCACGCTTACCCTGAAAGCCTAAAATAGATCTAATTCACGCACTTGAAGATGAAAAGATGAAAAAAAAAAAAATTTGCTGAACAATTTGGATTTTCCGCATCAACAGTAACAGTGATTATGAAGGAGAGTGAAAAACTGAAGGAGAGATTTAACTGTTTGGCAGAAAAAGAGTCCCTAGCTTAGAAACTTACAAAGCAAATTAGACTTCACTTTCGCTATACATGATGAAATGCGTTTATGACTAAATAAGGGTGTTATAAGTTGAACACATTATAATTATACCTTTTGTACTGAGATGAATCCGAATCAATGGAGAACTGGGAAACCAACGTTTTGACTGGACTGCACTTTCAAATGAGAAGTAAAGAAGAGATTTATTCCTAAGCTGTTGCATGGCTTTGCAAGACAAACCATCTTTTTTTTAAATCCACCTTATTGTTTAGGTTTTGTTCATGTCTTTGTTTGCTTTAATTTTGTGAGCTTTTTGTTTTTCCACAATGACGATAGTACAACATGTACAATTCATGATCTACTTTTATGATTTATCCTTCCGATTAAAGGGTTGGTTTGAAATAATTAGGACACGAAGGCTCACATGTTATCTCTTATCGGTAATGAACTCTCTCTCTCTCTCTCTCTTTCTCTTACCCTCTCTCTCTCACACACACGTGAACTTACACACACGGACATAAACACACAATACTGTAACATTTCAATCAATATACACAAACTGGGTTATAAGAGAGGTATTCTTGAAGAGTTTATAATACCCGAGTTAATAAACAAAAATAATCAATCAACATATGTGAGCGTAATGGAATCCAATAATGGACAATGGACGTACTGCAAGTGTTCATTTTAAAAAAAAAGTATCTTTTTTCAGCTATTTCCCATGGATTTCTGGTGGCTTCATACGAAAAGCTAAAATGACCTTTTCACTTTCGTGAAATATCATTTGTTATCATGTGGCTGTGTCCAGAAACAATAGATCTTGACGATGAGTGCATATTCATAATGTTCACTCAAGTAACGTAATTGCTATTTACCTGTAATTACGATAGCAATAGGTAATACCCATTGGGGGGGTGGGGGGGGGGGGGGGGAAGGGAAACACATAGAAGAAGAAAATCTAAATTTTGAAAAGGCCATGTTCGACAAAGAGAGAGAGAGAGAGAGAGAGAGAGAGAGAGAGAGAGAGAGAGAGAGAGAGAGAGAGAGAGAGAGAGCTTGCTTGTCCAACCACTCAAATAAATACTTTGAATTTTGTTCTTGGCAACTCTGGTAAGACAAACGTCTCCACGACGACTTATAGACGGCTGTCCGGGGGTGTGGGGCTGGAGCTGGGGAGGGTGGGGGTGTTTTTTTAAAATGGGAAAACATAGTTTTCGTGTGGAATTCAGCAAGGGACAACAAACCAACACAGAAATATTAATCTAAATTAAAATATTTAATAATGAAAGCGATTCGTTCGATTTGCACTGTCTTATTTTAACTGTTCAACTATGTGATTCTAATCAGTTAATGGGATCCAATTCCAAATGTACATGTATATATAACGCGCCAAATGTCAGCTCAATTTAGAACGATGTTGAGTTACGTGAACACACAGACAAATAGACACACAGACGATTACAGTCTGCAGAAATCCTGGTAAAAGATGGAAATTCGAGAAGTCATTATTTTGTTCACTGATTTGTTTTGCTTTTCTTCTTCTTTACTTGCACCAGGGCCGGATCCAGGGGGTAGAGGGGGGGGGGGGGGGGGGGTGCTAGGAGTGCTGCAGCATCCCCCACCCCCACCCCTTGGCAACAACAACACAAAAAAAAAATAAATAAAATAAAGAAAGTAGAAGATGGAAATTTTTGTTCAACTGGAAATACGTTATGTAAGGCAGTTAGTTACAGGACAGAACAGGATGCTATGCTATGTACGCGCCTTTCCCCAAGGCTCAAAGCGCGGCGATCTATAGCAACATACACGCTCACCTGTCTCATTTTACCCTCACACACACCAAATACACATACATCACTCAAACAGGTGGTGTACAGGCAGGGAGATCGCTATTAGAAGACGGAAGAAAATCGAATTTTTATTTTTGAAATTTTTATATTGACTGCATCCTGTACCATTATTGAAGGGAGGGAGGAAACCGGAGTGCCCGGAGAAAACCCTCAGTGACCTCAATAGTCTCGTACCTAAGTCACATACGTTCGCCCCTTGCGGCAATCGAACCTGCGACCTTCGGCATAGGAAACCGGCGACTTATCCACTGCGCCACGAGTTTTACTTGTGGTGTTTCACCACTCTGTACCATACATTTTAAAAAGAACTAGACTAGCACCCCACCCCACCCCCTCCCTCGAAAATGGATTAATCCGGCCCTGTGCACCCACATACACTTTAGACCAGCGTTTTCTATCTCTTTATAATGAGAGTGTCGGATTAGTAAACGTTAAATTAAAACAAAAACAAAGTTTCGGTTATGCTAAATTAACCCTCTAAAATCGTTATTATAAACGAAGTCGGTTATAGTCAAGTAAACCTCTAAAACTGTATTATAAACGAAGTTTCGGTTATAGTAAAGTAAACTTTAAAAACTTTACTGTAAACGGATTTTCGGTTATATTAAATATTCGGTTATACTAAAGATTTATTTGGTCCCAGGGCACTTTACTATATCCGAAGTTCACTGTACATAGTTGTAAATAGTCTATTTTTGTCTTTTTTGTAATTTATGTACATAGTTGTAAATAGTCTGCACCTTTACTGTCCCGTCTTTTGGTGTATTGTAGCAAAAAAATGATGTTTCATCGAGTGCATGTATTTATATGTAATGACTATGTAAAGCGTGGTGAGTCTGGTCATAGGCTGGAGTACCCGCTATATAAAAATCCGTTATTATTATTATTATTATTATTAACAGTTTTTATTATAATCCAACCAGTATGAACTGATTACACACAACAATATATTGTTCAACTGCTCCTTTGGCTTGCCAACATCACCAACAGTTTGAATGAATGCAACTTTGTAAGAACAAACACAACACACAACTGAAGTAAAAAAAAGTTAAACTTGAAAAGATTAGACAGGTAACATTTTGTCTATGAAGAAAAACTTGTATACACTTCCAAAAATTAAGTTTTGTTGAAAATTATGCAAGATGATGAGTTTGTGCATGGTGTACTGTAGGTCATGTATCGAGTCATGATAAGTATGTTTATTAATAACAAATTTAAAGACAAAATTTCAATGTTGCTGACTCCAACTGCATTGCATGTGGTTCAGGGATACAGACTGTGGTTTTCACAACAGTCTGGCCCTGCAGGCTCAGGCCAGCAGTGATGCTTAGCTGCTGCACGCTTAGGCAGAATAGAGTTAAAATATATATAAATTTTGGTTTTAGGCTGTTTTGTGGTACATGTAGACCCACATACTAACATTAAATACAAGATGACCATAACAAAAATCGACATCTTTGCACCAGGTCATTTGTCTAAACATTCAATCACCGGGGGTGGGGGTGGGGGGGGGGGGGGGGGATTGTAGCAAAGTAATGGCCACAGTTATCCCAGAAGAGAAGCTGCAGTAGTGGAGAACTGGGAGTGCTGTAGCCAGTCACTAATGCAGCCCAGCCCAGCCCTCTGTAGCCACCACCATCACATGTAGGCGGCCCAGCCAATGTACATCTGACACAGCAGTTTTTCATCTGTCGCTTCCTGAAAACATACACAGCAATCAGACCTGATAGTTCTCCGCGAAATCGCGGAAATCCGCGAAAACGAAAACAAAAAAAAACAAAAAAAAGAAATGCGAAACTATCCGCGGACACTTAAAATTTTGGTTGTTGTTGTTTTGTATCGGAAGACAAAAGTTGCTTTACTCGCTTCTGGTTTTGCGGCGCCATACTTTGTTTTGGAATAGTGGTGCAGCGTCGACTGTTTCTGTGTATATATTTTCGCCGTTCAAGTTGTGGATTTGTGGACGTCATTAGACTCATTGGACTTCAAAATGTCTGTCACAAGGCGTGACATAGTCGCACGTTCCGCGGAAACCTCTCTTAGATCACTATCAGGTCTGGCAATTAAAGTACCTATTAGCCCTATTAAATACATACGAGCCCTATTAAGTACCTATTAGCCCTATTAAGTACCTACTAGCCCTATTAAGTACCTACTAGCCCCATTAAGTACCTACTAGCCCTATTAAGTACCTACTAGCCCTATCAATCACCAATAGCCTTCATTTAAATAAATAAAAAAACACATCATTTGCTGAAGCTACAGTCCTAAAACAAACAAAATCAGTGCCTTAAGCTGGAAGTGAGCTATATAAGAATGATAAAATTAATTATTTTTCCACAGTGTGACACGATCAATGGTGGATTCAGCTCCGATGCTTCTATCTTGTGTAACTCAAATTCCTTATCCTCGCAACCGGTTCACTCGGCAACAAGGCCGGAGTCGTCGTTATAAAGTTTTCCAACTTTATTCTGCATCCAAATCATTTCCCATACAAATGCCCCTTGCAAGCAGACAGTGCAGTACTTATATAAGCCCTCAACAATGTAGAACTAGAATGGCAAAGCCCATATGACTCACATGCTCCTTATGGAACTCGCAAAAATTGAACATGAAAATAAGTGCTCAGAAAAAACACATTGAAATGGTGGCATTAAAATGCAAATACAGACTTTAATCTTTCTATGTTCTTGACTTTGTGATGACATGGACCTCCGGTTCCAAATCCTCATGTACTATCAAATAAAGTACAGCAAACGTTGTATTATGCACACACACAAAACTGTGACCTTGACCTTCAGTGATCTTGACCTTGGAATTACCTTGACCCTCACATGATCTCTCATGCATGTCTGATCAAATAACATATATACGTTTGTTTCGGCTTTTCCTCGCTAGTTTGATGGCTGGGTCTGAGAAGGTTGAGTCTTTTTTTTGGTTCCCTATGATGGGAAAGTTGTGCTTGCCTGTGTTTTTCACAGAAACAGATAGTTGAGGGTTTGAAAATGTTGTTCACCCTTTGTAGGGTTTTGTGGAAAGCTGTTGATTTTCCTACTTTTGCTACCAGACATTGTCGCCTTTGAATCTGTGTGGTTTCCAAACATCTTACAGCGGTCACAAGTATTTTGCCACACAAATCTATTGGCACGAGAAGTAGTTCATAGTCGCATACACATGAATTAGTTGTCCCCAAACTGATATGTAAACACACGCATACATACATTCTTATGTGAGCCGTTGACGTAGTTTGTGAACTTTCTTGGACTACGAATAAATGAACGCTATGCTGCTTCTGTGCTCGGTGACCTTAAATTAATACAAGGCGCTTGACGAGCAAATGGAAACTCTTTTATCTAAATGGCAGCAATTACTATACCGTTATTCCTATATCAGACTCAAAAGTGCCGCGATCTGTAACCAAAATACATGTTTACAAGTTACAGACACTCCTACATGCACAACACAGGCACATTAATCACTCAAATTTGTAGTGTAAAGGCAGGTTGCTATTAAAAGACAGCAAAAAGCACACACTTGCCGTGACACATACACAATCTCTGCATCCACCCGATCCTATCCTATCCCATAACTCGAAGGTCGTTGGGGCACCACAGATGATCGTTTAACCTGCGTACTCCATCTTTCTCTGTCCTCGGCAATCCTCATGGCTTCACTCCATGTCAAGCCAGTCCATTCTCGAATGTTGTCCTTCCACCTCTTGTTCTGTCTTTCTCTTCTTCTGCCTCCTTGCACTGTGCCTTGCAGGATGGTCTTTGCAAGGCCTGATGATCTGGTGACGTGGTCATACCATCCGAGTTTCAGTTTTTTCACCACTGTGAGCATGTCATCGTGTTGTCCAATGGCTTGTGTGATGGTCTGTTGGACTTCGTCATTGGTGATGTGCTGGGTAAAGGAGATGCCAAGTCTTCTGTAGCACTTCATCTCCATGCTTTGTATTCTTCATTGTAGATCTGCTGTGAGAGTTCATGTTTCGCAAGCGTAAAGGAAGATGGAGATGACAATGGAGCGCAGCAGCCTTACCTTGGAATGTAGACCACCACCAAAAGAAATGGCTGTGCAAAATTCATGTAATAGTAAATTAAAAAAACAACCAACAACATGAACCAAATGGCTATACATAATTTCTTCAATGGTAATCAACATTTGCTGACTTGAATTCAACAACAACATAAATACTGACCTGTATAAGATGCTTGACATGACCCTCGATGGAGAGAGGGAGACCGCGCTGTTTGGTTTTGCCTTTCAGGACGCCACGCAGTCGGTATTCGATGTTCTGCACGTGTGTCAGCGCCTGCACAAGTATTCAGCGTCAATGTTCAGCATTATTTGTATCCTTATGTAGCACTCAAGCCAACCAAGGCGCTCACTCGCTGCTGCTGTAGGCGCATTGTCTTGACATCCCAGACTACTGAGCCCAATCTTGTGCGGCCAGGGAAGGGAGAAACAAAAAGGGACCTAGTACTTGATAGGTGAATTTATGTAGCCCACACTCGCCCCTCTATGACATGGCCGTCCGCATCATGGAATGTGTGCGTGCACAGACTAGACCTCGGCTTCTATTCTCATCCAGAGGAGTATAATGTAGTAATTAGCTGACTACCGCAACATGCAGCACTTCATTGAGCCACTGGACGTTTTCTTCACGGAAAAAAAAATCAGTTTTTTGCAAACCCACCAGAACCTTACGACAAACTATCTTGCAATCTTACAACAAACCATCTTGCCCTCTTATGACAAACCATCTTGCGCTCTTATGGCAAACCATCTTGCGCCCTTATGACAAACCATCTTGCGCTCTTACCACAAACCATCTTGCACTCTTCACCAGTTTGCAGCTAGCTTAAGACCTAGGAAGCAACTTTGCATTCAGACAGTTTTTGTGAGTGTTCAAGTCAACCATCGACACAGCAACTGCCCAGCTTTCTGCTTCTCCAGCCCTTGGTCAAAATCAAACAATGCTAATCACAGAGAGAGCGATTATTATTATTATTTTTATTGTGAATATTAATCCACCTAATCTACACTTAGTTCCAGTATCTTACATGAATACGGAACAACTATAAAATAAAACTAGGAAAAGGCATTAACTATTAACAGTTATATAAACATCTCTAACACAAACACAAGCAAACTATGACTTTGCAGATTTGTTTCCTTCATTACAATTGGTGTAAGGGAAATAAAAAGTTTTAATGGAGGATCTAAATGACTGAATTGAAGATAACATTTCTAAGAAAGATCCCTGCAACTCTTTGCTGTGGAGTCCGGCTGACCTGTTCATTGGTGATCTCCCCTGTCTCCATGGGATTTGACCTTTTGTCCTTGCCAGGCTTGCTCCACTCCACCAGCGGGTCGTAGATGAACGGCTTCAGGATACTGCGACAACACACCACATGGTTGACTTACAACATCTAAATAAACATAGACCTTATACTGCGCGTACATGGCCATTAAGCTCTCAGTGGTAATCAGGGTGGAGAACAACTCAATCAAGAAATCTCTTAAATCCGGCCGGGGCACAGGGGCCGCCTTAGGCTTCGTTGGGGTCCAGGGGCCAAGTCCCGGTAGGGGATCCATGGGGGCGAAGCCCCATGGAAGAAAATGAATTTATGCTATTTTGAAAGTAATTTAGGGTCTCTCCTGAAAGCACAAAGTAAACATGAATAGCAACAACAAAAAAAAGAATGTTTTATGCACATGCCTTTCAAAAAAGTTAAGAATCTTGATTTGTAGGCCTAAATCTCGGTCACTCAATATTTTTTTCTCGGAAATGCAAATGCCTTCCGTGGAAATCCGCGGATCCGAGGAATATTCTCCACCCTGGGTAATCTTTCCCAATTATAACGTTGGAGTATGTACACGGAAGTAGGTTTGAGACTGCATGAAATATATTATGACATAATAATATGTATATTGCACGCATGTCTAATTTTGGATTTTTTTTTTAATTTGAAAAAAAAAGGGAGGGTTCCCCCCAAAAAAAAAGATTCTTAGTGGAATTAATCAATGGATAAAATGTCACAACAACGGCATAATTATATTGAACAGAAATCATTCTCTATCAATAAGCAACGTGCTTGTGGCGAAATGTACCTTATCATTGCCAAGCCCCCCACCACCCCACCCACCCCCACTCCACCGGTCACTTCGCCCAGACAAAAGCCTATTCTGCAGACTGCTTCACGCCAATTTATGGTAAAACGTATTTTAGGATTCTTTCAGCTCACTGTGAAACTAAAACATAAAATGGGGGCATGTCTGCGTTGATATACAAACCTGGAACAATTTTATCGGGGGAGGGGGGTAAGGGGGCGAAGAAGTGTGTGTGAATGCATAGACCCGCGCTGCTGCACGGGAGTCACAGACATTGTGTTGCTAGAGTGTTTGCAGGACATCACAGATTGATTTACCCACTATCACTTACACACACACTGATCCATGACTTGTTCCTGATCTGTGTATGCAGCCACACAGATTATTATTGTGTAATTTTTCAAAAGCCTGTAATAGCCGGAGAGACAGATAAAACAAGCTATTAGGAAAAAAATACTAAGTAAATATTTTTCTTTGCATTTGTGGTGAAGCCGTTATTGCAAATGTCTCCATCAGTGAAACTGTAGCAAGCCAAGCCAAGCCTTTATTCCTACCTCATCAGAGAGTCGGTCTGTTCTCGCACAACCCTCAGTGTCACTTCACACGCACGTCGGAAGATTCCCTCCACACCCATAGGCCCCTGAAACAAACATTCCTTCACTCGTATGCCATTCAATGAATATGTGGACACATTTTTTAGGGTTATTGCGTCAGTTCCAGTGTAACTCTGAGCCCTCCAAAGATTGGGGCAAAATCATTGCAGACGACAAACACAACTTGTGTTTTCCAATGACTGACTGTGGATCTAACCCAAGGTGCCCACTGGCTGTCTTAGGAGCTCTGTCTGATGTCACAGACCACTGAGCACAAGCCTGATAAGATAAGAAAGAAGAACGAACGATACTGTGTCAGTAACTCACCATGGCGGACACCATGTTAGGCGTCAGTCTGAAAGGCACTCGCTCAGGCCATTCAAACGTTTCCCCCTGCAATACAGACACGTAACAGTCAATTATAATATATTACAAATAATCATCCACATCATCACTCACATTATCGCCACCAGCACCATTATAATCAACTCCGCCATCACGATTACCATCAAAGGAGTCAACAAATCTGTATTCCTCAAAACAAAGCAAAAATATGGTGCATCAACACAGTGTTAACCAAACATAGACAACACAAAATTTCCAAGCAAATCCAACAGGACAAATATTAAAGATCAGACAATAGCATCTGCCCACCATCACCACACAATACAACATGTGCACAAATTGAGAGTTGACATTCCACAATGTTGTGTACATAACAACTCTACTTCTCCATCCACTGGTTCCCCCTAGCCAACCCCCCCCCCCCCCCACCCCTTGCTCTCCACAACCCATAAACAGTGACATTACAACAGTAAAATTATCATTTAAAACAAATATAAAAGCGATCGTCGACGTCATCTTCCTTTTCATCATCTTCATCACCACCATCATCTCTCACCCTGTTGAAGAGGCAGTTGAAGTCGACGTGGACAGTGTCACCGTTAGTGGAGTCAAACAGGATGTTTTCACCGTGGCGGTCGCCCAGACCCAGCACGTAGCCGATCATGCTCATCACGGCGCAGGTCCTGGCGTAGGCTGTGCGTGCATTGTACCTGAAAATGAATGTAACAGATGATTACATTCTTGAAGTATGTAGAACGTTCTATGATGTAAGACATTTACTCCGGTGAGGAATGTTATTTTTATTAGTTGTTAACTGCATCATTCTGGGATCTCCTGCATTTTTCTACATTGATAGACTACATAAGATGCTTGTCTGGAGGTGGAGTTTTTTGTTTCAAAAAAAATATTTTGTATGCCATTGTTGATGCTGTTTGCTGAATAAAGTTGGAATAACGACCCTTGCCTTGTTGCTGAGTGAAGGGGCTGCGTAAATAACGAATTCCAGTTATACAAGATTCCAGCATCGGGGTTGAATCAACCATTGCTTTGTAACAATGATACAGAAGGTTAACGATGGACCCTGTCTTGCCATGAAGCCAGCCTCAGTGACAGTCTCCTGAAGGAGACCAGGCATGTAATGGACCCTGTCTTGCCATAAAGCCAGCCTCAGTGACAGTCTCCTGAAGGAGACCAGGTTAAAGGTGGACCCTGTCTTGCCATAAAGCCAGCCTCAGTGAAAGTCTCCTGAAGGTGACCAGGCATGTAATGGACCCTGTCTTGCCATAAAGCCAGCCTCAGTGACAGTCTCCTGAAGGAGACCAGGTTAAAGGTGGACCCTGTCTTGCCATAAACCCAGCCTCAGTGAAAGTCTCCTGAAGGTGACCAGGCATGTAATGGACCCTGTCTTGCCATAAAGCCAGCCTCAGTGACAGTCTCCTGAAGGAGACCAGGTTAAAGGTGGACCCTGTCTTGCCATAAAGCCAGCCTCAGTGAAAGTCTCCTGAAGGTGACCATGCATGTAATGGACCCTGTCTTGCCATAAAGCCAGCCTCAGTGAGTCTCCTGAAGGAGACCAGGTTAAAGGTGGACCCTGTCTTGCCATAAAGCCAGCCTCAGTGAGTCTCCTGAAGGAGACCAGGCATGTAATGAAACAAGAGGAAACTTAACCCAAGTGGCCAAGCCCATGGCTGAAACTGCCTTCTCTGAAAGTGAACTGGTCTGGTGCCAGCAGTATGCTATTTTGTAACCATGTGGAATTTGTAAGTCACTGCGCTCCTCTTTTGCATTTAGTTACTTTCATATCTAAGCTTGGTGTTAGCATAAACTAGGGCCACGAATGTGACTTCGTTTGTGTTATGTTTAACTGGATTTGGCAGTTTGTAGCTATCCTCGCTGCACAATAAGCTGACTTGAATTGCATCGGTTTTTGGTGATCGGTATTTATGAATGTCTTTTTGTGTTAGGTTGCTGGCCTCTGTAATTGCAGCGATTTGACAAAACGTGCATGTTAATTCTGCGCAGCGCATAGGCGCTTGTTGCTGGCCCCCTAAAGATCTTCGCTTTGTCAAGGAATTCCGCTGCAATTCGTTACCGCGTGTATGCTTTAATCTTTATTGAGTTTTGGTTTTGTCTTCATGTTTTTGTTACTTTATTTTTTTTACTTGCTATTTCTCGTTTATTTTTAGCTTTATTTTGTAAAGTCCTTTACAGTTTAACAGTATAGACTGATTGTGTGATTACCTTCAGTTTATGTGTATGTGTGTATACCATGGCAAACAGTGTCGCTTCTTTTGAACAAGAGGTTAGCACAGTAACTATGTCGCAAACAAAAGAACCCCCAACTAGTTTACGGATAGGCTCGCCAGAATGCTCGGTCCTTCTTTCTTTGGAGATCTAATTGAACATTTTTTGGGGTAAAACTAGGATTCTAAATCTAACCTGTGTAAATCAAAAACCGTTTCCCCCAAAATTCCCCATGGGAGATGAAGGCAGTTATAGAGGCTAATTCTTCGTGTGGTAGATAGCAGCTGATTCACAATGAGTCTTCCTTTAACAACGAATACATTTCAAATAATAACTATGTGCTTTTTAATGTTGGTTCCTTTAGTGATGCTACTGTTGTAAAAACTCTCCTTCAAATGACTCTGGGCACTATTTAGGAGGCAGGCTGGCAGACCTGAGTGACGATCACAAAAGGGGCCTCACAAAAAAAAAAAAAAAAAAAAAAAAAAAAAAAAAAAAAAAAAAGGCACCAAAGACAGGCCATGTATGGTGCAGATGAACTGTTAGAGTACATGTAAAGACAGTGACCATGTAAGGTGCCAATGAACTGTTGAGTACATGTAAAGACTGTGACAATGTAAGGTGCAGCAAAAGGATTAGATAACAGTGATGCATAGTAGTCGGGTGGAACATACCAAGAAGTAGGGTCTGGAAAGGTGCGTAGGAACCACTCTTTGAAGACGACGGGATGACGATGAAGCAGTTGCTCTTTGTACACTTTGAGCTTGGTCCTGCACAAGTCAGGCAACACATGCAATAGACCTAGACATACAGACACGCGCACGATCAATGCTTACCAACAGTGCCTTTGGAATCAACGTATTCAGGGATTTTACCCTATCAACAGGTTAAAGGTAATCACACACAATCCCATAAAGAAAATCAAACAATGCTTCATCTTCATCTGCAAAGGATGGATAATGTCCTGTACCTGACATCAACACTGCTAGCATCAGTCACTTCCTAACAATGCGCAACATGGTTTTCAGCCATGTAGGTAAAAGTCAGCATGATCATCATAAGACAGAAAAATATAATAATAATAATAATAATAATAATAATAATAATAATAATAATAATAATAATAATAAAATTGATTAATACTGTGGTCATGTCTCCGTTACACGGATTGAAGGGGCATATACTCAATATCGGCAGTCGTAGCAGGCATGGCATGTTTCAGTCCTTTGCCAGACATCCTAGTACCTTTGTTTGTACAGGCGTCTATAGATATAGCAGATTTTATTTATGAATTTATTTATGGAAACTAATGACCTGTCTTAACTGAAAGGTACGTGGAACCGAATTGGGGATTAAAAAAAATTTTTTTTTAAAGGTTGAGGAACCTAGGTTTGGGATGTGAGAACCTCTTAAAAAAAAAGGCGTTTGAACCTCCATCAACTTTCCAATCAAAACAGGTCATCAGGGATACTGACTCAACATCAACTTTGCAATCAAAACAGGTCATCAGGGATACTGACTCAACATCAGAGGTCAGTGCAGGCATGACATTTTTCAGCTCCTTGCCGGACATCATACTGCCTTTCTCCTTGTACAGGCGCGTGACGATGTAACGCAAGCCCTGCGTGTTATTCACCCACTCCAGCAACCCACACTCCTCGTTCAGCGGGGTCACCGTCTACAGGGCAAAGAGGTCAAGCATAGGCACACGATGCAGCACTATTCTTGTCTGGTGTTCATAAACTAATAATAATAATAATGTAGATAATATTAATAATTATAATAATAATACTAACAATAATAATAATAATGTCAACATCAATGACAATCATTGTAATGTCAATGCTACTACAAATTTAATGGTGCAAGAATTAAAAGGTGTGTTGTCAGAGGCCTGCTCAGAATTGTAAGTAAAAACGTATCAAAACCAAAGAAAAGTGATCATTTTAGGCAACGGGCATGTACAAGTACAACCAGACCTAGCATAGCAAAGCATCGCCAACATAAAGTGACATACACGCCACACAAAGCTTTCAGTCCCTGATGTCACCCATGTACTAACCACAGGTGCATGTGCACCAAGACAGGTGCATGTGTACTTACATAGGTGCGGAGATGGAGCTGCCTACGTCGTGACTCGGCATCCTTGTGCAGAAATCGGTTGACAATGACGTTGAACTCCATCAGACGACAATCCTTGCGCAGGTCATCCTGCAGTCACAGTCAAGTCAAAGTCAACAAGTCTTTATTGCTCAAAACAAGGGAAAACGTGATGTGTCACGAGTTAACCAAATAAATCAAATGTGATAAGACTGTACCACCTTTCTATACTCATCACACGTACGCTAAATCAACGAAATGATTTGTTAATACATGTATTAACATACAACCATCAGCACCAAACAATGTTCCTTCCCCCCCAAACAAATACCAGTCTGTAGGACTCTCAGGTATCAAAATTTAAGAGTCCTTTTGCACACACCAGCTCAATCATATGCCTATGTGAGCAGCACTCTTTGGTTCCCCCATATTTTGCTGGCTGCGGGCTATTTATAGCTTGCCTACACCCTTCCAGTGAAAGGAATAGTCCGTTAGGTGGCCTATGACCCCCCTTACCCCCCCCCCCCCCCCCCCCTAGGGAATTTATGAGACATATATCCGCAGGTACCCTGGTCATCAAGTTACTGATTGCCGGTTGTTTGGTTTTGATAAACGGGTGGGTTTGGGTACCAGACCGCCCAGAAGGGCCCATTTTTCCTTCTTTGGGCCCTATATTTGCAATTGGGCGGTATGGTTCATTGGAGAGCTGTTGTGTTAAGGTTTATCAACATAGTTCTAATTAGTTTACAGTTTTGGAAGATAATCGATTGTTGTTTGTGTTAGTATGTGTTTTGTGATAATATCATGTTCATTAAGGGCATGGCTGGGGTACGCCTCTTGGCGTAAGGGTAAAAACCCGTTTTCACAGTGGTGTTTCACCCGTCCCCTATACGCTTATGTGTCCGGGGACGTTAATCTATAAAACTAAACTAAACTGCGACCTATACAGTTCCGTTTTGTTTTCATTTGGCCTATTTTAGACATGATATCTACATGACTTATGAAATCTAGCAGTTGATTCCAAGTGCCTGATGAAGGTACTCGACTTACTGGGGACCTGGTACCCTGATTTGGGTAAGAATACCCTCCGAGAATTACCCTTCTGTGCGGTCTCTATCTTAAACAACTGAACACTTCCCCTTGTGGACCAAACAAGGCAAATACCGTCTAATGCCTTTGTTATCAAGCAACTGATTTTAGGCTGTCTAGTTTTGATAGCCCCAAATTGTGGCTGTAGCATTTACAGATGCAAGGGTACCCCCTAAAAGCAGCTGTTCACATACTCTGTAAGTGTCATGTTTTGGCACTTCTGCTCACTTGTGGCAATTTTCTTGGTTTTTCATTTTAAAGAAAATACAATCACATGTAAAATAATCGAAGGTTGCTTGACATCAAGAAAATCGCCACCCCCGTTTGGGTGCCGGGGGTTTCAGTATAAATAGTATCCCCACTTTCTGGAAATTTAGTGCTTTAAATTCCCACTGTCGCTGTCTTTCTCATTTGCTCTTTCTCATTCCTGCTCTGTTCTATCAATCTGCTATACCATCTTCTTCTTCGCTAGACCAGTCACCTACCTTTCTTCTTGAAAACTCTTCCGGGACAAGATTCCTTATTTGTGTATGAGGTCTGTTGGATCAGCTTGGAAATATTGGACGCTTTCTGCCAGGTGGTCACTATGGCTTCCTATGATGTTATTATTTAGCAATGTAGGCATTTTATATGTATGTGTTTTGTTGATATTTTATAATGATGTTTGTATTCTATTTGTTTTTGTAAACGGGGGTTCGATAAATTAGAGTACAGCCTCAGCGTCCCCTGCGTGGGATGTCTTTATTGTAAAGTGACTGGCTGGTAAAGAGCTTTCAGTTTTACCACTAGGGTTGTTTCAGCAGATCTTTTATGCGGATTGGGGGTTGTCCGGTCCTGATTTGGCTCGGAAGAGTCCGCTGGACCTAAAGCAATAACCATGTAATGTAATGTAAAGAAAATCGCCAAGCACATTGGTGAAGAGATCTGCGCCATCTTGCCGTCTATTCATGCCTACAGCGGTGCGACACGACCAGCGCTTTTGTGCGCAAGGGCAAAATCAGCCACATCAAGATCCTGAAGAAGCATCCTGAGTTCCAAGTTGCATTTGCTAAGCTTGGTGCCACAGAAGATCTCGACAACACAGCACTAGCAGAGCTCGAGCGCTTCACTTGTCTGCTGTGTGGTCTTCCCTCAGATGACATCAACAAAATCAGGTACCAGAAGTTTGTCGAACGATTCTCAACAAAAGAAGGGCAGCTTCTCACTTCATATGATGGTGTAGACATGAGCCTGCTCCCACCTTGCAAGGATTCACTCAGGATGCATCTTGAAAGAGCTCATTACCATGCAATGATCTGGAGACAGGCAGACATACCTTCACCTAAACTGCCTTCGCCAGAGCATCATGGCTGGGAAAAAAGCAATGGGCAGCTGCAGGTAAAATGGACCAAGGGAAACCTGATGCCAGAGGAACTCCTTGACGTCATGCTGGAGACGTCACTTGAGACACTTCTGAACACAGAGAATGAATCTCCAGACACAGATAATTTCAAAGACGTAGTCTTCTTGGATGAGGACAAAAACGACAATTAAAGTAAACTACGGAGCATTCCTTAGTCAAGAACAATAAGAAATGCTTCAATACTTCCAACCCGCTGGTTTTGCAATTCCAGTATTGCCAAAGAGCATTTGTAGTTTTTGATACATGTATAAATTTGATGTATTGGCTGTAATTGTGACTTTAATGCGTGTAGTCATATTTAGTCATAGTGTCACTCTATAATTAACGAAAATGTTCCATGACAGTATTTTGTTGATGATTTAGTTTGTACTTAAGTACAACGTACAGTAAAGATTTGCCTATGTGTATGACATAGCATCAATTTTTAGTATCAGAAACCAGTTCTGCAATTTAATATCAAAAACAAGGTTTTAGTTTACTTTTTGTTTCTTCAGTAAATGAAAACATTTTTATTTTATGCTTAGAGTGGTTGAATGGTTGTGATAAAAACCACCTTTGCTGTTAATGATACTTTACTTAAAATAAGTCAAAACCTGTTATTTTCTGTAACTGTTTCTTTGTTTGCTCTCTCTCTCTCTCTCTCTCTTTCTCTCTCTCTCTCTCTCTCTCTCTCTCTCTCACTCTCTTACTCTCTCTGGGTTCTTTCATTTAAAGATTATTACAATCAAAATTGTGTAAAGACCTCACTAGTGCAATGCAATGTTGTGGTAAATAGTCCCGTTGGTTATAAGGGTCAAATGACGTCATAAAAACAACAGGATAGTTCATTCAGTACTTCCACAATTGTATGTGCGCCACAAAGGAGTTAAGAACTACAACCACAATAACAAAGAAAGTTGTTTACAACTTGCAAACATAAGCTTTTTGGCTTTAGGAAGCAGAAAGGTATGATTCACAGAGGGAAAATCGACTTTGTAAAAACCTTTAATTTGTACCCCAGCCATGCTCTTAATGAACATGATATTATCACAAAACACATACTAACACAAACAACAATCAATTATCTTCCAAAAACTGTAAACTGATTAGAAATATGTTGATAAACCTTAACACAACAGCTCTCCAAAGAACCATACCGCCCAATAGCCAATATAGGGCCCAAAGAAGGAAAAATGGGCCCTTCTGGGCCGTCTGGTACCCAAACCCACCAGTGTACAAAAACCAAACAAGCAGAAATCCAAAGAAGGTATGATAGGCTAACAGAAAAACATAGTCTACAAAATTCCCTAGGGGGGGGGGTAAGTGTTTCACTTCCTACCTAACGGACTAGAAAGGAGCACCGGCAAAGCTATCGGCAAAGCTATTTATAGCTAGCCTGGCTGACCTAACCTCAAAACCTAAAAGCTTTGGTTGAGTCGGTGTATGCAATTTGATGAGCAGTGAAATTATTACATAGAGGGAGTATACAAAGCGCGCATGCGATTTTAAAGGATGGCAACTTGCGACTCAACCTTGAATCGTCTGCTATGGAAGTCTTTTTTGGGAGCGAGGCGGTGAGAAGGGGTGGGGGATTGGCCGCGATTTTGTTGGCCACTCATTTGTCATACTTTAGGTCTACGCCATTCGGGGAAAATATGTACGTCTGCAGGACGCGCGCATGCCAACTTTTCTGCGTCATTTTGTGCGTCATGGGGAACACTGACATAACTATCACCGTCTTTGCTGTCGCACCTTGGGTTTGCACATCATGACGTAGAGATTGCCGTCACTTCCAACCATCGTGATTTTCTTCGGCCGCTGCAGGGATGACAGAATCTCAATCTGATACAAATCAAAACAAGCACAAAATAAATTTTAAAAAATAATAATAATATAAAGTAATAAAAATAATAAACAAATATCACTTTAAAATGAGAGGAAGATTTTCAACAAGAAAAACAAAACATCACACACACATTCAAAGTAAGCACACAATAATGACCTGCCAGTGTTCCCTCCACACACAAAAAATGAGAGTCCTTGGGACTCCCAGGTATAAAATTTTAAGAGTCCTTGTGCAAATTTTGAGAGTCCCCAAATCGGAAAAAGAAATGTAAAAACAAGTCCAAGCCTAACTTTTTTTTTTAAACTCTGTTAAAGCGTCACATTAGTTATCATAATCATATAAAACAAAAAAATTAAAACATGTATTAAATGACAACTCCCGACACAATCTTCAATCGTCTGCAATGGCAGTCTAAGTTGGGTTCTGATTCTGATTATGCCGTGAATTAGTTCGCCACTCGTTGGTCGTATTTTTTACTTCAGCGATTTGAAAAAAATGTGTGCGTCCACAGGACGCACACATGCAAATTTTTCTGCGTCCTTTTTCATATTTTGTGCGTAATTGATGCACTACTGTGCGTAATCGGGAACACTGGACCTGCTGTTTTTGTTTGAAAAGTAACTCCCTAGTGAACAAAGCTGATAGCGTGTGTAAACCCAACTGCATTGGCATCAAGCAACGTTTGTCGTGATCCTTACAGTGGTAGAAAGTACAGCGACTAGGGCAGCCTATCATGGCCAGTCACTTGACACTAAGCTAGCTCAGCTGAAACAAGACATAAGACATGAGACCAAGTGTCAGGCACAGGGCCTTTATGACAAGGGCCACCATTATGGAAGGCTTTGGTCACTGTGACAGGAAATCAGAGCTCAACGGTCACATTCTACCACTGTACATTGTGTTTCATGCAAAAGCAGCACAAGTGACCAAAGTTTTCCCGCAATGTTCAGTAGGGAGTTACTTTCCAACTACCCTGTAAAAACACGCCAGTGTTATGCACGGCTTGTTGTATTCGTTTCCTGCGCATGCTAGCATTTGCGTGTCCATGCTGCTGACATACTGACCGTGTCCTCAAAGCCCCGGATAAACACCTGGTGAGCAGGGAAAGCGCTGTGCTGTGAGGGACAGTCCAACGCTGGCGGCAACGTCACTGTCATGGCCGACTGTAGTGGCAACAGGATTTGACTGAAATGACTGCACAGGACAACACAAAGTTATACCAATATCACAGTTCAGCTTTCTTGCTCCTGACTGAGCGGCAACATTCTATCAGAAATGTTAAAAGGTGTGCTTTGTGCCCAGCCTCGATTTAGTTTTCATCTCTTCAAGACCCTTAGGACATCGAACATTGGAAATACATCAACATACAAACCCCTATTACACAAGGTTCTCAAGTATCTATGCTCAAAAACGCCAAGCAGAATAATAAATAATAAATAAATAAATTATAAGTAGCTTTTTAAAAAAACAATGACTGACCTATCATCCGTTAAGCGTTTGAGAGTCTTGAAGTGTTGCGACATGCTAAGTGTGGCCACACTGCGACAGTCCTTGTCACAGACTTCTATCAGTCTCTCCGTCAACTTGGTCCCATCCTGCACATCGTGATAGTTTGGTTCACCGATTAAATGAATGATTGGTTGGTACACTGAACACGGCTGAAACTTCCTTCACTGAAAGTAATCTTTCAGCCACCAGCTGTAAGCTATTTTTAGCCACAACAGCAGGTCAAAGCCATGCACAGCCAGCGTCTCGGATCAGTTCAGCCAGCGATAAGAGACAGCACAAGGGTTATTTTTAGCCATAGCCTGAAAGTACCGCATATGAACAGCCGTGTGAAAGACTGATCCCTAAACACTGATACATTTAAGACTATTGATTTAGGTCCCTACACATCTTCCCTGGGATTGTTATCTCTCCCAGCATGCTGTTTCACCAATGTTGGGTCTGAGCATTAAAACTTCCATGTTCACTCAATTCAATTCACAAACTATCAAAGGGAGTTCAGCATCAGATATCAGTCAAATTTTATTGCAACAATGCTAAACTCATGCAAGCAGACGTCAAACACTTTAATTAACATTGTTTTCAAGGAAGATAATGGTGGACAACTGTTGAACTTAGAAAAGGATTATCTCCCATCCAAATGACGCTGGCTGCTGGTCAACTTGGATGTAGTTACCTCCCTTCTCGTCACTCTTGTTTACATCCGACAACTACGTTAAGAATGAACTGTGACAGTTACCTCTGTGTTACCTCCCTTCTAAAATGTCTGTCACAGACTGGAGCAACAGGAAGAAAGCAAAGCACACTGAATAACAAATCTAAAACCAGAGAACAAGGCCCAACAATTTCCATAAAGAGAAGTAACCTGTTTTTCCTTTAATTATCTCAGATTCACTGATTGAAAACACACAAAGAACAAAAATTGGCAGACTCTTGTCCCTTACTCACATTCAACAGCTTGTCCAAGTCTGGATTCTTTTGTCTGCAACCAAAGGCCATAAATCATCCATCATGCCCAGCACAACACTATGTGGCGCAGTAATGTAGCGGTATGTGCACTCACTAGATGCATTTTATTTTAAGCAATGTTTGAAGGAATGTTTACAGAAGTTTTGAATGTCCATTTTGTGTATTAAAGTTTTGATGTAGCCCCCCTACCTGTCTACTGCGCATTGTGCAAAGGCCCTACTAAGTCTCACACAATTAATAATAAACTAATCCAAACTAAGCAACTGAGCGAGATTGATACTTGGGTGACCATGCAAACGACACCCACATAATGAAGCAAGATGATGACAGACTCCAGTCTTCCTAGCTGTAAATGGGTACCTGGATCTGTTTTGAACCCAGGAAGATATAGCAGCAAGGGAGGTGAGAGTAATAACTCTCTTCCCCTCTCTTCTTCGCTGCTCTTCAAACATAGCTACTTTCAAATCCAACTTGAAAACTCATCTCTTCCTTCAATGTTTCCGATCTTGCCTCCCATCATCATATACCGCCACCTCCTTTCATCACCCTTTCTTAGCTCTCCCCTCCTCCCTCCCTCGTCTCTTATTCTTTATTTTGTATGAAGCCGGATGTTTAGAATCAAAGCGTGAGTACTGCGCTTTGAACTGATATTGTTCCTTGAGAAAAAGCGCTATATAAATAGCCTTATTATTTTAATAATTATACAAAAAACTCATATATTATCATACAATTCCTCATAGATCACATAATCACTTGAGCAGCAAAATAACATTTTCCTGAACAGTACAAAATTATACACACTTTTACTTCCACAGACACACCACACTACACCATTAAAGCCAATTTCAAATAATGTCAAAGCTTTGAAGTGGAAGCTAACATGAAAATCTTACTTTGCTGCAGTGAAGATTTCCTGACAGCGTTTGGACCTTACAGCGTACGATGACTGTAAAAAGAAACACACAGTCAAATATACACAGCTGTAGAAGTTGTATTTAACTGTGGTTGTTATACTGTTAGGGCCAGGGAAGGGGAATGGGGAATCAGTGAACAACAGAGTTGATGGGTAATACCCTATGGTAACAAAGTTGTGCAACTGCTATATTGCGTGTATGTGCAAGGATATGAATGTAGGCGTGCTTTTATTGTCTCGTTCTATTTTGTTTTCCTATGCCATGTCTTGTGAACATCTGCCACACGCCACATTTGCCCTAGTTTTGTAGACTAAAGGTTTGTTGACTAGAAAATGCTATCCACCAACATCAGCATCTACAATCTTTGTAGGAAAGAAAAAGAAGACATGGCAAAGATTGAAAGAGCGTGATGACAAAAGCAGCTAACATCTAGCCTATGTCTGGAGTGTAAAGGGAGATGAGTCACCATAAGTCCAAAGCAGATGACATTTTCAACCTCGGATGCAGTGCTTAGATTCAAATACAGCTGGACTCCAATTATTGTTCTTCGTGCACATTGAGTATGACTGTTTGCATATCAAACTTGTAACTGTAGAAGGATGATTGCAGTTTTTTATAAAAGATTTTGTTTAGATTAATTATACATTGTTTATAGGGTCCAGCGGACACTTTGCAATGCGCTGGACTTTATAAACAATGAACTAAATTAAACTAAATCTTTAAGGATTGCAATCATCCTCCTACAGTTACAAGTTTAACAACTATACAACAAAAATCTTGGCCATTTGTAACATCAGCAACAACAACAACTAGGCTACCTTGGAAACGGCCATCATCATCCACATGGCTTGCTGCGGGAAGGTGGCCAGTAGCCTGACAATCAACTCCTGCAGGATCTGCGACACCTCTGGCTGGGCGTGGCATATGCGAGACACCAGCTGGGGGAAGGCGGAAAAAAACTGATACGGCGCCAGCGAGTCCATGTACTGCTGCATGATCTACAAGCATGACGGCCACAGTGTAAAAGCATAAAGAAGAATCCTACCCCAGTACTTTAAAATTAACATTACGCCTTTATTGGCCATCATAAACTAATGACACTTCAACTACTGGGATGTGTTGGAAACCATAGCCTAGAAAATAAAAAGGATTTGAAAAGAGTCCAGGATTTAGTGTGGTCATAGTAGAGTTTATAAATCCACATTATCACCATTACATATAAATTAAACTATTAAACTAATACCATCAAATATCATCTTAAACTAATACCACCTATTATTATATTAAACTAATACCACCATACATTATATTAAACTAATACCATCATATATTAAACTAATACCATCATATATTATATTAAACTAATACCACCATATATTATATTAAACTAATACCATCATATAATATATTAAGCTAATACCATCATATAATATATTAAACAAATACCATCATATATTAAGCTTAGTTCGTAGAGCGCCTAGCTCGTGTTACATAGTTTGCGGGTTCGATTCCCGGTTGCCCACAAAGTTTGCGGGTTCGATTCCCGGTTGCCCGGACATTAAAAAAAGGCTGTGAGCACTGGCCATCTTACTGTTGCTATTAGTAGGATGGTTGTTTCAGTGTATCCTATCCCATCCTATCCCATAAAAACATTCCATGATCGTTGACTTTAACCAGCGCACTCCATCTTTCTTTGTCCTCAACAACCCTCATGGCTTCGCTCAATGTCAAGACAGTCTATTCTTGAATGCTGTCTTCCCACCTATTTTTCTGTCTCCCTCTTCTTCTGCCTTGCAGGATGACACACCGTTTCAGTGTATAGTTTTCCCTTCTCCCCCATCCCTGGTCGCCTAGGATTGTGCTCAGTTGACTGAGCGTCAGACTGTGCGCCCAAGGCAGCAAGTTGGCATCTCGGGCAGCTTGAGTTAGATTCTGTATTGTGGAGACCAGGCCTGTTTGCCACTATCAGGTTGTTGTATCTGGCAAATTCCAACAGTCTCAGACCCCCTGCCATTTGTCTCGTTGTTGCAGTGGGGTCCATATGTGTCTTCCCAGTTGTGGTGCGCATCTTGGCCAACCTTGGCATTCCAGTCGCCTTGCACTATGACTATGTCCTTCTTCGGCACTTTGTCAAGGACAGCCTGTAGATGTTCATAGAAATCCTCCACTTCGCTGTCGTCATAGTCTGATGTTGGGGCATAGGCCTGTATGATGGTGATGTTGAAAGGGGCTGCTCTCAAATGGATGGTAATGAGTCTACTGGAGACTGGGCGGCAACCCATGACAGTGGCTAGAATGTCTTTGTGGACCAAAAATCCAACGCCGTGTTCGTGCCTGTCATCTCTACCGCTGAAATAGAGCTTGTGGCCTTTGTCGGTCGTTGTTTCACCTAGGCCTTTCCAGCGCAGTTCGCTGATACCCAAAATGTTCCATCGATAGTGGTCCAGCTCGTGGGCAAGTTCTTTTAATTTTCCTTCCGCAGTTAGGGTCCTGAAATTCCAGGTTCCTATGACGATGTTGTCTCTTGTGCGGAGCCAGTTAAAGTTGTCCATCAGTAGCACACTTATCACCTCTGTCCTGGTGGCCAACAGAAGGCGTGGTCCTTGGTGACCTGGGCAACGACCGATCCGATATGGAGTGAGTGGTTGTTTTCATCATGCAGCGTGTCTTGGGCAAGAAAGGCCTGGCAAGGCCCAATCCTCTCCAGGCTGTTGGCCACAGCTGAAATCCACGAGCACAGTGTGGTTTGCCTTGGCCCCGAGCACGTGGTTGTTGAACCTGGCCGGTGACTTCTGTGTAGAAGACTTTCGCATAGTGATGCCGTGCTGACATAACCGCTGTTAATCGCCTCTTAGACGCACTGGGAAACATTGGGTCTATTCTATTCAGTGTCCGAACCCACAGAGCAAATATATTATATATATATTAAATATATATATTATATATATGTTTGAAACACTATGTTGTGCACATTCAGCATGACTTTGTGACATGGAATTTCTACGCCATACAAGTCAACATCGTCATCGTAATCAATATTTAAAAAATCGTTATAATTATTACCAAATTTTGTACATCTTAGCGAGGTGACAGTGTACAACACAAATTCTTTGTGCCAGTTGGGTTTCTTTTTTTCTCCATATTATTATTATTATTCCATAGGCCTATGGAATGGAAATAAGTGCAGAGAAGACCAAAATGATGACCAACAAAACCAATGGCATCAACATGGACATCCAAGTCCCAGGCCAATCCCTCAACACGTGCATAGCTTTAAATATTAAGGGCCATTGTCCATTGTATTAAAAAATGGGTCCCGAGGAAGTTCTCTCCAGGAGCGCACAAAAAACTGCTGCCCTGACAAGGTTGAAGCCCATTTGAAAAGACAAGACCATCAGTCTACATTCCAATGTAAGGCTGCTGCACTCCCTTGTCATCTCCATCTTCCTATATGCTTGCAAACATGGACCCTCACAGCAGATCTACAACGAGGGAATACAAAGTATGGAGATGAGGTGCTACAGAAGACTTATGTGCATTTCCTATATCCAGCAAATCACCAATAACGAAGTCTGACAGACCATCACACAAGCCATTGGACAACATGATGACACGCTCAAAGTGGTGAAGAAACATAAACTCTGATGGAACGGCCACATCAGCAGAGTGTCAAGCCTTGCAAAGACCATCCCGAAGAGGGAGACAGAAAAAGAGGTGGGAGGACAACATTCGAGAATGGACTGGCATGACACTGAATGAAGCCATGAGGGTTCCTGAGGACGAAGAAAGATGGAGTACGTTGGTTAATCATCTGTGGTGCCCCAATGACCTACAAGTTAGGAGAGGATAGGATTATCATTATTATTATAATTATTATTATTATATTTATTATTACATTATTATTATTATTATTATTATTATTATTATTATTATTATTATTATTATTATTATTATTATTATGTCTACATCTATCTTTGGCGATATGGTTTAAGTGCTTTGAGCAAACATATTGTCAGATTTTGCCCTACATAAAAGAAATTAAAATTTGTGTTATTATTATCGCTATTTTTGTTATTATTTTTACGACTACCATGGTACCTTGTTAATCCTGGCCAGGTGTGTACGCACAACAGAGATTTTCTGTGACTGTGCCTTGCTAGCTCTCTCCCGCCTCTCCAAGGTATAGCAGGAGGCACCGTAATCCAGCCACAGCGACAACATCTTGGGCATAGCCTGGTAAATGTGGTGGTTGCCGTACACTAGCGTGTTGCCATAGTAACGCACCATCGCTGTGGCAAACTCCCTGAAACAACGGCACCGAGGCATAGGCTTAACAAAAACAACAATCCTAAATGCTACCAACACTTGTACATGGAAGCTAATCCTTTATGGGAGGAAGGAGGGACAGGGAGGAAGGAGGGACAGGGAGGGGGGGGGGGATAGAGAGAAACTTGGGAGGAATGGAGAAGAAGAGAGACAGAAAAAGAGGTGAGAGGACAACATTCGAGAATGGACTGGCTTGACATTGGGCGAAGCCATGAGGAGGACAGAGAAAGAAGGAGTACGCTGGTTAAATGTGGTGGCCCAACAACTTTTGAGGTATGGGATAGACAGGGCACAGAAACAAAGTCTACAATGAGCAATATTTGCATGGGACATAATTCATATTCGGATTCAGAGAACGTTATTATCTCACAAGAAAAATGTTAACATTTAATTGCTGTCAGAAAAAGGTCACCAAAAAGGTAACCATAATACAACACATTTATAAAGATACATGATCATGATGACTCACTCTTTTCAACCACCTGTAGCTAAAGTGAAGTCAAGGGTAACAGAACGCTACCAGCGGTAAAACTCATCTACCCGTAAAACTCATCTACCCGTATTTGTCAGGCTGCTTGTCTTTGTCCTCCATGATGGCAATGAGGCGTTCATAGTACTGCGCCAGTTGGAAGTGGCCCATCTCCCAGTCTTGGCACACTTGGATCACCTCTCTGTAACGTTTCACCAGTTCGTTGCTCTCCAAGTTGGACGTTTCCTCGCAGTAACGCCCGTAAAGCAGCAGTGCCTGTGAGATGAGATGGCCAATGATACAAGGTGTATAATCAATAGGGCGAGCTAACGTGTGGGTCACATGTCAGTAACGTTTGACCAGCTCACTGCAGTCAAAGTGGGTCATCTGCTGGCAGTAAGCAGAAGTGCCCAAGATGGACAATAATTAACAATCCATCATAATGATTATGCACAGAAATCAAATTGGACGCAGTGTGCTTTCCAGGCACAAACAAACAACTCGCCATGTGAACACCTGCAATCAGGACAACAAAACCCACTCCATGTCAGGTAAAACACAAACAAAAGAACTTACACTGCCAGGTGAAAAACCATCTGACCTGTGCGTACACCTGTTTGCGTTCTTTGTCGTCGGGGACAACAGGGAACTGGTGGGAAGTCCCTTTCTCCAGACTGAGCAAGGCGGAATCTCGATCATCCTGCCAACAACAATCATCATCATGACGTCTTCGGTAAAATGTACTTCCTCCAACACCTTGCCTGCTCAAAACGCAACAAAGACTCGTTGAACACACACACACATTAACAAACACATGCAAGCACATACACACATATCACTTACATGTGTGTGCATGTGTGTGTGGGGATGTATGTAGGTGATTTTATTTTTCACCATATATGTGCGAGTTTCTTTGTCGAAAACATTTAAAATGAATGTATTATATGGCATTATAGTAATATATAATGATGTATTTTAAAACTATTTCAATTATTGTATTTTTGTATTTTTCAACAAATTTTGATTTTTAAGAAAATGTATAATTGGACATTGCACATGATTCTCCTTGTGAAAATGTATGAAGACAATGAAAGTATTCAGCATGATGTCTTGAACTGCGTTATTTTGCAACAGACCGTTTGCCGCTATGGGCTGTTTTGGAATATAGTACGTTATCAGCTTTTAGGTGCAGCCAGCACAGCTGGTCCCAAAGTAACGCGGACATCAATCTGAGTGTCAGGGGCTGTTGAGGCACGAGCCCACATGCTTCCCAGGCTTGACAGATTTCCGATACTCAGATAATGTCAAGGTCACCTGTTATGGGGAAACTGGCCCATGGGGTTGTGTTGTTCTCAAGTTTGTAACTGTGCTGCGTTATGTGGTACCAGTGCTGGCAGGACAGTCACCTGTTTATGGGAAACTGGTCCATGGGGTTGCGTTGTTCTCAAGTTTGTAACTGTGCTGTGTTATGTGGTACCAGTGCTGGCAGGACAGTCACCTGTTTATGGGAAACTGGTCCATGGGGTTGCGTTGTTCTCAAGTTTGTAACTGTGCTGTGTTATGTGGTAACAGTGCTGGCGGGACAGTCACCTGTTTAAGGGAACTGGTCAAGGGGGTTGTGTTGTTCCTAAGTTTGTAACTGTACGTGTTATGTGGTCCTAGTGCTGGCAGGACAGTTACCTGTTTAGGGGAAACTGGTTAAGGGGGTCATGTTGTTCTAAAGTTTGTAACTGTACTGTGTTATGTGGTACCAGTGCTGGCAGGACAGTCACCTGTTTATGGGAAACTGGTCCATGGGGTTGGGTTGTTCTCAAGTTTGTAACTGTGCTGTGTTATGTGGTACCAGTGCTGGCAGGACAGTCACCTGTTTATGGGAAACTGGTCCATGGGGTTGCGTTGTTCTCAAGTTTGTAACTGTGCTGTGTTATGTGGTAACAGTGCTGGCGGGACAGTCACCTGTTTAAGGGAACTGGTCAAGGGGGTTGTGTTGTTCCTAAGTTTGTAACTGTACGTGTTATGTGGTCCTAGTGCTGGCAGGACAGTTACCTGTTTAGGGGAAACTGGTTAAGGGGGTCATGTTGTTCTAAAGTTTGTAACTGTACTGTGTTATGTGGTACTAGTGCTGGCAGGACAGTCACCTACCACACAAAGCCTGCTTCATCCAAAATCTTGCTACGTCTGGAAATAGCCTAAAACTCATGACGATAATGTCCACTTGTACAGGTCCTGCTTCTCCATGCCGACAGCATGCTCAGGGCGCAAAGGAAGGGAAAATGGGGTTAGGGGAATGGCGAGACAAGGGGGAAGGATGGAGGAAGGGATGGGAGAGAGGTCATAGGTCATAATAACACTACATATCAATCAATCATTGGAGCCACGCCTACTTTTATGAATCACGCTACAAAAATGTGTCTGACCTTCTGCCACAGCCACTTGGCCTTCTCGATGAAAAGCTCTGGAAGGTCAAAGGCGCTGGCTTGCAGTAGACAGCTGTACGCCGTTTGGAGGTAGCCCGCTCTGAAACCAACAATATCCCTCACCATCCATGTGCTACAGAGGCCACTGCTGTGCAAGTGGCAGGACATTCTCAAAACAGTCCATTCAAAACAACTATATCCCATATACACCATGAGATAAAATAAAAGTGTGAAAGGAGAGCAAGTGGTGTTTAAATGTCAGCCCAACCTTTACTAAGGTCTTAGGCAGAGCAATTGAAGATTTTTTGCAATAGCATACCAACATTTCCCTCACTTCCACCAGTCACTTCTACCATATCTGTCTGAGGTACTCACTGCCTACACTGCAACTCCTTCGGATGAGAGTATAAACCGAGGTTTTAGTCTGTGTCGCATGCATTCCATCATAACGGACTTTAAAAATCCTGACGCTCATGTCCTAGACGGGTGAGTGCCGTGACAAGAACACACCCAGCATGTACCTTGGGTAAAGCGCTTCACTTGGGGCTGCTGTACTTTCCAAAATGAAAGTGCCCGAATTTCACCTCGGTAATAATAAAGTTTTTAAAATAAACTCATTCTTTGCGCTCATCAGGTGAAAAACTTTTTGAAAACGCACAAACGTCGGCTTAAAACAATTGGCGAGCGGTCTTTTCATTTTCAAGCAACCAAGGTTTGGAATGCGCTGCCTGCCGGTTTAAGACATTGTACCGAACTTGTTTCCTTCAAGAGCTGCTTAAAAACGCACTTGTTCCTCAAGGCGTTTTCTGTGTAAATAGTTAGAACGGTAATAATACTTTCTGAATGATGCTAGACATATGTAATGCGAATGTTGTGATGATGCGTACGAATGATGTAAGAGCATTGAGTTGTTATTCGAATGAAAAATGCGCTGTATAAATGCAATTTATTATTATTATTATTATTATTATTAACAATCAACAACCATAACTTTTACAGTGCCACTTGTGTTTACCTCCCTTGAAATAAACCAAGAGGCTGCACTTATTGTATATTTAGTCGAAAACAACACAGGTAGATATATATATATCTTTTGACTAAAAAATGCCTGAATCCATTAATGAATAAATTATAATTTATGATGCACATAAATACTTCCACACAAGGATCATGATGATCACAGCGTTGAAAAATAAATTAAAGAAAATAAATAACGGAAAATAAATAGATACACATTATAGATAATTGAAATGAATACTGTCACAAAAAACAACAAATATTATATCATCGAACAAGCAGGCCAGGCAATTAACCATGAAATAATTCAAACAACAGGGACTAAAATTACACAGCACACACACACACACACACACACGCACTCTCTCTCCCTCCCACACACATATACTCTCTCTCTCTCTTACAGCTCTGTTCAACAATCCAATTTGACATGCCTAACAAAACGCTGAAGGTCTACGAATACCCTTGTGAGCGCAGCCCCAGTGAAAGCTAAAGGAAATGACTTTAAAAGCACTAAAAGACAAAACATGAGGTGGTAACGTACTTTCTGGCAATCTTGGCACTCCACAGCCACCAACGGCCGACAGTGGCGTTGACAGTGACATCAGGCGTGGGCGGAACTAAAGACAGCAGTGTGCGACGCAATGTCAGGATGGGTTCCTGGTTCCTCAATGAGGACTGCAAAGATAACACTACCACAGTTTATACAGGACACACAATCATATGCATAGCTGCCAACTTGGTCAAAAGGAAAATCCTGAATTTCTATGGGGGTCCGGGGGCATGACCCCCCCCCCCCCCCCCCCCCCCCCCCCCCCCCCCCCCCCCCCCCCCCCCCCCCCCCCCCACCCCCCCCCCCGCCTCCGTAAAAATTTTCAAAATCAAGATCAAAATCTGTGCAATCTGGGAGTGAAATACATACATTATTTCTTAAGCAAAAAAGTACTTTTAACATTTTTTGGAAATAAAAAAATCAGTCTCACTCTCAACTGTCAGTGAGGGCCATGTTCACTGTAGTTTATATCGCTGTCGCACAAGGTGCAATAATAGTCATGACTGGCTTCTCTATATCACTGGCGCACAAGTTGCAGTAATAGTCATGCCTGGCTTCTCTATATCCCTGTCACACAAGGTGCAATAATAGTCATGCCTGGCTTCTCTATATCACTGGCGCACAAGTTGCAGTAATAGTCATGCCTGGCTTCTCTATATCCCTGTCATACAAGGTGCAATAATAGTCATGCCTGGCTTCTCTATATATCCCTGTCACACAAGGTGCACTAATAGTCATGCCTGGCTATCCCTGTCGCACAAGGTGCAATAGTAGTCATGCCTGGTTTCTCAATATCCCTGTCACACAAGTTGCAGTAATACTCAATAGTCATGCCTGGCTTCTCTATGTATATCCCTGTCACACAAGTTGCAGCAATAGTCATGCCTGGCTTCTCTATGTATATCCCTGTCACACAAGGTGCAATAATAGTCATGCCTGGCTTCTGTAACTTGTGAATATAATGTTTGTTCAGAAGACACACAAAAAACAACTTCCGAAAGTATTGAAACCAAACACATACCCAGTTGGTTACAGACATTTTTAGATTATGGAAACAAAATTGCATGGCTGTTGTCTTTATACTAATAACATTAACATGAGAATAAAATGCTGTTTTCAGTAGTTTTCAGTCCTGCCCTAATCTGATTGCTTAACCATGAAGAGTTTCGTACGTAGCTGATTTTGCTTTTGCAAGCACAGATGGTGTGAAGCTCTGACTGTAGCAGGGACCTTTGATGCTGGATTTTGCCACTCCGTGATGAAATCATAATCCTCTTTATATCTTTTGGAAAACATCGTTTCTCCCGTTTTCCTAGGCATCTTGACTTTCGCTACTGAATTATTAAAATTAACGGTGGACTTTTGCGCCGTGTCGTCGTCTCGCCTCGAGGAAGTTTGTGAAGTTGTAAACTCAATGAGAAGTGCGCGTCGGTCAAACCGGAAGTCACTAAACAACGCGTAAAAGCGCCAGTCCGCAACCCACGCAAAAAATATGCTATTGCCGATACTTGAATTGAAATCCTGAAAATCGGGATTTTTTTGACAAAATCGTGAAAATCCTGATACAGATGAGAAATCTGGGGAATCCGGATAAAATCCGGGGACTTGGCAGCTATGCATATGTCTAAACTTGCTCCCTGTTGCTGGCACCATCTTCATCACCATCACCAAGGCAAATTTCTGGTTTTTAATCGGACAATAAAGTGGTATTGCATTCTACTGTGTCGCCACCATCGCCATCATCACCTCTCATCACAAAAGTTATCATCATCATCATCTTTGGCATAATCACGACCAGCATCACCTTCACTGTCGTCATCATCTGTCTTAATTCCCTAACATCTGTCCGCTGTCTGTCAGTGATGTCCTCATCATCCTCCTCATCCATATCATCATCATCAACCTCCTCATCGACCTGACCTGCACCATCTCCAGACGAGCACCCCACTGCTGGAGCAGGGACTCCATGGAGCTGCTAGCATTGGGCTCACTGTCTTCGCTGGGAGCAGGGAAGTCCTGGCTGACTCGGAAATACTCCTCCACCTCGCTCAGCATGTGCAGCCTAAAATTATTTTTTAAAAACAAACAAACAAAAAACATCAATATTTTAGTTAAAAAATGAATTAACTTTGAGGCTGAACATGTACACTCATAATTAGCATTATCATTATGTCAGACGACGATGACCATCCCAAGGAAAAGGAAGAAAGGGAAGGGGTTGAGGGGAGGATCAACACTGAAACACTAGCTAGGGGGAGGGTCAACACTGAAACACTAGCTAGGGGGAGGATCAACACTACATTACATTACATGATTATTGCTTTAGGTCAACACTGAAACACTAGCTAGGGGGAGGGTCAACACTGAAACACTAGCTAGGGGGAGGGTCAACACTACATTACATTACATGATTATTGCTTTAGGTCAACACTGAAACACTAGCTAAGGGGGGGGGGGGGGGGTCAACACTACATTACATTACATGATTATTGCTTTAGGTCAACACTGAAACACTAGCTAGGGGGAGGGTCAACACTACATTACATTACATGATTATTGCTTTAGGTCAACACTGAAACACTAGCTAGGGGGAGGGTCAACACTACATTACATTACATGATTATTGCTTTAGGTCAATACTGAAACACTAGCTAGGGGGAGGGTCAACACTACATTACATTACATGATTATTGCTTTAGGTCAGCTAGGGGGAGGGTCAACACTACATTACATTACATGATTATTGCTTTAGGTCAATACTGAAACACTAGCTAGGGGGGAGGGTCAACACTACATTACATTACATTACATGATTATTGCTTTAGGTCAACACTGAAACACTAGCTAGGGGGAGGGTCAACACTACATTACATTACATGATTATTGCTTTAGGTCAACACTGAAACACTAGCTAGGGGGAGGGTCAACACTACATTACATTACATGATTATTGCTTTAGGTCAACACTGAAACACTAGCTAGGGGGAGGGTCAACACTGAAACAATAGCTAGAAAAGTATGTTTTGGGCAAAAAAAACAAGGTGTTAAAAAAAAGTCAAAGCAATTTTTTTGTATATAGCACACTTACAAGAGCACAGAACTGCTCAAAGCACTGAACACAACCAGTACTGAATTCAAACAACTCAAATTGCCCACTTGCTGCAACAATTGCACTATCAAATACCCAGGACAATTAAGCCAACCAAAATGACCACCCTATTTACTTCAGCCTGTCACCTGTTCTTTGACAGTAGTAGTAGTAGTAGTAGTGGTAGTAGTAGTAGTAGTGGTAGTAGTAGTAGTGGTAACACCCGTAAACATCAAAAGAAATAATAACATCACACCTAAGTATAAAAAGGAATATTTAAAGAGAAACACACATAAATACGCACACACACACACACATACACACACACACAAAGGAAAACATCGCCATTAAGAATAAATAATGAAGCAATGATTAAAAACAGCTAAAAGTAACAAGTACCACTTAGTGACACGGGGAAAAGAATATGACAGCAAAACAAAACATTAATCAAAAGCCATACATAAGAATTTCTTTTATAAACCAGAGTAACATTGAACTAAAACTATTTAAAAACCATACAGTGCCAACCCCAATAAGCAACAAAAGGATGTGTACGGGTAGTACAGCATTTAAATCAACAACCTTACACAAAAGTCAGTGATGGAACACACACGCACCTGCCCACGCACACACAAATACTCACATATTTTGACAATTTATTGAGAAATTATGACATTACAAAACATGGTCTCATGATAATATTGAAATGTAGGCAGTTCCTATCCTATCCTATCATGTAACTCGAAGGTCGTATGGGCGCCACAGATGATCGTTTAACCAGCGTACTCCATCTTTCCATGTCCTCAGGTTGCCTGATTGTTTCGCTCAGTGTCAAACCAGTCCATTCTTGAATGTTGTCCTCCCACCTCTTCTTCGGTCTCCCTCTTCTTCTACCTTCTTGCACTGTGCCTTGCAGGATGGTCTTAGCAAGACCTGATGATCTGGTGACGTGGCCATACCATCGGAGTTTCCGTTTTTTCACCACTGTGAGCAGGTCATCATGTTGTCCAATGGCTTGTGTGATGGTCTGTCGGACTTCGTCGTTGGTGATGTGCTGGGCATAGGAAATGCCCAGAAGTCTTCTGTAGCACCTCATCTCCATGCTTTGTATACTTCGTTGTAGATCTGGTGTGAGGATCCATGTTTCACAAGCATATAGGAAGATGGAGATGACAAGGGAGCGACTGAATGAAGCTGTCCCCTGAACCTTACCTGAGAATACATTCATATCCACGCAGGTAAGACCCTAGTTCCATGCTAGCAGCTGACAGGGGTCCCATCTGCTCCTGTCTACCAATCTCCACTTGCCGCACAAACTCCTCACCTTTCTGAAACCAACAACAAGATCACCATCATTTTCATCAGCATTATTATTCTTATTTTTTCCATCTTTTCGTCATCTTCCTTGCAAGTAGGTCACAAACTTCATCGAGCGCAGTCGGCATGGTTTCATGAAAACAGGTCGGCTAGCATTGCAACATAAAAGCAGTGTCGCGGTTAGTCTAAAGAAGGTGTTCCAACGATTCAACCGCTTGACCCCTGCATAGCCGTTTTCCTCCGACACTGCCTTTGCGCTTTGTTGCCTGGCTCTAATGTGAATGGTATCTACTATCGTTTGGAAACATAGTTTAAAGTGATGTACTAGAAGTAGATGAAAGTCAACCTACTACTAAACACATACACGTGCATAGGAACTCCACCTCGCTCCATCAAATTAAAATGAAACAAAGTGAAAATCACAGGCCATGAACAATCTGATTTGTTTTCTTCTTTCTTTTTTTCAACTGTTTTCTCATTCTTTCTTTATTCTGTCACCTTATCTTATGATTAATATTCTGTCTCTGTTGTCTTATCGTATGATTAATATTCTGTCTGTTGTCTTATCTTTAATATTCTCTGTTGTCTCATCATTCATATTGTCTCTGTTGTCTTCTCATGAATATTCTATCTTCGTTGTCTTATCTTATGATTAATATTCTGTCCATTGTCTTATCATTATTATTCAGTCTGTCGTCTTATCTCATCATTTATATTCCGACTTTTGTTTTATCATTAATATCTGTCTCTGTTGTCTTATCATTAATATTCTGTCATTTGTTTTATCATTAATATTCTGTCTCTGTCACCTTATCTTATGATTAAAATTCTGTCTGTTGTCTTATAATTAAAATTCTGTCTCTGTTATCTTATAATTAATATTCTGTCTGTTGTCTTATTATTAATATTCTGTCTCTGTTGCCTTATAATTAATATTCTGTATCTGTTGTCTTATCATCTTGTGCTATCTGAGGCACAAGCATAAACACATGCACACTGATGGTCAATACAGCAAGAGTGGCAGGCACAAGCATAAACACACGCACACTCATGGTCAATACAGCAAGAGTGGCAGGCACAAGCATAAACACACGCACGCTCATGGTCAACACAGCAAGAGTGGCAGGCACAAGCATAAACACATACACACTCATGGTCAATACAGCAAGAGTGACAGGCACAAGCAGAACACACGCACACTCATGGTCAATACAGCAAGAGTGGCAGGCACAAGCATAAACACATGCACACTGATAGTAACAGTCAATACAGCAAGAGTGGCAGGCACAAGCAGAAACACATGCACACTGATAGTAACAGTCAATACAGCAATAGTGGCATGCATAAGCATAAACACAGGCACACTCATGGTCAATACAGCAAGAGTGGCAGGCACAAGCATAAACAAATGTGCACACTGATGGTAACAGTCAATACAGCAAGAGTATGGAAATAACACAGTGTCTCTCACCCTGTCCCTAGCTGCCATCAGAATGCGTCCTATGCACACCGGCCAGCTCTTGTTGTCTTCATTCTCCTGTACACACATCACACAAAACAACTTATCACATTAATACATGGTACAACATCATTTCATTTCTTGTGGGTTCACCTGCTTTCTAAACAAGATAATTTCATTCCGTTTGGGTTCGTCTCCTTTTTAAAGAAGAATAGAGATCAGTGGCTGGAACTACCAGCAATATATGATTCTATCCTGAATACAGCTCATCAACAGTTGTGCAGTTCAGCTGCAAGTTTCTACCCTCATTTGCACTGAAGAAGATTGGAATGGGTATGGAGAGGGGGAGGGGAGTATCCTGTCAAAAGGCATTTGCATTTTTTGTAAGTTATCTGTTAATAATCTATACAGAATAAGACATTATGTTAGTGCTTGTCAAGTGATGAGAGACTGCAGTGTAACAATGTACCAGTTTCAACATGGTGTCCAGGGTGTCCCAGTTACACATCTTCCACGCCGCCTCCACACGATGCTGGTTTAACTGCCGCAGCCACTGAGGACTGCAATAACATAGACCCAGTATGTACCATCTTTGCATACCTTTCTACCTACAACACAATAACATAGTCACAGTATGTAACACTAGTTCTACATCACCGCCATAAACATCTTTGCATACCTTTCTACCTACAACACAATAACATAGTCACAGTATGGAACACTAGTTCTACATCACCGCCATAAACATCTTTGCATACCTTTCTACCTACAACACAATAACATAGTCACAGTATGGAACACTAGTTCTACATCACCGCCATAAACATCTTTGCATACCTTTCTACCTACAACACAATAACATAGTCACAGTATGGAACACTAGTTCTACATCACCGCCATAACCATCTTTGCATACCTTTCTACCTACAACACAATAACATAGTCACAGTATGTAACACTAGTTCTACATCACCGCCATAACCATCTTTGCATACCTTTCTACCTACAACACAATAACATAGTCACAGTATGGAACACTAGTTCCACATCACCGCCATAACCATCTTTGCATACCCTTTCTACCTACAACACAATAACATAGTCACAGTATGGAACACTAGTTCCACATCAACGCCATAACCATCTTTGCATACCTTTCTACCTACAACACAATAACATAGTCACAGTATGGAACACTAGTTCCACATCAACGCCATAACCATCTTTGCATACCTTTCTACCTACAACACAATAACATAGTCACAGTATGGAACACTAGTTCTACATCACCGCCATAACCATCTTTGCATACCTTTCTACCTACAACACAATAACAATTCAACACAGATTCACCTCTTGAAATGTTCATCAATGACACCTGGGCTATGAGCTGTTGAATTCTTCCTTAAATGGTGTGTGGTTTTGTTAATGAAAAGAACGGAGTTCCAGAATTCCACAGGTACAGTTTTCCTTTAGAAAACTTCCATGAAAAAAAAAAAATCTACTTCTGAAGTTTAATGTTATATTTCAGACAGAACACTGATGATTGTAACGCTCGGATACATATGTAACAACATACAGACAACGTGAAAATAGACAGGGATACACTCGCATTCACAGACAAAATACAAACTTGTGAGCCTACAGAGACATACATAAACACACAAACAGACAGAGCCAAGACAGGCAAACAAAAGACTCGCTCAGAGGAAGAAACATAATACCCACTTGTCAGCCACAATTCCAGAGGTATGTAGAAGAGCCATGTTGACCTGCCCCATCTCCATCAGCGACCGCACAAAGCCTTGATGCGTGGTCAGTTCATTGGGGGTCACCTGTAACGCTCGCTCATAGCAGGCTTGGGCATCCTGCTGGTGGCCTTGAAACACATAAGCCGCAGGTCATTACCATCAATGATTTTCCTCTCTGTTGGCCTACACTACAGGGTGCTGCGATAGCACAGATTATTCTGCTGCCAGACCTGCTGCCATAACTCATTGGCAGAGCTTTCGCCTGGCACACCACTGACCCAGGTTTGAATCCATTGGTAGGCAAGATTAAAAAAAGGTCTTTTTTCATTGTCCAGCCGACAGCATCTGTATCGTGTGTTTGTGGACTTCAGGAGGGCGTTTGGCCGGGTCTGACATGCGGCTCTGTGGGTGGCCATGGGAGTGTGCGGCATCAGTCCTAAAGTTGTTGAGGTCATCAAGGGCCTGTGTGGCAGGGCTGCCAGTGCAGTCCTCCATGGTGGCGCCATCAGGAGCTGGTTTGGAACAACAGTCAGTGTGTGTCGGGGATGCCTTCTCTCTTCAAAACTCTTCAACATCTTCCTAGAGCGCATCACATCAGATGTCCTTGCAGATCACAATGGCACAGTTGGCAAGGGGGGTGGAGTGGTCTCCGAACTCCGTTTTGTGGATGACATTGATGGATTGCCTGGAGAGGAACAAGAACTTGAACAGCTGGTACAGAGGCTTGACACCACCTCCAAAGCCTGTGGAATGAAAGTGATTGCGGGGAAGACCAGGGTGGTGACCGGCCGCACCTATGGCATCAACATGGACATCAAAGTCCAAAGGCCAATCCCTCGACACAGTGCACAACTTCAAATATTTAGGAGCCATTGTATCAGACAATGGGTCCCGACAGGAAGTCCTCTCCGGAATCGCAAGGACAACTGAAGCAAGCTCTTATTTTTTAAATCCTCTCCAATAAAATCTCAGAGAACGCATTTGCGTCTATTTCATCATCCATATCCGGCATTTTTTCGGATCAGACTTATTCAAAATAGATTAGATTAGATATTCAATGTTTATTGGGTCCAGTGGACTGCCAGGAGCCAAATCAGAACACCATTTATTCAAAAGACTGCTTACCAATGAAAATACCGTTTCGGGATCAGATGTAGGTTAGCTTTATTCATGAAAATAGCACGCTTCGCGATCTTAATTGTACGAGTTACATTGTTTCTAGATTTTTTGTAAATGTCAGCATCTACAGTGAGAGCAGTCTTCCGTTTACGGCATTCGGCTCGACGGCATGCTTGCCTAGAATGCAGCACCTCTTCGTTCATCCATGGGGCAGTGGGTCATTCCAGTACGCATCTCTCGCCTTCTGGAGCGTATTTATCCAACAGCCCAGAAAGAACTTCATTGTAAAGATCAACGAGCACATTAACATCGACCGTAGGGTCAAGAACCAATGGAGAACTAGAAATATCATCTCTGAATTTATCACGATCCATTCTTTTAAGATTGTAACACTCGACAACAACATGGACGCAATAAATCCAATTCAATTTGAACAAGAAAGTGGTCAGACATCAGCAAGTTTTCAACAGACAGGGATCGCACCAGACCAGTAGACTTTGTTAAAATGATGTCAAGTGTATGACAACAGTCATGCGTTGGCTCTGTCACCAATGGAAAAAAAACCACCAGTGGTTCATTATCATACATACATACAAAACGCTTTGTATTGGAACCTAAAGGCGCATCCATGTGGAAGTTCATGTCAACAACAATCAAGACATTTTTTTGTGTTTATTAAGCAAAAATCAGTTAAAAGCTTTGGGAAGTCATCAAAGAAATCCTTACTAGAAAGTTTATTTGATTTCAACGGAGTAAGACGGTTAATTACTACCAGTCGAATGGGCTGTTTACCATCTGCAAGGCATGAATCTAAGTAGTCAAGTGATCTAACAGTTTTCTGCTTACACTGCTTAAGTTTGGAATGTCGATGGCCATTTTATCACCTCAACAAAAAGTCCTTGGTGAATGGATAAAAGTATAACCTAGTGGAGTCATTTCTCTAATCACAACTTCAACACAGAAATCCTTTAGCCATGTTTCATTTAGGCACAGAAGGTTAAGGTCCTTGTCGACAATTCATTTATTTCAACAGACAATTTTTTAATTTTTTTAATGTAATCACTTTTTCTATAGCACTTTACCAACTGCTCAAGGCGCTGGCTGATACAGGATCTAACTCAAACCGCCTGAGGCGCCCACCCGCAGCCTTTGGGCGCATGGTCTGACTCCCACACAACTGAGCACAATCCTGGGCAGTCAAGGATGGGGGAGAAGGACCAAGTGCATGCTGGGTGTGTTCTTGTCACCGGCACTCACTCGTCTAATACATGAGCATCAGGATCTTTAAAGTCCGTTATGATGGAATGTATGCGACAAACAGACTAGACCTCGGTTTATACTCTCATCCGAAGGAGTAGGAAACGGGAGTAAAGTGTCTTTCCCAGGGACACAACACAATGGCCCGGCCAGGACTCGAACCCGGGACCTTCAGATCCGCAAGCCAAAGCACTACCATTAGACCACTGCGCCTCCTCAAACTTTCCATGTTCTTTATTCAGTTCTACAAAAGCATACCAAATTTGATGCAGATCCATCAACATTTGTATTTTTTATGAATTTTTAAAGTCAACTGTTGCATACATTGATTTTTTTTTTCAAAACACTACTTGATATAGAACAGTATATGATTATCAAGTTACTTAGCAGTAGGAGAATTAAACTTCAACATTCGTCCATTCATTGATTCGCTGTGAGACCCAAGTCTTAGAAGAAAGTTTCCAGTGCCTGAAGCTTGCATTGTTACAGTTACAATCAGCCAGTGTTTCCCACAGCTTTTTTTTCAGAGAGTCCTTGGGACTCTCTGGTGCAAAATTTTAAGAGTCCCCTTACAAAATTTGAGAGTCCCCTTACAATTCCTACATTTACCTTGATTTTGATTACCAACATCACGGACACACAAATATGCCTCAAAGTCAAACAAAGCTTAGTTTTCCATGCAACTTTATTGAAAATTATGAATAGCCATAAAACAAGCAACACAACAAAAAGAATACTGTTCTGATAAATGTTACAAAGGAATCCATCATTGACTAGAGGAACCTTAAAATCACATAAAATGACCATTGAACAAACATGAAATAGTCATACGACAATTTACACACATCAATCTGCATGTACTGACAAATTGTCTCTGTAAAAGCAGTTAGTGTTAGAGGTGACTAAGTCGACGACCAGAAGAGAAAAAAAAGAGACAAAAAAATCTGTTCAATACGTATTACAGACAAGATCATCATTGCCAAGTCTAGTGAGAACTGAAAATGATGATTCAACATTTAACGATTGCATCGTCTTCCGCATTTCTGCGGGTTATCGTTTTCTGTAGCCATGTGTCGAGCGACATGTTTCAGCTTTTCGGAAGCAAACAAAAAGGCTGCGCATGCATGTCAGCGCGGTCAGTGGGTAGGGGAGATCACCGCGCTTACTCGGCTCGGGCGCACGATAGCTCAGAGGTGCCGGGATACATAACGGCAGTTAAAAAAAACAAGTTGCGTCCCTTGTGCGTCTCTGACGCACACATGTGCGTTTTGGAAAACACTGATCATCAAACGCCAGTACCAACATTTCTGCACGGTTTCATTCCACATGCAATAGCCAAGTTCTAACAGAACTAAATCATCGTCACTATCGTTTTTATACAAATGAACTGAACAATCCCCAAACCTCTTTAGCAACAAATATTAATTTTTTAGTCACGGATATCAAAAAAGCAAATACATACATAAATAAAAAATAATAAAACCTCTATCTCACCCAGGCTTTCGTGGATGAGGATCTCTTGTAGCAGTGTGGGCTGGGTTTGCCTTACTGCCGCCACTCCAACCACCCCATCCGACTCATTCAGGCACACGTACAGTCTCTGTGACATCGTCATCATCATCACCACCATCATCATCATCATTACCATCGAGGTAATAAACATTGCTGTGATTGGTAGAAAGTATCGCCAAAACTCCCGCTAGAAGCAGGTGAAAGTATTCCCTCCATCCCTTCAAAAAATACTTTGGGCTCGCTTCTAGCCGCGGATGCGAACCGCAGTACTGTTTAAAAGTGACGGAAAGAGTGGAATATTGCTACAAGGGTTCGGGTAAGGGTTAGTTGTAGATCTATCGCTAGCCCTTGCCCTAACCCTTTTCTCTATAAAAATGCTCTTTTTCCATCCCAAAAACCCATTTGCCTTCTTGGATTTCTAATTACCATCATCATCACCATCATCATCATCTTTACTCTTCTTGCTCCTCCTTCCCCTTCATTTCAAAGCAAAAGGTCAAATCCGTCTTATTGTTCCTGACTACCTTCATCACTGCCACCACAAGCACCATCATCTGCACCTTACTCATCAGTGCACATGAGGACCCAAAAGATCTGCCTGACCTTTCAATTGACAGTATTTGAGTTTGGACACTTTATTGACCCTTTTTATCAGGAAATTCTGGGTTGCTTACCCCGGGGAAGGCGTAGTCACAGCCTGTGGCGCGCCTAAACCCAACCTACCTAATATTATTTGTGTTTCTGACATTTTGCTGGGAGAGGAAAGTAGGGCGGAGATGGGTTGGGGGGGGAGGGGGAGGGGGCCTAACAAGAGTACCCAGAGAACCACCCTCCCCTCCCCCCTGTGGCATGATCGATACTACACCAGTCAGTCAGGTACCATTGGTTTCTACCCTGTGAACTGGCTGTCATTAAAAAAATAATAATAACGATATTTATAAAGCTCTCTTTCCTATTAAAAAATCGGTTCAAAGCGCTAATTTTCACGCATAACACCAAAAAACAAAATAGTAAAGAAAAAAAACACAAAACAAAATATATACACCACTATCAATTGTCTGTTCCTACACTCTGCATCAGAACTTTTTTTTTTTAATAACCAACCCTGTGCTTGTCAAAACACAAATCAAAACAGCGAAATGTTAGGGTGTGACCCATGTTAGGTTGTGACCTATGTTCGGTTGTGCCCTATGGCAGGTTGTGACCTAGGTTAGGTTGTGCCCTATGTTAGGTTGTGCCCTATGTTAGGTAGTGACCTATGTTAGGTTGTGCCCTATGTTAGGTTGTGGCCTATGTTAGGTAGGTTGTGGCCTATGTTAGGTAGTGGCTTATGTTAGGTAGTGGCCCATGTTAGGTAGTGGCCTATGTTAGGTAGTGGCTTATGTTAGGTAGTGGCCCATGTTAGGTAGTGGCCTATGTTAGGTAGTGGCCTATGTTAGGTAGTGGCTTATGTTAGGTAGTGGCTTATGTTAGGTAGTGGCCCATGTTAGGTAGTGGCCTATGTTAGGTAGTGGCCTATGTTAGGTAGTGGCCTATGTTAGGTAGTGGCCTATGTTAGGTAGTGGCCTATGTTAGGTAGTGGCCTATGTTAGGTAGTGGCCTATGTTAGGTAGTGGCCCATGTTAGGTAGTGGCCCATGTTAGGTAGTGGCCCATGTTAGGTAGTGGCCTATGTTAGGTAGTGGCCTATGTTAGGTAGTGGCCTATGTTAAGTAGTGGCCTATGTTAGGTAGTGGCCTATGTTAGGTAGTGGCCTATGTTAGGTAGTGGCCTATGTTAGGTAGTGGCCTATGTTAGGTAGTGGCCTATGTTAGGTTGTGGCCTATGTTAGGTTGTGGCCTATATTAGGTTGTGGCCTATGTTAGGTAGTGGCCTATGTTAGGTAGTGGCCTATGTTAGGTAGTGGCCTATGTTAGGTAGTGGCCTATGTTAGGTAGTGGCCTATGTTAGGTAGTGGCCTATATTAGGTAGTGGCCTATGTTAGGTAGTGGCCTATGTTAGGTAGTGGCCTATGTTAGGTAGTGGCCTATGTTAGGTAGTGGCCTATGTTAGGTAGTGGCCTATGTTAGGTAGTGGCCTATGTTAGGTTTTTTATGATTGATTGATTTATTGTTGCTTTAGGTCCAGCGGACTCTTCCGAGCCAAATCAGGACCGGACAACCCCCGATCCGCATAAAAGATCTACCGAAACAACCCTAGTGGGAAAATTGAATGCCCTCCACCGGCCAGTCACTTTACAATAAAGACATCCCACGCGGGGGACGGCTGAGGGTTGACCTCAACTACGCGAACACCCCGGTTACAAAAACAAAATAGAATACAACCATCATTATAAATCATCAACAAAACACATACATATAAAATGCCTATAGTGCGAAATAATACAATCATAGGAAGCCCTAGTGACCACCCGGCAGAAAGCGTCCAACACTCCCAAGCTGATCCAACAGACCTCATACACAAACAAGGAGTCTTGTCCAGGAAGAGTTTTCAAGAAAAAAGGTAGGTCATTGATCTAGCGAAGAAGAAGAAAGTATAGCAGAGTGATAGGACAGATCAGGAATGGGAAAGAGCAAATAATGAAGACAGCGACAGTGGGAATTTAAAGCACTAAATTTCCAGAAAGTGGGGATACTATTTATACTGAAACCCCCGGCACTCCAACGGGGGGAACTGTTGCCGCAGTGAATTAGTCATGCCTACAAAGGCAAGACAGGTTTTCAACTGGGGCTTTCACTGTTCCCTTTATAGGTTAGAACAATCTACAGTGACAAGATTGCTCATGACCCCAAGGGGTCTATGTTAGGTAGTGGCCTATGTTAGGTTGTGGCCTATGTTAGGTTGTGGCCTATGTTAGGTTGTGGCCTATGTTAGGTTGTGGCCTATGTTAGGTTGTGGCCTATGTTAGGTTGTGGCCTATGTTAGGTTGTGACCTATGTTAGGTTGTGGCCTATGTTAGGTAGTGCCCTATGTTAGGTTGTGGCCTATGTTAGGTTGTGACCTCGCCCCACTCACCCCAGCATAGCTGCATAAAAAGCCAGTGCGGGTGACCACTGTGAGGGTGAAGGGAGACACAACAGGTGTGTGTGGACCACCAGTGATAAAGGTGGCTGGCCTATAGAGGGGAAAGAGGGGATGATAGCAAAGATCTGTCTCCCACTCCCTGCTGCCAATGGTTTGTATGTGTGGATGTGTGCCTTAGACACAGATGATGTGTGCCTTACACACAGATGATGTGTGCCTTAGACACAGATGATGTGTGCCATAGATACAGACGGCTGTTTGGATGTGTTCTCAGCTCGTCAGTGTATCAGATGGGCTTGCTGAAAATCAAGGGACTGATTTTCCAAAGCATGAGAAGACGCCTGAATGAAGTTCCCAGGAAAAAAACATCTTGTAAAAAAAAGTTTTCCACAATTTGACTGGCTGGCAACAGAACAGGGAAGGAATCGAACTTCTGGAAAGAGAATTCACTGCCAAAAATGGTTATACAATCTAGGGTGGCAGTGTTGGTAGTTTGGAACTCACGGAAGTGTGCAACAGTACACATCACCACCATTATCACACAACCACCACCACTCCCCCCACACACACACCTACCCCTTTCCTCACCCCACTCATCATCAGCACCATATCTGTAGAAAATCCAGATGAGGGTGGACGTCACGACTACTGCTAGTGATAAAACTGCTCCAAGGAGCAAAACGAGTTTCTGTAGATCATCATCACCATTCATCATCATCCATCATCATCACTACCACAACCACTATCAACATGATCACCCCCGTACCTGTAGAAAGTCCAAGTGTGGGTGGACGTCATGACCGCTGTCAGCGATGAACTGTTCCAAGTGCATGAGGGCTCTGGAATACGCCCTGCAATTGAAGGAGGCCTTGGCCAGGGCGTCTTTCGGGATGCGAGACAGGAAGCCATCCACCGCTCGAAACCCTGCGTCGCTGGCATATGCTGGCACTGCGACAAGAAAAGCTGCATTTTCATCGTTATTAAAGATGGTTTTTATTGAGCATGACATACACTTACATTACAAGGTCACACCATAATGTAATACTGCTGGCACTGCGACAAGAAAAGCTGCATTTTCATTGTTATTAAAGATGGTTAATACAGTTTGCTAAAGGATAACACTGCATCAGGCAATGCTACATAGTCATTGCAGTAGTTCATATTCATAATTCAATGCCACATAGTCTTTGCAGTATTTCATGTTCATAATTCAATGCTACATAGTCATTGCAGTATTTCATATTCATAATTCAATGCCACATAGTCATTGCAGTATTTCATATTCATAATTCAATGCCACATAGTCATTGCAGTATTTCATTTTCATAATTCAATGCTACGTAGTCTTTGCAGTATTTCACATTCATAATTCAATGCCACATAGTCATTTCAGTATTTCATGTTCATAATTAAATGCTACATAGTCAATTCAAAATTTAATGTTCATAATTAAATGCTGCATAGTCATTGCAGTATTTCATGTTCATAATTCAATGCCACATAGTCTTTGCAGTAGTTCATATTCATAATTCTTGACACGTTTCATGTTCATAATTCAATGCTGCATAGTCACTTTAGTATTTGATGTTCATTATTCAATGCTACATAGTCATTGCAGTATTTGATGTTCATAATTCAATGCTACATAGTCATTGCAGTATTTGATGTTCATAATTCGATGCTACACAGTCATGTCAGTATTTCATGTTCATAATTCAATGCTACACAGTCATGTCAGTATTTCATGTTCATAATTCAATGCTACACAGTCATGTCAGTATTTCATGTTCATAATTCAATGCTACACAGTCATGTCAGTATTTCATGTTCATAATTCAATGCTACATAGTCATTTCAGTATTTCATGTTCATAATTCAATGCTACACAATCATTTCAGTATTTGATGTTCATAATTCAATGCTATATTGCCATGTCAGTATTTGATGTTCATAATTCAATGCTACATAGTCATTTCAGTATTTGATGCTCATAATTCAATGCTACATAGTCATGTCAGTATTTGATGTTCATAATTCAATGCTACACACACTGTTGTTGTGAGACAGACAACCACACAAACCATTCGTGTAGAGTAAGGCAACCCATTAAATCAACTGCTTTATTCATCAGATTAACTCCTTCCTTGGTCTGTTTCTGTGAGTTTTTGCCCTTACTCCCAGACAACAACAACAACAACAACAACATTTTACTATTTATTATACAGCCCTGTACCTCTGTTGACCGGGACAGTGGCGGTGATCATCTGGATGCGGTGAGTGCGCCACTTGGTAAGGTAATCCAGCACAGCGAACACAGTCTGAGCACTCACGTGACGTAAGTCTGATGCACTGCTCTGGCGTGTGTCTGCCTTCTGTGCCTGACTGATCACCTCCATGCCCTCACTGTAGATCTGAATAAAGACAGACACAACTCCGTAGTAGTAGTAGTAGAAAGTATTAGTAGTAGTAACTTACATGACATTACATTACACTGGGCGTGAAATTAACTTTTTTTCTTTGAGGGTAAACAGGACCCTTAACTTTTAAAAAGTGAGGGTCCTGTCTGAAATGTGAGGGTCCTAATACATAATAAACAATCGCCCATTGATTGGCCAAAAAGCGTGACTCCTAGCAAATAAAAAAAGACGTACTTAATATTATTCAAGGGTAACAACTCTAGTGACAAATACCTCGCATCCATAGCAACATATAGCGCAATGGGTACTCGACATCGATTTTCGAAGATTTATTATTGCCTTCTACTTTTCACTCAAAAATAATTTTTGCATCGAAGATTTTTCTCAGTAAATATGAATTGATTACTCAACTTTGTAACGTAGTTGACATTTTTTTTGCGGGTAAATCGGGCACGCTAGAAATGAAAAGAGCGGGTCCGAATCAACATTTGAGGGTAATTCGCCCCGGACCCGCCTTAATTTCGCGCCCTGATTACATGATTATTGCTTTAGATCCACCGGACTCTTCCCAGCCAAATCAGGACCAGTATAGCCGAATCCTATCCTTTCCTATCCCAAAACTCGGAGGTCGTAGGGGCACCACAGATGATCGTTTAACCAGCGTACTTCATCCTTCCCCGTCCTTAGCAACCCTGATTGTTTCGCTCAGTGTCAAACCAGTCCATTCTCGAATGTTGTCCTCCCAACTCTTCTTCGGTCTCCCTCTTCTTCTACCTCCTTGCACTGTGCCTTGCAGGATGGTCTTTGCAAGACCTGATGATCTGGTGAATCAGGACACACTAGCCGAATCAGGACCACAAAATCAAGACCACAACTTCGCTGAAAGAGGACTCGCCCCTGATCCGCATAAAAGATCTGCCAAAACAACCCTAGTGGTAACACTGAAGGCACTCCACCAGCCAGTCACTTTACAATGAAGACATCCCATGCAGGGGACGCTGAGGCTATACTCTAATTTATCGAACCCCCCCGTTTACAAAAACAATATAGAATATAAACATCATTATAAAATATCAACAAAACACATACATATAAAATGCCTACATTGCCAAATAATAACATCATAGGAAGCCCCAGTGACCACCTGGCAGAAAGCATCCAATATTTCCAAGCTGATCCAACAACACCTCACACACAAATGAGGAGTTTTGTCCCAGAAGAGTTTTCAAGAAAAAGGTAGGTAACTGGTCTAGCGAAGAAGAAAATAGTATAGTAGATTGGTAGAACAGAGTAGGAATGAGAAAGAACAAAGGAGAAAGACAGAGACAGTGGGAATTTAAAGCACTAAATGCCAGAAAGTGGGGATACTATTTATCAGAGCATGGAATTACCCTTGTTAAAAAAAGAGGAAATACCCCCCCCCCCACCCACCCACCCCACCCCTAGGAGTGTCCGGGGGCATGCTCCCCTGGAAAATTTTTAAAACATATATTACAATTCTGTGCAATCTGGTGCATTTTAGAGAGAAACTTGGCAGTTTAACCCCATAAAAATTGTGCCCTTTTTTCCCTTTAAAAAAAAAATTAAAAAAATATTTATTTATTAACTTTTTCTTCAATAAGATCTGATTATACACGTGAAAACAAGGATTATTTCTAACCAAGCCCACCTCCACCCATTTCTAGCAGTGTCATCCACGAAAACCTCACCACGAATCCCAATTCGCCTCTCCGTTATCTTCGACAACTAAAGCTACCCAGCTACACCAATGTGAATCGCGCTTTTTGAGATCGGCAACCCGTTTAGAGATTCACTGGATCAGAACAAGAAAAAAATTGGTTAGCTGTCACACCTCAATACAGATTTTTTTTCCGCGGAAACTTACAAGATTTATGCGAAAAGCAAGGCCCTGTACCGTGGAAACTCGTGGAAACACAGAGAATTCCATGCTCTGATTTATACTGAAACCCCCGGCACCCCAACGGGGGCAGTAGTAGTAGTAGTAGTAGTAAGTAGTAGTAGTAGAAGTAGTAGTGGTAGTAGTAGTAGTTAGTAGTGGTAGTAGTAGCAGTAGTAATAGTAGTAGTAGTAGTGGTAACAGTAAGAGTAGTAGTAGTAGCAGTAAGAATAGTAGTAGTAGTAGTAGTAGTAGTAGTAGTAGTAGTAGTAGTAGTAGTAGTAGTAGTAGTAGTAGTAGTGTGGGGGCAAAACAGGTCTAAAGCCTTTTTAAATGCCACTTCCTCAACTTGGCAACAACTCAGTGGGTCTGTTGAGCAGGTCATTTTCCTAGGCATTTCATTCATCGTAGCAACAAAACATATGTTTGTATTGTGGAGGTATGTCTAACTGGTTTTTAAACATTTTATGCGTGGCGCATTCGTAAGTGAAGCAGGTGGATTATTCCAGTTAGTAGCAACTCTGCAAAACAAAGTCCACAGAATGCATTATGCTAATTCTATGTTGCCATTTTCTGTCAGCAAAATATTTTTACCTCACTATGAAATTAAACAAGAAAATGGGGCCCGATCATGCTGAACTGCTTCACTAGAAGGTTTATTAATTCAGAGCTGATAATATGCTGAGCTACCACATACGAGTACTTTGGAGTTAAAGTCATCGTTTTCAAATTGCACCGTGTTTCACCGTGTATGAAACTTTTCACCGTTTGCCACAAATTAGTTAGGTCTTTAATGTCACTACAGATAGCTAAAGACAAGGCAGTCACCTCTAGCTGGTCCTTGTCTGACCCTTCCAGCAGAACCGCCAGCACCACGTGTGGCAGCAGATAAAGCGCCACCTGCAGGCTGTGGCGTTTGGTGGCGCTGCATGCTGCAAAAACCTGTCCTGCCACTCGCTGCTGCACCTACACACACACACACACACATACACACAATTTGTCGTTAAATCCTGTCCAACATGTTGTTGGTGAAACTCATCATGCGCTAAACTATCGTTAAAACTTAATTTTCACTCACTTTGTTTCTGTCTGAATTATTTGACAATTGCAACATTCACAAGAGTCCATAACAAATTAAGTTAATTTTCGACTGCAACAATTAAATGCTGAGGTCCAAGCAGATGCAAGAACCAAATAATCACCATCATCACCATGATCATCATCCTCACCACCATCATCATCACCATCATCATCCTCACCATCATTATCACCACCATCACCATCACCATCCTGCTACATGAGCACACTCCGACAGATCCCACAAATGTGTGATGCTTTCGTAACGATTGAGCAGCGTGGCAGGACACAACCTATCAACATAACTTCCTCCCTTGTTAATTTCAAATTTTTTAAATGTGAAAATAACCTTGGCGCAAAGGGAGGAAGTCCAATTGCTGACCCAGTCCAGCAGGTTACTGCCTTTGCGACTGCCAAAGATGGGTTTTGGGAAGTTGGTGGTCTTTTCCGCAGATAGCTTGTACCTGAAAATCACAGCCACAATGCATAACACATTGTTTTCGCAAGCAGTGCTTTGAATTGTGGAATTTAATGTTGCAGTTTCATCCCAAAGTTACATCTCTATCATCTTACAAGTGTTAAAATACATTCACTCACATTCTCTCTCTCTCTCTCTCTCTCTCTCTCTCTCTCTCTCTCTCTCTCTCTCTCTCTCTCTCTCTCTCTCTCTCTCTCTCTCTCTCTCTCTCTCTCTTGAACACAAGGAACAAATCTCAGCTTACTTGGTGTTGAGTAGTGGAGCCAGGATTTCCTGCAGCTGTTCAGTAAAACGTTTCCACAGCTTGTTGCCTCGCGTCTCTGGCTCTCCTCTCTCTGGTGGCTCTATCTTGTAGATCTGCAGCAGCTCTTGCAGTGCAAACGCTGAGCAGTCCTACACATCATCATCATAACTCGTTATTATCATCAATGACTGACGGCTCTGTCATGTAAAGGAAAAGGTATTCCCACAGCCTCTCTTTCCTCTAGGCCAGCTTAGTGTCTATCTCTTCCCCATCACTGCCTTACCTTCCCAAGTTCTAAGCATAGCCAGCTACTCAATCGCAGATCAGTGGACGGACTGAGGTATGTCATGCATTTGTTTCATTCTTTTGTGTCACTTGGTAGTTGCTATCCAAGCACAGTCACCCATCCATGTATTAACCCCCGCTCGACTCAGCTTAACAGAAAACATTGCTAGCGTGTGCCCAAAGCACAAAATTACTGCACCACCAATATTCCATAGCAACACAATATTCCATAGCAACAAGACAGTATTCCATAGCAACAAGACAATATTCCATAGCAACAACACAAGATTTGCTGATTTGGTTTATAACACCACGTTCTGTGACAGATATATAATCCATGTTTATAGGGTCTAGCGGACTGCTAAGAGTCAAATCAGGACCACACAACTCATTCAAAATCAGATTAGATCTCTAACACAATAAACTATGATAAAAGATATACATAAAACTAGCTTTACTGATAAAATTTAACAAGCACACACAAAAATGACATGACAAACCAACATTATGTAAAAATGTAAACAGGTTTTGACCATAAAAATCCAGAGTTGCCAAAAAAGTTTTCAGTAGTAAAAATTCTGAATTTCAGTAGTTTTATGACATTTTCAGTAGCCATACGTCCTCGCATTTTTTTAAAACGAAAACATGCATATACAGTCTGCAACGAAGGTCGTGAAGAGTGTTTCCGCACGAATTATTGAGAGATCCATATCGGGCTTGAAGAAGGTGGCTACCGACTGAACAGGGACTAACTTTTCTGGATCAGGGCAACGACTTTTGTGATGGTTGCCATTCACGTGTCGCGTCACATCGTGGAAGCCGCCATGTTGAATGTTAAATTCTGCCAAGCACGCTGTACAATACACGCTGTGTTTTGATCTCGATGACGCAGTGATGCACGGAAATTTTTCAGAATGCTCTTTCCTGTACTCTTGATTTGCTGTCCTCTTCTTTTTTTCTGGGCTTTCATCGCTAGTTTTCTTTCTTTTTGGCATCATGGATTCAAAATACGCCACACACAAACTTTTCTTCTCGCGCTGTAGAACGTGACTCGGAAACGAAAGTGTCACAGAAAGGTCGAGGTTTTGTGCACCGATTGGCCGTTTGCAAAACCACTTCACAGTGATTGGTAGAATTTCTTAACATGCACTGGGAGCGTGATCTATTACACCGTGCACGTAAACCGAATGACCGTGACCTTGAGGTGCTACGGGAGGCACAGGCGCTCAATAAAACTCGTTAAAACTGTAATACTATTGTCGAAAACTGACTTTCTGTAGTAAATTTTCGATTTGCGTAGCTCCGTAGCCGCGTATTCATTTCCGGAGTAAACTCCGGAAATTCCGTAGTGGTTGGCAACCCTGAAAATCTCACCAAAATATCTTTCTCTTTCATTAACCAGATCAGCACATTCATACATAAAGTGGTGGACAGAAAATGACTTGTCACTTGCAAAGCACAATGGTGGTTCTTCGCCTTTTAACCCCTTACCTGCCGTAATAAAAAAAAGCGCATCTGTACTCCTGTATGCCGGAGCAAAAATTTGACTTTGAGGGTGAGTTCACTAAAATGTGAATAATTCAGGCATTTGAAGGGATATCTCTTAGATATTTGGCAAGTTTTTTTTTTGTAACATCCCTGGCTTCAATTTTAAGTAAAAATAGTTTCATTTGACAAGACATAAATTTTGTTTAGTAATTATTTATTCTTGTTTTTTTCTGTGGTCAGGCATTTTTGGAACATTAAAACACACATCAACACAAAAAATGCAGGACAGAACACCACAAAAAACTGCTATATCATCCACAGAAATAAGCAGGGCTTCCTATAGCTTTCTAACATAGAGGGTCTCAGGGACCCCCTCTTGAGAATTTTAGGGGGTCCCCCAAGTGATGTCAGAGGGTCCCACTAGAGAAAGAGTGAGGGGTATAAAAGTTTGCAGTCTAACAATCACATTGGTTGATGGGGCCGGGTAGCTCAGTTGGTAAGAGCGTCTTGCTAGTAACCGAAAGGTCGCTGGTTCGAATCCCGGATTGGTCAACGTGTGATCATATTATTTTCCCCTTTACCAACAACTGGCCCGCTGGTGTCAGTATAAATCGGTCCAGTAGTCACCTATATGCGAAAGTGTCGTGTGACTATAATCTACAAACAACAATCACATTGGTGGGGGCCGGGTAGCTCAGTTGGTAGGAGCGTCTTGCTAGTAACCGAAAGGTCGCTGGTTCGAATCCCGGATTGGTCAACGTGTGATCATATTATTTTCCCCTTTACCAACAACTGACCCGCTGGTGTCAGTATAAATCGGTCCAGTAGTCACCTATATGCGAAAGTGTCATGTGACTATAATCTACAAACAACAACAACAACAATCACATTGAGGTTGAAGTTGAAAAATGACAAAAGACAGCTGTGATGTGTTTCCTATGGCGTACGAACAGGGTCAAACGCGCGATGAAAAGTATCGATGCTTTACTATTCTCATAAGGATCCATCCGTTTAGGAAAGTATCGCTGCGGGGCCGGGTAGCTCAGTTGGTAAGAGCGTCTTGCTAGTAACCGAAAGGTCGCTGGTTCGAATCCCGGATTGGTCAACGTGTGATCATATTATTTTCCCCTTTACCAACAACTGGCCCGCTGGTGTCAGTATAAATCGGTCCAGTAGTCACCTATATGCGAAAGTGTCGTGTGACTATAATCTACAAACAAACAAAGTATCGCTACTTTTCTCAAAAGAATTGCACATTTTCTCAAATGGAACGCCAATTGCGAAAGTATCGATGCTTTAGCTCGAGCAGTTTCATCGCGCAGTTCCGAAGTTTACCGAGGCGGTCAAGCTAATGGAATAATTATATACACGTATTATGTAACATTCCACAGTTCCAATTGTCCTTTGCAGAGCAAATTAATTAATAAATATAATTTTTAATTAAATAATAATTAAATAATTAATCAATTGTCCATCTTCCCGCCTCAAGTAACGCAAAACGAAAGGAAAGCAAGCAGATTGGCGCGATTGCCTGTTTTGTGTTCCGCTTTAGTTCCGATCAAACTTTTGGAAAATTTGCATACTGTGTATTCGGAAGAACTCGGAAATGCGCGATGAAAAGGATCGATCCTTTCGTAACGGAGCGATGCAAAGTAGCGATACTTTTCAGCATTGATACTTTTCATCGCGCGTTTGACCCTGTTCGTACGCCATAGTTTCCTGACTCTTTGGCATCCTGTGATGTTTGTACTGAACCGCATTCTTTTCGTTTCGTGCCTCCGATCCACGTTAACAGCGACATGCTAACTGAGTAAGGAAAGAAGAAGGAAGAAGAAAGAGCTAAACAATGGCCTGTCGTAACTTCTTTTCAAGGGAGATAAGGTCGGAGGCGAAAATGAACTAGCAGACGACAAGATGTGGCTGGCACTGGCTACTCGCGAGGCTATAGTCTGATTTTGATCGGCGTGGGTTAGTGCGTCCCACGGACTTCCAGTTAGAAGTTTTAGTGCGTCCTGTAAGGCTTTAAAGGGTCAGGGACGCACATATGTGCGTTATCGGAAGCCCTGATAAGGGGTACCTATCCATGGTAAGGTAAGTCCGAATCACACGTCATACTCCACAGCTGTAGAGACTCAGCCAGTAACAAAGTCACAACCCACAGAGCAGCCAAAGTCCACACACTACTTCCAGTATATGAATTTTGTGTGATAAGGTCTTCATCATCACTTTCTTGATCATTTAGGACCTCTTGAAGCACTTCAAGTGCTGAATATCGTCTGAAAACAGACCTCGTAGTACCCCCTCATCGTCCACCGTCCGCCATTTTGCTTCATGACTGAACACTGAGAAGTACTGAAATTTCAAAACTTATGCAAATTTCAGTTTTTGCAATTTATAACGGTCAAAGGGAAAGAACCGTTGGTTGGAGATTTCTAGCTGCTCTGCCAACAGTTACTGCTGTTACCTCCCTTCTTGGGTGAATACAGAATGCCGACGAATAACCCCCGGACGGCGTTCATAGTTGGGCACACAGGAAGAAGAAAATCACCACGAACGCTGTTCGGGGATAGGGCAGTTAAGGGGGTTAAAGGAAACTATGGGTGACATAAGGCACGGTGGCCTAATGGCAGAGCTTTGGCTTGCGATCTGAAGGTCCCGGGTTCGAGCCCAGACCGGGGCATTGTGTTGTGTCCTTGGGAAAGACACTTTACTCCTGTTTCCTACTCCTTCGGATGAGAGTATAAACCGAGGTCTAGTCTGTGTCGCATACATTCCATCATAACGGACTTTAAAGATCCTGACGCTCATGTCCTAGACAGGTGAGTGCCGGTGACAAGAACACACCCAGCATGCACCTAGGTCCTTCTCCCCCATCCCTGACTGCCCAGGATTGTGCTCAGTTGTCTGGGGCGTTATTACGGTGCGCCCAAAGGCTGCAAGTTGGCGCCTCGGGCGGCTTGAGTTAGATCCTGTAACGGCCAGCGCCTTGAGCAGCTCTGCTATATAAGAACGATTAAGTAAGTAAAGTATGTTCAATATGTAGGCCGGTCAAAACAGTTTCCTCTTTGCGAGTGGATGCAAAGTTAGCCAAAGAAGCAGACAGATCTGGAAAAATTTTAAACGGCTTGTTATTAATATGATTAGACCAATCGGTCTGCCAGAGCCGTTTACAATAAGAGCCACACATACAACGCAGTTCAGAGTATGGAACAAACTGGAAAATCTCTGAAAGGAAATCAAACTGGAGAGCTTCTTTTGCAGTTTTGTCCACTGCAATATTGCCGCGGATGCTCATGTGACTAGGTACTCACATACAATCTTTCTTTTTAACTTCAGATACAAGTTGTGTGTGGAGATCATGAATCTCTGCCAGAAAAGAATGCGGTATCTTTCTCGTGGAAAGAGCCTGAAGAGCCTGACAATGAATCAGATATGATTAATAACGATAGTCATCATCATTAGAGTCAATATCTATGCCTGCAGTATCAAAGTGAGGAAGTATTCTGATACCAAAATGAAGAACGTCTTTCGGTTTGTAGGAGTATTTAAGTGTAAATAATGAGTTCAAAACACAATTGTATGAGGGATTTCAGGGTTAGCTTTAAGTTTTAGAAAGCAATTCACTGCAAGCTGAAGCCTATGAATCTTCAAGGGCAGTTCGTCAGCCTCAGCTTAGAGACTTTCTTTCGGGGAAGTGCGAAACGCCCCAGGCAGATTCGAAGACCTTGATGGTGGATTGGATTGAAGGCTTTAAGTTTATGCCCATGTATGTTATGTAGATGTCAGTGTGTGTTTCCATGTCTCTGTGGGTGCATTCCCTCTGTGTGTGTGTACCTGTATCCTGGGTTCAGTGGCAGCCAGAAAGGCCTTTATGACCTCGTTGATCAGCCCCACAGCGAAGTTGTCCTCCTCCACGCTGGCCTGGAACTTGGCGTGTTGCTCACGAGGGTCGTTACTCATCAGCTGCAGTCTACACACCACACATACAGCAATCACGAAATATACAGTCTACACATCACACATGCAAACACATAAAATAAACAGACATAAAATACTGATATACGTTCATTGTGTGGTATTTTATAGGGTAGGACAAAAAAGATTCTCATTCTGCTTACAACACAATGGTGGAGTTAGATGCAGTTATCCTACACTGTGGCACTGGCTACACTAGTGACAAACTTTCACAGGACTGTCCACATGTCACTCCTTCTGTATCTGTATAATCCAGTTCAGCAATGCCACAAGAATAGCATGCCCCTTCAGGAAACGAATATAATATATTCCTTTGACAAAATTACAATTGTCAATTGTGATTTGTGTGAAAATAAAATGTTCTGGATCTGGAATATATACTCTGAAAATGCAAGATTTGAAATTAAAACAAGACCTGTTATAAAAATATATATATATATATATTCCTTTGACTATTAACCCCACCCCCAATCTCCTCCCCCAACCCCCTCCCCTGTGGTGGCTACAAAAGTCTTCAATGTGTAGGTCACTCAAACATTGAAATTATAATGACAGATCATTTCAATTGCCCGTTTAACTGTTTTGATTTGTACTGGCTCATTAGAAGCTGCTTGAGTGTGATAGTGACCCCAGTCTGTGTCGGAGGCTGTGGGGGCATAAGCCTAGCCTCAAGATGGCCTGTGTGGTGGAAACTGGTCCAATTGTAAAATGAGCTATTGGGACTTTTCGCTTGCCGTCAGACTTCATTTGCATATTCAGACGCTGGAATACTTGATCAATAATCTGAAAGTTGAAGGGGGAAAAGGCTGCACTTTGGCAAAGCCTGCATTACGCGTGACATAATGTTGGCGAGTGTTGCTGGAACCAAGATTAATACAGACTGACCTGCCAGGGTCCAAGGCTCCCAATTCACCCAGACACTGCCCGTACAGCGACCGCATGGTGTGGTCCGACTCCTGACACCCTTGTAGCAACTGTAATACAACACTGACTGTTACTATGTGTGACACCCTTGTAGCAACTGTAATACAACACTGAATGTTGCTATGTGTGACACCCTTGTTACAACACTGACTGTTACTATGTACAGGGTGAGACACCCTTGTAGCAACTGTAATACAGAGATGCCTAGGCGCCTTGATGCCTCTCAGTAATTTGGCAACTTGTTTTCAGTAATTTTGGAACCTTTTTCAGTAATCATCAGTAATTCTTTTAAAGCTAATATAAACACACAAAAACTAAGCAAAAAACTAAATTCTATTTCACTGTCAGACTCCTCGGTTTTGTGCTTTCGTTTGGAAGCCATTTTAGAACTCTCGCTTGGTCACGTGATCACCTCTCGTAACATTTCGCGCAAGCTTCACGGTTACAAAAAAGCCTCCGACGAACCGTTAGCTTCGCGGTTAAAAATAAGAGCCTCAAACGAACCTATAAATATAGGCATCAGCGGCGCTATGAAAATCCGTAAAATTGATCGCTGCAAATCCGTAATTTCGCTAATAATTCCGTATTTCCGTAGTAACTATTGTTTTCCCGTAAAATTACGGACGTTCCGTAATACTAGGCATCTCTGGTAATACAACACTGACTGTTGCTATGTGAGACACCCTTGTAGCAACTGTATTACAACACTGACTGTTGCTATGTGTGACACCCTTGTAGCAACTGTAATACAACACTGACTGTTACTATTTGCAGGGTGTGACACCCTTGTAGCAACTGTAATACAACACTGACTGTTACTATGTGTGACACCCTTGTAGCAACTGTAATACAACACTGACTGTTACTATGTGCAGGGTGAGACACCCTTTTAGCAACTGTAATACAACACTCAAACATACAGAACAATTCACCGCAAGTTATGATCTTCATGCTTATCAAGATGTGAGAGGCAAAGGCAAAGTCTGTTTGTTAAATCAATGTAGTTGGCACCGCACCATAAGGCATGTTCACAAGTCTGCTTTAGTGAAACCTTTACTGAAAAAGCCTTCTCTTGATCACAATGACCTAAAAAATTTTCAGGCCTGTGTCTAGTCTCTCCGATCTTTCTAAAATCACTGGGAAAGTTGTTCTTTCACAGATCAACAACCATCTTGCTGCAAACACTCTCTTCAATCCACTTCAGTTTGCTTATGGATCTGGCCACAGCACTGAGACTGCTCTTGTAAAAATCATGTACAACCTTCTTCTGTCTCTTAATAAAGGTACACTAGCATTCTTCTTGACCGTGTGCAACACACTTTTGATATTCGTGGCTCTGAGCTTGACTGGTTCACTTCTTACCTCTCTGGCAGAACACAGACTGTTTACATTTACAAGTTTCAGTATTCGCTTTTTCAAACTTTAGTATTACTATTATGATTTCCATATTTACTTTTACTACATATTGTTTTTACACTCATCCTTTTTGATATTATGCGAAGAATCCATTGATAGATTGATTTTCTGCCACAATCTTCATTTTCTTCTCCAAAGCCTCGTAATTCTTGATATGCTGTGGGCCTTCCACATTCCGCTTGATGTCGGAGATGCCAAACTGGTTTTGAGTCAGTGAATAACGAAAGGACACTTTTCCGAATACGAGGCAGTATTTGTCTGCCCCTTGCACTATTTCTTTGAAAATTCAGACTCACAATCACTTTGCTTAGCCATTTTTTCGCTTGGAAGCCATGTTTTTAATTCTTTCTCACGAGCACCGATCTTCACTGCGACTGCGCAAAAACTGGTTCGGGCAAACTTCAGTGCCTCTAACGGAAACTTCGATGCCACGTGTCTCTACTGTGACTGCGCATTGAGGCATTAAACCGGGTTCGGCTGTCTTCGGAAAAACGTCACGCGGTGCCTTACCACAGGCCAACGAGTTCGATTTTTTTTCCCAATGTTGTTATTATTTATTTCCGGACCGTGAAACAAGTATCCGTATTTTTTGTAGCGTTTGCAGAGTTTTTCAAATTTCCAGAAAAAGTACGGAAATTCCGTACGGGTAGGCATGCCTGTGACAACAACAGCTCTGATCCGGCTCTGATTCTTTACGGTGTGCCGCAGGGTTCGGTGTTGAGTCCTGTCCTGTACACCACTCCTCTTTCTGATATTACTGAAGCACATTCAGTTATTCATCATTCTTTCGCGGATGACATTCAGCTTCAGAAGTCTGCTGAACCTCATGACGTTGACTCTGTTATCAGTTCTATGCAAGAGTGCATATGTGATGTCAAATCCTGGATGACTTCCAATAAACTTAAACTAAATGATAAGACCGAAGCGTTGATCATTCTAATGAATGTCAACAATTTATCTGCCTGATTCTCTTCTTGCTGGTAACACTGTGGTTCCTTTCTCTACCTCGGCCCAAAAACTTAGGTGTAATACTTGACTCACATCTCACTATGCATCCCCACACTCTCAACCTCCTCCGCACTGTGAACTTTGAAATGCATCGCATAAGCTCCATCCGTCATCTCCTTTCTGCCAGTGCTACTCAGACTTGTGTCTGCCTTCATCCTGTCTAGGCTTGACTATTGTAATGCTCTTTTATATGGTTGGCCTCGGTGTCTGCTGCACAAGATACAGAACAATGCTGCTTGCCTTATTTTGCATGTTCCAAAATCAGACCATGTCAATTCTCATTTGAAAACATTGCTTTGGGTTCTCGTGGAGAACAGAATGCAGTATAAAATTGCAAGCCTTTGCTTCAAAGCAGTTACTCTGTCTGGTCCAATGTATCTCTCTGAGATAGTCTACTTGTATACACCACTATCAAGATCTCTCCGTTCATCTTGTGATAGTCACCAGCTTCGTATTCCCCGCATGAAAACAAAAACTTTTGGCGAACACTTATTCTGCTTTTCAGTTCCCACAGTTTGGAATTCTTGGCTCTGTTGAATCATTGCTTTCCTTTCGCTCTGGACTGAAAACACATTTTCAAACATTGTCTATACTTAAATCTCGTTCCTGAACTTTACTTAATCAAATACTTAAAACTCAGTCATAGTCGTTGTGTGTGTGTATGTGTGTGTGTGTGTGTGCATGTGTGTGTGTTTATGCTTGTGTGTGTTTATGTTTGTGTTCTGATTTGGTATTTTATGTTTTGTTTTTGCTTCGTTTACTTATGTTTTTTGTTTTTTTTCTTCTGTAAAGCGCTATGAGCTCCAGTGAGGAATGGCGCTGTATAAATGTTAATTATTATTATCATTATATTGAAAATACAGTAAGCAGAAAGAGATAATTGTAAAGAGCAATACTTACCACAGAGACCAGCTCAGACACAACAGGTTCTGCGGACTCACTGCCAAGTATCAGGTCATACAGCCCAGTCTGAAGCACAAGCACAGAATTCAAATTGGAAATATTCTTTCCTGGTTAATACAGGGGGGTTGAAAAGTAACTCTCTATTGAACACTGCTGATAGCTTTTGTCAATAGTACTGCATTGGCACAGAACATGTACTGTGATTCTTACAGTGGTACAATGTCACTGCTGTATGTTTGGCACTCAGTCCTGAGTAATATATTCGTTACTTATTGTTGTGAAATTTTGCTATTGCTTTGTTTTGTATATGCTTTGAATGTTAGTTAAACGTTCGTGATGTCGGCTTTGTAACTTTGTAACTGTGAACTCACACTTTGTTGTGGGCCTTGTGGCCTGACAAATATTATTAAATTGTCTCAATTGTCTCAATGTCACTGCTGACCTCCCATTTCATATTAAATTAACAACAGAAGCCCATTAGGATTCATCGTCTGGATTTCAGTCACAGGCCATCAAGGGTTGTTCCCGTATCTTGAGAGGAAATCAGAGGTCAGCAACTAGGAAGCTGCTTTCCAAACACCCTTTGAACTCTAGCGTAAATATTAACTCTTAGCGTCCTATAGCGCGGTAATGCGCGCCTCGCCCGTAATCCTGAAGCGCGGTAATGCGCGCCTCGTTAGTGCACCTTTTAGTCATGAAATCACAGGAAATAGGAACTCTCCAGTGCGTGAGAGAAGGTTTAGTCAACTTCCGGAAAGGTTCCCGTGTGTTTTCCGCTATCGTTTTCGCAAGTTTGTGTGGTTTTGTGTACTTTTTTAACGATTTTGTTTGAGGTTTCGAAATTTTCGGCCATGATGGCAGGGGATAGCTCCGACAGTAATAGTGAGTTTGGTAACCTTATCGATGAGCTTATTGCTGAAAGAGCACAAGGACTTGGTGTAGACAACCAGAGTGAGTTTTCTAGTCTGTGTTGACTGTCTGTGCACATATTCACATGCAATCCACACTGTCTTGTTGTTTTATTAATATAGTCCATAAAATATCTGTAATTCTGAATTAATTACAAGATTCCAACAGGTATAAACTAACACAATCATACTATTTAGGAAAAGGATTTTCGATTTTCACTGCAGAACTGATTGCAGTACTAATGGCTATAAATACAATTTCTAGTATGCCCTTAACTATCTTTAGTATTGTAATATGTGTTGATTCCAAATCTGTTTTAGAGGCTTTGAACTCAAATAATAATAAAGAAAGACAAGATATTATATTAGAAATCAAAATCTTGGTTCATAATCTTATAATTAATGGTACACAGGTAAATTTTTGTTGGATTCCTTCACACTGTGGTTTTCTTTCCAATGAGTGGGCTGATCGAGCTGCCAGAAACGGAGCTGCGAATATTAATGCAATATCTTTACATATTTCACTTTCTGCTAAAGAGGTTAATAATCTAATTGAAAAAGAAATGAAGAAACATTATACATTTAATCAGCAGTATGAAAAACACTGTGGAATTTCTAGATCTGTAGTTTCAATGGCGTATAGAATATATTTAAATGCTATAAAGACTAAGTATTGCAAAAATGTTAAATGCGTTTGTAACGAGACGTTTTCTTTGAAACATTTGCTGTTTGATTGCAATGATTTAAGAGGCCTCTTGCCTAACAGTGTACCATCACTCGGCAGAATTAGTTTTGATAGTTGCATTATTTTAGCAAAAACGTTTATCGGTTCTGCTGTTGGTTCTTTTCTCTGATTAACAATAGTATATCTTACTTAATGATGTGTCGGTAATATTATTTATAGTATTGGTTGTACGTTTTATTTAACTGACATTGTTACTTATAAGTTACGTTATGCTGCGTTTATAAATTATGTTTGAGTATATGTGAAAGAGATGGAAAAAGTGTGTGCGCTAAGTGCGTGTGCTTGAGTGTGTGTACATATGTTCCTGTTTAAATGCGTGAGTTTGAATGCGTGCGTACGGTCTTTATCATCTTGGTGAAAAAAGACTTTAATAAAACAACCAACCAGGTAAAAATAGTACTAAAGTCAAAATGGTTCTTTGGGTACATAGAATAACCATATTGTAAACATATCCTAAAATATGAAGTCAATGTGACAATAAATAAATTTTTTGCATGTTTTTCATATTCATAACCCAATTTATTGCAATAAACTTGAAATCCTTACAGGATATTGGCGTTAATGTACAGAAAACCTTATAGGTCACCAAGAGTTAAACACTGAAGCTTTTTTGCATGCGTGCCAGTTAAAGCTAGTCTCCTATATAGCAACTGAAACACACAAAGGTGACGGCAGAAGTAAACAACAAACAGCTATACCCGTTTCTCCCTCAGCAGTTTCCTAAGCCTGGAGAGTGCGTGAGTTCTGACATCCTGACTCTCATGCTTAGCTCCCTTGATGCAGTGAAGCAGCTGTGCCTGCACGTCTATTTGGCTGGTGACAACACAAGACAAGGCAACTGACTACAATGTAACACAGTACAATACAATGCAGCACACTGCAATAGAATACTATACAATATGGGAAAATGCAATTAACTGCATAACAGTATACAATAAGATTCAATAAAATACCAAATGCATACAACGACGGCGACGGCGACCAACAACAACAACAACAACAACAACAACAACAACAACAACAACAACAATAATAATAATAATAATACAATTATGTTGTTGTTGTATCAATTTTTAATTCATCAGATTAACATAAGTTGTACTGATAAAATAAAATTAAGAAGAAGAAGAAGAAGAAGAAGAAGAGTGACACAATGTGTAACCAACACACATACTCACAACCTCACTCATCTGGCAAACATGCTGTGTAAAATCAGAGATGTTAACTGCTATTAGAAGATGGAAAGAAACCCACATTTTATTTTGAAATTTTTGATTGATTGCCTCCAGTACTATTAATTTATGGACAATCATATTTCTCCAGTACCATTAATTCATGGACAATCAGACAATCATATTTCTCCAGTACCATTAATTCATGGACAATCATAGACAATCATATTTCTCCAGTACCATTAATTCATGGACAATCATAGACAATCATATTTCTGACTCTGAACTTGAATCTGAAAGACAGCTACAAAAAGAAGATGGTTTACCTGGAAGAGTGGTCTGTGTAGTGTTTGAGCACAGCGATGGCATCAGCCAGTTCAGGCAGGTCTGGTAAGAAATAGATCTCATGGAAATACTGCTGCAGTTCCGCCCTGAGTCAACACAGGAACATGCAGCAATGTATACATGAAGACCCATTTTTTTTGTTTTTGGTAAAAGTCAAAGAATACAAAAAAAAGTAGAGTTTGATGTTATAATGTCCACAATTTACAAATGACGTTTATGAAAATGTCAACTACCTCTAAACGATCCGTGTATTTCAAGAGATGAAAAAACTCAATGAGAAGATTAGAAGAAACCATGCGAGCACAGAGCCGAGCAGACAGTAGTGAAATTGATAATAATGAGCATCATAATAAAATACATTTTCACACAGCATATCTCAAAAAGAATTGAAGCCCATACTAAAAAATCTCAGATCTATTTCTCATATAGACTTTAAGCCCCTTACAGATCTATTTCTCAAAAAGACTTTAAGCCTATAGATCTATTTCTCAAAAAGACTTGAAGCCCCATACTCACAGATCTATTTCTCTAAAAGACTTGAAGCCCCATACTTGAAGCCCCAGACTTGAAGCCCTATTTCTCAAAAAGACTTTAAGCCCCTTATAGATCTATTTCTCAAAAAGACTTGAAGCCCCATACTCACAGATCCATTTCTCAAAAAGACTTGAAGCCCATATTCACAGATCTATTTCTCAAAAAGACTTGAAAGCTCCTTACAGATCTATTTCTCAAAAAGACTTGAAGCCCCATACTCACAGATCTATTTCTCAAAACGACGTGAAGCCCCATACAAATCTATTTCTCAAAAAGAATTGAAGCCCCATACTCACAGGTCTATTTATCAAAAAGACTTGAAGCCCCATACTCACAGATCTATTTCTCAAAAAGACTTGAAGCCCCATACTCACAGATCTATTTCTCAAAAAGACTTGAAGCTCCATACTCACAGATCTACTTCCCATACTACAGATCTACTTCTCAAAAAGACTTGAAGTCCATATTCACAGATCTATTTCTGCCCTTTTGTTTGTATGCGTGTGTTGGTGTGCGGGCATGGGCATGTGGTTATTGGTATATTTTCAATGACTCACCATTTCCACTGTACTCTTGTCAATAAAGATTTCTTTGGCTCAACTTTGACTTGACATTCATTCAATATCCATTTTTATAAAAATAACACATATCATTATATGAGGAAAAAAAATAAAATAACAATAAATAAAAAAACACAACAACATGCCTGTTGTCAACGACCATGTAGGTGATGATGTCAGCAACCTGCGTTGGCATGTGCTGCAGCAACGGCAACAGAGTGGCTACAATCTGAAACAGCATCTGACCCAGCAACGGCAACTCCAGACTGAAACACATCACATACAGCAACACTCAGCTTTCATGCATCTGTAGTCAAGGTACTGACATTGTAGATGTAAAACATCACCAGATGTTTTATGTCCAGTCCATGGCCAAAGAGACAATACATTCAACAGTAAATTTTGAAATTCTTTCTATCAATACTAAAATAGGCAATAAGGCTAAAACAAACCGATGTCGCTATTGGGCTGCTTTGGAATGCTACTAGCTTACAGAGGCAGGCAGCGCAGCTGGTCCAAGACTGACAATGACCTCAGTTGGAGTCTCACAGGCTGTGGAGACATAGGCCAAAACACAGCTTATGCTTGATAGAGCTCTGACCCTCATCTAGCATCCAGGTCGTCTGCTTAGTGCAAACTTGCCTATTGCAAAAGGGAGGAAAAATGGAAAATACCTCACAAAAGGAGACTGACCTGCGAACAAAGCAGTTCCAGGCACGACAGGACACCTCCATCAGTGACTTGTCTTTGAAGTTCAGCCCCAGCCTGAGGACACACACACAGGGAAGTATGCTTCTTAGATGTGTCACATTTATTTATCCTTCTTATTAAGCGCCCTTCCAGCTACAGGGCTGCTCAAGGGGCTGGCAGATACAGCTTCTAGCTCCAGCCGTCTGATGTACCTACTGTCTTGCTGCAGAAGGCGCATGGTCTCGGTGCCCACCTCCTGTTTTTGACGGACTTCGCTCCTTCGCTGAGCGGTACCCATTCACAACTGGGTGGATTGGGGTGTGTTGTGCGCTTGGATCACTCTTTGCATCATTTGGTGGGCGCCTTCCAAGCATGGTCACCCATCCAAGTAGTAGCCTACACCTGCTCTACATGGCTGCAAAATAGGTCTTTGCTTGGTCACCCATCCAAGTAGTAGCCTACACCTGCTCCACATTGCTGCAAAATATGTCTAGCGTATGCCCACAAACGCTACGTTACTGCACCATGAAGTACCCAATAAATAAATAAATATACAAATAAATTAATAAATAAATACATTTAACAATAGAGTAGAAATACCTCAGAGTGTTGACAACCTTGTGTCTGATGGTGGAGATGTGTTTGGACCCCATCAACATTATAATAGAGATCAGACTCTCCAGTGCCTGCAAAGCAAACAATTGTTACGTCACCTTCCAAGATGGCAGATACAGATTATCTCCACTTTTATCTTTCGCAATCCAGACTCAGCGATGAACGATACATCAATTGCTAAGGCTAGACATATTGTTGAATTCCCCTTCACCTTCCCAATGTCAGCTTCACCGCACATCGCTCTTGGGGGTGTTGGTTTGTGTGCAAAGGGTGGACGAAAAAAGTGACAAATTTATCTGAATTGAAGTACTCTGTAACGTTGACACTTTAATTTTGCTCTTAATTATATTGAAGAAAAGCATGGAGTTTAAAAATAATGGAAGCAAACCTGAGTTTTTAACAAAATAAATACAAAATTCTTATTTCATTTGGGGAGTAGAGGGCTGGCTTACTGCTTACTACAACAGGCTGGAGCTGAAAAGATTATCTTCAGTCCAAACGGTCGTTCAACATGGTCGACTGAGGTGAAATTCTGTCCCTTCACTACTGTTTATACCTAACAGCTACATTAGAGTCAAACTTTGAGAGAATTATCTCCTGTCCAAAGGGCGCTCACTGCCTAGAAGTATGGGCACTGTTAAAGAGATGATTACATCCAAACCAGACTAGATTTAAATGGATTGGAATAGTGGACTTGGGTGTGATTGGATTGGTGGACTTAGATGGCGTTGGCTTAGAGGGCTTGGACTGGTTTGGTGGACTTACTAGTTTCTTGTCAGAGATGGCCACGTTGGAGTTAACAAGCTGAGCATCAAAAAATGCCAGGACACCCAACAAACGTGGTTCCAGGTACAGAGCCATTTCTTCCCTGGTCTCTACCACAGGTCCGCTGTACTGCTCGTCGTACGTTGACAACATCTGCAGGCCGCTGAACACCTACGTAAGTATATAAATACGTTGACAACATCAGGCCGCTGAACAAATACATAAATAAATACGCATGGGTGCCACCAAGAAATTTTTAAAAATCTGAAGGCAGGGTTCCGGGGCCGCCCAGGCCCCGATGGGGTCCCGGCGTAACGCCCTGGTAGGAGGTTAGGGTGGCAACGCCCCCCAATAGAAAATTTTTACAATATTCAAAGCCAATTTAGAGGCCTCTCGTGAAAGCTCAAGAATGATTTACCACTAATTTGATACATAAGACACTCACATAGAACAAGAAAAAAACTACATAAAAAGACCAGGGCCTAACATTGGCAAAGGTGACTAAGTCCCCAGACTTAGTCAATGCAAATGGGAAACACATATCAACAATCAGAAGCATAGTTAAGATTGTTTAAACATTTTGTGAATGTGTATAAGAGGTGAGAGAAAGAAAAGCAAACACACACAAATATACACATTGACAAGAACAAAAAGCTTATTTTCTCAGCCACAACCGGCATTCATCGCCATCAGGATCAAACTTATCTGACATCCATTCCCACCTCCAGTTATTCTTCATTCCCTTATCTACCTCTCACGCTTTTTTCTTTCCAGTATCGGTATTTTCCTCTAAAAACGGCATGATTGGAACACAAAGTCACAATATCCATGCTTCAGTCTCAGACCGGCCGGAAGTCATCAACCGGATACGCGGGTTATGCCCCTTTCAGCTGTGCATCTTTACACAAATCTGATACAAATCTTGTTTCGTTTACTTCTTTATAATTTTTTTTACCGATTTTTTTTTCCAAAAATCGGATTTCCGATGGTAGGCTTCAGCAAAAATCTGATTTTCCGACCATAGGCGGAAAGGTGGCACCCATGAAATACGTTGACAACATCTGCAGGCCGTTGAAAACTAACGTAAGTAAATAAATGCATCATTACATAAATAAAATATTCATCCTAGACTCCCTTTATACAGTTCATGGTATCCAAGATCCTGATGCTCATGTCCTAGATGGGCGAGTGCCAGCTAAACAAATACACCCAACAAGCACTAGGTCCCTTCTCCCCATGCCCGGGCCACCCAGGATTGTGCTCAAGTGGTCTGAGGCGTCAGACAATACAGATACGGCAGCAAGTGGGCGCTTCGGGTGGGGAGGGGGGGGGGCTGGAGTTAGGAGCTGTCCCATTCCGGGCCCTGCGCTGGGCCAGCACTATAAAAGAAGGACAAAAGAAGAAGGTACCTGAGCGTCAAAGGTGCTGAGGCGTAGCAAAAGTTCATTGTGGACACGCTGGAAATCCATTCTCAGCAGACTGCCCACCGTGAAATCTGTTTCTTTCTGCAAAATCACCGTTAAAAAAAAAAGTTATAAAAAAAGTCATTGAGCAGATCAGTTTACCAGACATGGCCGTAGCTGCCATCATCACCAATGTAACTGCTTAACCCCTAGGCTCTTCCATCACACGTTTGAGACAAGGAAAACAACAGTCAAGAATGCAGATAAGCACAAACCCTTCTGAACAAATGCATTCTATGTTTTCATGCATGAAAAACCTGTGCAAAAACTGTAACAGTAAAAACAAAACATTTTTAAAATAAAATGTAAATGTCCTTTCTGCAGACCTGTGCACCCTAGATTTTGAAAATCAGAAGATTCTGGATGAAAAATCAGAAGATTTTTTCTCGAACTCCAACACGACACAAAAACACAACACACACACCTTTTTAGTTCTGATAAAGGCTGCCTTTATTCAGCATAATCATCTGTACACTGTAGCCTCTGTTTTGACACATTCACAGCACTTGTTCAATTCACTTCTCATTGACACCCTAGGTCCCCACTTCTTTACTTGGTTTCTTTTGTAGTGAGCACTCTTGAAGTCTTCAGCATGCCAAGGTTCTCACTAGAGAGCTGCCTCTCTGAATCAAGACACCTTGACCACAATAAGAGCTTCTGTGGTGTCTTGTTGCACAGAGGCCCTCTGCTCAGTCACATTCTTCCTGAGCATGCTGAAGAGCCGCTCACATGGTGCATTGGAATTTGGAATGCAAAGGATTCCCTTCATTGTAGTTGCCAGAGGGGCAAGCTTCTTATGTTCCTTCCCTAGCCTTGTCCAAAAGGCCCTCTCATTGTCTTTCACTTCAATGTCCATGCCATGGTACTGGGCAAAGAGGTCAAGCACTGAAGCAGGTCTTCATCATGAGCATGGTACACCATTTTCGGCTTTTTCAGTTTCTGTTTCTCATTCTGACTCTGATTTTCTTTTTCATCATCAGTTTCATGTAGACGCTTTTCTCCTCGCTTCTCCATGCTTTCCAACCATGAGGTTAAACCGGAAATGGCGAGTAATAAGCTGAATCAAAGCTAATCGCTGGTTGGACAATTTCAAAGGCTTAGGCCAATAGCAGCGCGCGACGCATCGGACAAAGGCTCACGCCGAGCTAGCGTTTTATTACCGAAATAATGCCGAAAATCAGCGTAAAATCGTGAGAATTTTGGGAGTCGAAAAAATCGTGAGATCGTGAAAACCAGTCGTACAATGGTTCAAAAATCGTACATTGTACGATTTTTTCGTACAGGTGCACAGGTCTGTTTCTGACGTCTCATACCGATCGCTCTGCCTTATTGCCTTTACTGTGACATGTCCAAGTGGTGAATGCCTATTTCTTGTGTGCTTGAGAGTGCCTGTAAAATGTGGGCATGTGTAGACCATCGCACTTCAAGCCGGACTGGTGATTTAGGGAAGAAGCGCCTATATTGCATCATTATGATTATTATTACAAGGTCTATTTTTGGGGTCAGCAACAGCAAGTAGCAAAAACACACAGTAGGCCTATAGCAAGATGCATTGAGCAGACTGACAGCAGACAAGCCTTCAACATTATAAACACATGTCTAGTGCTTCAAAACCCAATGCACTGTATGCTGTCATAGGTTAGTTTTCACTGCTTAAGATCACAGATTGCAGTTGATCTTCTTTGACAATTGTTAAAAAAATGTAATCACAGTTAATCTGCTTTCACAATAAACAATACAAAAAATTACAGATGTTTTTATAAATTGCATAATGTAGAAACAGGCGACGACAAATACCTGCAGATACTCCAGGGCAGTCTGCAGCTGTGATTTGTGGCAGTGACAGACCAGGTACGTGAAGATGTCCTTGATGTTGTTGGTCAGCAGTTTGCGACGGTTCTATCAAAGATGATTTAAAACAAATCAAACACAACCAGGGGAGATTTCAAAATTGTCCTTAGTTAACAAAAAATATATTACACACAATTTTTTCGAGCATCAAAAGCAATCCACTGATCAACCAGCAACATTACAATATCAACTGTGTTTTAGTCATTTTTAAAGTTAGGTTGAAAAGTAATGTTTTGCCTACATCATGAGGAGCTTAGCTCGAAAACCTGCATTGTGTTATTTTTGTCTTGCCCATTTGTTTCTCGTTAGTTTACATAAATAACTGATGCCACGGTGTTGACATTGTTTCTTGTTAGTTTACATAAATAACTGATGCCACGGTGTTGACATTGTTTCTCGTTAGTTTACATAAATAACTGATGCCACGGTGTTGACGTTGTTTCTTGTTAGTTTACATAAATAACTGATGCCACAGTGTTGACTTACAGGCATGGCCAGACAGTTGGACAGGAGGCGGATGAGAGTGGACGCTTCCGCTGATGACTGGCTGACCAATGGTGGCAACATGTGTTTTTCACAACCCTAAAAACATACACAACACTACTTTTTATAATGTGACGATTCAAAGCATACATCTTACCCAATCATACCCTGTAAATGTCTCTAGGAGCTGACCGTGCTTTACATAGAATCAATGGAGACAATGACACCAAACCTGAGAAAGCCAAAACTATAATTCAATCCCTCCCTGCAACGAACTGAATTACATTCACTTTCCTTTCACAAGAAATTATAACAGGCATTTGAACATTGATTTAAAGAAATACAAAATAAAAATAAAAATGAAAAGTTACAGACAATAATTTTTTTAACTTTTACAACACATTACGCCCTGTTGGTAAGGGCACTGATTAGAATAGATCCAAAGTTTCCCGCGTGTCGTAAGAGGTGACTAACAGGGCTGATGTCAGCACCGCATTACTGGGCGAAAGTCCTCTACACAAAGGTCACTGGCCAGGACGGAGGAACCTCACGTTACTATAGGTTCAACGACCACGTGCTTGGGGCCAAGGCAAGCCACACTGTACTCGCGGATTTCAGCTGTGGCCAACAGCCTGGAGAGGATTGGCCCCTCCAGGTCTTTCTTCCCCAAGACTTGATGAAAAGAACCACTCACTCCATGCCAGATCATACGTTGCCCGGGTCACCAAGGACCATGCCTTCCGTTGGCCACCAGGACGGAGGTGATAAGTGTGTTACTTATGAACAAATTACCAAGATCCACACAGAGACAACATCGTCATAGGAACCTGGAATGTCAGGACCCTAACTGCGGAGGGAAAATTAAAAGAATTGGCCCACGAGCTGGACACTATCAATGGAGGCCTAGGTAAAACAACGATCAACAAAGACCACAAGCTTTATTTTAGCGGGAAAGATGACAGGCATGAACACAGTGTTGGATTCTTGGTCCACAAAGACATTCTAACCACTGTCATGGGTTGCCTCCCAGTCTCCAGTAGACTCATTACCATGAGAGCAGCCCCTTTCAACATCACCATCACCCAGGCCTATGCCCCAACATCAGACTATGACGACAGCAAAGTCAAGGATTTCTATGGACATCTACATGCTGTCCTTGACCAAGGGCCAAAGAAGGACATAGTCACAGTGCAAGGTGACTAGATGTGTATCACAAATGGGGGAACACATGTGGACCCCACTGCAACAACGAGACAAATGACAAAGTTCTGAGACTCTTGGAGTTTGCCAGATACAACAATCTGATAATGGCAAACACGCTTGGCCTCCAAAACAAATCCAGCCGATTGACATGGCACAGTCCCAGTGGGGAGCATCACAACCAGATTGACTACATCTTGGTCAAAAAACGCTTCAGATCAAGCATCAACACTGGCAGGACAGGCACTTTTCCAGGAGTAGACATTGGAAGTGACCACGATCTTGTGATGTCTTTCCGGCTCCGGGAAATTTGCACCACTGCTCATTTTGGGAGCTGGTGAAGTAGATGTCAACACCAAGACCACCACCTTCAACTCAGCTGTGACAGATGCGGCCACTGAGATCCTTGGCAAGCACAGCCCAAAGAAGAACCGTGGATCACACCTGAACTTTTGGATCTGTGTGATAAATAAAGAGAGATAAAAAAAGAAAAAAGAACATCTCACAGTGAGCTGATGCCTACCGAAAAATCAACAAGGATGAAAATCAAAAAGGCATGCGCACAGCAAAGGAGAACTGGACAGAAGATCAATGCCAGGAAATAGAGAACAGCCTGAACAAGAACAACAGCAAGAATGCCTACCAGACTGTGAAGTAGCTGACAAGTGTTAAACAGCCCAAAGTCTCCACGATCCAAAGTAAGTCTGGCATATTCCTTACAGAAGAACAAGAAGTCTTGGATAGATGGACAGAGTACTGCTATGACCTTTACAATCACAAACGAAGACCCATCAGTTCTAGCATGTCAACAGAACAGAGAAGAAAAAGAAATCCTCCCAATTCTCCAAGAATAAGTTGAGGCAGCAGTGCAATTGCTGAAGACGGGGAATTCAGCGGGAGTGGACAACTATCTGCGGAATTGCTTCAAACAGAAGAAGAAGCGATGATTGACCCACTCACTATTATCTGTAATAAGATCTCTAACAAGATCTGGCAGAGTGGGGAATGGCCTACATCATGGACCCAGTCGCTTGTCATCATTCTTCCCAAAAAGGGTAACCTTTAGGAGTGTGAAAATTACCGCACCATCAGCCTCATCAGCCATCCCAGCAAGGTCCTCCTGAAAATAATACTCGACAGGTTGAAACCCCAAGCTGAACAAATCATAGCTGAAGAACAAGCAGGATTCAGGGCAGGGCGAAGTACCATTGAACAGATTTTCAACCTCAGAATAATCAGCGAGAAATACCTACAGCACCAACAACATCTATATCATATGTTTGTAGACTTCAAAAAGGCGTTTGACCGAGTCTGGCATGCAGCTCTGTGGGCAACCATGAGAGTGTACAACATCAGCTCTTAAATTACTGAAGTCATCAAAAGCCTGTATGACAAGGCTATTATATTAGTTCAGTCCTCCACAACAGCGCCATTGGGAACTGGTTCAGTCCAACAACAGGTGTGCATCAAGGATGCCCAAACTCTCCAACACTCTTTAACATCTTTCTAGAGTGCATCATGTCAGATGCCCTTGCAGATCACAAAGGCAAAGTTAGTCAGCATAGGGAGTAGAGCAATCTCCAACCTCCGTTTTGCAGATGACATTGATGGATTGGCTGAAGAGGAACAAGAACTTGAACAGCTGGTACAGGAGCTTGACACCACCTCCAGAGGCTTTGGAATGGAAATAAATAAGTGCAGAGAAGACCAGAATGATGACCAACAACACCAATGGCATCAACATGGACATCAAAGTCCAAGGCCAATCTCTCAACAGAGTGCATTGTTTCAAATATTTAGGAGCCATTGTATCAGACAATGGGTTCCGATAAAAAGTCCTCTCCAGGATCGCACAAACAACTGCGGCCCTGACAAGGTTGATGCCCATTTGGAAAGACAGGACCATCAGTCTACATTCCAAGATAAGGCTGCTGCGCTCCCTAGCAATCTCCATCTTCCCATACACTTGCGAAACATGGACTCTCACAGCAGATCTACAACGAAGAATACAAATCATGGAGATGATGTGCTACAGAAGACTTCTGGGCATTTCCTATACCCAGCACATCACCAATGACGAAGTCCGACAGACCATCACACAAGCCATTGGACAACACGATGAAATGCTCACAGTGGTGAAGAAACGGAAAACCGATTTTATGGCCATGTCACAGAGCATCAGGCCTTGCAAATACCATCCTGCGAGGCACGATGCAAGGAGGCAGAACAAGAGGGAGACAAAGAGGTGGGAGGACAACATTCGAGAATGGACTGGCTTGACACTGAGCGAAGCCATTAGGGTTGCTGAGGACAGAAAAAGATAAGAGTATGCTGGTTAAACAATAATCTGTGGTGCCCCAAAGACCTTCAAATTACGGGATATGATAAGATAGGATAACACGTTACATACGTTGTAGAATAACTTCACGCATTGAAGCACACACAGCGACCTATGTTTATGTACACACACAATCAAGTACAAGGAGTTTGTGGCTGTGGCTGTAGCTGATGATGATGATGATGATGATGATGATGATGATGATGATGATGATGATGATGATGATGATGGTGATGACTGTGGTGTTAACAGTAACCTAAATAACCTGCAGCAAAGAACATCAGTTACAGTTTGTACAAAGTGGCTGCTGCAGTTGATGATGATGATGATGATGATGATGATGATGATGATGATGATGATGATGATGATGATGATGATGAATGTGCTGATGATAACAGCAACGACATACCTGCAAGAAAGACTTGACGTCAGGAAAGTCAAAAATGTCAGCCACAGTCTGTAGGATTCTCTCTGTGTTGCTGCGTACGGACGTTTTCTGAGCTGCCAACATTGCCTCCACCAAGAACTGCACGAAAAGAAACCACTGCCCAGCTCAGACAGCCTTACTTTTTTACAATATTGTTGTTGTTGCTGTCTTTATCAAGATTTTAGTCTCTTACCACACTTCTATAAAAAAAAATTGATGTGGATGCAGAAAGAGCTCCTAGACTTACCGGACATCAAGGTGATACACATTGTAAAACGCAACCCTTCGTATCCCCTCAATGTCAAAAAAGTCATTTTCAACCATACAAAGGGTGCATCATATTATAAAATGCCTAAGAAAATTATACACAAAAAGCACAAAGATCAACATTTAAAGAATCTAACTTATCGTTCCTAGAAAAGTGCAAAAAGAGACTGAAATCGCCAAAGGATATCAAATGCACACAAGCTCTCATTCACGCCCATTGTTACTGAGGCATGGGAATGGGAAAAGTTAAAAAAGACTGGAAACTAGAGGGGGTCAGGGGGTCATGCACCCCACTCCCTCCTCCTTCACCCCCTCCCCTCTCTCCATACTCCCCTGAAAAATTGTGAAATGTATATTAAAATCTTTGCAATCTGGCGCATTCTGGGAGTGCTTTCCACGATTTTTTCACAGCCCAAAACTGATTCATTTTTAAACACATTGTTAATTCCATGAACAACCATGGTGCAGCGTGCTTGCTTTTTTGCAACAAAATTTAGTTGTATGATTACAAAACAAATACATTTTTTTTTAAATTAGTTCTGTCTTCACTACACACTATTACCATACACACTGCAAGGTTACGGTGGAATCCTCTTACACTCAACTCTAGTCTAACAGAAGCAAAATTATTCACAAAGCAGATTTTTTTTTTTTTTCGAAAAAACCAGCACTTAAAAAAAAATTATTTAAAAAAAAATACATCTGAAATTATGAGCTAGTGGGAAACACCAAGCTGTCCACAAAATAATGGGCTAAAAACAGCTTTCACTACAAGTGGAGTTCAACATCATTTGCACAAACATTATGCAAATGTCAAGAAAAGCAGTAGAAGCACAGTACTGTATTTACATAGCCTTGCCACACCTAGTACATCAAACTTCCCTAAGTAGGTGCCCATCCGCTTTTTGCCCACTGTGACAGTCAGCCATGAATTTTCACAGGAACTATCTTTGAACAGTGGTCCACGCTGAACTCGTACGACCATCGCCATTATAACTGCTTTGAAGCTTCGATGAAAATCGCCAATAAACATGTAGCAAGTTGAAGCTTTTCTTCTGTGGGTCAGTCGGAAACAAGGCGGTCACGTTCAACCTTTTCGCTGCCCGCAAAAGTAAAAGTTACTTTGTCGTGACCGTGTTGCAAACAACCAGAACGCAGGCTTGGGAGAGGGCCCAAGAGGATCAACGGTGCGGCGGAAAACAAAAAGAAAATTGATGCTACGATTTTTCGACAGCCCAGGCTTTTTTTTAAAGGCAGACAATTTCTTTTTTAGGCAGAACCGCAATTTGATTTAGGCGGAAATTTGCCTTTAGACGGACAATTTCTATGCTTGTTACTGTTGATGTGAGTTATTTGAACATGGATTGTTTGTGAGTTGTTATCATTCTGATTCATGGTTTCTTTCCCAGTGTCATACTTCTGATGGCTCTAAAGTCAACCTCGATACGATTGTGAATCTTGACTTTGTTGGGACAGATTGTAGCCACACGACAGGTGCAATGTGTTGTAAGACGCATGGGCCCAAGTTGAGGGGAAAAAATGTATGTCCCTGTAATCCGTAAAATATAGTAGTTGATGCCAACAAGGCAAATATGAGGCGTAAGAGATACAAACCTTACACAGAGCAGGCTTGAACTTGATGAACAGTTGCTGTGTGGCCATCTGTTTGTGGGCCGCCACATTGTGAAGCTGTAACACAAACATACATATATGTGCAAGTGCCAAAAGGTCGTTTTGAAACAGTATGCATTTTAAAAATGGAAATAAATGTGTATATGAAATTATGTGTTTGTTGTAATTTGTGATATTGTAAGGATATATGTTAGAGAGATATATAAAATAAACTGATGCTGTTCATTGTAGAATTAGTATATAAAAAAAAATAAAACAGTGAAAAAAGGGGGATTTTTTTGCGGTCCAGAAAGCTGTAAGTTATAGTTGCTCACATTAGAGTCTCTTTACTCATTTAAATGAAATAACAACTGGATAAAATTTTGTAGTTTGACTTACCGATGTTTTAGCACTTAAAACAGCTTAACAATTTATCTGTAACCATTTTTGAAATTATTGCATTATAGCCTAATTTTATTCACGGACGGTCGTTACATCAAATGTCAAAATCGTCGTACTCTTTGCAGACAAAAAAACAATGCTTTAGTGAAGTTCCAGTCCTACTTTTGGGATAACCGAAGCAGAGAAATGTATGGCAAATACAAATATATTTTGTTTAAAGGATAACACGAAATTCTTATAGGTAAAATATGGCAGAATATCTCACTTTTAAAAAAAATGTCAAAAGTAACGACCGTTCATACTCGTTTTTTTATTTATTACTTTACGTTTTGAAACCCATTCCGACATTTTATTGATCACGTGACCGAAACAGAAAAGACAAATGGCAGCTATTTTAGCTGAGGATAAGCTATGGGAAAAACGGGTTAAGTTTTCATAAAATGTCAAAAAAAATTTCAATAGTACGACCGTCACACAGAAGTTTGATATGATCGTTTCTTCACTTGTGTCGAGTTGGATTGTACATTATGCTTTTATTTCGCAGTATTTTTGGAGGAAAGTGAAAATAAGAATGATCGGAAGCGTAAACATAATAAAGTAGAACAACCAATTGATGTTTTTCAGATCGACAGATGTCTTATTTCAGTAATATCGACCGTCACTTTTCATCAGTAACAAGTCAGAGGGTTTTCTTTACCTTTGGCTGGAAAAAAAAACCATGTCCCTAGCAGTGATTTTCTAACTACAGATCGATAATCTAGGTTATCCAATTTGACAGACTCTTACAAGATCTGTGATGACTATAATGTGATAAATAGGCCTAAATTCATTAAATAATTAGGTTTACATTATTATTTTATTCAAATATTGTTTGTTTCATTTTTTATTTTTTCACAATTTTTCAAGTTGATACATTTTTTTAACTGTTTTACTGTCTTAACTAGATAATAATTAGTAAATATGCTGTTAACATGAATAATTTGTCTTTTTGTCCTAAATGTGCACATTGCTTCATTATGTATGTCAACACTACTGACAACAGTGTCTCATGTAACAACCGTCACAATGTTTTTCAATATCAACATTTTGTATTACTTGACAATGTTTAAATGTGTTTTATTTTGAAATGTGATCTAAATGTTTTAGAAACAAACATATTTTAAATCATTAAAGCAAATCATAACATAGCCATGAAAACATTAAACAAGATTTGTGTGATGGTTGTTACATCTGACATGATCATGTTCATATACTGCTTTTTGATATTTCATTCACTTTGTTTTTTTTTTATTAGTTTTTCTTTCAATTGTGGAAGCTTTATTAATTTTAATAGTTTTAAGTTACACATTTCTTCCATCTTTTAAATTATGGGCGATTGAGGATGTCAGTGTAACAACCGTCACGTTGTCAGTTTTTTTCACATACATGGCTTTATGTGAAAATTCCTTTAATAAGTTATCTTTTCATGCACATTTCCTTGGGAGTGGCCGGGTAGCTCAGTTGGTAAGAGCGTCTTGCTAGTAACCGAAAGGTCGCTGGTTCGAATCCCGGATTGGTCAACGTGTGATCATATTATTTTCCCCTTTACCAACAACTGGCCCGCTGGTGTCAGTATAAATCGGTCCAGTAGTCACCTATATGCGAAAGTGTCGTGTGACTATAATCTACAAACAAACAAATTTCCTTGAAGCCTATACATTAGACTTACAAAAAATGCAAATTATTATGTAATCAAAAACAATTTATTAAACTGCTTATACAACACGACCTTTTGGCACTTGCACAATGTTACACTCAGTTCGATGATGGTGTTTTCTATCAGTATCTGATTCAGCCCCGATGCTTGAATTCCTGATAGTTGTGTAACTCAGATTCGTTTATTCACACAGCCCGTCCAAACAGCATACAAGTCACAAAGTCGACGTATGAAGTTTTCCACTTTTATTCAGCACACATCAACAACTGCATACAATTCTCAATTCAACTCAACAACTTTCACAGCAACTTTCCAAATCACTATCAACAACTTTTTCTCTCCCAACAACAATCTCGGCACACGATTAAATAACCTCTCTCTCTTCCGGAAGAATTTCGAACAATGTAGAAATGACGCACTGCCACCAATCGAATAAAAGATCGTCATCACTGACTTACGTCAATACATATTTTTATATCTTCCAGAACGACCTCTTGCTTCGACATGTATCGGGAAGTTTCTATCAAGAGTAAACACGCATATCCAGAAGATTCTCAAATAATATCGACTAACGCAAATTATCAACGTTATACAAAGCCTCTCCTAACAACAATGCAAACTCAAATCAAAGGTAAATAAACTCCATTATTGAATACTTTGCAAAACAAAACGATTAGATCTATCGTACACGTTTCCGACGCACTACCATTCGCGTTTCAACGTAACATAACCCCCCACTCAAGAAGAAATTTACCCAATTTCTTTCAACAACGTTGAAACGTAATGCACAAACAATGTACAGAATTAAGACTTATTTCAGCCTGTCTGAACACTATCAACGTTCTCAGTTCATTCACACAGAGTCAATGGTTTTCATCTTCAAATCTGTCTGGATATTGTCAATATTCACAGTTCATTCACACAGAGTCAAAGTTTCTCATCTGCAAGTCTTTCTGGATACTGTCAATGTTCACAGATCATTTACACAGAGTCAATGTTTCTCATCTGCAAATCTTTCTGGATACTGTCAATGTTCACAGATCATTTACCCAGTCAACGTTTTTCATTTTCAAGTCTGTCATTACCAATATTCTTAGTTCGTCCTCACATTCAATGTTCTTTCGTTCGCAAGGAATCGACGCCCTCGTCAGTTGCGGTCGTCATCGGCCCAGGGTCAAAGACGATGATCACGTGGGCTCCCCTGGAATCAGTGCGTCCTCCGTTGTCTCCTTCTTCCATCGGATGTCTGACGCAGTCGACGTTGTCAGCTCCCAGGATGCATTTGCTGGGTCTCACGGTCAGGTTGGCTTCTGCGGGACGGTGGAACGGCTCCCTCAAGGTCTGCAGATGCTCCTTCCAGGTCTGGGTGTGGACTTCATGTTCGACTAAAGTCGTAGAGCCTGGGACATCATTGAAGTTATGGGGAAACTCGCCCATAAGGTCCTTGAGCTCTAACTTTTGACCTTCCGTCAAGCTCGGTCCTAGCTTAACATCATTGATGCCTTCTTTGCTGTGGAAGTCTCCAAGTTCCAACAGTTCTTCGCTGACAAAGCTGTTGTCGGTCACAGCTGCTGTGGCCGCGTGCACAGTCTCTGATAGCCTTTCCACGTACAGCTTAAGGAGGTTGGCGTGGTATATCTTGGAATGCTGGCCGACCTTCACCTTATAATCGTTGATCCCCACCACGGTCTCCACTTCGTACGGGCCTTTCCACTGCATCAGCAACTTATTATGATCAGTAGGTAGCAGCACCAGCACTTTGTTGCCAGGTTTGAACTTCCTGTTCACAGCCCTACGATCGTAGTAGTGCTTTCCACAGTCTTGGGACTTCTTCAGGTTTTCTCTGGCTATCTCGAGAGTCTGCTCCAGCTTCTCCCGTAGCTCAAACACGTACTGGTAGCTGTTCTTCACCTCTGGGGTGTCTACTTCTTTCGTCCACAGTTCTTTTAGGATGTGCATCGGCCCTCGGATGGTTCTTCCGTACAGCAGCTCGAACGGAGAAAAGCCGGTGGACTCCTGCGGTACTTCTCTGTAGGCGAAAAGTAGGGCGTTGATGTAGCGATGCCATTGTCTGGGCTGCTCGCTGCACAGTTTCTTCAGGGTGGACTTCAGCGTAGCATTGAACTTTTCGACGAGCCCGTTGCACATTGGATGGTAGGGTGTCGTAGTTGAATGCCGGATGCTCAGCAATCTGTTGACCTCCTTCATGCAGTCAGAGACGAACTGCGTCCCGAGGTCTGTCAGAATTTCTTCGGGCACTCCAAGCCTACTGAACATGTCCACCAGTGCCTCTGCTACAGTTTCAGTGTCAATCTTCTTCAGTGGCACTGCTTCTGGGTACCGAGTCGCATAGTCCACTAAAGTCAGTACCCATCGATGACCTTCTTCACTCGGAGGTCTTATTTCGCCGATTAAGTCTAAGGCCACCCTCTTGAAAGGTCGGTCGATCAGAGGCATCCTCTGCATAGGCACTTTCGGGACCCTTCCTCGAGGTATGGTCTTCTGGCAAATGTCACATGATCGGCAGAAACGGCTGACGTCCGCATGAAGTCCTGGCCAGTAGAATACCGCCTGGATTCTATCCGACGTCTTCTTGATACCCAGGTGACCTCCCATGATTGAGTCATGCGCTACTTCCATCACCTGGCGCCTTAGGGGTAACGGTACCAAGACTTGACGTAGTGGTTTCCCTCCGTTGACCCTCGGGTGCTGGAAGATTCGGTACAGGATCTTGGCCTTCACCTCAAAATAGACCGTACCACTGCCTTTGGTCACGTGGTCTTGGCGGTTCCTGTACTTGTTTAAAGTGCTATCAGCTTCCTGGAGCTGGATCAGCTTATCTCTGTCCACGATGGCAGCTTTGGAGTTGTCGGCGACCTTCAGTGGTGTAGACACCTTGTCTCTCTTGGCCTGGGCCCTGGTAGTAACAGCACTGACGATCTCTGGTCGGCAGGGCTGAGCCGGAGTAACCACATTGTCCCGTAGCAGCTCTGTAAGGTCTCCATCGGGAAACGGCAATGGATCCTCCTCCACAACTTCGACGCGTTGGGTTGAGGCAGGACTCCACTCTGGATCGGGGTCGTCGGGTCGTCTCGCGCCGTCGATGTTCCCGATCATCAAATCGTATAGCGGCTTCTTCAGGCAAACCGCTTCTACTTCGCCTATGTAGAAAGGGGTGTTGACATGAATCTTCGCAACTGGCGCTCTCACACATTTGCTGTCGGCCATGAGTGTCCATTTAGAATCGCCAGTGAATTGTTCTTTAGCGATTAGGTCTTCTCTGACGATGACCCCACTACAGCCAGAGTCTCTTAAGACAGTCACTTCATGATTTCCGACGCGTCCCTTTGAAACAGGCATGTTCTGGACGGTCACAGCTGCGCTGGCGACGACGGGGATGGATTTTCCGTTGGCAAGAAGAAGTTGGCCATCAGTCATGCACTCTTGCACGTCCGCAGGGGTAGCTGTGCGCTTGGTCTCACTCGGAAGAATGACGCTCCCGCCGCACACTTGATGGTCAGATCTACTGTTTTGCCGTTGATTGGAGAACCGCCTCTGCCGGTTGCCCGCCGCTGCATTGTCCGTACTGCTCCGCTGTCCGCTATTTCTGCTTTGAGGGCAGCTGGCAGCTCTGTGGTCTGTAGCGTTGCAGATAAAACAGCCTCTTGAGTGCCCTTCCCTGGGAGGAGGCGTGGAGTCCGTCTGTCTCTGGCTCGTCTGGCTCCCTTGGACCTGGTTCCCATGGTTTGCAGTCTTCTGAAAATGTTTCATCGCGCTGGGTAGCCCCAGGGTTTTCCCATGAGCGATGAGATATCTTTCAGCAGCCTCAGTCACATCTTTAAGCGTCTGCAGCTTTTGTTCTTCTAAGTAGGTCGCTAGGTCCTTGTGACAGGCATTGAGAAATTGTTCTTTCACAATCAGGTCATGGAGACTGTCGTAAGACTTCATTTCGCCTGATAACTCCACCCACTTGTGTAGATATGACGACAGGCGCTCCACAAACTGCTTTGGCGTCTCGTCTGACTTAGGCCGGCATTCACGGAAGCGTTTACGGTAGCCCTTCTCTGTAAAGTTGTAGCACTGCAACAGGGCCTCTTTCAAGACGTCGTAGTTTTTGGCGTCATCGTTCGACAGTCTGGTGTAAACTTCGAGGGCTTGCCCCGTCAGAAGTGCACTCAGTCGAATCGCCCAGTCTCGAGGTTGCCAATTGGAGCTTTCGGCGAACCTTTCGAATCTCGCCAGATAGCTGTCGATCTGGTCCTTCCCGTCGACGAAAGCTGGCAATTTTGGAGCCGTGTTGTCACTGATAACTTGTGGCGCATTCTGCTGTTGCTGGATACGCGCCATTTCTAGCTGGAACTCAAGACGCTTCAGCTCGAATTCTCTGTCTTTTTCTTGCCGCTGCTGTTCAATTTCTAGACGCTTCTGTTCTAATTCTATTTCTTTTTCTTCGCGCCATATTCTCTCTTGAGACTTGACGTACTCCGTCAGCTGTTTGCCTTTTAGATTTAGTTCAACCCCTCTCTGCCAGAAGTCAGCCATCTTGATGCTTCTGGAAAGTTCTTTTCTAGAAGGTTCTTTTCTGGAAAGTTCTTTTTCTAGAAAGTTCTTGACTGTAGAGTTCTTTTTCTGGAAAGTTCTTGACTGTGCTGTACCTTTCTAGACTGTTCTAGAACAGCACGCTTTCTGCAGTAGCGCTGATGCTTGTCACTAGTCGCCTTCGCTGACGCAGGCCCCGCTGTCCTCGTCGTATGCGACGCTGCACCACGCTGGTGTTGATGTATACGCTCCTGTGCTGAAGTATACGCGACGTCCGCTCGCCGCTCTCTGTAACACTGGCGATGTAGCTCCGAGACTGTCCCTCGACGTAGTCTTACGGCAGCTACGTAGTCCCGATCTGTTGTTCGCTCACGAAGCAACTCTTCAGCGACTACACGCCCTTGCAGTCAACCCGAATCTATCGGTGATGTAGTCCCAGTATGTTGGCCCCTCTCGACGCAACTCGTTGGCGGCTACCCTCGATGACTGCCTCTCGTAACGTTGACTCGCTTGTTGTAGCAGTTGAACCCTTGGCTATGGCATGAATCGCGGCTTGACCCCCAAAATGTTACACTCAGTTCGATGATGGTGTTTTCTATCAGTATCTGATTCAGCCCCGATGCTTGAATTCCTGATAGTTGTGTAACTCAGATTCGTTTATTCACACAGCCCGTCCAAACAGCATACAAGTCACAAAGTCGACGTATGAAGTTTTCCACTTTTATTCAGCACACATCAACAACTGCATACAATTCTCAATTCAACTCAACAACTTTCACAGCAACTTTCCAAATCACTATCAACAACTTTTTCTCTCCCAACAACAATCTCGGCACACGATTAAATAACCTCTCTCTCTTCCGGAAGAATTTCGAACAATGTAGAAATGACGCACTGCCACCAATCGAATAAAAGATCGTCATCACTGACTTACGTCAATACATATTTTTATATCTTCCAGAACGACCTCTTGCTTCGACATGTATCGGGAAGTTTCTATCAAGAGTAAACACGCATATCCAGAAGATTCTCAAATAATATCGACTAACGCAAATTATCAACGTTATACAAAGCCTCTCCTAACAACAATGCAAACTCAAATCAAAGGTAAATAAACTCCATTATTGAATACTTTGCAAAACAAAACGATTAGATCTATCGTACACGTTTCCGACGCACTACCATTCGCGTTTCAACGTAACACACATATCCAATTTATTATCATTATTAAACACCAGGTCGCCTCTCACGGAGCTATTCACTCACTTCTCTTTCCTTATCTGCAGAGAGGTTGAACAGGAACTCCCCAACTGAAACTTGCTTAGAACTTGTGTAAACGGTGCGGCATTTGCAGGACATAAAATAGCGTGTGATCCTTACAGCGGTACAACGTAACTGATGATCTCTGATTTCCTCTCACAGTTACAACAGCAGCCCATAGTGGCCCATGGCCCCACACTTGGTCAAATGGGTAAGGTCAGCTGACCTCACTCACCAACTGCTCCCATCACTGTGAAATGACATGGGTGACCAACAATCACATTGTATCGCTGTAAGGGTGGATGCATGTGGTGTCATGCAAATGCAGTACGCTTTACAACAGTTGCAAGCAATAGTCGATAGAGAGTTACTTTTCAACCACCAGTTGTTACCTTACCCCCATATGCCCACAACTGTCCGCTATCTCAGCCCCATGGAAAAAAAGCTTGTTCGAAGACCATGGCTCAATTTCATGTCGGGCCTGTAAATGGTCTAACAGGCATTTAAACCTTGACGGGCATTTAACTCCCCAAAATCTGCTTTCATGAAACACTTAACTGCCCGATTGAAGGTCCGTAACAGCCCATAAGTTAACGTACACTACCCCCTCCTGTATGTGCCCTTAGAGGCCGCTAACTCTCCTTTCCAAAATGGCAGCGATCATTACAATATGTGCTAGGCGCGAACGACTGAGTAGGAGGGATCGCGTTTTCCGCGACAGAACAAATCCGTTGGATATATACGACGATGTAAAGCTGTATAAAAAGTTTTGTTTTCGTCGGCAAGAAATCCTTGCTATTGTGGAAGATGTGGAACCCGACATTGAGGAAAGGTTCAGTGCCGGCGGCAATCACAGGCTGTGAAGTCTCGTAGGCCTCTCAATTACATACTATACATATTATGTGGGCTGACCTGCCACCACAGGTTGTTTTTCAGTTTAATAATAATATTAGGCCTAATAACAGGCAATTTATACGGCGATTTCCAAAATCACAAAGCGCTTTACACAAACAAATGTAAACACAACGTGCGTCAATAACATGCAACCACATACACATTTCAACACCCCCCCCCCCCCCCCCCCCCAAAAAAAAAAAAAAAAAAAAAGTTTGTGATTTTGTTAGTGAACGAAGATAGGAGAACTTCGCGATTTGCGCGAATAAAGTCCCAAAAGCAGGCAATCTCGTTTGCCTGCCAGTAGGGTTTGCTGTCTTTTTTTGTCCCATTTGCCCTCTTCTCCCTTTTTGTTTTCCTTTCCTACAACCGCATTCCTTTGTTCTCTTTGCTGTTTACGTTTTCTCGCGCCAGAATCAGCTTGACGGGAATCACAGATAAACGCATCATGCGCATGCGCTGAGAGAGAATCCCCCAAGATTTCATGTCAAGGTCAATCGGTTATAAATAGAGAGGCTTTTTTTAATCGGCCCTGCTGTCAGCCCGTCATGAAAGCCTCACGCGTACGACAAGTTACGGGCCTTCAGCAAACAGGCAGTTTGGGTTAAACTGCCTTTTAGGTTGAAAGCCCGACATGAAATCGTGCCCATGTCTTTACAGTCTTCGCTGCCATTTGATCTCCTCACAGCTTTCAGAGGTTAAGGTACTACCACTGATTTTCCTCTGGAGTCAACAAGATCCAAGCTAATTTTCCTCTTCTTCTCAGGGACTCGGGGAGCTGGGTTCACTTTCCCCCGTTCAGATTTGTATTGGCTACGGAAAATATTGCTTTAAAGATAATCTCTCTTTCCTCTTTATTGTAACTATTACAAAGGATTAAATTAATTTTAAAAAATACCAAACAAACAGTAAATAACTGCTTACCTCATCAAACGCAGCGACCACAGGGCAGAACGACAGGCGGTTTTCCAACAGCATGATCAGCGACAATAGCAACAAGTCTCCTTCCACATGTCTACAACATCATCATCATCATCATCATCACCACCGGAATCATCATAATCACAGTAGAAATTCTTCATCATCATCCTCATTACAGCCTCATTATCATCATTACAGTCATCAATCACCAATGAAAAGCACAACGTCCACCTATATGCAGAGGTGCCTACCCCCCAGTCTGACCATTTGTGTACTGTTCAGTTCAGTTCAGTTCTATTATTTAACGTCTATTCATTTCATACAATGATTTTAGACGATCATACACACACACACATACTTACACACACACTCGCAGGCGCGCGTGCGTGCGCGCCTGTCTATACAATCAAAAAATATCTTTTAAATCGGTATTTAAAATAATACTTGCTATAGTTTCTATTATTGCTTGATTATACAATATATTTCTAATATCATCAGTGTTTTTTAGCATTACATTCTTTGCTGAGTACAATGGTAACAAAGATGTACACTCAAATAATAAATGTTTTATAGAAACTGGCTGTTGACATATACATTTAATATCTTTTACATATTTTGTTAACCACGAATCCAAGCGCATTTTATAAATAACTTTTGCAATATTTATTGAACATGATAAAATAATTTGTTTATTTACTAATTTTTGAAAATGTTTTTCCATTAATGAAACGAGTTCATGACTAGATAATTTCAGGTTACAATTACTTATCGACTTTACATTTGTAGCTCCTCTTTTTGCAAGTTTGTCTGCATATTCATTCCAACACACGCCGGAGTGAGATGGAACCCAACAAAAGTTAACACCAATCCCCCTACTAATAATTACATGTATCAAATATCTGATCTCAAATAATAAATCTGATCTGGTCTTATTCTCCCAATTTTGTATAGATTGTAGAACTGATTTTGAATCAACACAAATTAATATATTAAATATATCTAAGTATGATTCAACAATATATTGTAATGCCATTAGAATGGCATATAACTCGCAGGTAAATATCGAAAATCCTTTTCCAATATAATACGATTTTTCTATTTTTAGAGTTGGTATAACAAATCCTGACCCGCTATCAAGTGAATCCAATACTGAACCATCTGTAAATATTTTTAAGTGAAAGAATATTTTTGTTCCAAGTGTTCTTTTACTTCACTTATAAGAACATTAATATTTTCACCTTTAGTAACTGTAGAATAATCTACATCAAATTTTGCATTTAAGTGTTCCCAAAATGGCATCTGAGGTATTAATGGTAAAATGGGTATATTTAATAAATTAATATTACATTCAGTCATTGTTTGATTTACGTAATTTTTTATTGTGTACTGGCAGCATGAAAAATGTGTATTTTGTGTAATGTCAGATTTCGCACAACTCGCAACATTTGATCAAAGAATTATTGTCATGAAAACTGCCACATTCACAAAACATCAATTCATACTAATTCCAGTTTACCATTTTAATCCTCATGAAACATAATAATATAGAACTCAAGTTATGGTCACAAATCAGAAATGCACACTAATATATTATTTTTTGTGTTGTATTTTACTCCATAACCCCCCAAAAGATCTTCATATTGTCCAACAATTAATATGAATTATGAATATATATAAATGCATCATTATTTTTGTATATTCTGCTGAAACTGGCAACACTTTTTGTTTTCTGAGCATACTAGAGTGTTCTGCATTTTGTTGTGTAAATACAGTGCCTTTTTATGCACTTTGTATTAATTTTAGACATCTCAGCCACTCTTGGGAAAAACGCGTTTTATTTTTATGTGAGGGTTACCAAAGAGTGTATAAACATTATACACTCTTTGGGGTTACCCACTTTGAACAGTTAAATGAGTGCCTTAATATTGACTGATTTTAACAATTCTTTTTTTAATCTTCTAAAGGTTTGTACTATATAATAAAAACAAAATAAAACATCCTGAACCAGGGGTGGGAATTGCTGAAGTGAAAAATAAAGGAAACTAGGGGGATTTGGGGGCATGCCCCCCCCCCCCCCCCCCCCCCCCCCCCCCCCCCCCCCCCCCCGGAAAATTTTCAAAATCAAGAACAAAATCTGTGCAATCTGGCGTATTCTGATTGCAAAACGTAAGTAGTTTTGAAGTATGAAAAACATTCTTTTTTGTCTTTTTTTCTTGTGCTTTTTGTTTGAATGACCAAAGAATATAATGCTGTGATGTAGTGCTGATAAACAATGTACAACTAACAGACACATTGCATAAAGAAAATAACATAAATTCAAAAAGGATTTTTGTATATAACTGTATACATGTACAGTGATTATGTGAGAGAGAGAGAGAGAGAGAGAGAGAGAGAGAGAGAGAGAGAGAGAGAGAGAGAGAGAGAGAGAGAGAGAGCTGTACACACACACACAATTTGTACATAGTAGCTGAACATGTACACAGCTGTATATTCAACATCTGAATATCAGCTGTCAAAACTAAACATAGCTCCAACATCAATATGGCAAGCAATGACATTCCAACTTGCTCTTTAGCTAAAACAACCAAAGAAAAAGAAAAACATATTTCCAGATTTGCCTAGAAGGATAAATATTAAAAAAATTACCTGAACAGCATTCCCAAGGCACGCGCACAAGGACTGAATGAGCACCATTCAATACTAGTTCTAACTCTTCTGAATGCACCAAATGTTCAAGTCAGTACACACAAAGAAGACAAAAGAAGACCTATAAAGTCTGTTTCATGCTAGGACACACAGCAGATCTACACAAGTCATGAACACTTGAAAAACCCCTTGATGGAGGACTGTTTGGAAACAGACACATTCTTCTTGATGGCACTTGCTCTTTGAAAGACAGGTTCAAGTTCTTCAACATTTTTTACGCCAAAACCTTCTTGAAAAGTTTCACCACGCTGTACAATCATAGCCTTTAAAGACATGATGGCGGTGATTAAGTACAACGACCTCGACCTCACTTCCGGTGAGACTTCTGTTGCGCTGTGTCTAAACACCGCAATAGTGTAAAATTTTTTTTTTTTTTAAATTTTTTGGCGGAAGCATTATTGTTTTTGGCGGATGGGATTTTTATAAAATGGCGGACAATTCCCACCCCTACTGAACCAAAATAAAATGTTTGTCCGTAATACCTAATCTAAGTGTCGCTGAATGTCGTATGCAGAGCAATGTTGAACTCTTTGTTGCAATGAGCATAATGAACTCCTTTCGAAGATTAGATTATTCCTCAAAAATGTTCACGGTATTCGCGTAAGAAATGTAGTCGCGCTTTTTGCTTATTTGCAACCTAACCCGCTTTTCTTCAGACTCGCTCTCATCGTCACTCTTGTGTAAACCATGTTTAGCACAATGACGGATACAAAGTCTCGCACTACCTCTCATGCACGAGATTTTACTTTTGCGCATTCGCTCTAGGGTCAGCAAGTAAAGGAAATAGCAGATCGGAACATAATATAAAATCAGTGTGAAAAAAAAATTTTTGGGTGGGGTACACCACGAAAATGCGTATTTTTAAGGAATTGCTCGTATTTTATATTGAAAATTCGTAAAAAATACGCGCCAGCGCGTACGGTAGGCACCTCTGTATATGTGCCTACAAATCTTTATCGCTATTGCATAGTCGCAATCATCACCATCATCATCAAAGTCAACCAGTTGCAGACTCTCTCCCTTTCTCTCACACAAAGGACATCCTTGTGTGTGTGTGTGTGTGTGTGTGAGAGGGACGGAGGGAGAGAGAGAAAGGAGGCAGTCAAAGACAAAGAGAAAGAGAGAGAGAGGGGGGGAGGGGGGGAGGGAGGGAGAGAGAGAGAGAGAGAGAGAGAGAGAGAGAGAGAGAGAGAGAGAGAGAAAGAGAAGGAGGCAGAGTCAAAGACAGAGAGAGAGAAAAGAGACAGACAGAGAGAGTACAGACCTGGCTATCTGTCCGACAGTGAGTAAGACTGTGTCCAGAAGCTGTAGGTCCCTGGCATTGCAGGCTTTGACGCACACTGCCTTACAGTGGGTGGTGACCATCTTGTGGGCATCTGAGGGAGAGTGAGGGCTGTCTGACGGCCCTGCGGTCACTGGCCAACTCAGTAAACTGCTCACTTCTCGCCTACAATCACACCCACAAACCCTTATTACCAACATCAACTCCCGCACACCCACCCACACCTATTACCAATGTAGCTGAGTGGAGTATTTGACTCTCGGCCACTACCAACAGAACACAGCCCAACCCCAATTGGCATTTTTATTAATCCCTCGTAAGAGGGACATAAAAAAATGTGCCTCGCGAGGCAGGCCGCGTGTTGAGAGCACTCCGATGGCCGGCAACCACTCCCTGTGGGAGCCTCAAAGGGGACAACATCTCCCAAGCGTTAACTAGTCACCTCCCACTCCGCCACACCAACGTAAAATCACACCCACACCCACATGGCAAGCAGTGGGAAAGGTGGACTTGGCTGTTCACCACATGAGTGCTCAACTTACAGGACTATCCCCCACCAAACATGGCTCAATACTGGTGGACTACATTACATTACATTATTATTGCTTTAGGTCCAGCCGACTCTTCCGAGCCAAATCAGGACCGGACAACCCCTGATCCGCATAAAAGATGTGCCGAACCAACCCTAGTAGTAAAACTGAAAGCTCTCCACCCGCCAGTCAATTTACAATAAAGACATCCCAGGCAGGGGACGCTGAGGCTGTACTCTAATTTATCGAACCTCCGTTTACAAAAACAAAATAGAATACAAACATCATTATAAATTATGAACAAAACACATACATATAAAATGCCTACATTGCTAAATAATAACATCATAGGAAGCCCTAGTGACCACCTGGCAGAAAGCGTCCAATATTCCCAAGCTGATCCAACAGACCTCATACACAAATAAGGAGTCTTGTCCCGGAAGAGTTTTCAAGAAAAAAGGTAGATGACTGGTCTAGCGAAGAAGAAGATAGTATAACAGATTGATACAACAGAGAGGAATGAGAAAGAGCAAATGAGAAAGAGAGCCACAGTGGGAATTTAAAGCACTAAATTTCCAGAAAGTGGGGATACTTTTATACTGAAACCCCCAGCACCCCAACGGGGGTTCTCTGTGGACTTGGCTAACAGTTCTGTCCCTCCATTCTCCATCCCACACATGCAGTAGGATCAAACTGTGACAGGGTTATCTCACATCCCAACGGCGCTCAATGGTGCGAACACGTCGGGCGCTGTTCAAGCCGTTGGTGTACATTTATGTATAAACTGTGGCATTGTAAGCAGATATGCTGGTGGACTACTCACGAGAAGAGAATGCGGACGTCGAAGTCCTCGTCTTCCAGAAGAGCGAGGTATGACTGTAGCATGGTCACTGTGCTAGCGTTGTGAGCATGAACCGGGATGTGGTGAAACATGGACTTCACTCCCCTTACCATGTCTGACCACACACACACACATCAAAGCAAAAGGACTGATATTACCCTCAACAAGAACTGAAAAATCAAACCAAACATTCTAACTAATCTAACAGGAAAACAGCCACAACAATACTACAAGAATATCTGAATGCGCCAAACAGAATGTCTGAATACGCCAAACAATCACAACACTGAAGAATGTCTGAATACTCCAAACATTGTCGCCAATCTAGCTATCAACACAGAGTGAACTAAACAGGGATCTTTTGGAAGCAAGCGATTCTCGATGTGAGAGTTATTCTGCACAACTCTCTGTCCGTGACGTCAGCAGTTTATGCTCTCATTAGTATGCAGAGGTGAAAGTTCACAAACTCTTTCTTAGTGGTATCATGGAAAAGGACTCTTTAGCACGAAGCATGGTTATATTTTGTTTATTACATCGCTTACATGACATCCAAAATTATGTGATTTTGTTAAAGGTACCCAGAGTTAGAAATTAATTTTTTTTACAACGGTGCCCTTTAGGTGCCTTACCTGAAACTTTTGGGTGCCAACAAAATATTTGAGTGCACAAAGAAAAATAACTTGAAATACATGAGTGACCTAGGAGATTCCTTCCAGTTAAAGGTATCAAACAGTTACAAAATAACCACACAAAAAAAACAACAAAAAAACAACAACAATAATGTGTTTATTATTTTTGACACTTGAAACAGAAAAAAAGTGTTTAAAAATATCAGAGTACCAATACAAACAATAACAAAGGCTCAATGCTCAATAGAAGAACTCATATTTCTGGTTGAAAGAACGTTTTTTGAAGATGTCAAATACTTTACTTGACCACAGGCTCTGAAGTCTCTTCTTTTATCTTTCTAAACTCATAGGCCTCCTACATACTATATGTATAGTATGTAATTGAGGTTTACAAAAGACGAGACTTCACACTGTCTGTGACACGACATGCTTGTTTCAGAGTAACTTCATGTTTTGTTATGCCCGCGCGAGATAGCAACTGATTCCCTGATTGGTCATTGAATAAATTAGTGGCCAATCAGAAAGCTCATCTTTCATGCATAAAGGGAAACTATTCCCGATCCATCGCAATCAAAAGCAAATGGGGAAAATAGCAATGTGATGTGCCACGGAATATTCTGTTGCTGTCACTATGAAGTTTTCCTCCGATCTTTAATTACAATGTTGACTAATTGAAGGGAGCTTCAACGAGTTAACTTTCTTTTAGGATTTTATAAGCGCCTGTTGTCAACTAAGATCTGGGTTCCCAAACAGGAATTAAAGATCCCCAGGCGCGCTCACGCATGCCAAATTCTAACGCTGGTATCTTTTTCAACCATTTCAGATGTGAAAATGGGGATGTGCACTTGTTTCGAGACTTCAAACATAGTTTGAAGCGAGCTACAGGTAATAAGTCAAGATCCAGGGTGGCGTATGAAGCAGTCTCGCTGCAACCATGAAAAGAGAAAATAGTACGGAATCAATTTCACAACAACAAAAACACTCGCTTCCGAAAGATCCCTAATATCAACTGGATGTGGTCAACGTGTGAACATAAATGACAGACACACATGCTCTACCTAATACAGACCCACACTGCAACTTACTTTTGCGAACATCAACACAGGAAGACTTCAGCAGTGATAGGAACGGATGAAACAGTTTGGGGTCGATCTGCCTGCCTGTCGCACAGTGGTCTAAACACAGCCATCAAGCTTTACAAAAACTGTGCGCTATCAAAACATTCACCTTCCCCCCCACCCACCCCCACCCACCCCACCCCACCCCCACTCCACACCCGCTCAATATCCTGCTGCAATTATTTGCCCACAATATTTTGCTTACGGAAGGTAATAATTCAGAAAAACAAACAAAAACAAAAAAAAGAAAAAACCTCACAAACTACTATTTAAGGGTATACAACTTATGATTTTCTGAAAGGACAATAAATGTGCTAAATGTACTAAAAACATTTAAGGTATTTAGTTTTAGACTAATATATTCAGAGATGCCAACTCCCTAATCTTCTTGTCAGTATTTCCGGACCCGTTTGTCAGTATTTTTTAACACTTGTCAGTATTTTTTTTCTCGCAAAACACAGCCTATGACACTATAAAGTAACGTCAGGCTTCCCTCTGAAACAGCAGGCTATTTTCAGTCCTCTAAAATCACCATGAAAATCAGCTTGTTGAACACCACACTTCTTTTACTCTAAAATCACCATGAAAATCAGCTTGTTGAACACAGGGACATTGAGTGAGTGCAGGAGTACTATTATGAGACCAGAAACCGGTACAGAAGCATCGCTGGCAAAGATAAACGATCGGCAACTTCTCCTCCATATTTTTATAAAAGCTACCATACTTCCGTATTTAATTCCGGTGAAGTGAATTAAATACGGTCAATCCGTACTGGTTGGCACCTCTGTATATTATGACTGCTTTCGTTACTGTGAGATGAAATCAAACATCAGCAAATTAAATTCTATGAAGTAAAAGGGCCACACTACATCCTGTTTCATGCCAATGCAGCACTACTGACACAAGTTATACAACAAGGTTCAATAAGGAGTTACTTTTCAACCACCCCATGCCATCCCCAGTTCTCACCATTTTGATCACAGCTTCTGCATTTCAACGTCACAACATTTATCAAAGGGTCGTCTTTGTCTTTCAAACTTGGCCTACAAAACAAACAAACAAAAGAAACTGCCCTGCAGAGATGGAAAAATTATACAAAAATAATGATATAACAAAGGCAGAACTGCTAAAACAGGAACAGCCGGGTCAAGGTAACAAAACTTTTTTTTTTTTTTTTTTTTTTTTGAGCGCAAAATATCATCAAAGCGGACTTATTTCTTAGCTCAAAATAAATAAATAAAATAATGGAAAGCTTGCAGACCTACCTGTCAAGAGCAGCAGTGCAGGCAGCGACACAGGCCAAATCATCGACAATGGATGACATCGCTTTTTGTACAACCACGCTGTCCTCGCTTGCCAAAGGACTGCAGCAACAATAATGACAAGTACTCATATTTATACGCAGCTTTGTCAGCATCTATTATAATTATTTACACTGGGATTTTTGAACAATCACCCCGTCCTCTCCGTTGACTACTGTCTTCACTGCAGTGAAGATTCTTCACAATTTAGGGGTGTCGCGTTTTGCATTGCACTGTAGGAGCGCCGAGAGCTGGAATTTTCAACGCGCCCACTGTTACGATTGAGACGCGCATGACTGTTCCGAACGTTTTCTGTTGCAAAGCATGCAATAATAGCACGTATTTACTTTTGATTTGATTCTGCGGTGCTGCTAGAAAAAGCTTGGTATAATGTTGAATATTTCCGTCAATCGATTTTGTCGTAGTATCGTTTAGTATTTTATGGAATTGCTTGTTTATTATCGATAGGATGGTCTAGGTCTTTCTGGCGATAGCTAGCTGAATCCTGTAATATTCGAAAACATTCTGTGGCGTAAGACAGTGCTTATTTCCGATTTCGAGTTTTATTTTGCTTGGGTGTTATTGCATCATTTTGGAATGTTCGAAGTTTCTGTGGATTGTTGAAAGACTATATAAGTAATGCACTGTCTGCTTGCAAAAAGTGATTTTTGAAAAGCGATCTTGTATGTTGTTGGTGTTTACTGAATAATACATAAATATAAATAAAATATAATATATAAATATAAATAAATAATACAAGACGACTCCTGCCTATTTGCTGAGTGAACAGGCTGCGTGGATAAACGAATTCGAGTTACATATATTGCGATTCAAGCATCGGGGCTCAGTGGACTATTGATAAAATACGTGTAATGCCCACCAGACTCTGGAACCCTGCCAAAACTAGTATATTTGCCACAATGTTCTCAAGCCCATAACCAACTTTCACATAAAAAAATAAACAAAATCATGATCCATCGGATGAGAGTACTAACTGAGGTTTAGTCTGTACACGCAGTGGACTTGAAAAGATCCCGACGTTCACGTCCTATACATGTGAATACACCCAGCGTGCACTAGGTCCCTTCTCCCCATCCCCTGTTGTCCACCATTGTGCTTAGTTGTCTGGGCAGTGATACCATGCTTGTCAGGCAGCAAGTGAGCAAAACAATGAATAACACAAAGCAAGGAAAAAGATAGGCCTAGGGATCTATACAATGCAATTGCATTGTAAGAGGGCACACCTCCTATCCTATCCTATCCTATCCTATCCCGTAACTTGGGAGGTCGTAGGAGCACCACAGATGATTGTTTAACCAGCATACTCCATCTTTCCCTGTCCTCAGCAACCCTGATTGTTTCGCTCAGTGTCAAACCGGTCCATTCTCGAATGTTGTCCTCCCACCTCTTTTTCGGTCTCCCTCTTCTTCTACCTCAGGGCACACCTCAGACTGAGTTAGATCATGTTTCGGGCTGCGCCTTGAGCAGCCCTTGAGCTGGATAAGTGCAATATAAGAACGGTACAAGTAAATGATTCCATCAAACTTCTATCAAGGGCTAAGCTTATGGATAGAGATGAGTGACAATAAAGGTTCCCCATCAGCGTCAAGTTTTAGGTCGTCCCCACAATGCTTTACTCGCATGTGATGGACAGACCAGTTCAAGACCCTGGTTGTTCCGCCAGGCAGTTAGCTTAGCAGATCAAAGTTCTGAGGGAACTTACTGCAGGCGATCTCTGATGAGGTGTATGGAGTTATGCCCCATGTTCAGCAAAAGAAATGGGAAGAATAAGACGGCCGCCTCCTTCACTTTCTCACGTCTGTCCATCTGCAGAAATAGAAAACACTATATGGAATGCCTAATAAAAGCATCAAGGTGGATCCTAAAAATAGCCCAGCAGCAAATGGGTGCATAGTACACACAGTTGTTTACATAACAAGAGAGGCCTAAAATTAAAAGCTTAGCAGTCGGTTAGAGCACCGATTGCCCATTATATCATCTTTTAATGTGACAGCAATGCACGTTGACAAGAAGTCAACTCATTGTCACAACAAATATAAACACACACATCCTTGATACCGTGCCCTCCTAAAGTAGATTGGTTACAAAGTTACCGAACTGTGACAGTTTCAGCCCCTGAAAGAAATGTACGGCGAAGGTAGGTTAAAAAAATGTGTGAGACCTGAAAAAGAAACTTTGCCCTGGCTCCTCTATGCCTAACTGCACAATAAAAGATGCCACTAACCAAAGCCAAGGTAAAGACGTGCGACCGCCATGCAGGGCAGGAGTGGGGTGTTAGCGCCAATCCCCTGATGCACGCACACATTGCGTCCTCTCCGACCTCGTCCCCGACCTTCTGGCTCACTCCCATCACCTCTCCCGCTCGCTGGGGGTGAAGGTCATGCCAGGTCGTCTCTTTCTGTGCCATCAAATATCAACAGTCAATAAACCCCACCAGGCTGAAATCAATAGAAATAACTGGACAGCAATTATATGAAGTATTTCTCTGAGATATTACAATCTCTTCCACAGTTATGAAGGTAGACAGGTGAACATACATTTTTTGTTTATGCTTTCATTGCTGTTTAATGCTTACATTAAAGTTTAACTGAAAGTGAGTCTGTGGTCATACCCCAACCCCCCCCCCCCCCCCCTTTTTTTTAAATTTTTTATTTACTTTACTTCTTTTCCTAAAGAAATTAAGGGGAAAATTTTACTGCAAATTAAGGGCAGAGCGAGGTGTGTAAAGGGGGTTTGAGAGTGGGCAGTTGGGGGGAAGGAGTTGGGGAGGGTGGTGGTGGTGGTCCCATTGCCTTGTGGCCGTAGGGGAGCGTGATGTTGGAGATCACACTTATCTTGAGGCCAGCATAATGAGGGTGATGCCCATCTCTTTTCCTCGCTGCTTTACCTTCCCCACCCTTAAGAGAGTAAGTACTCAGTCACAGTTGAGTCAACTGGGGGTGTTGTTATTTGCCGCTTCACGGTTTGCGGTCACCCATCCAAGTGCTAACTGCACTGGATGGTGCTTAACTTGCGACACAGTAGCGAGTGCTCCAACCACTGCGCTATCCGACACCCGGGAGGGTGAGGGGATTATAATAGAAAGAAAGAGAAGCAGCATACTGTACCAAGAGCCAAGGCAGACTCAGCATCCACACAAACTCCTGAATTACGTCTCCCGTCACAGCGCTCAAATCTGTCACCATACATCATAAAGCAGTAAAATGTTTCAATAAAGCAAAAAACCAATCACCACAAACAGCAAATCTTATTGCTATCATTCTCATAAAGCTCTTGGACAACTCAAGGTGCTGGCCAAGACAACATTTAACTCAAGCTGACCAAGGTGTCCACTTAAAGATCGTGAGGCCTATTTTATAGCTTGCTTTGCGTTAATTAATTTTATTTCATTTTTGAATGCGCTCTAGCATTAGCCAAATTACACTCCTGGTGCGTAACTGGCTTGGCAACAAAGCATACAAATTATTAACAGCGTGTGATGAATGTAAAATTTAATTATTTACTTCTTTTACATGTATATTGCTTTAGTCATGTATCTGTTTTAATAACACATTTCATAAGTGGATTCTGTTTTCACCGGTTTACTTTTGGGTTTTGATTGTAATTTAACTAACTGGTGCTGTGCAGAATGTTTCGTTACCCAGACGTCTTTTTAGTTTATATGTCTTGTATGCATTTATCATTATGCCCAAAGATTTATCATTATGTCAAAGACTTCAAACACAGTGTACATGCCGTCTAGGCATGTTGATTGACTATGTTTATGTAAAATGCAAGAGTATTTTGGAGAAACTGTTCTGTTCTCAGTTTCTGTACTGTTTCTATGGATCCATGTTTTGTCTCCCCGTCCTGAGATGTGTATTCTTGTTTGTTGTTTATATTGTTTGCGTTTTACAATGTATAGTCCTGACTTGACGATCATCTTCTTTTATTGACCCTTGCCCTCATTTGACTTTGACTCTGACTTGACTTGTTGGTTGTGTTTATGTCGTCCCCCTTGTGTGTGTCTCAATGTCAGTTTGTTTTGTAGTTTTCTCCTTCTTATTCTCTGCTGATTGTTGGAAAAGGTTATATTGCAATGTATTTACTCTTTTGATTGATTTTTAGTGGTATTAGAAGATTAATGTTATTAGTAGTAGTTTTGGGTACTACGCCATGCATGTTTCAGTTACGGCTATTTCGTAAATAATGTTCACTGTTTTAATCCCGGTTAGGTCGCTTCAACGAAGTCTATTGGCTGTGCCTCAGCAGGCCTATATAACTGGCTCGCTGTTCACATTTCTGGTTAGTATTGGTCTGTAGGCTAGAGAAAGGAAGATCGAGTGGCTTTGTATCTTGGTGAACGAAAAGTACTTTTGTAAAAGAAAAGTTGAACCAGTCTGCTTTAGTGTTCGTGGATCAAGTGCCTTGTCATTGGTTGAAGAACCTCGTTTACATTCTTTTGCTATCCGCTTGGATCATAAGGTATGATACATCCGCCATGTTTTCTTACTTTTGTTGTTCAGGTTTTCCCAGTTTTGATGATAGTTTCTGCATTATGTTTTTCGTCGTGAGCATTTTGTGGGAGGATTTGGCGGATGTTGTCTGAGCTATTATAGGGTTTTATGAATTGTTTAGCCTATGCTTGTCTTGTTCGTAGTTGCAGCCAAGTTACAGTGGGTTTATACTTTCATCATTGTGTTGAAAAGGAGCATCTTTTATAAATATATCTCGCGTGTTTGTAAGGCAACCAACTTAGTTGGAGTTATTGGGTTATGCTGAATTTTGAGGAGTATTTTTCAGTATTGTCTAAAGATAATGAACGTGACTTGATTTGTCTCGCTACACTGAAATTCGCGAATGAGTTTCAGCGTGTGTTGTTTATTTATAATTGTTTTGCGTTAGAAGACTATGCGCCCAAGTTGGTATTTTCTGCATAAGGTTTCGTTGTAGCTGGTAAACATATTTGTCAGTTTCTAGTTTTCTGTGCGGTTCATGGGAGACAACCTAATGTGGGCTTTTTGGATCATTGTGTTGTACTGCTGTATTATGAATTTGCATATTGTTTCATAATAATTGTTATAATGGTTCTTGTTCTCTTTCCTTTTGTCCTAGTCTTTAACCACATACACTCCCACCCACTTATGATGATGAAGTCCTAACATAGCCTCTTAATATTGAGAAAACATAATAAGTTGAGTCGTCAAAATAGATTAAAAATTTTCGTATTGCGGGACTGTCTCTGTATTAGGCCAACGTTAATAAATATGACTTCCAATTATCCATCATTTGTTATGTGCGTTTGACGAGCGTTGAATGTTAGCTCTTTCTCCTCGGTAAGCACACACAGTTATAGTCATTGTGTGTGTGTGTGTGTGTGTGTGTGTGTGTGTGTGTGTGTGTGTGTGTTCTGATTTGGTATTTCATGTTTTGCTTTCGCTTAATTTATTTATGTATTTTATCTGTACTTTTTTATTTTTTTATTTTTCTTCTGTAAAGTGCTATGAGCTCTTGTGAGGAAGGGCGCTGAGGTTTTGGTTTTTGTTTGTTAAGTAAAGTCACCATCAGAAAAGGGAACAAATAATTATAGACAGCAAAGCAAACAGAAACAAGTACTTAAGCTACAACCACAATCAAAGAAAGCACTCACCATTACATGCCAGAACACAACCGATGGACTGTGCAATGTACCCAACTGCCGCATCACAAGCAGCGCTCTCTAGCGAGGAGGCAACTCCGCCTAGCAGGAAGGATGTGAAGCAGGTGCAAAGCTTTTGGGTGATCTCACTGCTGAGGAAATCGGCCGGACCAAACAGTCTGCAACAACCAGACACTAGCCTGCTGCAAGGTCAGAATCCAGCACTCCACCACACACTCACTAACACTGACAGCAGTGCTGACTGGTCTATCTTATAGCAATCAGCCACAAGCATAGCACAATTCTATCATTACCACACACAACAACAAACAAAAAACAGGACTCTGATACAAAGGCAAGCACAAGGCCCCCTACTCTCTTCAGATGAGAGAAAAAACCAAGTGCATGTACGCATTTCATCGCATGGACTGTTTAAAGATCCTAACTCTCATGCTCTAGTCGGGCCAGTGTCTGGGCTTCAGCATTGCGCTCAGTTGTCTGGGGCATTACACAATGAGTCTTGGGATGCAGTTGGATCCTGTTCCAGGCCAGCACAGACCTGCTTACCTCCTTTTTGCCTTGACAGAAGAACACTCCGGAAAAAGCGGAAGAATCCAGCACAAAAGCAGAAGAAAAATTTGTCGCTGAATATGCCTCTCGCACTTGTACAAAGATCCTTGAACATAACATTACAACTTTTTTTAATTTTTTTTTTTAATGCCATATTCCTTCTTCTTTTTTACGGTCTCACTCTCATCTTTGTCAACGTGAATGGTTTCTTCGTCGTCTGTTTCATGAACGGGAACCACGCGCTTCGTCGCCATGTTTGAGAAAGAAAGACTTCTTTTGTGTTCTTCAGTACAGAAGAGTGCAGCACAGTGGTTATCTCCCTTCTGTACAAAAAAATACGATCTCTCTTACGGATTCAAGACTAGATTAGAATGCAGAAGATTTTCGATTTCTTCAGCGGAAAAAAGTTGTCAGAGGCAGAAGGGCGGAAAAAAGCATTAAAATTCGGAAGAATCTACCGCCAAAAACGGAAGGTAGTCAGGTCTGCCAGCACCTTCAGCAGCTCTTAAACTGGTCAAGACCGGCACAACAACAATTATAGTAATAATCACAACAGCTGCCTGCCTGCCCACAACTGCCTGCCTGCCCAGGCCAAGATCTTAACAAAACTAAAGGGCAGGGCATGCACAGGCTTGTCAAGCCACGAGGAATCGGTTAACAAGAAATCCCAGTTCTGAATCTACATATTAAAAATGTAATGATACCCGGAACTAAGAAGCAATTTTCTATCTACTAAAAATGGTAACGATACCCTGAGTTTGAGGCAGCCGTAGTCACAGCACAACGAGCGGCCACTTCACACAAAAACCAACAGGCTTGCAGCACTGGTATACAGGTTGACTGAAACACAACTCACCCGATGTTTACATGAAATAAATTATAACGATTACCTTAAAATACATATGATGTACATAGGCTTTACATAGATGTAGTGACTAATGGCATGGATTATCACACCTACACATTCCCCCACCCCCCACATCCCCCCTCCTCTCCTCACTCCTATACCCTCCAAAAGCAGTTTACGTAAGTTTACAAATAATAAAGGTTTTGTAGGCATGGTTAGGTTCTTTTGTGCTGCATACCGCTTTTGGGAGCTCCCAGCATGAACTCATCAATTCAAATCAAGTGAAGGTATTTACTCGCCAATGAATTCAAATTACATAGGATTTTGTTTTGGTGATGCAGTAAAAAATATTTAGTCACTTTAATAAAACATGCTTCCACTGGACATTAACATATTGAATGATCTAACAGGACAAGTTGTTTTAGGAAGTAAACCACGCACTCCCACCTTCCCCCCCCCACCCCTCACCCAAACACACTCATACACAATTGTACATGGGTATATAAACGGAGGCATACACATCATATAATGTGCATTAAAACATCAAGACATTGTGCAACACTCATGCTCTGTGAACAACTGAGGTCCCTGGTGCTGAGAGGGCAGCCTTACAAGTCTCCATCATCAAAAAAACACTCACAACATTATCACGGTCACAAAAACGTTCACAAAGTTATAAGTGACACAAACATTCACAAAATTATCACAGTCACACAAAGGTTCACACGATTATCATAGTCGCACAAATATTCATAAAATTATAACTGTCTCACAAACATTCATAGAATTATCACAGTCAAACAGTTACACAATTATCAGTCACACAAACATTCACAAAATTATCACAGTCACACAATTTTATGAATATAAAATTATAACTGTCTCACAAACATTCACAGAATTATCACAGTCACACAAACACTAACTAATTATCACAGACACAAATATTCACTAGAGTAGGGTGACCACTTGCGGTCACGAACGAACACTTTCTCATACTTCTTTTGTTTATGAACCAATCAGAATCCAAGTTTGATTTTTTTTAAATCGGGAGGTCGCAGTAACGGCACTGACTTGGCCGGGGTTCTATAAATGAAACATTGTGGACCTTCTAGCGATTTCTGCACAATTTCAGTGTACCATGATGCGGCCAGGTGCCCAAGGTGCGTCCAACAATAAGCCACAGCTGCGGCCACCATGCCTACACACAGCCGACACCATGCCCGACATGCAGCCAGGCCCTTTACAACTTTTTAAAACTTACAAAAACACAAATAAGACAAGAAACGAAAAAAATAAAAACAGGAAAAGCTAGTAGAATAGGAGTTATTAGAATTGGTCGCACCTCGGTCTGGCTGCGTGATGGTCACCGTAATCTCCAAAAAGAAACTTTTCTTGGGTCAACACTTACAGACAGTAAAATTCATATGCAGAGCGCGGACATAAACCGGAAATCACGACAAAAAGGCTAAGGTAGACTCAAGGGAAGCAATTGTGATTCCTCAAAGCTTTAAAGCTAGTAGAATAGGAGTTATTAGAATTGGCCGCACCTCGGTCTGGCCGCGTGATGGTCACCATACTCTAATTATCACAATTACACAATTCACAAAATTATCAGTCACACATTCACAAAATTATCAGTCACACGAAGATTCACAGAATTATCACAGTCAAACAGTTACAAAATTATCAGTCACACAAACATTCACAAAATTATCACAGTCATACATTCACTTATTATTACAATCGCATAAGGATTCTCAGAATTATCACAAAAGGATTCACAGAATTATCACAGTCACACACAAATTCACAGAACTGTCACAGTCACACAAATATTTACGAAATTATCACTGTCACACAAAAGATTCACAAAATTATCAGACACACAAATATTCACAGAATTATCACAGACACACAAACATTCACAGAATTATTATCACAGTCACAAAACTATTAACAAAATTATCCGTCACACAAATATTCACAAAATTATCACCGACACACAAACCTATAACATACCTGATTAACGTCAGCATCTAGGAGTTTGTACACTCTTTCCACCAAACGTTGAAACAACGCCACCCTCCTTTTCTTCGCTTTAGGCTGGCCGTCTGTTTCACGTCTGAAATTACATTAACGGTGGTAACCTCTCACAATGAAGCCAAGGACATGTAAGGTCAAGCTCAATTTCAAAAACAGTCAGAAGATTTCGGTAGCACGTTAAGCTCACGCCAAACAAACTGAAACAACCCACCAGCCGCCTACACAAGACATTTTTAAATAAACATTCCCTTCTCCTCGCTTTTCAGTCACACTCAAATCCTACCTCTTGCACTTCAATCTGGATGGGGTTTGTGTGCTCGGAGTCTGACCTTGACCTTGCATGACAGAGGTGAGAGGTCGTGCGAGTTGGGTTTGAGGCAGAAGGGAGGAAGCATCACTGGAAGCCGGACTGCTCGCTTCCAGCATGACGAGATGACTGAACAACGGTACTGCACACTGCGGACAACACTACAACACGTCAATCAGAATTCCCACAAATGACATCTGATAACACTCCTATCCAATCCTATCCTATCCTATCCCATAACTCGGAGGTCGTAGGGGCACCACAGATGATCGTTTAACCAGCGTACTCCATTTTTCCCTGTCCTCAGCAACCCTGATTGTTTCGCTCAGTGTCAAACCAGTCCATTCTCGAATGTTGTCCTCCCACCTCTTTTTCGGTCTCCCTCTTCTTCTACCTCCTTGCACTGTGCCTTGCAGGATGGTCTTTGCAAGACCTGATGATCTGGTGACATGGCCATATGATCGGAGTTTACGTTTTTTCACTACTGTGAGCAGGTCATCATGTTGTCCAATGGCTTGTGTGATGGTCTGTCGGACTTCGTCGTTGGTGATGTGCTGGGTATAGGAAATGCCCAGGGCTGGCGTGCATGAACGAACTTAAAAGCCGACTTAGACTTAAGTAGCATGTTTCAGTGAAGCGTTAAGTCTATGTCGGCTTTTAAGTTCGTTCATGCACGCCAACCCTGGAGTCTTCTGTAGCACCTCATCTCCATGCTTTGTATTCTTCGTTGGATATCTGCTGTGAGGGTCCATGTTTCGCAAGCATAATTATAGGAAGATGGACATGACAAGGGAGCGCAGCAGCCTTACCTTGGAATGTTGACTGATGGTCCTGTCTTTCCAAATTGGCTTCAACCTCGCCAGGTGATAACACTCATCAATGAAAAATGTAGTATTTGTTTGTTGTCGGCATCCCATAACAATGGTGCTGTCTACGGTCAATCTCGTTCTTAAAACAGGAAAGTTTAATTCCTTTATAGCCTTCAATAATAGTAAATCTACAGTCTACGTTCCAAGGTAAGGCTGCTGCGCTCCCTTGTCATCTCCATCTTCCTTTACGCTTTGGAAACATGGACCCTCAAAGCAGATCTACAACGAAGAATACAAAGCATGGAGATGAGGTGCTACAGAAGACTTCAGGGCATTTTCTATACCCTAGCACATCACCAACGATGAAATCCGACCATCATACAAGCCATTGGACAACACAATGATATGTTCTGTGGTGATGAAATGGAAACTCCGAAGGTATGGCCACGTCACCAGAGCATCAGGCCTTGCAAAGACCATCCTGAAAGGCACGGTGCAAGAAGGCAGAAGAAGAGGAAGACAGAAAAAGAGGTGGGAGGACAACGTTCGAGAATGGACTGGCTTGACACTGAGCCATGCTATAAGGGTTGCTGAGGACAGAGAAAGATGGAGTACGCTGGTTAAACGATCATCTGTGGTGCCCCAACGATTTTTGAGTTACGGGATAGGATAGGAAGGAATAGTAAATCTTAGATTTCAATTCTTTGAGAAAGCTTGAGTTGGTTAGTGAGTTAGTTAATCATTGTTGAAAGGGTCAGCGGACTAAAGGAGCTGAATCAGGACATATGCTTCAGAAAAAGGGGTGTTATTACCGTATTAAATTGTTGCTGACTATTAATGTTGTTTTTTGTTTGTTTGGGTCTGCAGTAAGTATATCATTATCAAATGAGTTTTATCACCCAAATAAAGATAAGATTTAGAAGGAAAAAAAAAGACAGCACTGAGCGCATCAATGAATGATGCTGGGTTTTCGTTTGTACACACTTATCTCAAAGTGGGTTTGTTAATTTGTTTGTTTATTTCATTTAACGTCTACTCATCGAAGTGATTTCATACTAGGGTGAGGAAAAAGGAAAGGAAGAGGGGGGAAGGGAGGAGAGGGGGAAGGGAGGGGAGTGGGAAGGGAGGGGATGGGGAAGGGAGGGAAGGGGAAAGGAAGAATAGGGAAAGGGGGAAAGAGGAGGTGATACACTGCTAGTGGGAGGGAAAAAAAACAAATTAGCAACATTTTCAACAAAACTTGATTGGAGTTATTAAAATATTTTTCAGGCATGCCTACCCCAAATTTTAAATTTCAGGAACACTTGAAGTCAGTTTCAGGAACATAAAAAATCAACAAGAAACAAAACGAACAAAAACGAGCAAAACAGTAATTCAAAACATATAAGCAATTGATACTTGACATTAACGTCTTTTATTTCAATAAATGAAGTAAACATGTTTATTATTAAGTAAACCAAACTCAGTCACACAAATTTCGCAGTGCACTTTTGTCTCCTATTTTCCTCTTTTAATAAAAGGAAATCTCTCTGTGTACTCTTCTCTATAACACTGAGCCCGTTTCTTCTAAGAACTTTCGTTAACACACGCTTCTTTTCTTCTCTTCGTCGCCATTTTGAAACCGGTGTTAAAAAATTTCAATGCGCATGCGCATTTGCCGCTGAACGATATAGGCCTGCTTCCTTTCAGCGTGACAATACAACTGTCGTCTGCTACTGCCTTTCTCGTTGTCAAAAATTGTAACACTCGGAAAAAAACAAAGAAAAAAAACAAACTTTAAATTTTTTCAACATCCGAAACACGAAAAAAATTTACGGATTTTACGGGACAGGCAGGATTTTTTTTCAAATTTCAGGAACAAATCCGGAAATTCAGGAACAGTAGGCATGTATGATTTTTTAAAATAATAAGTCAATAAAAATAAATAAGAAGAAGAACAATTACAAGGTGGGTGTACAAGAGAAAACAACATGACCACCGTACCTGCAAGTCCGCGTGCGGAGTGCCAAGCCACTGGATGACAAAACAGACCAGGTGTTCCACAGAGTTCTGCCCCAAACACACCACGTTCACCCCTGACAGTCTGGTCATGCAGTGACACAGCAGTCGCAGAACGCACGCACGTAGCTTGCCCGTCACAAGCCTGCAAGGTCAAGATCACCAACAAAGGCAAGGTCTTGGAAAAAAGTCAGGTCAAGGCCTACCTCTTTGTCAAGTGCAACCTAACAGTGCAGCCATTATAAAACTTTTCCTACGTTATTCTTCTTTCATTAGTTTCCTTTAGTAATCCATCGCTTGGATGAGATTTAGATAGTCATTGTTTATAGGGTTTAGTGGACTGCAAAGAGCCGAATCAAGACCATGTTTGGATGAGAGTAATAATAATAATAATAATAATAATAGTAATAATAATTATATAAATAATAACAATAAATTGATTTATACCAGGCACATTTCTCACCCTAACAGCGATTCAAAGTGCCCAAAGAGTGCAAACTGAGACCGATTGGATATGCATGCATTGCATTGCACTGCACAGATTTTTAAAAGATCCTGGCGCTCATGTCCTAAGACGCATGAATGCTACATAATCAACACACCCAGCAAAACACTACATCATATCCCCCTTTGTCGTGGGTACTGCTGCTCTTCAGCAGCCTCACTTTTGCTGAGAAAGCAACCCGAATTTCGCTCACATAAGGGATAAATATTATCCCAACCCCAAATCAATCAATCATATAGCCTCATCAGTATCATCATCACCATCATCTACATTATTATCATCTACATCAGCATTGTCATCACTGTCATCGTAATTATGCAGCAGTAGTAGTAGTAGTAGTTAGTAGCAGTAGTAGGTAGTAGTAGTAGTAGTAGTAGTAGTAGTAGTAGTAGTAGTAGTAGTAGTAGTAGTAGTAGTAGTAGTAGTAGTAGTAGTGTTACGTTGAAACGCGCATGATGGTGCGTGTGAAATGCGCACGATATGTGTGAAGCGCGCGCGATAGATCTGTTCGTTTTATTTTGCAAAGTATGCAATAATAGAGTCTATTTACCTTTGATTTGAGTTTGCATTGTTGTTAGAAGAAGCTTTGTATAACGTTGATAATTTTCGTTAGTCGATATTATTGGAGAATTCTCTAGATCTGCTTGTTTACTATCGATCGAAGTTTCGGGATATTTGAGAACATTCTTGGACAGAAAGAATGTTGTACGACGTAAGTCAGTGATGACGAAGTTTTATTTGATTGGTTGTAGTGCGTCATTCTGCCGTGTTCTAAATTGTTCGGGAGTATGAAGAGACTATATAAGTGCCGCACTGTTTCAAAAAAAAGTAGTTCATAGTGTGTTGATAGTGAGTTGGAAAGTAAAAAGTTGAGAGTGGAAAAGCGATTGAGCGATTGTATGCAGTTGTTGATGTGTGCTGAATAAAAGTGGAAAACTTCGTACGACGACTCCTGACTTGTTGATGATTGGACGGGTTGCATGGATAAACGAATCTGAGCTACACTCATCAGTACTTCAGCATTGGGGCTGAATCTACTACTGATAGAAAACACCACCATCAAACGGAGTGTAACAGTTAGTAGCAGGTAGTAGTAGTAGTAGTAGTAGTAGTAGTTAATAGTAGTAGTAGTAGTTAGTAGCCGTAGTAGTAGGTTGAGGACACAAACTTCCCCACCATCATTGTCATCCTCAGTCATCATCATCACCATCATCTACATCATTATTATCATCATCTACATTAGCATTGTCATCAGTGTCATCATAATTATCCAGCAGCAGTAATAGTAGTAGTTAGTAGTAGTACTTTGTGGTAGTAGTAGTAGTAAGTAGTAGTAGAAGTTGGTAGTAGTACATCATCTACATTAGCATTGTCAACAGTGTCATTGTAATAATCCAGCAGTAGTAGTAATAGTAGTAGCAGTAGTTAGTAGTAGTAGTAGTAGTAGTAGTAGTAGTAGTAGTAGTAGTAGTAGTAGTGGTAGTAGGTTGAGGACAAAAACATCCCCATCATCATTGTAATCCTCACCCATCATCATCACAATCACCATCAACAATCATCACCTTTCCAAGCCAGCCCCAGCCAGGGCTGGAGAGAGAGAAGTAAAGAAATGGAGGCAATCTGGCGTTGTCAAGCCCAGCTCTAGAATGCTGCATTTCTTGTCCCCTTCAATCACAGCCTGCACTGCCTGGCTGGTGAGAGGCTCAAGCTCTCCAGCCTCTCTGTACAACATACACACACACACTCACAGACATTTTCATAGTGGACACATTTCTTCCCATAGATGGCTCCATAGAGAAAACACATGTGCCATCAGTTTAATAATAATAATAATAATCTTAAATAATAATAATAATAATAATAATAATAATAATAATAATAATAATAATAATAATAATAATAATAATAATAATAAGGATGATAATAATAATAATAATAATAATAATAATAATAATAATAATAATAATGGATGATACTCACATGTTACAGACACTCCTACACACACAACCCGCATCTAACACTCACATGTTACAGACACTCCTACACACACAACCCGCATCTAACACTCACATGTTACAGACACTCCTACACACACAACCCTCATCTAACACTCACATGTTACAGACACTCCTACACACACAACCCTCATCTAACACTCACATGTTACAGACACTCCTACACACACAACACTCATCTAACACTCACATGTTACAGACACTCCTACACACACAACCCTCATCTAACACTCACATGTTACAGACAGTCCTGCACACACAACACTCATCTAACACTCACATGTTACAGACACTCCTACACACACAACCCTCATCTAACACTCACATGTTACAGACACTCCTACACACACAACACTCATCTAACACTCACATGTTGCAGACACTCCTACACACACAACCCTCATCTAACACTCACATGTTACAGACACTCCTACAGACACAACACTCATCTAACACTCATCTAACACTCACACATGTGATGTAAAGGTAAGCTGCTATTGGAAGGCAGAAAGGAAATCAAATTGTATTTTTGAAATTTTGGACATTATTGAAGGGAGGTAGGAAACTGGAGTCCCCTGAGAAAACCCTCTGGTGCCTGAAAACTCTTTGTATCTCAATGACATAAATTCATTCCCTGCAGAGCTGGTGTTTGTCAGCTTCTCTGGAAAACACAGATGTCATTACATTGCACTGTTAGATTTTAGATTTTTAGATTTTAATGCTTTATTGTCCCTTTTTATCGGGAAATTCTGGGCCGCCTCCCCTGTGGAAGGCGTAGTCGCAGCCTGTGGCGCGCCCAAACCCAACCTACCTAACATTAGTTGTAATTTTTGAAATTCTTTAAATTTTTGAAATTTTTTTGAATTTTTTTTTTAAATTTTACTGGGGGAGCAAACCGGAGTACCCGGAGAAAACCCCCGAGACGTTGCCAGAGTCGAAAGTAAATAATATTTGGAGAAACATAACGCCCCGATGCAGGATCGAACCCACACCTGTCAGGCGCCATTGGTTTCTGGCCTGTGGACAAGGCAAGTTAGTCCCGCCTTAGCCCACTCTCGCGGTTAGCGACAACTCTACAAGTACTACATGGTGGTTGAAAAGTGACTGCCGATTCCTGATTTCATCTGACAGAGATAAGAACAGCCTGTGATAGCCCCTTGCCTGACACTGTGTGAGCGAGCTGAGCTTACGTAAGACCAAATGTCAGGTGATCGACCCTCATGGGCTGCTGTCATTACTGCCAGATGAAATCAAGACAGCTGTGAAATTCTACCACTGTAAGGATCACGATACATGCAAATAGCAGCTTTGTTTAACTCTTAGCGTCCTATAGCGCGGTAATGCGCGCCTCGCCCGTAATCCTGAAGCGCGGTAATGCGCGCCTCGTTAGTGCACCTTTTAGTCATGAAATCACAGGAAATAGGAACTCTCCAGTGCGTGAGAGAAGGTTTAGTCAACTTCCGGAAAGGTTCTCGTGTGTTTTCCGCTATCGTTTTCGCAAGTTTGAAGTGGTTTTGTGTACGTTTTTAACGATTTTGTTTGAGGTTGCGAAATTTTCGGCCATGATGGCAGGGGATAGCTCCGACAGTAATAGTGAGTTTGGTAACCTTATCAATGAGCTTATTGCTGAAAGAGCACAAGGACTTGGTGTAGACAACCAGAGTGAGTTTTCTTGTCTGTGCACAAATTCAAATGCAATCCACACTGCCTTGTTGTTGTTTTATTAACATAGTCCATAAAATACCTGTAATTATGAATTAATTACAAGATTCCAACAGGTAAAAATAGTACTAAAGTCAAAATGGTTCTTTGGGTACATAGAATAACCATTTTGTAAACATATCCAAAAATATGAAGTTAATGTGACAATAAATAAATTTTTTGCAATTTTTTCAAATTCATAACCCAATTTATTGCAATAAACTTGATATCCTTACAGGATATAGGCGCAAATGTACAGAAAACCTTATAGGACGCTAAGAGTTAAAATAGTTAACAGCAATGTTCAATTTATCTATCTATCCTATCCCGTAACTCGAAGGCCGTTGGGGTAGAAAATAAATGGTCCTTTAACCAGCACACTCCATCTTTCTCTGTCCTCATGGCTTGGCTCAGTGTCAAGTCAGTCCATTCTCGAATGTTGTCCTCCCACTTCTTTTTCTGTCTACCTCTTCTTCTGCCTCCTTGCACCATGCCTTGCAGGATGGTCTTTGCAAGACCTGATGCTCTGGTGACATGGCCATACCATCGGAGTTTCCGTTTCTTCACCACTGTGAGCAAGTCATCATTTTGTCCCATGGCTTGTGTGATGGTCTGTCAAACTTTGTCGTTAGTGATGTGCTGGGTATAGGAAATGCCCAGAAGTCTTCTGTAGCACCTCATCTCCATGCTTTGTATTGTTCGTTGTAGATCTGTTGTGAAGGCCCATGTGTTGCAAGCATAAAGGAAGATGGAGATGACAAGTGAGCGCAGCAGCCTTACCTTGGAATGTAGACTAATGGTCCTGTCTTTCCAAATGGGCTTCAACCTTGTCAGAGCAGCAGTTGTTTGTGCGATCCTGGAGAGGACTTCCTGTCGGGACCCATTGTCTGATACAATGGCCTTGTACTTTGATGTCCGTGTTAATGCTATTGGTGTTGTTGGTCATCATTTTGGTTTCTCTGCCCCTATTTCCATTCCATAGGCTCTGGAGGTGGTGTCAAGCCTCTGTACCAGCTGTTCAAGTTCTTGTTCCTCTCCAGCCAATCCATCAATGTCATCCGCAAAACGGAAGTTAGAGATTGCTCTACCCCCTATGCTGACTGTGCCTTAGTGATCTGCAAGGGCATCTGACATGAGGCGCTCTAAGAGGAAGTTAAAGAGTGTTGGAAAGAGCAGGCATCCTTGACGCACACCGATTGTTGTTCTGAACCAGTTCCCGATGGCGCTGCTGTTGACTGCACTGGTAGCCTTGTCATTACAGGCTTTGGATGACTTCAATAATTTTAGGGCTTATGTGGTACACTCTCATGCTCAATAAAGAGTTACTTTTCAACCACAATGTAGGACATGGAGAAGGGAACTGTTGTGTAATACTAATAGTGCCTAAAGGTTACATTGAGCCAAGCATTTTACACAGCTGAAGCCACTCACTGCGGTGATAGGTGTGGGGAGGTCAGCAGCAGTTGCAGCATGGACGTCATCACCAACACCAGCCGATGTCTGATCCCAGCGTCCATTAATATCCCACAAGCCTTCACCAGGCGACACAACAAATCCAACGACACCTGCAAAATTCACCTGACAAAACTGTATATCTTTCATCAGTTCCAATACTATCACTTCAAATTATTCTGGCTGATAAAATCTAAAATATATTGCACCAACACGTTACAGCTGCACCAACTAGTAATAATTCCACTCATTCCTTCTGTTCTATTTCTAGAGCAATCTAGAATCACACTCACTTGTTTAGAACACAGAAATTATTGAACAGGACCAAATAATGAGAGTTAGAGCATTGATACAACTTTTTCTGGATTGAGCAATGATGGATGTAACCCTCTGTAGGTGGTTTAAGTTAGGAATCTGCTTGTAAAAAGTCATTCTAGCATGAAAGGCCTCAATTGTGACATCATATTTTAGGCTTTTATTCATTAGGCATGCTGTTAAGTCGATGACAAGACACATTTCTTTAGGTAACATGAGGAGAACCAACATCTTCAAGCTGGACGCCCCATTGTATCCTTTTACAAATCTGCACAGAGTGCCAACCTTTTTGAGGTCCATTCGTCCCTCTGATATGTAGACCAGTGTGGTGTGGTACAGCATCCGACTGCACACAGGGTTGCGACTGTGACTCAGGTCTGACACCAGCGGTAACAGCACTTTGCTGTAACACACACACAACAGTCATTAACCTAAGCTGTCTGTTCTGCACACACACACAAATCATTAACCTAAGCAGCCACTTATGTATTTATTTATATAATCTCATATAGCTCAAGAGCTGCTCAAGGCACAGACTGAAACAGGATCCAACTCAAACCACCCGAGGTAGGCGCCCACTTGCTGCCTTTGGGCGCATAGTCCGACACCCAGACAACTGAGCACAATCCTGGGCGTCCGGGGATTGGGGAGAAGGGACTTAGTGCATGCTGAGTGTATGTGTGTGGCCGGCACTCTCCCGTCTAGGACGTGAGCATCAGGATCTTTAAAGTCTGTATGGCGGAATGTGTGCATGCTCAGACTAGGCCTTAGTTTATACTCTCATACGAAGGATTACCTAAACCTTCTGAGTATTTTATTTCATTAGTTGTAAATGTTTTGTGAAGAATTACCTAAACCTTCTGAGTATTTTATTTCATTAGTTGTCAATGTTTTGTGAAGAATTACCTAAACCTTCTGAGTATTTTATTTCATTAGTTGTCAATGTTTTGTGAAGAATTACCTAAACCTTCTGAGTATTTTATTTCATTAGTTGTAAATGTTTTGTGAAGAATTACCTAAACCTTCTGAGTATTTTATTTCATTAGTTGTCAATGTTTTGTGAAAAATTACCTAAACCTTCTGAGTATTTTATTTCATTAGTTGTAAATGTTTTGTGAAAGATTACCTAAACCTTCTGAGTATTTTATTTCATTATTTGTCAATGTTGTGGTCATTTGTAATAAACTGATGTTCTTTGGTTTGCCCCTTGTATCCAACTTTCCCCAAGCACTTCCAGCTTGATTGGAGGAAACGCTCTAAACAAATGATAAATTATTATTATTATTATTATTATTATTATTATTATTATTATTATTATTATTTACAGAATACGCTCTACACTGTTATGATTGATATAACCAACAAAAAATACCTTGACAGATCTGTCGGTAAATATAACTTGCTCATTCAATAATGATGATGATGGTGGTTTCTTGTACAGTGATGATGAGGATGAGGATAACGATGTCTTGTCTAGTACACTTTTCTTACTAGTATACACACTCTTGATGCTGTGCAAAGTAAGAAAGAATGATCCAGTCTTGTTCTAGACAAAGATGGAGATCAGTTCATATGCAAGATCTGTAGATATTTTTTTTTTTGGTGCGCAATTTGTGGATTGCTATTATCTTATTTAGATCGGTATACAAAGAGCTACGACTGGTGATCCTATCATAACCTATTATTATTCAATCATTAAATTACAAAATCAAACAAGGAAATGCACAAATGTGTATAACGAGAGACAACGCACACGATGTTGGTCTCCAGAAGTTCGCACTGCTCCGGACTGTCCAAGTACAGCTCGGTCTGTTTGATGTTCTCTAGTCCTTGACTTTCCTGTCAATCAGTCAACAATAGGCATATACAATGATGGAAGGGTGGATAGATCAGGGGCGGGAATAAGAAAAAAGTGTTTTGGGGCTTACTGGCAAACGCATTAAAAGGTGACAGTGTCGAAGGTGGTGTAAAAAAAATTCTAGAAGATTCTGGGGGGCATGCGTACATTTTTTTTGTGTCTAAAGAACACAATGGTGCAATCTGGTGCCACCTGAGCTTAGAAATTGCCACAGAATCTGCTCACCAAATTCCCAAGTAAAAGACCGATTTTCTCAATTTCAATTAAAAAAGTATGCTTTAATCTTATTTCAATGGTTCAAAGGGTGTGGGGTTTTGTGTGTGTGTGTGTTTTGAGGTGTAGAAGTTTCGGTATATGTTAGACCGCTAGAACTATGGAAAGGTTTGTAATGAAAACCATGCACAGGGAAAAAATGCTCCGCATGAACTATTTTTCCTTCTGGGCAACATTTTGCCATAAGCGAGCGCTTTTAAAATGGCGCAGCACATGCTGACTCCACAACAGCCAATCCAAGTGAAGTTTGCTGAAAGTGAAAGTTACTGTCAATCGCACTGACGACACAACAATACTATCAAATACTAATTCATACCGATTGCACATAAACCTATTAAATATTTTTAAAAGGTTTTTTTCTTTGGGCATACTGAGCTTAAATGGGAGTAAACTGAAAATGACTGATGGATGGATGGATTTATAAATAAAACAGGAAAGGAGAGGAGAAGACAAGAGAGAGAGAGGAAGACAGAGAGAGAGAGAGAGAGAGAGAGAGAGAGAGAGAGAGAGAGAGAGAGAGAGAGAGAGAGAGAGAGAGAGAGAGAGAGAGAGAAAGAGAGAGAGAGAGAGAGAGAGAGAGAGAGAGAGAGAGAGAGAGAGAGAGAGAGAGAGAGAGAGAGAGAGAGAGAGAGAGAGAGAGAGAAGAAATGCGTGAATACATAAATAAATACATAAATCCTAACATCTCAAAAATATTAAAAAGCACATTTAATTCACTCCCTACTGGGCGATTTTGTTCTACGCTTTTCTCTGTATGCTGCCCATTTGTATTATTTATAAAAACATTCATTAAAAAAAAAGTACTCCACAGAAGAAAGTAAAAATTTCCGGAGATATTGTTGACATAGTGGTACACTATAGTGCAGAGTATGAAATGTTCCAAGTGCAGAATACCTGATATACTCATTTAGATGGGGGTGGGGTGGGGGGGGGATATAAATGACCCTATTTTTTGTCAAAGAAGACGACGCCATTTGGGTTGGCAAAACTCACACAAAGCCAGCGATTATGAAATTAAACTCTGCTGCGTCATTCTACAGCTGAAGAATACTTTCAAACAGCAGGCAATGGAACAAATCTGAAAGCTAGAACTTTAGTTTTGTACACAAATTGACGTCACTGAAGCACAAAAAATAGCACGTCACCATTGAAAACCGAGATCGCAGTGGATCGTGAGGAAGTGATGGCCAGTGGAACACTGTGATGGCAGTAGGGAGCGAGTTAAAGAGAGAACTACAAATTCAAAGCATGGCGTGAAGGGGCATTGTATAGGTATAGTAAAAGACTGTTCAGTATTTTCAATGAGTTCTCTCAGTGAGAGTGCGCTCCTCACAGTACCCCAGAGAGTTAAGGCTACGTGGATGTTCATCATTGAGGAAAACACTAAGCGTTTCAAAAATTGCAACATATTATCCCAAATTCCACACAACAATTTTATCTGCTGAATATGAATGTGGCAACACAAGGTAAATACTAAATACCAACAAAATAACGTGGACCTGTGAAGAGTCAGATGACAAGATAATACATTTGTCTCTGTCGGATCTCGTAATTACCACCTCGAATTTCATTAACAATTATTTGGCTCCCACCCCACTATTTCTTTTATTATGATCTTAGTTGGGGATCGGGAAGGTGTAAAGGGGTGGTCTCAAAACAAATGGTCTAACAAACAATGAAAGGCCTTACAGTGCTGGAGGCTGCAGGGTCCACGAGGCTTAGTCTAACATGGTCCACATCAACACGTACAGACGTCACTGCTCTCCCGGCACCCCCGTTATTCAGGGTTACCATGATGTCCACCACATCTGAAACACAGGCCACACAACCCTAGGGCTAATACCCTGAACCACAAGGTGACTGAAAAGTAATTCAATAGTGATAATAGCTTACAAATGTTGTAAATAGTGTTGCATTTGCATCAAACAAAATGTATTGTGACCATTACAGTGGTAGAAACCCATTGCTCACCTTGGATTTCATCTCACAATGAGAGCAGCCTATAATGGCCTTTTCTGATACTGCATGGAGCAAGCTCAGATGACATAAGACGTCAGACCCACATCAATGTTTGTCACTACCACTACTACTACTACTACCCCTATCTCTACCACTACTACTACTGTTATTATTATTATTATTATTATTACTACTACTACTATTATAAAATTCAGAGTAAAGCCAGACCTGCGGCAGCCTGCACCAGCTGTGAGAAAAGCTGTTGAAAGATGTGGCTGTTGCGCACCTTGGCCGTCTGCAGCACATGGGTCAGTGTTGTCACGGCCGTGGTGTGCAGCACACAGCACCCCTCGTTGGTCAGCAGACGCAACAAGCGCTGCATCAGCCACCCGCAGAATGCTGTACGGTACAGAAACCCCGCAACGTCAATGGGGATCATTGTTGCGGTAGCAGGGCTAATGCGGTTTGAAATTGATATATACACAATTTTCTTTACTGTCCAAATGGTGCAAGGACATTTCGAACACGGTGAGAATAATCACAAACAGGGTACATGTTCCAAGGGTTAAAAGCGAATATCACACTAATCCTGGCAATACAAACCCGTTTTGTGCAAAAGAAGGCAATGCAAGACTTGTATAAAACAAACTGACAATTTTTAATCAAGATGCATACAAAAAAATATAATCTGTTGCGCATTAGGTGTGTTTTAATTTCACGGCCATGTACAATGAATTTCCCCTAACTCCACAAAACGCTGCATAAATAAACTCCTTGTGCTATAACTAGCTCTATATAATTATGTTTAAGGGACAAGTTTATTAATGTTGTGTCGGGGAAAACCTTGCTACCAACCACCATCTCATTCATTTAGCTCAAACGTAACGACTTGTGGACTGACCAGCAGAGCATTTCTCTTCATGCATGGGTTGGGAACTCTTGACGTGCGTGAGAGGAGGCGTAGGGTCAGGGGGGTGGGTGGGCAGATGCAGACAGACATCAGGGTTGTCGCTGATGAATACGGCACACAGTTGCAGGGAACTCAAACTCTCGCTTGACTCTCCCAATGTCTGCAGGGTACGGCTTGCTGCAAACACACACAGTAAAAATAATATGTTTGTGTAGGAAATAACAAACCATAGTGCAGCGTTCGCCGTTCCCAGTTAAGACTTCCCCTTAACCCTCTGACACGCGGAGCGACCGAGAGCTGACACCTGGAGCAACCGAGAGTGACTGATATTTTAACGGCAGGTAATAGTGTGGTCTGTCAGCCGCTGCCACATGAAAATCTATTTATAGCAAAGGTGCGAGACTCTCGCTCACATGATCGCGATTTCCGGCGAAGTTTTCACTGCATTTTAAGAGTCTGTAGACAGCATGCAATGAATTTTCAAAGTTTGATTAAAGTTTGAAGTTTGAGAGACAAAGAGAATTATGGGGTCAGACTGATGAAGAGGAAGGCCCATTTGAAGGATTTTAGGAGGCTGATTTGGTGCAGGTGAATGATGGAGGAAAGCGATTGGAACTTTTATTTTGACGATCTGTTTTCGTCGGATTTGAATAACAGCAACGATGAACAATCTGTGCTTTATTATTTGTGGCAGTGATCGTATTGCTGCATTTTGTGCAGTATGCAATGTCGACATTCAGATTTTTTTCCCCTGTTGCAACACATTGTAAACATGTGCAACATTTCATTTTGAAGAAAAATATGTGGTTGATCTATCTAAAAATGTTGAGTGGAACATAATTTTGGGTTGTGTATTTTTAATTAATGTTTGTGTGTGCACGGTGTAGCATTTTGATGGAGTTACTTGCCTTGACCTAGGAAAAAGAATAAGACTTAGCTTACATTACATTACATGATTATTGCTTTAGGTCCAGCGGACTATTCCGAGCCAAATCAGGATTATGCGCATCCCCTGATCCGCATAAAAGATCTGCTGAAACAACCCTAGTGGTAAAACTGAAAGCTCTCCACCAGCCAGTCACTTTACAGTTTACAATAAAGACATCCCACGCACGGGACGCTGAGGCCGTACTCTAATTTATCGAACCCCCGTTTACAAAAACAAAGTAGAATACAAACATCATTATAAATTATCAACAAAACATATACATATAAAATGCCTACATTGCTAAATAATAACATCATAGGAAGCCCTAGTGAACACCTGGCAGAAAGCATCCAATATTCCCAAGCTGATCCAACAGAGCTCATACACAAATAAGGAGTCTTGTCCAGGAAGAGTTTTCAAGAAAAAAGGTAGGTGACTGGTCTAGCGAAAAAGAAGATAGTATAGCAGATTGATAGAACAGAGCAGGAATGAGAAAGAGCAAATGAGAAAGACAGCGACAGTGGGAATTTAAATCACTAAATTTCCAGAAAGTGGGGATACTATTTATACTGAAACCCCCGGCACCCCAACGGGGGGTAAGACTTCGCTACCTGTGGGGGTTACAGGTTAACATTAACAGTATGATCAGCCTAAAAATACTGCGATTTCGATGAAAAATCTTCAATGGGAACACAGTTATAGTTGTGTTTTTTTCCTACATTATCATCCAATGTTCAGTAACAAACCTTTTCCTATATCTTTGTACAGCACCCTCCCTCACACAAATGTAAGAGTAAATCTCTTGATTTGCTTGAGTTACCCAGCATCTTATAATGTCTGCATAGAGACCAAAACACAGCACTAGTGATATTTAGATGAAGAATAACAGGCCTAGAGTCCAACTTACTGCGAACATAAACAGGAACATTTAATATTTAACATTTGTATAGTGCCCTTTCTTGTTCAATCGTACAGTGCTCAAAATTGTTGTGGAGTCACCCAGGGTCTTGTACTCTGCACGAAAAGCGCAACAGAGCGCTAGTGATATTAACTCATTTTATCACAGTTGTTCAAGGCAGCCTTTTGTGCCTCTAGCCCAAATGTGCCGAGGCCTTTTCCTACAATTCATGGGTACTGCACAACAAAAACGTTAACTTTGGAACTACCGAAAAGCTGTTTGGTAGATTTTTTTACCAGCTCTGCAACTTTTCTGGCAGCGTACAATTGTTTCTACCTCCCCAGCGGAAGAAATTTGTGAAAAATTCAATTTAATTTGAAGCAAATTCAGGGAACCACGTGTTTGTTGTTTACCGAATATTGGCTGCGCTGTACGGATTTATCCGTGCTTGGGATACAAAGAGTTTAAATGAAAAACAACTCGTACCTGCGTCAAGATCCAAAAGAAAGTTGTCCACCAGTTCAACAATGGCAGAGCGAAGTCTGAAAATATTCTGTTGTTCTTTCACCGCTTCCTTCAGCCTGCAACACAGTTGTTTTTATTGTGTTTTTTTTATGTATAATAAATTAACCTACACTAACTTTTCATTACAAAACAAGCAAAAACATACTCTCATACAAACCGAATACTCGGAATAGTCACTAAAAATAGTTGATGCATGTTAGTATTGTTACAGAAATCTCATTTTCACATTGGAGAATCTAACCTGGCTTACGAATACGAATATGAATATGAATACGATCACTTTATTATCTCAATCAAAGAGAAATTCACACGTGGTGCCAGATATAAATGTTACAAGACGATAAAGGACAGTATAACAACAATAAACAGTAAACAGTAAAACAGGATAAAAGTATATGAAGAAGACATTACTGAATTAACCATTTAAAACTGTAATTCATAAGAAGTTACATGGGGAAAACAAATACCTATCACATGATTTACGTTCAGTGTCATAATCATGATAGAATTAGAAGGTATTGCAACATAACAATCACTGTTGGCAAGCAATAATGGCATCAATATACAACAACGTAAGACTTTTAGATAAATATGTTCATAAAAGAGTATAAAAATCGCTAAGCACATAGGCCTACACTAAACGGAAATGTAAGATCACAGGGGCACATACTCACTATCCCATGCGGATTGGACATTAATTATATAAATCATGCCAAGCACACTGTCATAATAGAAGCATCATACGTTCAAATTCTCAATCATTTAATAAAGAGATTGCGGCTTGACTGTGTGCCATGACAGCAAACTACAGAGTTATGATTTTATCTGTTGTAAGTTATTGTTCTTAATAATACTGCTTCTCCAGCTCAAGAGCTGCTCAAGACGGTGGGCGATACAGGATCTAACTCAAGCTGCCTGGGGCACCTTCGCTGACGTAGGCGCATTGTCTGATGCCCCCCAGCCACTGTGCACAAAGCTGGGTGACTGGGGATGGGGGAGAAGGGACATTGTGCATGCTGGGTGTATTTATGTCGCTGGGACATGAGCATCAGGATCTTTAACTTAAAGTCTGTGACATGTAATGCTTGCTTGCACAGACTGGAACTCTGCTTATACTCTAGTCTCATCCAAAGGATGATCACACTCCCATCGTTACACTCCATTATCTCCCAATACTTATCAAACTTACCTCAAAACAATTTGCTGCACATTCTTTGACATGGCTGTAGTTTCGAGTACTTCAGGCTAAAAATGACAAAAACACCTGTAGTGTAAGTAACCTGAAACAAAAAACAAAACATGGTTTGTTCAGTGATGTATCAAGAACAGGTCCATCAAGTATTAAGGCAGGGGAGGCGATAACTAGCCACAGTCAGCAATATATTATTTAAAAAATTATATATAAAATATTTTCTTTTTTTTTTAAAACTCAAGTTGCTGGTATTGACTAATTTGAGAACAGCAGTTTGAATTTTTATAGGACCTGTTAAGGGTGCACCTGATGAATCTTTCACCAAGTAGAAGCCAATTTAATTCTAGAGAAATGAATTCATCGTGATTTACTACATTTAGCCACTTAATTTAGGTCATGCCCTTGTTACAGATGTATTTTTTAGAAGATTTTAAACAGTTCGTTGTTCCAGCTAATACTTACTGAAACAGAAATAGTATTACTATTACAATTCTAAAGACATACTTATACTACTAGTGTACTGCGTAGTGCGTAATGTAGTGAGCCTGTGAGTGTGAGGAAGGAAAGTAAATTAAATTGCCAAAATTATTGTAAAGTAAAACTAAAAGTGATTCACTGAAAATAGAACATCTTCCCGTCACTTGCAACAGCCACTGTGTGGAATGAGTACATAGACAAATATTCTGATATACAATTTATGCATTCACCTCTGATTCCTTTGCAACAATGTTTAGTACGAGAATTATCTGTTCAAAATCCTTATTTATCAACCACCCTCTGAAACTGGCGCGGAAGGACTTATACTTCCCTTGCTTTCTGAAGCTGAAGAGTTCCCAACTATCTTTTTACCGCAATATAAACAAGAATACGTCAAGATTGCTAGCCTCTTGTCCATTATTCTTTTGCATTCATTTAGAAAATGCATGGGGAATTATGTAGAAAAGCGTCAGGAATGTCATCATCATCATCATCATCATCATCATCATCATCATCATCATCATCATCATCATCATCATCATCAATCATACAAATCATTCATTATAGTAGTTGTATTGCATTGTTGTAGTTGTGGGTCTGCGGGTTGTGTTAATATAAAATGTCTGGACTGATTGTACACAGTGACTGAGACCACTAATAAATTATACAAATAATGATAAGGCCTCAAATCAGATTAGATCTATCGGAATTATAAAAAGATCCTTTTCACTTTTTGACAAAAATAGTTTCAATACTGTATACAAGCTCTCATGTGGAGTACGGCAATATGTCATTTGGTCGCCGTTTCTGAAACGTCAGTTGGCCGCGATTGAACGGGTTCAGCGTAGAGCCACAAGGATTCTGCCGGAATGCGCAAACATGACATACACAGAAAGGTTGCCGCATTTAAACTTGCCAACGATTACAGGAAGAAGGTCGAGAGTTGATTTAATTCACTTATACAAAATATTTCACGGGATATACCAAATATCAGGGTCCTGAAAAATTTGAATGATTTCCCGGTTAACACAAAATTTGCAAAAAATATCAACGCTTTTAAGAACATTCTGGACAACAATTCTAAACAGCCTGACCCCCGCACGTATGTAAAACATTGAATGAAGAGGCGGGGAATAGGCAACAAGGCCTAAAATAAGCCTCTATTTTACTACTAGGGGAGACCGGGGCAGGTCGGGCCATGGGGCAGGTCGGGCCACCTTAATAATAACCACCTATATCGTATTTTCCCGCCGTTTTTTTTTCCATTCCTCGTTTTTGATCAACTGGAACTACTGCAGGCGCTATTTTGAAAGCCAGTGGTACACGTGCTTCACAGTCGTCTGGGGAAAGCAGCCTAGTTTTTCACTGTAAGTAACTTTTTGATGTCATTCTCCTACCCGAATAAACGCTGAAGTCATTTTCAATTCAATTATTTATTTGCTGCAACGCATTCAAAAATCATTGAGCAGAAGGTTTATAATTGAATCTGCAGCTGAGTTTTATTGGTATGTAAATAGAAGTTACAATTTTGAAATCATACAGTACGGGGCAGGTTGGGCCGGGGTAGGTTGGGACAGTGGCCCAACCTGCCCCGGGAGTGTCCCCACCTGCCCCGGGAGTGTCCCAACCTACCCCATAGTGTATCAGTGATACTGTTTACTCTGTTTTCTTAATTTTAATTTGTACTTATGCTTATTTCTCTTATTTTTTCACGAAGAGATGGTGAGGACTTACAAGAAGAAGACAACACGAGGGCAGGTGTCCGCCAAGAGGCTGTAGACGCTATTCTGAAAGGGTTGTCATTGCGTAAAGCTGCCGAATGCTTTCATATTCCAAAAGAGACCATGAGACGTGCAGTTGACAAATCAAAAAAAGGCAAAGAAGTTAAGAGTTTTACAGATAGCTGTAAGACTAGACAAGTGATCAATGAAGCTGAGCGTTGTGGCCAAGTGGGCTAAGGTAGGACTAACTTGCCTTGTCCACAGGCCAGAAACCAATGGCGCCTGACAGGTGTGGGATCGATCCAGCATCCAGGTGTTATGTTTCTCCGAATATGATTTACTTTCGACTCGGGCAACGTCTCATGGGTTTTCTCTGGGTACTCCGGTTTGCTCCCCCAGCAAAATTTGAAAGACACAATTAATGTTAGATAGGTTGGGTTTGGGCGTGCCATTGGCTGCGACTATGCCTTCCCCAGGGGAGGCGGCCCAGAATTTCCCGATAAAGGGACAATAAAGCTTTTTTTTTTTTAAGAGAGAACTGACAGAATATGTGCTGAAAGCTTCTCGGATTGGCTTTCCCCTTGATTCCAAGACTATAAGTAAACTATCATATTCACAGGCAGAGAGAAACAAACTCAGTTTTCCCTCCAGCTGGGCTGTCAATGGAATGGCAGGCAAAGACTGGCTTTCAGGCTTTCTTAAACGTCATGTGTGTATAGGGGTGTCGGATAGCGCAGTGGTTGGAGAACTCGCTACTGTGTCACAAGTTAAGCACCGTCCAGTGCGGTTAGCACTTGGATTAGTGACCGCAAAACGTGAATCGACAAATAACAACGCCCCCAGTTGACTCAACTGTGACTGAGTACCACCCTCATTACGCTGGCCCAAGATAAGTGTGATCTCCAACATCACGCTCCCTTACGGCCACAAGGCTATGGGACTACCTTTACCTTTACCTTTTTTTACCATGTGTGTATAAGCAGGCGTACACCTGAAGTACCAGCCTTGCAAGGGCAACAGCATTCAACAAAACAAATGTGGAATCCTTTTTTGGCAATTTGCAAGACCTGTATTCACGTTACTCATTTGTACTTGAGCGAATTTACAACCTCGATGAAACTGGACTTGCCACGTCACAGAAGCCACAGAAGGTTGTTGCAGAAATAGGCGCAAAGCAAGTTGCACAAATCATGTCCCATGAACGTGGCCAGACTGTCACAATGTGTGGTTTCATCAATGCAATTGGAAATGCACTGCCACCTGTCCTGGTCTTTCCACGAAAAACTTTAAAATCCCATATGCTGCACAATGCCCCACCAGGAGCGAAAGGCCTTGCCAACCAAAGTGAATGGATGACAGGAGACCTTTTTCTGGAATGTCTTCAGCATTTTGTGTGACACAGCTGTAGCAGTAAAGAGTACCCAACTTTACTCTTGCTTGACAATCATGAGTCACATGTGACTCTGGGTGCTGTTGATTACTGCCGGGACAAAGGGTTGCATCATTGTTAATTGAGATTTTAGTGAACATTGAGTTTGCAGAAGTTGTGACAGGTGTTTCTAATTGTTTTGTTTTATTTTTAATCATGAGTTCTTTCTTTTTGGGGGGAGAAGTATATTGTGTCCCAACCTGCCCCAGGATCGAGGCAGGTTGGGACACTGTGAGCAGTCGCTTTAACTATCAATTACCAGGAAATACTTGCTAATTTTAATTATTTTCTGGTTTTCTATTATTTCAGATTATATAAGCATTTGTTTCAAATCATTTTATGTGTTATTTGTGTGTTCATATTGGAGTGAGAGCAAGAATGGAAAAAAGTGTCCCAACCTGCCCCGGTCTCCCCTATTTTCTACTACTACTACTACTACTACTACTACTACTACTACTACTACTACTACTACTACTACTACTACTACTACTACTAAAGATGATGATCGATGCTCTATTTGTATCGATTTGGAGGGGGAGGAGGTATTATGAGGACGATCAGTTCTAATAAAACAAAGCAAAACAATAGACCGAGATGGAGTTGCACTGCCGCTACTGTGCTTTCGGTCGGCAAAGCAAAATTGACTGTCACTGGTGGAGGTGAGCGATTATTCAATGTAAATTTTTCACTGGTCAAAGCTAGGGCACGACTCGCAAGGTGGACGTCTGCGTGCAACCATGACGTCTCTCTCTCTCTCTCTCTCTCTCTCTCTCTCTCTCTCTCTCTCTCTCTCTCTCTCTCTCTCTCTCTCTCTCTCTCTCTCTGATAACTCAATGGTCAGAGCGCATGACTTGTGTAAATGTGTCTTGGGCGACGTGGGTTCGAATCGTGATTTCAGCAAATTATTGTGTGATTGCTGAATATTAGTGGTCAGTGACTTGAGAAACTCTCTGAGTTTGCAAGTGCACTATATAAGAGCTAGATCTTTCTTTTTATTTTTTTCTTTCCCTCTCTCCCTCCTCCTTTGTTTCTACCCATGTTCAACCGCCCGCTGATCTGTCGATGCTAGAGTTTAGCATGGATGTCAGTAAGTAAATGTTACTCTGGTTTATAAAAAAAATAATTGTTATGTACTGTCATATTAGTTCTTTTCCACGCAGGGGCGGATCAGTTAGTTTTTTTGGGGGGGTTTCCAAAATTCGTATAAAAAATAAATATATAAATAAAATAAATAAATAAATATATATATATATATATATATATATATATATATATATATATATATATATATATATATATATATATATATATATATATATATATATATATATATATATATATATATATATATATATATATATAGTATTTATTTTATGTTTATTCTTATTTTTATTTTTATAATTGTATTCTCTCTCTCTCTCTCCTTTTTCTTCTTCTTTCTTTTCCGTTTTTTTTTTTTTTTTTTTTTGGGCTGGGGGGGGGTTTCCGGAAACCCCGGAAACCCCCCCCTCGTCCGCCCCTGCCACGTGTCACTAATTGGTACTTATTTTGAGCTATTTTGTTACTAATATAATATCAATGCGACAATGTGATGGCACAATGGCTCTGTAATTTTCTGTCTGTTTGATAAGCCTAGTATAGCACACGCTGAGTAGCTCTAGACTATGTCGCCGTCAGTAAGTTTTTAAATCAACTTGTAGTCTACGTTCTGGTTGAACGCAGTGTGTCGCACCTTGGTCGCGGCTGATTGTCAAACCTGAACATCGGTGGCTCAGGCGTCGCCGTTATCTCAGAACAACTTATAACTCTCAATAATCCCTGATACTCCGCGATTTGGGCCTGCAGCTGTCAAATGCGTTCCCCCACCTTTTAATCCAGACAGGATTGAGCGGGACATCAGCATACAACGGTCCTAGACAGTACTTTTCCCCAGGTTTCCTGTGTTGTGTTAAAATCACTGTACCTGCCGTGTTTAGATAGCAAACTTGTTCAGTGCGAAGGAGGGCTAACAGCGTGACTAACGGAGTACTAGTGCCTTAGTAAATTATACTGGCCTGCAATCAAACAATGTAATCTTCACCTGTACTATCAGGACTGCGTACGTTATAAAGTAAGTACATAAATATATAGGCCCATAGGCTTCGCACTGCTTTGGCTTGATTGATGCAATCTTGTATTGTACACTTCATAGCTTACATATATCTAGGTAATAGTCATAAATGCTGTTTATGTCGATCAACTGAGATATGGTAGGTTAGTCGTTTTGATTAACCTTGAAAACTGTGTTTTTTCTCGCACACGACTTATAATTTTATTATTGTTTTAGTTTAACTTAGTGAAAAGACAAAAATGGCTGTTCAATAATAGGCTACAGTGTGCGTTTGCAAAGACTTGAACCCCTGTTTTTTGGACCCCGACATCGGCGTTTTCAGTAGAGCTAATGAACGGTAAACAAATCCCAAATAAAAGCTGTTTTGCATTCAGAAAGTGAAATAGAGTATGTGCGTTTGATGGAAGAGGGAGTGGGGGGCATGGACAGGAGGGTGAACTGATAGTCAAATAAGCTTAATTAATTCAGGTGTTGCCAACGATGGAATTTATTGGTTTATTGCTGATGAAACGGGCTCTGATACATTGCCAAGCATAACGGAGGTCGGACGCGTTGAGCCTAATAAATAGCCTTAGTTTCCCTAGTTCAAAACGCTATGTAAGCCATGGTTTGTGTCCCAGACTTGAGTGTTGTTCGTCTCAGTCGGTGTATCACAGTAGTGAAACGGATGCAGACACAGGTTATCGCTATCTTGTTGAAATCGAGGGTATACTCTTAATCTATGTAAAGGTTTGAATAATGAAGTACTTAAAATGGTCCTCTCCGCTGTTCTGTGCTACGTAAGGGTCCAGTTACATTTGATAGGGTTATCTCCAAATCAAATGGCGCTTAATATTTGTCGACTTTGCTAGCAGTTATGTCCCTTTGGCCGTTGTTTATATCACACAGCTAAATAAAGATCCAGTGTTAACAGGATGAACTCTCGTCCAAATGTTGCTCGATCATCGAAACAGATTGAGAAAACGAGTAGGCTACGAAAAGAAGAAAAATGCATACGTGGAAACACCCAAAACAGGATGTTTCTGAGTACTTTTGCAAAGCCGGATTACAACAACAACAACAAGATTAACGATTTAGGTCCAGCGGACTCCTCCGAGCCAAATCAGGACCAGGCAAAGCCGGATTACGTATAGAGAGAATCCGCCATAAGAAACTTACAGTGAAACAGAATGGATGCAAAAATATGTGGAGAGAACTTGAGAAGATAAAATAAAGAGAATTCAAAATAAAGGTATGAGACTATTCAGATTCCCGAGGATTTTCTCCGGGTACTCCGGTTTCCTCCCTGCTTTAAATAATGGTATTGGATGCAGTCAATCTAAAACTGTCAAAAATAAAAATTCGATTTCCTTTCCATCTTCTAATAGCGATCTCCCTGCCTGTACACGACATGTTTTGAGTGATAGATGTGTGTTTGTTGTGTGTGTGAGAGTGGGTGGAACATGTGAGCGTGTGTTTTGGTACAGATCGCCGCGCTTTGAGCCTGATTAGTAATTTTGGGGAGAGCGCGTACATGACAAACCTTATTATTATTATTATTATTATTATTATTATTATTATTATTATTATTATTACAGTACTGAACGAAGTTCATTCGAACAGAAAATCCAATATTTAGGCAATGCAAAGTTGAACGAAACGAAGTAAAATGGCCGAAAAGTTGAAGAGGACTTGTGTGGCGAAGAGAAGGCTAGTGAAGTAAGTTATTGACCTGGTGGCTATATAGCAAGGTTGTAAACTAAATCTGTCACCAGTGGCCATGCTATCTGCAGCTGCCTTACAGCACAATCCTTTTTTTTTTCTTTACTTTTTTTTTTTCGGGGGTGGTGGAGGGTGGAGGGGTAACCCTTTAAAAAACAGTTTTGCATTTCGATTTTGAAAGCACGTTTTAAAGGTTTGTTTTATATGTATATATATGTATGTATGTGTATGCGTGTGTGTGTATGGGTGTGTGTGGGTGTGTGTGCCTATTATATGTAAAATATAAGCTTACAGAAAAGCGATTTAAGTCGATTTTGCGCCCTGTTAAACGAGCTTCTTCTTCTTCTTCTCCTCCTCCTCCTCCTCCTCCTCCTCCTCCTCCTCCTCCTCCTCCTCCTCCTCCTCCTCCTCCTCCTCCTCCTCCTCCTCCTCCTCCTTCTGCTACTTCTCAACTTCAACCTCTTCATTAAATACTCATTCCTCATGTACTCCTTTTTTATTTAAATGCAAAACCTGAGCTTAGGGCTCTCTTGATTTTGCATGGCTGGGCTGTGCTGCTGGTGCAATAAATTTAAACATTTTATTTTGACCGTCAATAAATGCTTTGCACGTTAGGTTTTATCTGGATTATATATATATATATATATATATTAAAAAAAAAAAAAAAAAAAAAAAAAAAAAAAAAACACACACACACACCACACTATCCGCATTTTGTTTCTCCATATGACGTAAGATCCGTGTGAACAAGAGCCCCAAGGTGGATCACAGATATAGGAACGTTCAGACAGTCAGGACGTGAGAAATGTTAATTTCATTGCATTTTCTTTTTCTTTTTTTTTCTTTTTTTTTTTTATCTTGCGCTCATTTGAACTGTCACCCATGGGTGCCATCCTAGCCCATGACCACTGTCGATTGCCTACCCAGCCCGCGGGAAGTGTACACTGTCGCGGATTTTTTTTAAAACAGTTTAGTTGATATCATAACATTAAAGCTGCGTGCAAAATGATCAAATTGCCTGTAATGTGAAAACTTCTTTCTTTCTTTCTTTCTTTCTTTCTTTCTTTCTTTCTTTCTTTCTTTCTTTCTTTCTTTCTTCCTTCCTCTTCTTCTTCGTCTTCTTTTTCGTCCTCTTTTTGTTGAGGAGGGGACGGGAAGGGGGGGGGTATTTATTGGGTTTATTCCACGTAGGACTGTTTGGTCACACACGTCTCTTTGCTTTAAGTCCGCAGGTGCAGAAAAAAAATTAATTAAACAAAGCTAACTCCCAAAAATGCAGCATTTATAGTGGTGTTCAAAAGAGCACATTCCATAAATGCACACGCCCACAAATGTTTACACGTGGAGAGATCGTTTCAAAAAGAACAACAACAACAACAAACTTTGTTTGACAGTTCATTTTCATTTGCAATCAAAGATTCATGTCTAATGAGATGTGCAATACGTTATATTATATGCTGATCTATTTCGTGTTCCCTATTCCTTTCAATGGATTTTAAGATGACAACCATCATAGTGACAGCCGACACAGGAAGGTGCAACGTGCAGTGATTTATGTATGCAGGCCCTCGGCCGGTTGGTGTGGTCGTCAGTGTGTTGAGCCCTTGAGGCTTTTGGCATGTAACACTGTCTGAGCACGTAGGCGTAGCTTAAACTACTGCTATGTAAACTGCTCTCAGTAGAAACAGATTTTTCTTCCCCTTTCCTACTAATTCACATAATTACAAACTAGTTATACAGTAGTCTACCGCCTAAGTTAACAGCCTGCTAATCAAGTCGAACATAGATTTTTTGTTGTTGTTGTCATGGAATGAACGACACATTTTGGGTGACCTTTGATCGATGGGGTAAGCAAGTGTTGTTTACATTTCCATGTGTGAATGAGGACAATAAGTCATCCTGTATCTTAAAATACAAAACACATACCCGATATGTGTCACAGAATAAGAGTCAGATTCAGATAGTTACTGCCAAGGGACATAATGCACAAGGAATGCCTTTTAGAGAGAACCCACTTTGACAACGCTCATCGACAGATCTTTTTAACATTCACAATGAGTGTCCACCTTCCCCTTTCTTTTACATAAAAAATAACTTATAACAAACAAAATGACTTTCGAAAGTATAGTTACTGTTTAAATAAACAATTGACGTAGTTTTGTGTTTATAAATAGCAACCGCTAGCCAATCTTCAGGAGCTAAAATTAACAGCTACCAAAACCGATAAGCAACAGAACCCGTAAAAACAATGGCTCGTAAGGTTTTCATTGTAGGTTGATAAAATAGACCTTACCCTACTCCATGGGTGTCGGATAGCGCAGTGGTTGGAGCACTCGCTAATGTGTCGCAAGTTAAGCACCGTCCAGTGCGGTTAGCACTTGGATGGGTGACCGCAAAACGTGAAGCGACAAATAACAACGCCCCCAAGTGACTCAACTATGACTGAGTACCTACTCTCTTAAGGGTGGGGAAGGTAAAGCAGCGAGAGAGAGAGATGGGCATCACCCTCATTACGCTGGCCCAAGATAAGTGTGATCTCCAACATCACGTTCCCCTACGGCCACAAGGCTATGGGACTACCTTTATCTTTTTATCTTTTTTTACCTTTACCCTATTCCAGACATCCAAGGGGCACACGTCAAAGCGCGTGGTTCACTCCCAAATAGGGGCAAATATCACAAAGCTGTACCGTAAAAACAGGGGAAATAATTCCCTATCATGACCGACATGGAAAATTCAAACTTTGGCGGCTTGTTTGAGCAACGGATGCCCTCTTTATCATTGTTTAATGTATCAACATTGCGAATTTTAGGGTGAACGTACCCGTTTCGCCGAAAGCAAACAAAGCCTTCTAATGAGTGAACTTACAGTAGGCCTAACACAGTGCACAATCTCTTAGATACGCTCAAGGCGCCAGAAACGTATCATGTTCAATGTGATTGGAATAGCACGTTTCCATACTTACATGTCTGTATTCCCCTAAGGTTAGTGCAAATCTTCACAGCTCAAATCGCAGTTTTAGTTTAAGTTCACTTTGAAGACGTGTTTACGATATTTATATTGAGGGATTGGTGTATTTTACTCGCTCGTCTGCATTAATATTGTTATTGTTTTTATATGGCGCACTTCCTAGCTTCTTGAGAGAGCTTCTTGTTTATAAAGTAGGCTAACGCGCAGCCACGCCTGTCCTGTGATGAAGTTTTTATAATGGACGTCAAATGTTGATTTTGAACGACCTGTTACTGCTTCATCTGTTTGTGTCGTAAAGTGTTGTACAGAGGAAAGATGTTTTTTTGAAAAGTTCGAAGTAATACACATTGCTGCGATCGGTAGAAAGTATCGCCAAAACTCCCGCTAGCAGCAGATGAAAGTATTCCCTCCATCCCTTCAAAGTATACTTTGGGCTCGCTGCTAGTCGCGTGGGAACGCATTCAAATATAAACAGCAACATCCTTGTAAACTTCTGAACGAAAGACACAGACTAAGGGGTATAAACCAGGGAGCGAGGAAAGGAGGGGGGGGGGAAGGGGTGGGTAGGTTTGGTATTGCATTTGTTATTGGCGATACTTGAGGCAACGCCGTTAGTTAAAACCTGCCTGTCCTTTGAGGATTATGCTCCTAGATGTGAAAGTGTCCCACCCCCGTTGGCTCAGTGGTTAGAGCGTTGGCCAGGCGCACCGACCACCCAGGTTCCAATCCCGTGGTGGGCACGATAAAAAGAGTCCATTTTCACTATCCATCTTAGCAGTGTGATTGCTCTGATGGTTCAGTGTTGATGTAGGTCCCTACCCCATCTTTCCTGGGACGGTTATCCTCGTCTGCCCTATCGCCAATGGTTAAGCTTCAGACGCTGTTCGTCTAACGTCGTCAGTGCGTTTTTAATTTTCTTCTTCTGCAGTCAGTTTTCTACAATGTTTTGGTAGCTTATTTTCTGGTCCTCTTATCTTGAGCCAAAATTCTTGTGGGAGGTCCACTAACGTGTAAAAGCATGACCGCGTGTGACTGGTAAGGAATGATTAATCTCCCGCTATCAGATACAGTATGTTAATCTTTAACTCTACTCGCAGCTAGGCCTAATAATATATAGGTAAAGGTAAAGGTAGTCCCATAGCCTTGTGGCCGTAGGGGAGCGTGATGTTGGAGATCACACTTATCTTGGGCCAGCGTAATGAGGGTGATGCCCATCTCTCTCCCTCGCTGCGTTACCTTCCCCACCCTTAAGAGAATAGGTACTCAGTCACAGCTGAGTCAACTGGGGGCGTTGTTATTTGTCGCTTCACGGTTTGCGGTCACCCATCCAAGTGCTAACCGCACTGGACGGTGCTTAACTTGCGACACAGTAGCGAGTGCTCCAACCACTGCGCTATCCGACACCCCTGTGTGACTGGTAAGGAAGGATTAATCTCCCGCTTTCAGATACAGTAAGCTAATCTTTAACTCCACTCGCAGCTAGGCCTAATAATATATTAATCTAAAACACAACTGAACACTCAGTCACATCGTCCCCTATACGCTTATGTGTCCGGGGACGTTAATCTATTTAACTAACTAATTGAACACTGCAATATTAGGCTAGCAGTCAAACAAGGCCAGTGACACTATAGCGTGCTTGTGTGACCACAAAGGACCTGTTGCGTGAAGATGGCCTACAAATAGAAAGAGAGGTACAGAAAGACAAAAAACTTCCCACTGTTATCAAATGAGGTGAGCTATGATTCGACCTTTTTCAGCGCTATTGAGGTGAGTTGCGTGAATTGATTAACACCACACGAAGGCACGGGCAATGTTATTTGAATAATAGCCAAAGCCCAGATTGTTTAGAGGTGCTTTTTAGGGTATCCAAAATGAAAACAAGGCAAATGTAAAGAGTTTAGGTTGTTGAACAATCTTACCAAAATGTAAAAAAAAAATTAGCGCAATTAGGAGATACAACGAATTAAAAATTGCTAAAACGGTATTGGCACATTTTGCCAGTCATACGCGGGAATTTCCTTGCGGGCGAAGTATAACTCCGCCCACATGCCGATTCAACACTATCAGCGTGATTTCACAGATATGGAAGAGGATTTTGAAGATGAATTGCTGGAATATTCACCATCATTAAATCCCACCGTGTCTTTTGAGTTAAGCAAACATTTTCTTTGCTCCCCTGAGTTTGCCTTATTAAAATATAAATAATATAACGCGCAATATAATAGTTTTAAACTTGCCGGTTTTCAGTTATGGCTAAATAGGTCACTAGCAGACGCTCTCCGCTTGCTGCTTGCTGCTTGCTGTGGTCGCTGCCCTGTATGGCGTACGAACAGGGTCAAACGCGCGATGAAAAGTAGCGATGCTTTGCATAGATACTTTTTGAAAAGTATCGCTACTTTGCATCGCTCCGTTACGAAAGGATCGATCCTTTTCATCGCGCATTTCCGAATTTTTCCGAATACACAGTATGCAAATTTTCCAAAAGTTTGATCGGAACTAAAGCGGAACACATTATTTATTAACTAATAGTAATTCTTAAATTTAGCTATTTGGAAAAATTATATTTATTAATTAATTTGCTCTGCAAAGGACAATTGGTGGAATGTTACATAATACATGTATATTATTTCATTAGCTTGACCGATTTCAGTTTTGTAGAAACAGTGTGTTTCGCCTCGGTAAACTTCGGAACTGCGCGATGAAACTGCTCGAGCTAAAGTATCGATGCAAAGTATCGATACTTTTTAAAAAGTATCGATGCAAAGCATCGATACTTTTCAGAAAGCATCGATACTTTCGCAATTGGCGTTCCATTTGAGAAAATGTGCGATCCTTTTGAGAAAAGTAGCGATACTTTCCTAAACGGATGGATCCTTATGAGAATAGTATCGATGCAAAGCATCGCTACTTTTCATCGCGCGTTTGACCCTGTTCGTACGCTAATACAAAAAGGATGTGTTCTATTTAAAAAAAAGCTAGTAAACAGAGGAAAGTATACATACACGCAGTTCTTGGAGATCTTGTACATGCTGTTTGCAGACAAACATTCACAATCAAGCACCATGTGAAAAAAGGTATGAGCAAGCTGAATCAGTCACCATCACCTCGAAAACACAGGTTGTCTGGACTGAACATAGCTTCTGGCACCAGTGGTTTTGGGTCCAAAGTGCTTGTTTTGTGACAATGGAAGCAAAGGGAAAAAAAGGATCAAAGGATGATCATTATCAACTGACACCTATAAGAACATTAGAATTCAAGGGTAGGTTGCTGGAGTTTTGTAGCAAGAGAGGAACCAGTGCACCAGACCATCTTCTAAACCTTGTGCGTTGCAATTGCAGAACTGACTGTACGTCAACCAGGTATTCATGCCGACGACATGGATTGGTCTGCACTGTTGGATGTGGAGAATGCCGAGGTGAAATCTGCTTAAACGTCATGAAGTACACAGAAAAGGAAGAATAAGAGGAAGAAGAAGAGAAAAAGGAAGAGGAAGAAGAAATGGAAGAAGACATGAGTGACAATAGCGTTGAGATCTAACAGTCTGGCTCTATCACCAGCACTGCATTATGTTTTTGTTTTCGTGTAATGAAACGTTTTCTAGTGCTGATTCAAGCACAGCATGGCTATGGCATTCCGTTTGTAAAACAATTGATAGTTTGCATTTTAAGGCCAAAACCATAGTATTTAGGGCTATAAATAATTCTATATAAAGAATGGAAGCAAGACTGCAAACAATTAATTATTTGTATAGAGCGATTTCGATAACCTAAAGAATAGATTCTTTAGTAAAAGTCATGAACACAACAAAAATATCAAAGATACTTTTAATTATACAACAATATAAGACAAATGAATTTTCGAGCTATGCTCTTCTTCAGATTACAAACAATGCATAAGAATGTTACTTCCATCACTTAATTTATGGTATTGTACATTTTAAAAAATGTGTTTGTTTAATGTATATACTATTATTTCTTTATTAATTACGTAGTTTTTATTATAGACTAGGAGTGTAATCAGCATGGTGGCCATCTTGAAAAATGGTCACCATGTTTCTTTTTGTAATAACTACTGGGATTTTTAAAAAAAAACAGGTCTTAAGTCACAGGTATACCAAATTTGGTGCTTGTAAGGCAAAATCTTCGTCTAATACTTCATAGTATAGTACAAGAGTATAATCGGCATTATGGCCATCTTGAAAATGGCCGCCATATTGTTTCTTTTTAATGGCTACCGAGCTTTTCTAAAAGAAAATATTTTAAATATCAGACATACCAAATTTGGTGCTTTTAGGAGAAAATCTTCTCATACTTTATATTGTAGACCAAGAGTGTAATCAGCATGGCGGCCATAATTAAAAATGGCCGCCATATTGTTTCTGGTAATGGCTACCGGGCGTTTGTAAAAGAGTAGGTCTTAAGTAGCGTGTAGACCAAATTTGGTGCTTGTAGGTCGAAATCTTGATCTCATACTCCATAATTATTGTAGAACAAAAGTGTTGTCGGCATGGCGGACATCTTGAAAAATGTCCGCCATATTTTTTCTGTTAACGGCCACTGAGCTTTTCTAAAAGAGTAGGTCTTAAGTATCATGTATACCAAATGTGGCGCTTGTAGGTCGAAATCTTGGTCGTATACTTCATATTGTAGAACAAGAGTTTTATCGGCATGGCGGCCATCTTGAAAATGGCCGCCATTTTTTTAATGGCTACCAGGCTTTTTTGAAATAGTAGGTCTTAAATATCATGGACATCAAATTTGGTGGTGGTGGGGGGGGGGGGGGGGGTAAGCTGATTTGTCAGTAATCTGCCATACTAGTTTTTGGCCTTACAAAGCAAGCAATAACTAAACGGAATGCCATAGTACACGGCTAGATAATAAATGCTCAATAACTTTGTTTTGCGATATTTTTTTTTACATTTTGGATATGTGATAGAGTACATTATTATCTTTCCGATGCAGTAAAAATTATTTTGGATACCCAAAAAAGCAAAATTAAACATTTTGCTGCATTCTGGGCTTGGACTATAAGGTTTAAGGAACGAAATAATTGCTATTTACAGATAAACAAAAATGTGAGAAGGAAATCAAAACTCATAAACTTGCATATACATTTTAAAATCTTTATAGTGTTAAAAAGAGACAATTACAATAGCACAGCGGTACAGGCATCAACGGTGACGGAGACTGTTAAATGTTAGCACCGCCGCTCCTCGTTGAAGCGTATGAATTGACCCTAAGGGCTCTCTCTCTCTCTCTCTCTCTCCCTCCCTCTCTCTCTAGCTCTCTCTCGCTCTCTCTACCCCCCCCCCCCCCGCCCCCGCTCCCTCTCTCCCTTCTCCCTTAGTGTCAATAAGTGTTGCTCAACTTCAGTGTGTGAACGATAAACAACGATCCTACTGAGGTGATTACAATCATGCAGTCAACGTCACTTCAAAACTCCTGACCACGTTAAATGTGGGCAGTTAAACTCCTCCACAGCAAGGAGTTTGGCCACTTTGAGCTCCCCATATTTATCGAAACCGACTGCTCTTCAGTGTAAACTATCAAGAAAGATCACAAAGTTAACACTGTTTTGAAACTTCCGACTGGCCACGTTCATGTTGGCAGTAAACCAGCTCTTTTTTGTTCAATAGTTCATTGCATCTCTTTTGAAAGAAGTCAGCCTCTCTGTGTATGGACTGTGCGTACATTCGTTTCGTTTCGCTTCGTGGTTAGATTAACGTCCCCGGACACTGTGGCGTAGGCCCCTACATTATTCGTTGCGTTGTTTTTATAGTTGAGCTGACGCACTGAGGTTAGAGATATAGCTGACCCTTGATATGAATGACCCTTGATATGGATTTTATGGTAAGTTTGGTTTGGTTGATAGTATCTAATACATGTATCGATTTTATAGGTCAGTACAACGAGCCTACATGACTGTGTCAATGGTCTCTACGACTGCCTATAATTATTGAATAAAAATGTGAAAATGTAGCTTGTTTCTTGCATGGTTTGAGCAATTCTTTGAGAGTGGAATAACGGTGACCGTTACAGCGCTTGGGTATTAATGTTGCATGCTGAGTTTAGCCGTTCTCCCGTTACAAATTGAGTCCGTGATAGTGCTCGTACACGCAGTGTTACGCGACTCTCGTCACTGTGAAATGAAATCAAAGATCAGCAATGACATTCTACTACTGGAAGGATCCCGATACATCTTGTTCCATGCAAATGCAGTAACATTTATAAAGATTATAAGCAATGTTCAATAGGGAGTTACTTTTCATCCACCCTGTGCATTTGGAAATCACGGAATGTTCGAAATCTATTATGTGTTTTCTTCCGCCTTACTGAAGTAAGTATTCAAGCTGTATCAATGCTGAATGTATTGTGAACAAACCTTCAACCTACCTGTCGTCATATATTGGTGTAATTGCTACGATAACAAGGAGCTCCGTTGTCCTGGACAAATTATTTTGTGCCATAAGCCGTGTTACATCGAAGGAAGATTTGCTTCAATTATTGTAGAGGAGAGCACAGCCATTTGCCTCGTTAGCGTTATGCAAATTACAGAAGAGGTTCATTAACTAGCGATCGATTGAAAGAATACTAATTTAACAGTTCCAAAATAGCTGGTTGATCATGTGCGATTAAAATGTAATTAGACTATATATCTAGAGCATGTATACTGGTTACTAGAAGTAGTCATTATGATGTGTGTGTATGTGCTGTGTAGCGGGTTTCTTTTTGGAAACGGACAGACTTCAAGAAATATGTGATCCTAAAAACTGATAAAACAGTAGTTGTTATGTTGCGTACTGGTCTTTTCTATTCTACAAATCGTGTTTTGGTTTTGTTTGTTCGCTTTACAAACTTAGACAGAAACAGCGATTTCTGCTTAGTATTATTGATGTTATTGAATTTCTCTTTATCTGCTTAACACGAACACACTGGACTAGGTCTGCTGTGTATATATATATGTTGTCACTTTGCTGTTGTCATATCAGCTTGGGAGTATTGGACGCTTTCTGCCGGGTGGTCACTAGGGCTTCCTATGATGTTATTAGTTAGCAATATAGGCATTTTATATGTATGTGTTTTGTTGATAATTTATAATGATGTTTGTATTCTATTTTGTTTTTGTAACCGGGGGTTCGAGTAGTTGGGGTAAAGCCTCAGCCGTCCCCTGCGTGGGATGTCTTTATTGTAAAGTGACTGGCCGGTGGAGGGCATTCAGTTTTCCCACTAGGGTTGTTTCAGCAGATCTTTTATGCGGATCGGGGGTTGTCCGGTCCTGATTTGGCTCGGAAGAGTCCGCTGGACCTAAAGCAACAATTAATCAATCAATCAATGCTGTTGTCATCAATGTAATTCAATTTCAGTTCAACAACCCTTTATATCCGCTTACAAGGAATTGTGACAAGCGTTCAACTCTGCTCAAATAAATAAGTATAGAACAAGCGACGGTGTCGTTATGCTGATAAAATGTATAACGGAACAAGTATTGTTTTCCATATATTATTGATGTTAGCAGTTAAGGATTTTTTTTAATTTCGACATGTCCACGTAATTGTTAATGCCATCTTTGCATGGTGTGTACATTATAGATAGATAGATAGATAGATAGATAGATAGATAGATAGATAGATAGATAGATAGATAGATAGATAGATAGATAGATAGATAGATAGATAGATAGATAGATAGATAGATAGATAGATAGATAGATAGGTAGGTAGGTAGGTAGGTAGGTAGGTAGGTAGGTAGGTAGGTAGGTAGGTAGGTAAGTAGGTAGGTAGGTAGGTAAGTAGGTAGGTAGGTAGGTAGGTAGGTAGGTAGGTAGTTAGATAGATAGATAGATAGATAGATTGATAGATTGATAGATAGATAGATAGATAGATAGATAGATAGATAGATAGATAGATAGATAGATAGATAGATAGATAGATAGATAGATAGATAGATAGATAGATAGATAGATAGATAGATAGATAGATAGATAGATAGATAGATAGATAGATAGATAGATAGATAGATAGATAGATAGATAGATAGATAGATAGATAGATAGATAGATAGATAGATAGATAGATAGATAGATAGATAGATAGATAGATAGATAGATAGATAGATAGATAGATAGATAGATAGATAGATAGATAGATAGATAGATAGATGGCGTATAAAAGTAACTATCTCTCTATGTATATATTCTTAAAATATTGTAGGCTATATCTGGCGAAAGCTCGAACGTGATAAAACTAGATTCGGTACAGTAAAAACAGTGTAAGGTGCCGGGCTTGGGTTTTACCTATAACAACCAGTGTTTATTAAACAGTGCTTCTGTCTCTCTTTCTCTCCACAGAGAGAAGCCAATATAGGAGAGGACGATTTAGCTGCAGCAACGACGCCATCGCCAGGACGGGCCATGGACAACACGTCACTGTCTCCCGTCCATTGGACACACAACTTGTCCGTATTTGACTTTGCCCAGGTAAGTTAACCGTTGTTCGTTCGTTGGTTAAGATTAACGTCCCCCAACACCTTGGGCATATTGGGGACAAAAGTTAACCCCCGTTACACAGATGTGCAGTTAGCATGGCATAACAAACTGACGTACAGCCCATCCTTGTTGTGGACGAAAGAACTATGTCTGCAGTCTCAATGAAGAAAGGAAAGATCGTTTATTTCGCGCATATAAATTATTCACGCACAAGGCATGTTCAGAGACCAACGATTTTATACCATTGTTCCTTTTTGTTTTTTTTTAAAGCCCACTAAACAGAATTTCTCCATCTTTGACCTTAGCCTGGGAGGACAGCCGTTACGCAAGAGTTTAGTAGAACAGTTGAAACATTCAACTTTAAGCGATAACGTTGCAGAAGATGGTTCAAAATTTCCAGATGAATGGCCTGGAATGACGAAAAGAAAAAGTAGCGATTCAGGAAGCAACTCACCAGTGGATAAATCCGCGAAGCAATGGTTAATTCCGTACCCTTCTGTACTGCTTCGCGGATTTATCCACTGGATAAATGACTCCTGAATACCACCATAGAGGATGGAGAGAGGGTGCTGAGGAAGGGGGGGGGGGGCATGCTACCTTTTTCGTCACTGATGAACAGGCAAATGCCGCCAGCTCCTTCGGATGAGAGCATAAACCGACGTCTAATCTGTGCACGCACCCGGTCCATCAGACGGACTTTTAAAGATCCTGACACTCATGTTCTTCGATGGGAGAATTCCTACTCACAGGCGCCCGTATCTCTGTGAATAGCGTCCCTCTCTGCTACATAGATACACCCAGCAAGCACTAGGTCCCTTCATTCTTCCCCCATCCTGGTCGCCCAGGACTGCGTTGTGCTCAGTGGTCTTGAGTGTTAGACGAAGCGCCGAAGGCAGCAAGTGGGCTTCTCGGGCGGCTTGAGTAAGATCTTGAAACATCCAGTGGCTTGAGTTAGATCTTGACACATCCAGTGGCTTGAGTTAGATCTTGAAACATCCAGTGGCTTGAGTTAGATCTTGAAACATCCAGTGGCTTGAGTTAGATCTTGAAACATCCAGTGGCTTGAGTAAGATCTTGAAACATCCAGTGGCTTGAGTTATAGATCTTGACACATCCAGTGGCTTGAGTTAGATCTTGAAACATCCATTGGCGAGTTATAGATCTTGACACATCCAGTGGCTTGAGTTAGAACTTGAAACATCCAGTGGCTTGAGTTATAGATCTTGACACATCCAGTGGCTTGAGTTAGATCTTGAAACATCCAGTGGCTTGAGTTAGATCTTGACACATCCAGTGGCTTGAGTTAGATCTTGAAACATCCATTGGCTTGAGTTATAGATCTTGACACATCCAGTGGCTTGAGTTATAGATCTTGACACATCCAGTGGCTTGAGTTAGATCTTGAAACATCCATTGGCTTGAGTTATAGATCTTGACACATCCAGTGGCTTGAGTTAGATCTTGAAACATCCAGTGGCTTGAGTTACAGATCTTGACACATCCAGTGGCTTGAGTTAGATCTTGAAACATCCAGTGGCTTGAGTTATAGATCTTGACACATCCAGTGGCTTGAGTTAGATCTTGAAACATCCAGTGGCTTGAGTTATAGATCTTGACACATCCAGTGGCTTGAGTTAGATCTTGAAACATCCAGTGGCTTGAGTTATAGATCTTGACACATCCAGTGGCTTGAGTTAGATCTTGAAACATCCAGTGGCTTGAGTTATAGATCTTGACACATCCAGTGGCTTGAGTTAGATCTTGAAACATCCAGTGGCTTGAGCAGCTGTTGAGATGGAAAAGCACTATATAAGACCAACAAAACAGCCGTGTTGAATGTTGGATACAACTGGCCTAGGAACCGCTATGATGACTTAAGATATGGGCAAGTACGGCCTTGACTGGCGAAATCAATCAGCGCATTTTGATCATGAAAAGTCCTGATGACCCAGCCAGATACTCATCAAACGCATACGTACGTGTGTGTGGGGGGTGTGTGTGTGTGTGTGTTGGTGTGTGTGTGTGTGTAAGTGTGTGTGTGTGTGTGTGTGTGTAGGTGTGTGTGCGCGTGTGTGTTTTAAATATTGTTCTTCACTGTTGGAAACATCTTTTCAACATTCAGTGAACTATTAGGTTGAGCAGTGTGTAAATCGTCGATTTAGCGGTCGCAACCTGTTTAGCCTACAGTGAATTTTCACCAAACTGAACATTTAGGAGACGGCTGTAACTATAGTACAAACGATAGTTATGATACCACATACAGTACGGACTTCTGCCTTAGGCCTGCTGGTCAAGGTGATCAGCATTAACCCCCAGTGTAATTGTACTTACAATGCAGCAGGGATGGTGGTAAACTTGAATAATAGCACACAACCTATTTTCAGTCCCTAAGCATTGAGGGTGACTTGAGAACTGTTTGAAAGTGAAATCGCGTGGAATACCGTGACAATGCATAGTACAGCGATTTGGTGGTTTTATTACTTTTAGCTAGATTAGAATAATAAAGTTGGTGGGGGACGGGGATAGGGTGTGAGTTTGAAACACGCACGCCCGACCGCATACACACAGTGTAAAGTAGTCTGCATATTTCAACGGCTCGAACAATCTAGGTTAAAGGCTCTACTCTTCTACGCGTTGCACATCAGTCGCGAATTATACCCACATATTCTCAATACAACGGTTTAAATAACGGGGGTGGGGGTGGGGTGGGGGATGGTGGTAGTGGTAGGGGGGGCAGCATGGTGTAGGTATGTGTGTGTATGTGTGTCTGTCTGTCTGTCGGCAATTGAAATTGTTCGAAGAGTGACAATATCACACGTGTGATATTAAAAACGCTACAGAGTATTTAGTCCGCAACAACAATATATGGACGGTCCGCACACAGAAAAACTTGCAGAAAGATGTGATTTAAATTTTTTTATAACGATTTTATTTAACGATGACCTTGTTTATTTGGTATTGTTCTATGGTGTTGATGTTATAATGTTATTTGTTGTATTTAAGTATTTAACAGTTATCGTCACAAGCCCAAAGGGCAAGATGTAAATATGTACGCCCAGCACTTACTCTTTTATTCTTGCCAAAAAAAAAGATCTTATTTTATCACATCACTTAGCTTTGTTATTCATATATTGCGTAGTTTAAGAAGAAATTAATAGTTTACTGGACTGTAGTCAGTGAATGAAAGAGAGAAAGACATAAACAGATTGACAGATGGACCGCCCGGGCGTTAATTAACCTATTACAATGTATCCCCTCACAAAATAAATAAATAAATAAATAAATTTTAAAAAGTGGAAGCTCGATAGCATACGAGTAGCGGCAGTATGTGTTAATACACACTACTGCTACCTCTGTGCCATTGAGGAACCACAAATTCTTTCCTCTATCGCTGTGCTATCGAGAATCCACTTTTTTCTTCTTGTCGAGGGTTCATTCTACTTGATTAATGCGTATGTGGACAGACAAACGGAGACTGACAGAGGGAGACGGACTGATATAAACAGATGAAGGGATGAGATGGAAGCGCTAGTAATTAAAATGTGAATGAATGAATGAATGAATGAATGAAAATTTATTAAGCCCATAAACATTGCCACACACCCATAATCAAAGCGCGGGGGTGAAACATTAAACCAAAAATTGAACACTTTATACAAGGTGAGTAGTAGTAGTAGTAGTAGTAGTAGTAGTAGTAATAATAATAATAATAATAATAATAATAATAATAATAATAATAATAATAATAATAATAATAATAATAATAATAATTCAAGAAAGATGTGTCCCCGGCAGATTTTATTCCAAGTCGTGCGTTTGCAGACTTTTCTGTTCCTTGGGATGAGAACATAAACCGAGGTCTAGTCTGTGCACGCACGCATTCCATGGCAAGATCTTTAAAGATCCTGACGCTCGTGTCCTAGACGGGCGAGTGCCGGCTACACAAAAACACCCTGCATGCACTAGGTACTTCTCCCCATCCCCGGTCGCGCAGTGGTCTGGGTGTCAGGATCCTCCAACTCCTCCTCCCCTCCCCCCCTCCCTCGACTTTCCAACCCTCTCCTCCACCCAACACCCTCTGCACTCAGTTAAGTCATTCTCACGTTTACGAATGCTTATTAGCACGAGTGTGAGTGTGAACGATGCAATGACAGATCGTAACAATAGGCCTAAAGCCTAAAATCTCAACATCCTTGTTGTAAATATGTAATATATTCCACGCAATTCAGTATATTGTTTTAAAGTCTCCTCGTCCGGGTGATTTAAGGATCACTTCATTCTCACGCAGAGACATCCACACGAACAGTAAGATTACAAAATGAAAGCTAAACGGCAGCCATAAACAATTTTAGTACTACAAAGATTCGCCCGCAAACATTTTACCTGTCAACATCTTAGCCCACTGTCAACATCTTAGCCCACTGTCAACATCTTAGCCCACTGTCAACATCTTAGCCCACTGTCAACATCTTAGCCCACTGTCAACATCTTGGCCCACTGTCAACATCTTAGCCCACTGTCAACATCTTGCCCACTGTCAACATCTTAGCCCACTGTCAACATCTTAGCCCACTGTCAACATATTAGCCCACTGTCAACATCTTAGCCCACTGTCAACATCTTAGCCCACTGTCAACATCTTAGCCCACTGTCAACATCTTAGCCCACTGTCAACATCTTAGCCCACTGTCAACATCTTAGCCCACTGTCAACATCTTAGCCCACTGTCAACATCTTGGCCCACTTCTTAGCCCACTGTCAACATCTTAGCCCACTGTCAACATCTTAGCCCACTGTCAACATCTTAGCCCACTGTCAACATCTTTGCCCACTGTCAACATCTTTGCCCACTGTCAACATCTTAGCCCACTGTCAACATCTTAGCCCACTGTCAACATCTTGCCCACTGTCAACATGTTAGCCCACCGATGGAGTTTTCTCTGAAGGCCAGGTTTTATGCATTTTCATCAAGTTGTTTTACCACATCCCAGCCTTTTCACGGTATCGCTTTACTTGCAGTACTACAAAGGTTTACCTAGTGCAGACGTGTCAATTATACGGACTATTTTATCTATTAGTGCAGGATTGTTACGCTATTAAAATGTCTGAAGCTGAATCTCATGGGGCAACGGGTTATTCCTATACACTTAACTATAAAACTAGCAGATATAATATTAAAATGTTACGGCATAAGACTTTGTCTGATTTAAAGGATAAACAGTTGAGTAACTGGCAATGTCAGAATAAAAAGGTCTGTAGATCTAAAGACAAGAGTTCGAGATAGGGTACGCGAGCCTGTATTAATTATAAGACATAAGTCATAACATTCTTTATTCGCTTCAAATTTCACACACAGAAGAATTTGCTTTGCGCGTCTCTTTTGCATCGCCTCAAACGCCGTAGCTGAGACTTGCCTAGACTTGCCCCATTTGCGAAAGAGTAAACCTTGGTGAGTCGCAGCCACGTTTTGTGTGCATCGCCTAGGTTTAAACATTGTGCAGTAAGTAGTGCGGAAGTCGTAAATGCATTGAAGTGATGCATCATCATTCACAACAGTAACTGTACATAAACGTTGACGTCAAGGATGCTTATGTTCAGCCAATCGAGGTAGATGATGCCCAAACTCTTCACCATTCATCATCACGACAAGCTTCATTGCCTGCAGGCTCTGCACTTAACTTCAGTCCATAGTTTCACCTGTGGCAACTAGTATTTTTACCGTGTAGCTGAGGCCGTAGTAATAATTTAACAATTAGTATTACAACCAGAAGCTTGAGACCGACGTAATAATTTAGCAATTAGGACTGTAACGTATAAGGACGAGCCGTATACTATCTTCTTTATGAAAAAGCTCAATGCAATTTGAAATCTGTTTGTTTTGTTTGTGTTGTTAAGTTCACACTATGTCCGTAGATTTAGTTATAAAGATGTCTAATATTACAAGTAAATGTATTGAGTTATTTCGGGCCAATAATAAACACTGAGAATATAATTAGCCTATATCCTCAAAGGCTTCTTTCTTCTTTTGAAAATTTTCCCAGTTTATTGTTCGTTCGTGCTTGCAGTTTTGAGTCGGCCAGCACACAATGCAAATGGCGATGGTTGAGTGCCTGGAGATTTGTTCTAGACACTGTGTTGCTTAGACTTGCCATCGCTGTGTTGAGGTCAGGCCCCTATACGCGAGTGTGTCCGGTGACGTTCGTTTAGATAAATTAAAGTCCCACGTCACAATAGCGAATAGGGCCAGCACGATCATTTGACAGACATTTTATGAATTACAATCATGCAATATAGCAGGTTCAAAGGAACACGAGATCTGGGATGCATTAGAGTGATTTTCTTTTCATAAATACTTACCCGAATTATTATGAACTAGTATGGTGTGGCAAATGGCGTAGTGGTGAAACGCATAGGCTATGAATGTTTCTGTCTAGGGACACTCGTGTTAGTACTTCGCTGGATGGTGTAAGTCCTTATACGCGAGAGTGTCCGGTCATGACACAAACAGAAATTAATCTACCAATGCGATATGACAATGCTGTGAATGGGTACCGGGTTGTAAACAATCATCAAAAACTTCCGGGTGTCGTATTTAGCCGGGCGTCTTTGCCGCATGCGCCAGGTCAAGTCGGGCCGGCTTTTTCACGATGTTCTTAGGCGTCGTAACCCTAACCCCTAACTCTAACTCTAACCCTAATCCTTACTAAGACTACGATAGCACTGTGCGCATGCGTCGAATTTTGTAATGCGTCGACCAGTCAGAATGCTCCCAGCCCAAATAAGATACTAGGAACTTTGAAGATGTCACACCGGTCTCTGTTAAGAACCGGGGATGGTAAATTGAGAGAGAGAAAGAGACAGAGAGAGAGAAAGAGAGAGAGCTCTCATTAAGCTGGATTGGAGAAAAGAGAGGTCCAAAACCTCAGCGACCGAAAAGGATACGGGAACGCCTTGAATTTTAGTACAATCAGTTTTCAAGAGAATCCAAAAAGAACGCTGAAACTCAAAGTAGCACTTGCCCTATAATCTAGGAGTATTTCTGCTCAGTCTTGCATTGCATTTGCAGTCATACCAGTGAGTGCTTTGCTGAGCAAAGGAAGCAGGAGTTATTATGGATAACTGGTTCCTCAACCGCTTGCCTTTGTTCTCTTATCTGCCCTGGACGCAACGGGGGTAGAGTTTCTTAACTCCCCTCGTCATGAAAGTTCAACGTTTGGAATAAACTCCTCATTTTGTTTTGCAGTAGAATCTACACTGTAGACCTACGTATTTACGCCGGTTATATACAATGATCAATGGGGATTTACTTTTCAGCCACACCAGAAATGGCTATACAGCATAGGCCTGCACAATAGTGTTCCGAAAACCACCCCTTTCATCATCACAGTAGGAATAAACGATTTATGATCATTCTATTTCCAATTTTACCTGCGCTCTCTTGTCATCTCCATCTTCCTATACGCTTGCGAAACATGGATCCTCATAGCAGATCTACAACGAAGAATACAAAGCATGGGGATGAGATTAGGGTTGCTGAGAACAGAGAAAGATGGAGTACGCTGGTTAAACGATCATCTGTTGCGCCCCAACGACCTTTGAGTTACGGGATAGGATAGGATATGATTCCCAGTTTTGATGTGAAAGCTTCCATTTTGGGACAACTAGTTTTGTTGTACCAGAAAAGTCCAAGTGGGTGAACGTGATTCACCGAGCTGTATTTTCCAAACAAGTTTAAGAGAACTTGTACAGGGAGATAATGCTCAAACCTAGCGTGCTGTAAGAACATGTAGGTCCGGGTAGGCTTGAAGCCAAAATCCCTGTATATGGGAGGACGTGGACCGTCGGGTAGTTGTTTGCTAAATGGTAGGGAAGATCTGCACTACAAACGGGTGGGTGGGTTAGGGGTAGGTCTACCCGACATTCGTGTGGTTGGTTGGTATGGGGTGGGATGATGGGGGATTCACTGGACGGTAGGGGTAGGCCACTAGTTCTTCTCTAACACCCAGGTTGTAAGTCTGACACAATCGATTTTTGGTTTGGGTACCGGCCAACTGATAACGGTACAATGAATATTTGTCTACTGGGTCAAAGATCGCATGAATATAAAAGTATCAAACGTTCAAGATAGTATGGAACGCTATCTTGGGAGAATGTTTTCTTCGGTAGCTTTACCGGGTCAAAGAAAGGTAGGCCTAAGTAGCAACACATTCGATGCTATCTTCTAAGTTGTTTATCCCAGGGCAAAGGTTAAAGGTTAGGTCGAGTCAGAGGACAGCATACATGTAATTAGTTTTGTTTTCGTTTCACCTCGCTGAATGAAAACTATTTCCCGATCAATTGGGAACTTATGAAATAGAATTATCCTAGATTTTCTCAATGAGGAAATGATGAGATAGAAATAAATTGATGTATATCTATAAGGTATTAAAAATAAACAACTTCAAATGCGCCAATATGCCAACGCCTGTGTTTTTTTTAATGGTTCATTCATTTCTGATTACTTGGCCCGCTTCTATAATGGACCCCCTCCCTCCCTCCTCCGAGGGAGTACCGGGGGTTTATGTATAAATAGTAACCCCACTTTGTGGAAATTTAGTGCTTTCAGTGTTCCCGATTACGCACAGTAGTGCGTCAATTACGCACAAAATATGAAAAATGACGCAGGAAAATTTGCATCACACATTTTTTTGGAATCGCTGAAGTCATAAATACGACCAACGAGTGGCGAACTAATTCACGGCATAATCAGAATCAGAACCCAACTGAGACTGCCATTGCAGACGATTAAAGATTGTGTCGGGAGTTGTCGTCCTTAAAAATCGCATGCGCGCGCATTGTAAACTTCCTCCAAGCAATACATTCACTGAACAAAAGAAATCTTCGTTAATCCATTTTTTGATTCTATCATACACGATCATGTCACTTCTGACTTGGTTGACTGGGCCCAAAACCCGTTCATCCACCGATTTGGGGACTCTCAAAATTTGCACAAGGACTCTTAAAATGTTATACCTGGGAGTCCCAAGGACTCTCATTTTTTGTGTGTGGAGGGAACACTGGCTTTAATTTTCCACTGTTTCTGCCAATCTCATTTGTTCTTTATCGCTCCTACTCTGTTCTATCAATCTACTATCTTCTTTGCTAGACCAGTCACCTATCTTTTTTCTTTAAAACTCTCCCAAAGCTCCTCATTTGTGTATGAGGACTGTTGGGTCAGCTTGAGATTATTGGGGTCTTTCTGCCAAATGATCACTATGGCTTTCTATGGTATTATTATTTAGCAGTGTAGGAATTTTATTTGTATTGTGTTTTGTTAATATTTTATAATGATTTCTATATTCTATTTTGATTTTGTAAACGGGGGTTCGATAAATTCAGGGATACTACAAAATATAGGTCAGTGGATAAATTAGTGCACAGCCCCAACGTCTCCTGCATGGGATGCCTTTTATTGTAAAGTGACCAGCTGGTGGAGTGCCTTCAGTGTTACCATTAGGGTTGTTTCAGCAGATCTTTTATACGGATCAGGGTGAGTCCTCTTTCAACCAAGTTGTGTTCCTGATTCGGTTCTTTGCAGTCCGGTGGACGCTATAAAAAGTGACTAACTTCTATAATGGATATTTGTCCCCTATACGCACTGTCTCCGGGGACGTTAATTTACGTATTGTAATTGTAATTGTAATGGATATAGCCTACGCACCTTTTCCTATATCGCTTTATCAGGCTCAAGCCGCGGCAGTCTGTTACATTACATTACACGATTATTGCTTTGGGTCCAGCGGACTCTTCCGAGCCAAATCAGGACCAGTATAGCCGAATCAGGACCACACAATCAAGATCGCATCTTCACTGAAAGAGGACTCACCCCTGATCCGCATAAAATATCTGCCGAAACAACCCTAGTGGCAACACTGAAGGCACTCCACCAGCCGGTCACTTTACAATAAAGGCATCCCACGCAGGGGACGCTGAGGCTATATACTAATTGATTGAACCCCGTTTACAAAAACAAAATAAAATATAAACATCATTATAAAATATCAACAAAACACATACATATAAAATGCCTACATTGCCAAATAATAACATCATAGGAAGCCCCAGTGACCACCTGGCAGAAAGCGTCCAATATTTCCAAGCTGATCCAACAGACCTCACACACAAATGAGGAGTTTTGTCCCGGAAGAGTTTTCAAGAAAAAAAGGTTGGTGACTGGTCTAGCGAAGAAGAAAATAGTTTAGCAGATTGATAGAACAGAGTAGGAATGAGAAAGAACGAAGGAGAAAGACAGCGACAGTGGGAATTTAAAGCACTAAATTTCCAGAAAGTGGAGATACTATTTATACTGAAACCCACGGCACCCCCACGGGGGTAAACCGGCAGTCTGTTACCAACTTACACGATCACATATTACACGCACTCTTACATCCGATCCCCCACACACCAAACATACATTTATCAAAAATTGTGGCGTAAAGGCGATCGTTATTAGAAAACGAAAGGAAAATAATATTTTGAAATGTTTAAGTTGACTGCTTCCAGTACCAGTATTGAAAGGAAGAAGGAAACCGTAGTATTCGGTAACCCGGTTGGAACCCGCGGCCACTGGAACAGGAAACCAGCGCTTTACTCACTAAACAACCGTGAACATCATATCACGCTATATGAACTCTAATTAAATCTTGCTGTAGCTGCAGCTGATCGTTGCCATTTCATGTTACATGGAAGATCGTTAAGCAATGTTCAGTTGATAAGTACCCGTCTTCATTATGGCTACACTAGGGCGTCTCCGAAAACATAAGCCTGAGGAGACCAGCTTGCTTCGACCAGTCAGCGTAATCGTAATGTTATGAATCTTGATCGCCAATACGATATTCGTCATACTGAACAGCACTCTCAAAAACACCCAAAAACTTCCATCTTCGTGTTTTCCACGCTTCTTTTATTGCGCTGCATGCATCATGGCTTATTACTGTAAACATTATCGCACTAATGAATTATGGCCAGTACTGTGCCTGTTTTAACCTATCTAACCTATCCTATCCTATCCAATCCTATCCCGTAACTCGAAAGTTGTTGGGGCACCACAATGATCGTTTAACCAGCGTACTCCATCTTTCTCTGTCATCAGCAACCCTCATGTTTTCGCTCAATGTCAAGCCAGTCCATTCTCCAATGTTGTCCTCCCACCTCTTTTTGTTTCCCTTTTCTTCTACCTCCTAGCACCGTGCCTTGCAGGATGGTCTTTGCAAGGCCTGATGCTCTGGTGACGTGGCCATACCATCGGAGTTTCCGTTTCTTCACCACTTTGTGCATGTCATCGTGTTGTCCAAAGGCTTGTGTGATGGTCTGTCGGACTTCGTCGTTGGTAATGTGCTGGGTATAGGAAATGCAAAGAAGTCTTCTGCAACACCTCATCTCCATGCTTTGTATTCTTCGTTGTAGATCTGCTGTGAGGGTCCATATTTCGCAAGCGTATTAACCGTACCAGTAAAATGACAAATTACCACCCTAATGTGCCTGTTGCAGGAGGCGAGTCGTGATTGGGACAAGACGTTTGTGGGCGCCATGAACCAGCTGCAGTTCACCAGCTGGACAGGCCTCAATATCGGTCGTCTGACGCTGGCCATCTGGATCCTGGCTTCCCATCTGGCGCTGCTAGCCCTCCTGCTAGGCAAGGCCTCGCTACGCAGGTTTGTTGTTGAATGATGAGCAGGTGCGGATTTTGCCATTGTCGATGGGGTGTGCACTCTTCCCCGAAACCATTTAGGCACAAGCGCGAGCGTGCGAAGAAGGCGAGTGAACTAGGGTGGGTTCGGGGCCATGCCCCCCATCCACCCCGGAAAAATGTGAAAATAATGGTTAAAATCTGTGCAATCTGGTGCATTCTAGGCATTATTTTGAGGACTGAAAACAGTATTGTTTTGTGCTAAAAGTCCTCTATTAGCACCCCCCCCCATTCTCCCCCACACACACACCCTTCTGCAAACTCTGATGATAAAATTTACAATAGCAGAAACATCTTGCATAAAGGTTTATAAAAGACAGGTAAGGTTACTGCAAATAAAACAAGAAATAGTCGCTCACATCAGTTTTATTCAAAACTGACTTGATGCATGTACAAGTTTGGTCACACACACTAAAAACCCTGGAGCACTACAGATTAGAGGTACACACGCTCTACAGATTATGGTCATAACGAGGTAAGTTCCTACAGAAATCACTTCACGTGTTTTTCACAGAAAAGGTGCAGATAATGAAAACTGGATTTGTTGTAATATTTCTGTAACATCTATCCTTCTTATGCACACAGCCACACACACTGCCTTCGCGCAGAGGTACATGATACTGTGTGATGAGTGAGAATTAGTATAGGTTTTTTTTCTTCTCTTCTTTCCTTTCCTTTTCTCCCTCCTTTTATTTTTTAACCGCCAGGGGTGGTGGGGTGGAGGGGGGGGGGGTGTCGTGCACAAGTACACACCCCAAAAATCCGCCCCTGATGATGGCGACGGAGGTGGAGGTGAATGAGTGATTGGGGTGATGGTGGGGGTGGTGGTGATGATGACGATGATGATAGTGGTGATGATGATAATGATGATGATGATGGTGGTGGTGATGATGATGATGATGATGATGATGATGATGATGATGATGATGATGATGATGATGATGATGATGATGATAGTGGTGGTGATGGAGGTAATACACATTGCTGCGATCGGTAGAAAGTATCGCCAAAACTCCCGCTAGCAGCAGGTGAAAGTATTCCCTCCATCCCTTCAAAGTATACTTTGGGCTCGCTGCTAGCCGAGGATGCGAACCGCAGTACTGTTTAAAAGTGACGGAAAGAGCGGAATATTGCTACAAGGGTTCGGGTAAGGGTTAGTTGTAGATCTAGCCCTAGCCCTTGCTCTAAACCCTTTTCTCTACAAAAATGCTCTTTTTCCGTCCCAAAAAACCCATTTGCCTTCTTGGATTCTTAAATTGTATGAAACCAAGTGAGGACACTATCCGGCGTCAATAAACGGTTCGAAAAGATTCTCAAACGGTTCGTAAATGACAGCTGACCTAGAAACATATACAGCGTGACCTAATTCGTCGCCTAGAGGAGACGAAACTTACTTTTCCGTTTCTAGTCTTTCAGCGACACTGTAACTGAGCAGGCTGCTAACCTCGCCAAAGAATCCCTTCAAGGGCCAAGGGACATACTTTGGCCTTCTGCGCAGCGTGTGCCTGGAGTATACTTTCTTTCGATCGTAGCTATGGGTGTGGTGATGATGATGATGATGATGATGATGATGATGATGATGATGATGATGATGATGATGATGATGATGATGATGATGATGATGATGATGATGCAGTCAGCCCAAGTACATCCTGATCATCAACGTGTCCCTGACCAACCTCATACTGGGAGTATTCCTGCTGCCCGCCAAGCTCCACTTCACGCTGGGGGCGGGCGACTGCCATCTGTACGTGTCCTGGACATTGTTCAACGATTACTTCCAGGTAGGCTTTATATGGCTGCGTTCAAAGCTGCAGCGATTGACAAGAGTGACTGGTAGGGCTCTATATAGCGTGACTGTTTTTGAGTGTGTATTTTAGTTAGAACCTATATAATTTCTCGCCCCCACGGGATCGGCTCCGCGTGCCGGGGGCGGACCCCAGCCTCTCTCTCACTAGGTGACTAAGCTTGCCCAACCCTTTTTTTTCCCCTTTTTGTATTGCTTCTGCCTTTTGGGTAATTTCACCTGTATTCTATAAAACCCTACAGCTCTTTCCACTGACTTTGCAGCTGTTCACTGATTCTTTATCGACCTTCTTTCTCCCTAAAATTCACCCCCGTACAGGCAAACCGGTGTGACATCGTCAAAGTTCCTAGTATCTTATTTGGACTGGGAGCATTCTGATTGGTCGACGGATTACAAAAATCGACGCATGCGCACAGTATTAATCTTAGTCTTCGTAAGGATTAGGGTTAGGGTTACGACGCCTAAGAACATCGTGAACAGGCCGGCCCGACTTGACAGGGCGCAGGCGCAAAGGCGCCCGGCTAAAAAATAAGATACTCGAAACTTTGACGATGTTACACCGGCATTAGTTCCGCATGGCCCGAGGCTGAATGGTTTTGACCTGTTTAAAAATTTCATAATCGCAACTGCGGAGGGTCTGGCAGGAGGGGTGGTCCCAGGCCTATGGACCTCACTCACCATCCATTGTCTCTTCCCTAGCACGGCAGCCCTCCTTGGTTGACCCTTTATTTTGCCATCGTTTCCTATCCTATCCTATCCTATTCCGTAACTCAAAGGTCGTTGGGGCATCACAGATGATCGTTTAACCAGCGTGCTCCATCTTTCTGTTCTCAGCAACCCTCATGGCTTCGTTCAGTGTCAAACCAGTCCATTCTCGAATGTTGTCCTCCAACCTCTTTTTCTTTATAACTCTTCTTCTGCCACCTTGCACCGTGCCTTGCAGGATGGTCTTGGCAAGACCTGATGATCTGGTGACGTGTCCATACCATCGGAGTTTCCGTTTCTTCACCACTGTGAGCTTGTCATCGTGTTGTCCAATGGCTTGTATGATGGTCTGTCGGACTTCGTCGTTGGTGATGTGCTGGGTATAAGAAATGCCCAGAAGTCTTTTGTAGCACCTCATCTCCATGCTTTGTATTCTTCGTTGTAGATCTGCTGTGAGGGTCCATGTATCGCAATCGTATAGGAAGATGGAGATGACATAGGAGCGCAGCAGCCTTACCTTGGAATGTAGACTAATGGTCCCGTCTTGCCAAATGGGCTTCAACCTTGTCAGGTCAGCAGTTGTTTGTGCGATCCTGGAGAGGACTTCCAGTCGGGCCCCATTGTCTGATACAATGGCTCCTAAATATTTGAAGCTATGCACTGTGTTGAGGGATTGGCTTTGGACTTTGATGTCAGTGTTGATGCGATTGGTGTCGTTGGTCATCATTTTGGCCTTTTCTGCACTTATTTCAAACCCTTTTCGTACGTCCCATTGTATATCTGAATGTGCTGATCTGGTTGATGAAAGAAAAAGATATTTTGGTTCGATACCTTTTAATGAGATTTTTACATTTTGCAATAGTAAACACCTGTTTCCAATTTTACATTATGTTGGTTTGTTTTTTCGCATATAGGTAATATCGTCTTGTTTATATTCTTGGTTGTATTAGTAAGATTGGTTTTATTTACAACTTTTATCATATTTAAATGTTAGCAGTTTAGTCTGATTTTGCTTAGTTTTGTGTGGTCCTGATTCGGCTATTGGCGATCCGCCGGAGCGTATAAACACTGAATATCTATCTATCTATCTATCTATCTATCTATCTATCTATCTATCTATCTATCTATCTATCTATCTATCTATCTATCTATCTATCTATCTATCTATCTATCTATCTATCTATCTATCTCCTTCGGATGAGAGTATAAACCGAGGTCTAGTCTGTGTCGCATGCATTCCATCATAACGGACTTTAAAGATCCTGAAGCTCATGTCCTATACGGATGAGTGCCGGTGACAAGAACACACCCAGCATGTACCTTAATTAGGTAAAGCGCTTCACTTGGAGCTGCTGTACTTTCGAAAATAAAAGTGCCCGAATTTCACCTCGGTGATAATAAAGTTGTTAAAATAAAATATAAAAAAAAATTAAAAAATAAAATATCTATCTATCGATTCTCAACGAGGCCGGCTAATAACGTTGGTGTATTCGTATCCTCGTGGATCGTCACCAATATTTTGCGATAAATACAAACATTTAAAGATAGGCTATTCTTCTTGGATCAATCTGGGAATTTCAATTACTTGTGCGTTGGCCTGTAATCTGACGATAAAGTCAAAATGTTTTCAAAAACATTTTTATCAGCAGCCTGGCAACATGACTGTTTTACGTGCAACATTGTGTGATGTAAAATAAAGTGTGAAAGTAGAACAGCTGGTGTTTAAATGTCAGCGGATAGACCTCAACCTTTATTAAGGTGTAGCACAGAGCAACTGTAGTCTAAAGATGAAGATTGTCTGCTACAGCACACTAAGTCACCGGATAGATCCCAACTTTTACTAAGGTGTAGGACAAAGCAACTGTAGTGTAAACATGAAGATTTTCTGCTGCATCACACCACCAGTCAACAACCATAACTTTCAGAGAACCACTCTCTTACTAATGTTCACTTCGCTTTTACAATATGTATGAATTGTATTTGTTAACCATCCTAACCAGACAGCTGTTTCTACTCTGGAAGCGTCGTCAGTGGTCACGAGGCCGGTGAGACACAGAAAACGGAAAACGATGCTTAACGTCCTATTGCATGAGCGTTAAGGACGATCACCACGTCGCCACCCTGACAACAATGACCATCATCATCATATCAAAAATGAGATCCAACGGATCTTCCTATATGACACAGAAAACTTGGCTCATGTGTCACCACAAGACTATCTTGGTCGCCTCTGAAAAGGTGGAGACAGTGTGCCTGCCGAAGTTCCCCCTAGTGTGCTGCTACAAGGCCGAGGATGAAGAGTAACCAAGCTGGAACTGCAAGAAGATTGGTAGTGACGAATTGTCGTGTTGAGGCTTGGAAGCTCTGCCGCACGCTTGGGGATCCAGAAACCAGGATGCCGTAGATAAAGTTTATTCCAAGGGAGGTAAACACAAGCGGTGCTTACGACTCGGCACTAACGCGGAATCTACCCTATGCAATTAAGCATTAAGCAAGGGGCGACCACCAGGATGCAAATGGATGCCCGTTCTCATCTCTCAAAAATAGAGTGTGAAAAGAAAGTAACTGGTGTTTAAATGTCGCCGGATAGATCCCAACCTTAAATAATTGTATTGTATATATGGCATCGATCATGCTAATTCTGGCTAACATTACAACAGCACTCCCAATGCCGTATTTGGTATCGTTAAGCCTATTTCCGTTGTACGTAGGAGAAAAGATTTGTAGACTGATGTTGCCAGTAGGTTACGTGTTTTTAAACTAGAGAATGACGCTCACTCATCACTATGTTTGAGTAGAACGTGTCCACTACTGCTCGGTGTTGTGTGTCAGGTCTGCGTCTCGCTGCTGGCGGTGTTCACCCTGGTGACGGAGCGTCTGGTCTACGTGTACACGGAACGTCGCGGCACTCGCCTGACGCGCCTGGCCACGTGGCTGAACTGCCTCCTGTACTTCCTGTTGCCCTGGCTGCTAGCCGCCATCTTGGTTCTTCCCATCTTCTACGAGGCGCTCGCGGAGCGCGTGCAGGGCGCACCATGCTCGTGGCGAGTGCGGGACTACTACTTCCTGGTCCTCCAGGTGAATTTCTTCATCTTCCAGAAAAAACAAACAAAACATGCGTATTTTGTATACATTTCCAGCCTTATCTGGACATTTTTTGATATAATCGGCCAAAAGTCCTGTCTGTCAGTTTGTCTGCCTGTCAGTCGTTCCGTCGCACGCCATATAACAGGAACCACTGAACAGATTGTTCGATGATGTGTGTGTGTGTGTGTGTGTGTGTGGGTGGGTGTGAACTTGTAAAAGCGACCAAATGGGTTTCAGAACTGTCTTTTTGATCACAAAGTGGGTTTATTTGCTTGGAACCCATTGTGTTTCATGAACCCATTTTGTTCTAAGTGCGCGGGAGTGCTCTTTTAGTGCTTTGGAGTGCAGTTGTAGTGCATGAGAGTGTTTTAAGTACACAGGAGTGCACTATCCGGGACGGAGAAAATACAGTCCATTTTTGGAGAAATTTGGAAGAAAGTTCGACCTATTTCGTCGCCTATAGGAGACGAACTAGGTCAACTTTTTAGACGAAAAGAGCCAATTTTGACTTAGATTCTTACATTTCTAGAAGAAATTTGCGTTCTTTCCGTCAAAAAAGTGCTTTCCGATTCCTACATTCTTAAAGAAACCCATTTTGTATCGAATACAAGTATGTGTGTGTGTGCGTGTGTGTGTGTGTGTGATTATGTGTGTGTGTGCTGTGGCTTATGCCACTACACCAACATGGGGCAGCCAAAAACTCTCTAGAAGTCCGACAACAGAAAGCCAAGAGAGGTGGTGGAAAGGTTTGCCTGGGTTTCATTTGTATAATTATGCTTGTTGGTGCTGGTGGTTTTTATTTTATTTATTTATTTATTTTAAATACACAATGATGATGATGACCACGACGACGGTGATGGCTAAATAGGACGTGGACATGACGTTTCCTAATGATAATTATAACGATGCGGTGTAAACAGGTGGTGAGTTTCGTGCCTGCTGCGCTGGCCGTCTTCGTCACGGCGCCGCTGGCTGGTTTGATGGACTGCTTACGTCACGACACGTGCTCGGCCACCCCCAGCACACCCAAGGGGGAAAGCCTAGTGGTTGCTGTGCTGATCAGTCTGCTGGCCGTGTGTGGCGACGCGCCCTACTTCATCGTCAGGATCCTCTCCCTCACCGTGCACTGTGAGGCTGAACCCTGCCCCAAGTTCCACGAGGTAACCATCTTGAGTGCTTTGGCGTTGGTACCCTATAGCACAGTGGGCACTGTAGGCCACACACGTCTTTGCGTATAGCCTGCCTTCATTTCCCACCTTGGGGGTGCCGGGGGTTTCAGTATAAATGGTATCCCCACTATCTGGAAATTTAGTGCTTTAACTTCCCACTGTCGCTGTCTTTTTCCTTCGTTCTTTCTCATTCCTCTTCTGTTGTTTTTTTCAATCTACTATACTATCTTCTTCTTAACTAGACCAGACACCAACCTTTTTTCTTGAAAACTCTTCCGGGACAAAACTCCTCATTTGTATGTGAGGTCTGTTGGATCAGCTTGGGAATATTGGACGCTTTCTGCCAAATGGTCACTGGGGCTTCCCATGATGTTATTATGTATTTGGCAATGTAGGCATTTTATATGTATGTGTTTTGTTGATATTTTATAATGATGTTTGTATTCTATTTTGTTTTTGTAAACGGAGTTTCGATAAATTAAAATATAGCCTCAGCGTCCCCTGCGTGGGATGTCTTTATTGTAAAGTGACCGGCTGGTGGAGTGCCTTCAGTGTTACCACTGGGGTTGTTTCAGCAGATCTTTTATGCGGGTTAGGGGTGAATCTTCTTTCAGCGAAGTTGTGGTCTTGATTTTGTGATCCTGGTTCGGCTCTTTGCTGTCCGCTGGACCCTGTAAGCAATGAATAACTAACATGTCTCCATTGGAAAGTTGGTGGAGGTTCAAACACTTTTGTACGAGGTTCTCAGGTCCCGAACCTAGGTTGCTGAACCTTTTGGACAACAACAACAACAAAATTAATTTAAAAAAAACAGGTTGAAGAACCTAGGTTCTGGATCTGAGAACCTCTAAGAGTAGTTAGTGAACCACCACGAACCACGAACCTACCAATTAAGACAAGCCATTACAACGTCCAAGTTCAGAAGCCGCTATGTCTCTCTCTCTTTTGCCCTGGATTTTTTTTAAAATAAGTTGTCTGATGATTCAGTGGATGGGAACAAGAGGGGAGGTGGATATCGAATCATTACTTGGTCAGTTTTTGTTTTTTTTAAATAACGTTGTGAGTCTGTCTTTATGTAATTCTCTTAGTCAGGTTTTAATAACGTCGTGAGTCTGTGCTTATGTAATTTTCTCACGCACGATCTAAGAGGGGATGGGGTGTGTTGTGGGGGGGGGAAGGGGAGGGCGTGAGAGGGATGAGTGTGCATTCTGGGCCCAGAACCTTAAACTACGAGGCAGAGGCTTAAACTACGAGGCAGGGGCTGGGGCTGCGGTGAGGCAAGGCAGTTTAGTGGTTAACGCTATTTCAGTCTCAATTCGGGTGTACATGTTTGGGGCCCTAGTTTGAGGGCAGATCTGTAGGTCATTGTTTCACTGCTTCAGTGTGGGCAGGGCTGTTGGGTGTAATGTCGGTTTGCAGGAGCTATTCCAGCGTTGCCCTATGACGTTTTGTTTTCAAGGCCTGTGTGTGTGTGTATAATACTTTCAGGGGTTGACTGGAGGGATGTGGCTGAGGATCGTCAAGGCAGCGCTGATGCCGTTCCTGTGGCTCGTGTACAGCGACCTGCGTGACGCTATGCTGTGCCGCCTCAACTACAAGAAAGTGCCCAGATCTTCCACCTCCATCGAGGACGACGACGACCTCCACCTCGTCAACACGCGCATGTAACGCCCGTCATAAGCTGTGACGTCAGCGATTGATTTGTGGTGTAGGCACATACATGTATGTGCCTTCGCGAATGCATTTGACGTCCGCACCTGCTTGTGACGTCTACGATTTGATTATGACGCCATTGGATGCGACGTAAGCATTAAACTGTGACAAACAAGGAGAGATCAATTTGACGTTAGCACGCGCATTCGACCTTTTAGTGTCTATGCTAGGCTGTAACACCACACTGAGGTATCAAACAATTATCCAAACACACGGCATTTTGAACTCGCTGTTAATACATCATTGGGTAGTAAGATTTAGTGGTACAACAATCTGACGAGGACTACAGTCTACGAAAAGCTATTATGTAAATACCTCCATGGTAAAAGAGTACATGTAATAAGCTTGTTTTGGCTTCGTTGCATCATGTAGGTTACGTCTGCTCCGGTCACTTGTTGATTTCGTCAGTGAACGCATTTGGGGGTCATGTTAGTGACGTCATCAATGCACAAGAATGGTCTTAAGCGCATTGGTATTAGACTCCCGTGACATTACACGTGTACGTGGTATCAGTTATGGAAGTAGCGTGAGACCTGCGCGCCCACGATCAAAGTGAAGTTCTTTTATACAGCTATTGCTGGAGCTGCGGTGGCCCGGGGCAAACGGATCATGATCATCAACACAGCAAGCAGAAAATGCTTAATAAGATTCTCCAATGCGCAAAATGCACACACAAAAATGGACCGGAAAAAGAAAAAAAAAAAAAGATAGGATTGGAAAAGGACTCGGTCAAAGTAGGAGAGAAAAAAGGTCTGCCTGACTTTGGAATGTAAAAGAGGGATATCAAATAGGAAGGAATAGTGTGTGTGTGTGCGTGTGGGTGTATGTGTGTGTGTGTGTGTTTGGGTTTTCAGGGCAGTGTGGGGAGTAGGCTAATCTCCATAAACTGCGCAGTTGTTTTTTGTCAGTGCTGAAGGCATTGAATTATGAAGTTAAATTATAACAGCCATTGCACGTCCATTTCGTTTCGTCTGTCCTATCCTGTCCTATCCCGTAACTCGAATGTCGTTGGGGCACGACAGATGATCGTTTAACCAGGGTACCCCATCTTTCTCTGTCATCAGCAACCCTCATGGCTTCGCTCAGTGTTGTCCTCCCACCTCTTTTTCTGTCTCCCTCTTCTTCTGCCTCCTTGCACTGTGCCTTGCAGGATAGACTTTGCAAGGCCTGATGCTCGGATGATTCGTCTGTAGTTCAAATTATTAAGCACACTGCATTGTAAAAAAAAAATCATTTGGAGTGAATATTTTTTATTTTATCTTATTTTATTTTGATGTGTAATGTTGTTGCATAGATTAAGTACACATTATTTGCATCATTTGGTTGACATTTCCCCTGTATGATCTTTCTCTCTCTCTTTGTCTGTTTGACTCTGTGTTTTTTTCTATGTCTCTCTGTCTCTTTTGTTCTCTGTCTCTCTCCCTTTTTGCAACATCTCTCTTTCCCCTTTTCCTTTCTATTCCACGTATGAAATCATCATCATCATCATCATCATCATCATCATCATCATCATCATCATCATCATCATCATCATCATCATCATCATCAACCATTTTGGAGCGACGTAGATCAAGGACTGCATTTTACAACTGTTAAATTATTTTGTACTTGTGCGATACAATAATGTTTAACAAAATGTTGAATAGATTTATGAAATCATTTAAATGTGCCGATTATTTTTTGTGCAAGATGCATGATGTTGTTGATGACTTGACTGTTTAAATGTGATTCTGAGTCAGCTCCTAGCAGTTCGTCGGACCCTTTAAGCGTTGATTATAATTATATTTATCTATCCCTTTCCATTTGAAGTTTGGGATTTACAATCATAGATCTAAATGCTGCGGTGATTTTTTTTTTTAAGTCAATTCACAATGCAATAATGTATTATGCAGTCAATCCTGACTTTTGTCAACAGCACTAAGATCGCCGACGCGACTCCACCTTGCTTCCCTCCTAATGGGAGATTGGAGATAACTAAATTTCCTCCTAACGGGAAATTTCATAATTCTGCTTCTGCCCATAATTGTGACAATCTCAGTCGATCGATCTTAGTACACCCCCACACCCCTGTATACTCCACCCCTAGCCACGTGTAATATGAATAATCAGACTAGACCCGAGGCAAGAGAATCTAGTCCGTACATAAAAACCAATCGAAAGCATCTAGTCTCAAACTATCCTACACTATATCTCTGGTTTGGCTATGTTTAGTGTGAAACGCTCACATGATTATTTCCCGTCAAAATTTCCGCGAATTCTGTTTCCTTCAGCTTTCTCCGTTCTCATCCCATCAACCCAAAATCTTTCCCCCAACCTCTTCCGCCTACTCTCCCGCTTTCTGTTCCACCAAATGTGTCTTCTTTACAGTCTATTATCGCCACCCCCATCACAATTCTAACCCCATCCCTCCATTTTGTCTTCACAATAATTCACCTACCCCCCACCCCCCACCCCCCCTTTTCCCCTCACCCTGCTCCTCCCACCATGCACCCCTATCTTTTAATTCATCTCTCTCTCTCTCTCTCTCTCTCTCTCTCTTTCTCTCTCTCTCTTTCTCTCTCTCTCTTCATCATTCCAATCCAACTAGTGCCAGATCCTTCCCCACCCCTCCCCCTCCCCTTCGTCCCTAAAACATGCCTTCTAGTCGCGGACATGTCAGGGCATTCCGGATTATAAAATGTACTTTAGTCAGTCGTGCTTATAAGGGTCATTGTTTAACAATATATCACCAAATATCCCAACATGACTTTTATAAGGGTTGGGGTGGTGATGTAGCCTACTGTCAAACAATCCTACTTAGGTTAATTGTCAAATAATTAAGCACAATCACACTGCACATTTTTCTGGTGTGTGTTTTGACATCAGTTTGTCACATTTATTTTACATGATTTTATTTTACCATACAAAGGTGTTGTTGTTGTAACATAATAGAAGTGTTGCTATATTATATCATGAACTTGAAGGCTGCCATTATAATTGTATCGTTATTTTTGGATTGCCATTGTTGGACATGCAGCGTTAGCTTGTCACGTTCAGTCTCGAGTGTTACGACCTCTTTTGTTACAGCTTATACATTGTTTTGGAGTTGGGGCGCCAGGGTACACAGTCATTTAATGTTTGTCTTGACTTTTCTCTGACACTAAAAGTAGGTTGTGTTTTGATGTTCGCTGCATTTTCTCTCTTGCAGGTGTGTGTGTGTGCGTGTGTGTGTGTGTGTGAATGTGGACTTGTTTGGATGACTGCATGTTGTCAATACATCTTTGTTAGGTGGGAAAACCTGTGTGCAAGAGATAGACGTGGGAGAGGGGAAGAGATGAGGGAAAGAGGGAGTTGACATACACAGATATAAATGGACTATGATTTTTTGTTTGATAATTAGTAATTGAATAAGAAAGAGTGGGAGAGAAGAAGGCAAGGGGTGTGTGTGTGTTTAAGAGAGAGCGCGTGTGTGTGAGTGTATGTGCGTGAAAACGTGCGTATTTAAAGCAACTCGGCAGGCGCGGCGTATGTATAAACCAGAGAGAGAGAGGAGAGAGAGAGAGAGAGTGTGTGTGTGTGTGTGTGTGTGTGTGAGAGAGAGCGAGAGAGAGAGAGAGAGAGAGAGAGAATTAATGATTTTAAATAGCACATTTGTGGGGAAAATGATAAGTATACACAGGCACCATGCAATCTTGTTGTGAGTGTGACACTTTGATAGACAACTGCTTTGAAAATAACGTTCAAACAAGTGTGTTGTTCTGTTGAATGTTAATTTGTATGTTGGGGGAGGTAATGGTGGCTTAATGGGTCAGGGCGTAACGCTAGGGGCCGGGTAGCTCAGTTGGTAGAGCGTCTTACTAGTAACCGAAAGGTACCTGTTTGGAATCGCGGATTGGCCAATGTGTGACCATATTATTTTCCCCTTACCATCAACTGGTTCGCTGGTGTCAGAATAATGTGACCAGTAGTCGCCTATACGCTTCGGTGTCGTGTGACTATAATCTACAGTTACCTTGTGCTTCTGCGCATTTGGGCGACGTGGGTTCGTCCTGACTTGAGCTAACTATTCTGTGCAGGCTGCACGATATTTGTAGCCAGCGCCTTGAGAAGCTCTCTGCGCGCGCAATATGAGAACAATGATTTTTCAACAATATATCCATTTTATGCTCCTATCAACATAAGCTCCATTGAGCTGAAAGCCTCATGGCGTGAGGGTCGACTTAGCTCCCTTTGATACAATAAGGGCGGACTGACAAGGATTATTACCCTGTCTAATTGTCGCTGATTGTTTTGATCGACCTGGACATACGACGACCAGCCGTTTCTAGTACATGTATTACCTAACTGTGAGATACGGCAGTAGCCTACTCTTGCCGGGTGGTGTCATCCATATAATTATGATGTTCATGTTCACAGTGAAAAGATAAACACGACATAACCTGGGGGAAGAAACTAAAACGAGCATTGTTTGTAATGCGTATCATCATAATTCAATATATATAATAATGATTTTGAACAAAATCGACGATATTTTTAATTATAAAAACAACAACAACAACAACCAGAAAACGAAAGAAAACAAAACGACTACAAACAAGAAAATTGTTGTATTATTTTTTGTTCTATGAATATGGTATAGGCCTATCTTTTTTTTGGTCTGCATTGTGTGATGGTTGTTGTGAATCTACGGACTATCCTGTTCATGTCTTTTGCTTGTACTTAACAGCTTTTTGTTCCATTCTACGTACATGTGATTAAACCGATGATGAACTATAGTAACCTCTCTGTGTGCTTGCCGTGTACGTGTGAACATTTCGCTGTCACAAAATTGACAATACATTCTAATGCAATGCAATTCAATACAAAGACAGGACGTTACAATACAACACAAAACATTATCTTGTTGTCCACTTTATATCATATTAAAAGATTTTTTTTGTCCTGGGGAATGGACTGTCTTAATTGAGTTGGGTGAGGAAGCCTCAGGATGGGAGTAGAAATGGGAAGATAGATAGCCTATAGGATTTCTGGAAAACAAGGGGGGAGAGATTTACAAAAAATAATTGAGGGAGGTGAAAAAGGGGGGTATAGTTTTTCTAAAAGAACAAGTACACTTTATGCAGTAGATTAATTATATAGTGCATGTTTTGTTAGTTAATTCAGTATCAATCTAAATATGTATAGTCAGAATGCATGTTTTTAGCACTATATTAGCTACATAGTGCATTATTCTTTTGTAATCGTTATAACATTATTAGGGTATTTTCTGTAGGAATCCGTTGGCTATCCATATCTTTTAGACTGGACTAAGAAACAGTCTTTGCATCCATCTCATGCACCAGCAATAGGAATTTTTGGAGGAAAAAGGAATAATGGGAAATGATAACCCAATGGGGGTTCCACTTTAATAAAAGCAAATTTTTAGTACATATTCTAATTATAGGAAAGTTTCTCTAAAGTAGGATAGTGTTATGTAAAATTGTTAGGAATTATTTCGTCAAATTATAACCTTAATTTATTGAAATAGAAGTTCAAATAAAACATGTTGGGCTTTTAATGGAAGAGTGGTGAATGGGTAAAGATACTCTCAAAAAGAGTTTTTTTATTCCTTTAACACTAGTAAAAATTTAATAGCTTAACACGGAAAGTTTTGGTTTTGGGACGATGGCGGTTGGTCTGAAATTGTTGAAAAACGCTGTAGCTTACAGATAACCCAAAAGAGGGGTTTTCAATTATAATATATATTCAACTTCTTAGCTAAAATATTTTAATGCTAGTCTGGGTAGAGTATGGTGTTTAATGATGGGGAAAGCGACTCCTAATCATGTCACATCCTTCAAGTTCCGGGTCTCCTAGTTTATCCGAGCGCATTTGCGTATGCGCTAGGTCATGTCGGGCCGGCTTTTTCACGAAGTTCTTAGGCGTCATAACCCTAACCCTAACCCAAACCCTAACCCTAACCCTAAACTCTTAACTCTAACCCAAACCCTAACCCTAACCCTTACGAAGACTATGATAGCACTGTGCGCATGCGTCGAATTTTGTAACGCGTCGACCAATCGCCGGGAAACGTTGGGTCTATTCTATTTAATGCCCGAACCCACAGAGTGGAGCCGGAAAGACATCATCACGAGATCGTGGTCACTTCCGATGTCTGCTCCTGGAAAAGTACGTGTCCTGCCAATGTTGATGCTTGATCTGAAGCGTTTCTTGACCATGATGTAGTCTATTTGGTTGTGATGCTCCCCGCCAGGACTGTGCCATGTCCATCGTCGGGAGTTTTTGTGGAGACCAAGCGTGTTTGCCAGTACCAGATTGTTGTATCTGGCAAACTCCAAGAGTCTCAGACCCCTGTCATTTGTCTCGTTGTTGCAGTGGGGTCCACATGTGTCTCCCCAGTTGTGGTGCGCATCTTGGCCAACCTTGGCATTCCAGTCGCCTTGCACTATGACTATGTCCTTCTTCGGCACTTGGTCAAGGACCGCCTGTAGATTTTCATAAAAATCCTCCACTTCGCTGTCGTCATAGTCTGATGTTGGGGCGTAGGCCTGGATGATGGTGATGTTGAAAGGGGCTGCTCTCAGGCGGATGGTAATGAGTCTACTGGAGACTGGGCGGCAACCCATGACAGTGGCTAGAATGTTCTTGTGGACCAAGAATCCAACGCCGTGTTCGTGCCTGTCATCCCTACCGCTGAAATAGAGCTTGTGGCCTTTGTCGGTCGTTGTTTCACCTAGGCCTTTCCAGCGCAGTTCGCTGATACCTAGAACATTCCATCGATAGTGGTCCAACTCGTGGGCCAGTTCTTCTAATTTTCCTTCCGCAGTTAGGGTCCTGACATTCCAGGTTCCTATGACGATGTTGTTTCTCGTGCGGATCTTGCTAAATTGTCCATCAGTAGCATACTTAACACCTCCGTCCTGGTGGCCAACGGAAGGCGCGGTCCTTGTGCCGTGTGACGACCCGGGCGACGACCGATCCGGTATGGAATTAGTGGGTTGTGTCATCATGTAGTGTGTCTTGGGCAAAAAAGACCTGGCGGTGCCCAATCCTCTCCAGGCTGTTGGCCACAGCCGAAATCCACGAATACAGTGTGGCTCGCCTTGGCCCTGAGCACATGGTCGTTGAACCTGTAGTAACGTGAGGTTCCTCCGCCCTGGCCGGTGACTTCTGTGTAGAAGACTTTCGCCCAGTGATGCCGTGCTAACATCACCCCTGTTAGTCGCCTCTTACGCCACTTGAAGAGAGTAAATACAGCAAAGTGCACTAGACTGAAGTTCGACCTGGACAAACTGCAAGACCCGGAGGTGGCAGAACTATTTCAGGCCACAATTGGAGGGAAATTTGCACCACTGCTCATTTTGGGGGCTGGTGAAGTAGATGTCAACACCATGACCACCACCTTCAACTCAGCTGTGACAGATGTCGCCACTGAGATCCTTGGCAAGCACCGACCAAAGAAGAAGCTGTGGATCACACCTGAACTTTTGGATCTGTGTGATAAACGAAGAGAGATGAAAAAGAAAAAGAACACCTCACAGGGAGCTGATGTCTACCGAAAAATCAACAATGACATCCGAAAAGGCATGCTCACAGCAAAGGAGAACTGGATAGAAGATCAATGCCAGGAAATAGAGAACAGTCTGAACAAGAACAACAGCAAGAAGGCCTACCAGACTGTGAAGCGGCTGACAAGTGTCAAACAGCCCAAAGTCTCCACTATCCAAAGCAAGTCTGGCATATGCCTTACAGAAGAACAAGAAGTCTTGGACAGATGGACAGAGTACTGCTCTGACCTTTACAACCATACACCAAATGGAGACCCATCAGTTCTAGCATGTCCCGAGAACAGAGAAGAAGAAGAAATCCTCCCAATTCTCCGGGAAGAAGTTGAGGCAGCAGTGCAAGCGCTAAAGAAAGGGAAGTCAGCGGGAGTGGACAACATACCCGCGGAACTGCTACAAGCAGGAGGAGAAGCGATGATTGATGCCCTCACCATTATCTGTAACAAGATCTGGCAGAGTGGGGAGTGGCCTATACCATGGACCCAGTCGCTTGTCATCACTCTTCCCAAAAAAGGTAACCTTCAGGAGTGTGAAAATTACCGGACCATCAGCCTCATCAGCCATCCCAGCAAGGTCCTCCTGAAAATAATACTCAACAGGTTGAAACCCCAAGCTGAACAAATCATAGCTGAAGAACAAGCAGGATTCAGGGCAGGGCGAAGTACCACTGAGCAGATTTTCAACCTCAGAATAATCTGTGAGAAATACCTACAGCACCAACAACATCTATATCATGTGTTCATAGACTTCAAGAAGGCGTTTGACCGAGTCTGGCATGCAGCTCTATGGGCAACAATGAAAGTGTACAACATCAGCCCTAAAATTATTGAAGTCATCAAAAGCCTGTATGACAAGGCTACCAGTGCAGTCCTCCACAACAGAGCCATCGGGAATTGGTTCAGAACAACAATCGGTGTGCGTCAAGGATGCCTACTCTCTCCAACACTCTTCAACATCTTCCTAGAGCGCATCATGTCGGATGCTCTTGCAGACCATGAAGGCACAGTCAGCATAGGGGGTAGAGCAATCTCCAATCTTCGTTTTGCAGATGACATTGATGGATTGGCTGGAGAGGAACAAGAACTTGAACAGCTGGTACAGAGGCTTGACACCACCTCCAAAGCCTATGGAATGGAAATAAGTGCAGAGAAGACCAAAATGATGACCAACAACACCAATGGCATCAATACGGACATCAAAGTCCAAGGCCAATCCCTCGACACAGTGCATAGCTTCAAATATTTAGGAGCCATTGTATCAGACAATGGGTCCCGACAGGAAGTCCTCTCCAGGATCGCACAAACAACTGCTGCCCTGACAAGGTTGAAGCCCATTTGGAAAGACAGGACCATCAGTCTACATTCCAAAGTAAGACTGCTGCGCTCCCTTGTCATCTCCATCTTCCTATATGCTTGCGAAGCATGGACCCTCACAGCAGATCTCCAACGAAGAATACAAAGCATGGAGATGAGGTGCTACAGAAGACTTCTGGGCATTTCCTATACCCAACACATCACCAACGACGAAGTCCGACAGACCATCACACAAGCCATTGGACAACACGATGACCTGCTAACAGTGGTGAAGAAACGGAAACTTCGGTGGTATGGCCACGTCACCAGATCATCAGGCCTTGCAAAGACTATTCTGCAAGGCACAGTGCAAGGAGGTAGAAGAAGAGGGAGACCGAAAAAGAGGTGGGAGGACAACATTCGAGAATGGACTGGTTTGACACTGAGCGAAGCCATCAGGGCTGCTGAGGACAGAGAAAGATGGAGTATGCTGGTTAAACGATCATCTGTGGTGCCCCTACGACCTTCGGGTTACGGGACAGGATAGGATAGGATAGGATAGGTCGACCAATCAGAATGCTCCCATTCGCTCCCAGCCCAGCTAAGATACTAGGAACTGTGAGGATGTCACACCGGCCTAGGAGGTAAGGGGAATAATTGGGTGGGGAACGAGTGACGAACGACGAACTTGACGTCATCACTTCGGAGCGCTCCGGAAGGCAACGAGAGAGAAGTCACGTGGGAGGAGGGGGTTGCTTGGTGGATACGGTGGTGAGAAGACGGCCTGACGAGACATGCGCTAAGAAATAAGGTAGGAATTATGATTGTCTAATTTTGTAGGGACTTTTAGATGTTGCGCAGTGGGGTAAAGGGCGTAACAATATTTATAATAAGTTTTTAAAAACTTCCTTTGCACCAGGTGTCTTTCTACTAAAACGTTAGTGAATAAATTTATAACGGTATGGAGAGTTTTTCCCTTAGCAAACTTTCGGTATTACTTCCCCTGTTCATGTTGAGGTTGTGCAGTTGTTTTGCAACGTTGAGTGTTTGCATTGATTGCTCTGTTATAAAGAACAAAGACAGTTCAGTGCTGTTTGAGGCAAAGATGGAGATTGACAGTGCTGATGAACCAGTGGTAGACTGGATGAGATTACAAGCGTGGCATGCGCAAGGTGAGTTGGCTCCGGTGATGAAACATTCATCATTGAACATGGATTGATGGAAACTGACATTTTGGACAGCCAATACAGGACAGTTAAAGATCAACATCATGGTATCAACCTGTACAGAAAAATATAATTTCCACACCAGTCAAAATGAAAGCTTTGTCATTCTCCTATTACTGTTATGTGAACTGAATGGCTCATCGTTTATGTTTTCTTTGTTTAAAATGTATTTTACTATGTATGTAAATTGTTTTTGTTTTTCGTTTGAGATGTCACAAAGTTGATGGCAAATGTTAACATCAGCGCTCCTTGAAAAATTTATCATAGAAAAGGATTAAAATAAGTGTCAGGTTTAGCACACCCACACCCTAACATCAACAAAATAGTTTGGTTTTTTTCCTTATCTTTTGTGTGGACTGTGCAGTGAATGCTGGGTGCTGATCTTAACTACTAGTACGGCAGGTAGCAGGTCGTTTCGGCGGTAATTTTTTCGGCGACACCGCCGAAACATAGGTCTACCGCCAAAAGGGCCAGCCGCCGAAACGCCCCAAAAAATCACTCACAGTACAAACTACAAACTGTCATGGCTAAACTGTGGGAGAGGAGGAAGGGGTACCATTTCTTACAGTCGGACAGTGCAATGGTCAAGCCAAGCTGCGAAAGTACAGGAAGGGCAGCGTTGTTTTGAACTAAACGGTACAATAACAAGATGTTATTGTAGAGTGTAGGTCGAAGAATTGGCTAATAGATTATACAACTTAGCACGTGCTGAGGCCAAGGGCATGTTTGTGCCGAGTCTACCAACCAATCATTGGGCTCCAATTGGTTGCACAAATGCAGTACAGTGCTAGAACTAGGCATTCGTTGTTGAACTTGGGCGGCAAGCGGGTCGTTGGAGGAGAGCAAGGAACAGAAGCCAAGAGGAGACATTAGAACTGGTAACCGGATTGTGGTCAAAGTGAAGACACCCGGGAGGTTAATGAGTTATCGATAGCTAGGTAGCTGTCACTCATTTATGGAGCGTCATCGGGCGTGATCCATGTGATGTCGTCAAAGAGAAATCTCTTATCATAAGTCGGTAAGTGAGATTCGACCTCTGGAACCTTGTCTCTAGCGATCGTCAAAGAGAGAAAGGGGGGAAGAACTATTTAGGGGGGGGCTAGTAGCAAAAATGTGTGAATGAGAACGTATAACGTAAAATTGTATGTCTTTAAACGTTTATAAAAATATGTAAATTGTTAGGATGTTATATTTAGAAATGTTTTCATGTTAAAACGTATATTTTGTTGTAAATAATAAAATGATGAACGGAGGCAGTCAGCCAGAGTCAACAGAGAGAGGTGAAGAGAAAATTGTATATACATGATAAAAAACGGAACGAATGTATGTTGAATATGTGGAATTTTTATAATGGTTGTATGCTGTATAAATCGTATGAATATAACGAAATGGAAAATAAATTTGTGAATATATGTATTAAAGAAGTTATGACCATGAAATTCTTCTTCAGGAGGCGAGGCGAGCAGACCAGGGTTAATTAGAGAAATAAATAGAGAAGTAAAATTATGCCAAAATAGTAGCCTGTACCTTTATTGATTTCAGGTTGGACTTATTCTTCTTATTGTTATTATTATCATCATTGTTGGACGCGTCGTCAACGGGACGTGGTGGTGATACCCGACTAGCAGTAGTCGTCTCTACGGCGTTTGGCTGTAGTGGTCATTCCTCGGGTCATCCGTGGAAGTGGGGGTTACGAGGTGAGGGTGCAGTGCCTGCCAGAGAAGTCATCTGGGGTCGGCGGAGAGAAGCAGAGAAGGAAGAGAGGGGAGAAATCAACGGAATTGAGGGGCCGTCTGGAAAGTGGATCATCAGTATTAGAAAGAGCAGAGACGTTCATCGGTAGTTATAGAAGAAAGAATGGCACCACATTAGTTTTAGAAAGAAATTCGCAGTTTTGGACACAGGGACAAATAAAGACTTATCATCCAGTGACTTTAGTTAAGATTGTGCGAAAATTCTACAGGGACAACGCCTACATCCATATTGGATTGTCGAACTGTGTGTGTGTGAACTTTGAACTGAGTGGGTGTGAACTTTAATTAGGGAAACAAAAGAGAAGTGCACAGCTGGATCTTATCATCAACGGCCGCGCACCTAGTGTGGATACGTATATATGTAACTGAACTGGGGCATCAGGGGGGATTTTGTATTGTTGTTTAATTATCATTGTGTATATATTGTATAGGTGTGTGTTAAGGTAGAACAAAGGTGAGAGAGTGATTTTTCTTATGATTTAGGATGATGCCAATGTGTTGATTGTGTATGGTTTTGAACTGTTTTATGTTTTAAATTTTGTTTTACATTTTTCTTTGGTTTCATTCTTTTGTTTCTTAATTGGGTTTTGATTACATGTCTTATTAAATAAATGTTATATTGTATTTTTACAACTTATTTCACTAGTTGTGTTCTTAGTTTAGTTTAGTGGGAGAAAGGACGCTCGCACACGCATCACCCACCCCTATCTACCCTATCACTCCTTGCATGAAGGACTAGTCACCTACTTAAAACACCAAAGGGAGGAAGTAGGCCTGACAAAAGTGGTGGACCTGCGGGGTACACAGGGGTACGTAAAAGAATCCGGGGGATAAACAAAAACACCGGGTACACACAGGGAAACATCAGCGTGTGGCGTGAGCGTTCAGGGGAAAGAGGGTAGTAGTTTAGGGACATAGAACGTAGTATTTTTTTTGTGTATGTGTTAGGTATAGATTTTATATGTTGTTATTATGTTTGTAGCGGGGGCGTGTCTGTGAAGGGGTTTGTAGTGCGGGAGGGGTGTGTCAATCCTTTGTGGGGGGTCTCATTGTGGGATCGCAGGGGACAGGGTGCAGTGGTCGAATCTCGGTTCACGGCTAGTCGCGATAGCCAACCATTCGCATCGACAGCTCTAAACGTACAAAACAACTCCAGGGGATAGGAGGGAGGAACAAGTCCAAGCACGAAGGAGAATACTTGAGTAAATTGAAAGTGCGAGAGATAGAAGAGCTAAGATGGCTCAACCGCACAATTTGCGATCAGGTATGGGGAAGACAACCACTGGTCCTACAAGCGTGACAGCGTCGTCACCAGTTGTGACAAGTGTGCTCAGTCCGAGTACAGGCGCGGTAGGAGGAGGGTCAGTCACTGGCACAGGAGGTAGTAGGGTGCAAATAACTCCGTCAGGAATAACGTCAGGGTCGCTAACAACACCAACTAGAGGAGCTGGAAGGGGTGTGAGTAAGAAGGATTCAAAAGTTGGTCCAGGAAATCCAGATCCAATAACGGCCAAGTGGCAAAAATTAGCACTAGACTACGGATTAACGGGGTCTGCAGCAGCTATGTTCGTAGCACAAGGTGTGCAGACAGATGAAGATAAAGAAGCGAGAGAATTAGAGAGGCAAGACCGAATTAGGAAAGAGGAAGCAGATAGAAGAGAAAGAGAATTAGAAAGGAAGGAGAGACAGAGAAAAGATGACTTAGAGCTTCAAAAACTAAAACTTCAAGTAGATGCAGAGAGGGAGCGTAGGGCACAAGAAAAGGAAGAAAGAACTCGGAAGGAAGAGGCTAGAGAAGAAAGAGATAGACAGAAGGAAGAACGAGAAGCCAAAGATAGGGAGGCTAGGGAAGAAAGGGAAAGAGAGAAAGAAGAGGCCAGGGAAACCAGGGCTAGAGAAGAGAGAGATTTGAGAAGAGAAGAAGTTAGAATACTGAAAGAAAATAGTTCTTCTAACATTAGAATGGCACCTTTTGAAGGCAAAGAAAACATAGATACCTATCTTACGCACTTCGAACGAGTAGCTACTCTGAATGAATGGAGAAATGAAACATGGAGCAAGAAATTGGCACCATTACTGTTAGGTCCAGCTAGAGACGTATACGTTCGAATGACACCTGAGGAAACCCAAGACTATCAAACACTGAAACAGGCTTTACTGGATAGGTTCCGACGAAATGAGGAATATTACAGGAAGCAGTTCAGGACAGTAAAGAAAGAGGGCCCAGAATCATTTACAGAGTATCTCAAGAAACTCAGACACTTGTTGAGTAGGTGGTTTTGTATGGCCAAGGTCAATCCAGAAGATCCAAATGCAGTGATAGACTTGTTCTTGAAAGAACAACTAGTGGAAAATCTAAACCCCGACTTAGAACTCTTTGTCCGAGACCATGCTCCGAAAACGGCAAACGAAGTGGCAGAATTAGCCGAGAAGCATTCTGTCGCGAAATGGGAGACGAAAAGGTCAAGGTTCAGGTCACATAGGCAAGAAGAAGGAAATGAGTCAAACGAAAGATCAGAGGAAAGAAGCAGGGGTGCAAACAGACGTGAACAAAACGAAAGACCGGCAGAAAAGACTTGTTTTCATTGTGGCCAGAAGGGACACGTCAAACGTGACTGTCCAAAACTGAAAAGGGCTAGTTTCGCTCGAGTGCAGTCGGGTCAAGTACACGTAACCTCAACAGGGGTCGAGGCCGACCGGGCGAGCATCAATGAAAAGGAAAGGGTAGAAGTGAATGGGGAAATAGTCACAGCGTTACGCGATACGGGGGCAGATGACGTTTTCGTAGCGGAACGGCTAGTAAATTCCGATGACATCATGCCGGAACGGATTAGCGTGTCGTTAGCAGACGGAACCGTGAGAAAAGCCAGACAAGCGATTGTCGACTTGCAATCGTCATACGTATCGGGGAAGATCAAGGTCGTCGTATTTGAGAAACCGGCGCAAGACGTACTGATCGGAAACACAGTACAGTTCGCTAACGGAGACATTAAAACCATTCCCATCTTTCCAACAAGAAAAGCAGAGGCCGTGCGAACATGCGCGCAAGCCAAGAGGGAAAGCGCAGCAAAGATACATGCACCTGTCGAACCGATTCCGGGTTTAGCGATCAGTCCAACTGAGCTAATTGCCATGCAGAAGGCGGACAAAACATTAGCACGCGCGCTATCGAGTGTGGGAAATCCCATAACCAACGGGCGAGAAAACGGCAAGGTACGGTGCGAACTACGTCAAGGTATATTGTATCGCGTTTATCAAGGTCACCGTAGGGAGTCCAAACAGATCTGTGTGCCAGAACCACTCAGGCAAGGTGTCATGCGCCTGGCGCACGAAACACCTGTGGCAGGACACGCGAATGCCAAGAAGACACTTTATCGTGTATGGTCGAAGTTCCACTGGCCGGGAACAAAAGCAGACGTGCGTCGCTACGTTCAGTCATGCGACCAGTGCAAGAAGGCCAAATCAAAGGATCAAATTCCACAAACGCCTACGATTAACGCGCGACCTGTGAATGAAACATTCCAGAGGGTTGCCGCTGAGCTGGAAGCGTTGATAAAAACAGCGTCGGAATGCGTCGCAGCTCTGAAGAGCAAAATTGCAGAAGCTTGCGGATTAGCGAACCAACAGTTAGAGAATGAAGGCACGAAACAGAAGACGCGTCGCGCTAAATCGCCGAAACCATGCGAGGTGCGAACCATAAACGCCGCGTCAGTAACTGTGGTGCGAGAACGGGACGAAAACACACCCGAAATCTCCGCTGACGAGCAAAACGCAGCGAGGGACCTTTCACGCAGTTCGACTGACTCGCCAGCAAAGGAAAAAGAAGGGCAGTATTTGTCAGCGTCATGCTTACGGTTGAAAGAGACGAAATTGTCTGCGAGGCCAGCCGAGGGCACGTTAGGTCACCGACAACGTAAACATCAGGGCCACACAGTCGGTAACGGTCAGATGACAGAAAGGCCAGACGAGGTTATAAAGATCGAGGCCAGTACAAAGCCACGGACGGTGACGCAAGCGAGGTCAGTTCGGGGCATGGTCAAGGAGCACGAGCGTTTTGTACCACCATTAGCAGAAAGAGGGTTGCCTCTGATAGACTTATCGGAAGGGGGGCAGTTAAAACGAAATTTAGTTGCGACTTACAACTGCAGAACAGAAATCATCCCAGGGAAGTTGAATGTGGATGCTGATTTGCTCAGCAGGAATCCATAGAATGCCAGAGTCCACAGTTTCGCATGATTATAGGTGTAAATTGAAAAAAAAAACTATGTTTTTTTTACCTATGGGGGAAGGTTTGTCATGGCTAAACTGTGGGAGAGGAGGAAGGGGTACCATTTCTTACAGTCGGACAGTGCAATGGTCAAGCCAAGCTGCGAAAGTACAGGAAGGGCAGCGTTGTTTTGAACTAAACGGTACAATAACAAGATGTTATTGTAGAGTGTAGGTCGAAGAATTGGCTAATAGATTATACAACTTAGCACGTGCTGAGGCCAAGGGCATGTTTGTGCCGAGTCTACCAACCAATCATTGGGCTCCAATTGGTTGCACAAATGCAGTACAGTGCTAGAACTAGGCATTCGTTGTTGAACTTGGGCGGCAAGCGGGTCGTTGGAGGAGAGCAAGGAACAGAAGCCAAGAGGAGACATTAGAACTGGTAACCGGATTGTGGTCAAAGTGAAGACACCCGGGAGGTTAATGAGTTATCGATAGCTAGGTAGCTGTCACTCATTTATGGAGCGTCATCGGGCGTGATCCATGTGATGTCGTCAAAGAGAAATCTCTTATCATAAGTCGGTAAGTGAGATTCGACCTCTGGAACCTTGTCTCTAGCGATCGTCAAAGAGAGAAAGGGGGGAAGAACTATTTAGGGGGGGCTAGTAGCAAAAATGTGTGAATGAGAACGTATAACGTAAAATTGTATGTCTTTAAACGTTTATAAAAATATGTAAATTGTTAGGATGTTATATTTAGAAATGTTTTCATGTTAAAACGTATATTTTGTTGTAAATAATAAAATGATGAACGGAGGCAGTCAGCCAGAGTCAACAGAGAGAGGTGAAGAGAAAATTGTATATACATGATAAAAAACGGAACGAATGTATGTTGAATATGTGGAATTTTTATAATGGTTGTATGCTGTATAAATCGTATGAATATAACGAAATGGAAAATAAATTTGTGAATATATGTATTAAAGAAGTTATGACCATGAAATTCTTCTTCAGGAGGCGAGGCGAGCAGACCAGGGTTAATTAGAGAAATAAATAGAGAAGTAAAATTATGCCAAAATAGTAGCCTGTACCTTTATTGATTTCAGGTTGGACTTATTCTTCTTATTGTTATTATTATCATCATTGTTGGACGCGTCGTCAACGGGACGTGGTGGTGATACCCGACTAGCAGTAGTCGTCTCTACGGCGTTTGGCTGTAGTGGTCATTCCTCGGGTCATCCGTGGAAGTGGGGGTTACGAGGTGAGGGTGCAGTGCCTGCCAGAGAAGTCATCTGGGGTCGGCGGAGAGAAGCAGAGAAGGAAGAGAGGGGAGAAATCAACGGAATTGAGGGGCCGTCTGGAAAGTGGATCATCAGTATTAGAAAGAGCAGAGACGTTCATCGGTAGTTATAGAAGAAAGAATGGCACCACATTAGTTTTAGAAAGAAATTCGCAGTTTTGGACACAGGGACAAATAAAGACTTATCATCCAGTGACTTTAGTTAAGATTGTGCGAAAATTCTACAGGGACAACGCCTACATCCATATTGGATTGTCGAACTGTGTGTGTGTGAACTTTGAACTGAGTGGGTGTGAACTTTAATTAGGGAAACAAAAGAGAAGTGCACAGCTGGATCTTATCATCAACGGCCGCGCACCTAGTGTGGATACGTATATATGTAACTGAACTGGGGCATCAGGGGGGATTTTGTATTGTTGTTTAATTATCATTGTGTATATATTGTATAGGTGTGTGTTAAGGTAGAACAAAGGTGAGAGAGTGATTTTTCTTATGATTTAGGATGATGCCAATGTGTTGATTGTGTATGGTTTTGAACTGTTTTATGTTTTAAATTTTGTTTTACATTTTTCTTTGGTTTCATTCTTTTGTTTCTTAATTGGGTTTTGATTACATGTCTTATTAAATAAATGTTATATTGTATTTTTACAACTTATTTCACTAGTTGTGTTCTTAGTTTAGTTTAGTGGGAGAAAGGACGCTCGCACACGCATCACCCACCCCTATCTACCCTATCACTCCTTGCATGAAGGACTAGTCACCTACTTAAAACACCAAAGGGAGGAAGTAGGCCTGACAAAACATATAAAATAAATAATAACTAACTATGCAATAAGCATTGACTTGTCAACAGTCACTCAACCCTAACCCCTCCTCCCCACCGCCCCCCCCCCCCCCCCAATCCTTCTTAAAAAAAAAAAAAAAAAAACATGTTCCGACTACTACCGCAAACAGGAAGTAGCAGTTTTTACGAGCTTCCGCAGAGTCGTAGAGTCCGCAGATTCGTATCTAATCAAGAACTTAATCCCGAGTCAAGACCCAAAAACTTAAAAGTTCCAAAGCAGGTCTAGAACGAACTATCGCCCAATTGAACTGCCGCCGAAACGACCAACGCCGAAACGACCACACGCCGAAACGACCAACTGCATCGCCGAAACGGCTCATCGCCGAAACGACCTGTATTCGTACGGCAACGTTGTTTCTGCAGGATTTGTTTTAATTGGAAATATTGAAATAAACCAGTACTTTCTTCATCCTTGATGCACTTTGGGTGTTTATTTACTGTATTACCTGTGTAATTTAGGTGAGAGGAAAAGATATAAGTTCTTATGTGATGGCTTTTCAGTTCATCTTTATGCTTGTTGTCAGGAAATATTCACATGAGAGCTGTTGTTTTGTTTAGAAATTGCAGGAAGAGAAGGCCATCATGTTTTTCACAGCAGCAGTGAACAGATTGTCAGAGGTGCCACTAACATGACATGCAGTGAGTTCAACATAAAGGAAGAATCAGAAAGCAAGACAGCACCTGACATTGACATGATGAAGCCACATATCCCAGATTTGTGTAAAGTGAAGACAGAACCTGACTGTGATACTGAGGAATATGGTAAGTATAGTAACGTATTATAGTCAGGGCTTCCCATCTGCAGTAAATCTAAGGAGTGGAATCACTTTCATTTTATAATTTTAAGGATTTTTTTCTCTTCTAGTTAAGCATTTTAAGGAGCGGGAAAAAAGCCGATGGAAGAATGTCATGATTCATGGTTTCATAGTGAAACAAGAGAAGTAACCACAGCATACGATGCATCACAAATCTATGTCACATCAAACTATGATGTGTCACTTCCTAAGCATAGCAAGATGATTTAGGAGCTTTGTGATTGGTTGATAGTGCAAAAGATAAACCAATGAACATCGAACTCATTTTTAGTCACATGGTCATGTTAATTTTAGAAAGGAATATATGTTCACGATCTTTTCACGCTGGAGATTGTTTTTTTAGACGTGATTTCTGCACCAATTGTAACATTTAAGGCGTATTCCTCACAGCTGATCAGTGATTCCAAGGCGTGATTTTGAAGGTCTTGACTTAAGGCGTGGTTATTCCCAATCTCAGCATAATGGAGAACTCTGATAGTAATGCTTGTCATACTATTTTGTGTTTTTGTGTGTGTGTGTGTTTTTGTTTGTTGTTAAAGCTATTTTGTGATTGTAACTGAAATGCTTTACAGTTTTGCTTCTCTATATCTTACTTTAGTGTATTACAGGCTGTGGGCTAAATAACGTGCCTTATTTGCCAGTGAACGAGTGTTTAATTCCAGAAGCATCAAAAACAATTTTTCATTGAAGTAAACTGTTTTTAGTGTTTACAAGTTGGTGGGATCCACACAGGAAGATGGATGTGAGGGGCAACAACTGTTCCGTTTTATCATCCACTCTGGCCCATGATGTGTTTGCTGATTTCTTTGTTACAGAAAGCAGTGGGCCATTGGACACAAAAACAGTTTGGGTGAAAACAGAGAGATACATGGATATAAATCCAATGGAGTCTGAGGTAATAGTCCAGCTTGATGTCTCTTATACAATGGAGCCTGGTGTAATAGTCGGGCATGATGTCTCTAATCTTATACAATGGAGTCTGAGGTAATAGTCCAGCTTGATGTTTCTTACACAATGGAGTCTGAGGTAATAGTCCAGCTTGATGTCTCTTATACAATGGAGTCTGAGGTAATAGTCCAGCTTGATGTTTCTTATACAATGGAGTCTGAGGTAATAGTCCAGCTTGATGTTTCTTACACAATGGAGTCTGAGGTAATAGTCCAGCTTGATGTTTCTTATACAATGGAGCCAGAGGTAATAGTGGAGCTTGATGTTTCTTATACAATGGAGCCTGAGCTAATAGTCCAGCTTGATGTCTCTTATACAATGGAGCCTGAGCTAATAGTCCAGCTTGATGTCTCTTTTACAATGGAGCCTGAGCTAATAGTCCAGCTTGATGTCTCTTTTACAATGGAGCCTGAGCTAATAGTCCAGCTTGATGTCTCGTATACAATGGAGCCTGAGCTAATAGTCCAGCTTGATGTCTCTCTGATGGCCTGTCATAATTGGAAGTTTTTGGGGAGGTGTAAAAACTGTTTCGAGGTTCTCAATCCCAAACGTAGGTTATTGAACCTATTGGACCAGAAGAAGTGTTCAGGAACCTGGGTGTTACACTCATTCGAGGTTGGTGTTTTTCTATCAGTATTTGATTCAGCCCCGATGCTTGAATTCCTGATAGGTGTGTAACTCGGATTCGTTTATCCACGCAGCCTGCTCACTCAGCAACAAGACACGGAGTCGTCGTATGAAGTTTTCCACTTTTATTCAGCACACATCAACAACTGCATACAATCGCTCAATCGCTTTTCCACTCTCAACTTTTTACTTTCCAACTCACTATCAACACACACTATCAACCCACACACAGAGCATCCATTTTATAGCTTTTCTCTCGATCGAGATAACGTCAGAATGTTCCCGATGACGCTTTACCACCAATCAAACTAAAGTTCGTCATAACTGACTTACGTCATACATCTTTCTTCACATTCCAAGACACAGTTGTTCTACAGCGAGCTTTGAGTTTTGACCCCTGACCCTGCCTATAAGCCAAATAGCTTGGTGCACAGGCATGCCAGCCGCCTGCCGTTGACTGATAGCAGGCAGAGTAATGGAGCTGTGCATAAGCATTCCACTCTCTGTACTGTGTGAGTAAAGACTGGGTTGGTCTTTGGCCCTTTCTGCATGCTCTGCCAGGAAAGAATAAAAATCAGCATACTGTGTTAGACTATCATGCACATGCCAAGTTTACTGTAGTGTATGCAAGTGTGAAAACATGTTGACCTAAAACTACAAGGGCTGACAGGAAATATATATTATGCTGCATTTAAATATGAGACCCAAAAATGTACTTGTGGAGAGAAAGAGAGAGAGAGAGAGAGAGAGAGAGAGAGAGAGAGAGAGAAAGAGAGAGAGAGAGTTGTGCAATTGAAAATTAAAAGAAAACAATACTCAAACAAACTTACAAAGATACAATCACAGTGTTAGCTGCATGTGAACGAATGAAATAAATGAGCCTACCCGAACTTGAGTGTCTGTCCTCTGCCAAACTTGTAAAGTATCCCAAGTATCCATTTAATGCACAGAACAAAATTATCCAGCAGTGCTAACAATGATCAAGTGTCTTAACTTTTGTAGAAGTTATGTGAACAAATTATATTAATATTACATTAGTGCATTACATTTTATGCAGTTTGCACAAGTTATTAAAAGACATTGTTTAGTTTAACACGAACATTTATTGTTGTCCACAGCCAGGTTTCAATGAAGCAGAATCAACATTTGACAGAACTGATGATGTACATTGAGTTACTTTTTGGCACTATGCACAATGCACTCTTTCAAGTTTCAACTAGTAATCTGAATCAAGCAAGACATCAACATGTTATTTCCTTTAATAGTACATTTGTTCAGAGCTTCACACAGTCAATGGTGCCTGGTACTGAAATCTACACTTTTAAATTACTAATAACATCTTTTACAATTAATCGGTCATTTCGTTTCTTATATTTTTCAATAGACAAACGTTATATCTTACAGTGTTAATAACTTTTAAAGCACTTAAAATGCAAATGATCACAGAAATTGAAGTCAAACTTCACCAAAAATGTGTTTTTACCATTTACATTTACAGAGAAACAGTACCACAAATAACTACACAACACCACGTTCTATAGCACTTTTCTTCTTAAATACCACATCAGTCAACAAAATATAACTTTTAGTCAGTGCTTCAAACACTATAGAAACCAAGTTTTAAAAAACAATTTTCAGAAATATGCAATTCTTCTGAATAAAATAGAAAAACATAGGAAAATATTCCAAGCACAACACCAGCAATGAGCCAGTTTAACAAAGACAAAGAGCGCGCCCAGCTTAAAAAAAAAAGGGAAGGGAAGGCTGGCGCCATGGCATCATTGCTAAAAGCAGGTGGCTAGGCAGATCAGATTTCATGCTGAAAGCAACTCAGAGCTCGTAAACAGAGACAAGGGTATCAGCTGTGAAGAATGTTCTCAAATATTCACATTTATCGGGAATCTTCGATCGACCGTAAACACACAAATCCAGAGAACTCTCCAACAACATCGACCAACGAAAATTACCAACGCTACACAAAGCCCCTCCCAACAACAATGCAAACTCAAATCAAAGGCAAATACACTCCATCATTGAATACTCTGCAAAGCGAAGCGACCAGATCCATCACGCGCGCTTCAGACATACCATCCTTCGCGTTTCAACGTAACACTGGGTTCGGGATCTGAGAACCTCGATAAAAAGATGTTGAACCTCCCCAAACCTTTCACTTAAGACAGGCCATTACAGCACTTCAACACATTAACTGTGTGGTACAGTCATTACAGCACTTCAACACATTAACTGTGTGGTACAGTCATTACAGCATTTCAACACATTAACTGTGTAGTACAGTCATTACAGCATTTCAACACATTAACTGTGTGGTACAGTCATTACAGCATTTCAACACATTTACTGTGTGGTACAGTCATTACAGCATTTCAACACATTTACTGTATGGTACAGCCATTACAGCACTTCAACACATTAACTGTGTGGTACAGTCATTACAGCATTTCAACACATTAACTGTGTAGTACAGTCATTACAGCATTTCAACACATTTACTGTATGGTACAGTCATTACAGCATTTCAACACATTAACTGTGTGGTACAGTCATTACAGCATTTCAACACATTAACTGTGTGGTACAGTCATTACAGCATTTCAACACATTAACTGTGTGGTACAGCCATTACAGCACTTCAACACATTAACTGTGTGGTACAGTCATTACAGCACTTCAACACATTAACTGTGTGGTACAGCCATTACAGCACTTCAACACATTAACTGTGTGGTACAGTCATTACAGCATTTCAACACATTAACTGTGTGGTACAGTCATTACAGCATTTCAACACATTAACTGTGTGGTACAGCCATTACAGCACTTCAACACATTAACTGTGTGGTACAGCCATTACAGCACTTCAACACATTAACTGTGTGGTACAGCCATTACAGCACTTCAACACATTAACTGTGTGGTACAGTCATTACAGCACTTCAACACATTAACTGTGTGGTACAGCCATTACAGCATTTCAACACATTAACTGTGTGGTACAGTCATTACAGCACTTCAACACATTAACTGTGTGGTACAGTCATTACAGCACTTTAACACATTAACTGTGTGGTACAGTCATTACAGCATTTCAACACATTAACTGTGTGGTACAGTCATTACAGCATTTCAACACATTAACTGTGTGGTACAGTCATTACAGCACTTTAACACATTAACTGTGTGGTACAGCCATTACAGCACTTCAACACATTAACTGTGTGGTACAGCCATTACAGCACTTCAACACATTAACTGTGTGGTACAGTCATTACAGCATTTCAACACATTAACTGTGTGGTACAGTCATTACAGCATTTCAACACATTAACTGTGTGGTACAGTCATTACAGCACTTCAACACATTAACTGTGTGGTACAGTCATTACAGCATTTCAACACATTAACTGTGTGGTACAGCCATTACAGCACTTCAACACGTTAACTGTGTGGTACAGTCATTACAGCATTTCAACACATTAACTGTGTGGTACAGTCATTACAGCACTTTAACACATTAATTGTGTGGTACAGTCATTACGGCACTTCAACACATTAACTGTGTGGTACAGTCATTACAGCACTTCAACACATTAACTGTGTGGTACAGTCATTACAGCACTTCAACACATTAACTGTGTGGTACAGTTATTACAGCACTTCAACACATTAACTGTGTGGTACAGTTATTACAGCACTTCAACACATTAACTGTGTGGTACAGTCATTACAATACAATACAATACAATACAATAAATCTTTATTAATCCAAAAAAGGAAATTGATTCGACATGTCCACCTATAATTATTAATACACATTAGCAAAAACAGCTTAAAAACACTACACATAAAAACATAAATAATACGCATTACCAAATCCATTAACATACATTCTCACTATCATTCTCATCTTCTCTTATTCTGGTTAGCCATTAAAACAGATCTAGGTAAAAAAGAATTTGCGTATCTGCATGTCCTAGCCCTCGGCACCCTGCGCTCTATTTGCCTACTGTCATAATCCTGCCTAAGCGGATGTATCGCGTCATCAAGGATGGCCTTCAGTTTATTTGCCGTGCATCGGTTGCAGAGTGTGTCCACATCATCCTGTTCTGCACCCAACACCCCACCAGCCTTCCTAATCGTTTTATCCAAACTGTCCCTGTCTTGTTTCATAATACTTCCTCCCCAACAGCTGATGCCGAAGGTCAAGACTCTTCAGATCATAGAGGAATAAAACATCTGTAAGAGTTGCTGGCTGACATTGAAAGATTTCAATTTTCTCAAGCAATACAGGCGTGTGTTGATTTTCTTAACAATACTTTCAGTGTTTTGTCTCCAAGAGAGAGAATTATCTAAAACTACGCCTAAATACTTAAAATATTCCACACGTTCTACTACTTTTCCCTTAATAATAACAGAATCAGGTTCACAAATACTTTTCCTAAAATCAATTATCAACTCTTTAGTTTTGTCCACATTTAATTCCAAAAAGTTGATGTCACACCAGTCGACCAGGTCGTTGATTTCCTGTCTGTAGTTTGCGTCATCGTCACCTGTAATCTGCCCAGTCTGTGCAATGTCGTCAGCATACTTGTCCACGATACAGTTGTCATGCGTAGATCTACAGTCAGAGGTGTACACAGAAAAGAGAAACGGTGACAAAACAGTGCCCTGAGGAGCTCCAGTATTTGTTAAAATCGAATTGGAGGTAAGACCCGAGGTTAATCTTACAAACTGTGGACGACATGTGAGATAGTCCAGAATCCAGAGGATGGTGGACGGGAAAACCTTCATGGACGTCAGTTTATCAACAAGTATATGAGGTTGTATAGTATTAAAAGCACTGGAAAAATCATAAAACATAATACGTATACTGGTACCAGTCTTATCCAGGTGAGAATAAACACTATTTAAAACATGCAAAATAGCATCATCAACCCCTCTGTTTTTTCTATAGGCAAACTGCAACGGATCCATAAAATCAGAAACAAGATCATTAAAATGAAGCAAAACACATTTTTCAAACACCTTCATAATACAGGATGTCAATGCGACAGGACGGAGGTCATTCATGGTCTGGACTGACTGTTTTTTTGGCACAGGAACAATGCAAGAAGTTTTCCACGACTGAGGAACTTGACACTCAACAAGAGACAGATTAAATATAATATACAGAATCTGATACAGTTGTTCAGCACAATACTTTAAAACACTTGGTCTAATACCATCTGGCCCACAGTTCATCGAGTTTATTCTGCAACGACCGTACGTTTCCCACAATTGCTGACGGTAGGTAGGGTTTAAATCCTCGCCTTTTATTTCTCTCACGCACCCCTCCTTTCCTACCCCTCCTTCTGACCTTCATCTGCGGTGGCAAGTCCAGATCTGATCAGGCTTCACCACAAGTGGTGAAAAACGAAGTTGAAGCAGCTCCGCCATGTTGTACACGATCGGGGCCAGAGCAGACACAGTTAGAAAATTCCTGTCGGGCATACATCCACACATCGCCAGCCCCACCAACAGAAACCAGACCACCACCAACCTGAAGCGTTCACCCATTTTTCTGAGCACTTTTTTAAACACAGACACAAGACGACACCATCAAAAACATTACAAGTAGATGGACAGTCTTTGTCGCCACATGCGCAGCGACAGCTCACCACGCCAACACATTAACACAGCACTTCAACACATTAACTGTGTGGTACAGTCATTACAGCACTTCAACACATTAACTGTGTGGTACAGTTATTACAGCACTTCAACACATTAACTGTGTGGTACATCTATACAGCGCTTCAACACATTAACTGTGTCGTACAACCATTACAGCGCTTCAACACATTAACTGTGTCGTACAGTCATTAAATGTACTGATAATTCAGGGCTGAGATTTAGCAAGCCAGGCTAAGGAGCCAGCCGGGCTCTTAACCTGGGAACTTGAAGTTGCCAAAATATTTCTCAGGTTGCCAGACCCCTTGATTGAAAGCACGGTCATGTTTTTTAAAACTGTATAACTATTGCAGCTAATAAACAAGATAAATTTCAACAACAACACTGTTTCATTTTTTAAAACAAGCACTGTATAATTTATTCATCATCGACATCCTCCTCCTCAATGTTCCAAAACTTGAAGGAGCTTGGGTGTGCCTTCTTGAGCTGTTTTTTTTTCTTCTTCGGACTTTTTTTTTTTTTTGCTGGAGGCTCCGAGATACCGCTTAAAAAGCGCCACATCGTTCGAGATTGACAAAAGACTGAGAATGGGGAATATCGAAAGTACGGCAAGTCTCGCGTGACTCATCAAGGAAGTCAGAGACTCGTTCCGATACACGCAAGGAAGCAAGAAGGCTAGGATCTCGCAGGGCAGTTGCGTTTCGCGGCTAGGGAAAGAAGAAAGTCTCGCGAGAAAAGGCTATTTTTACTTCGCAAATCCCTCGCTTTGCTAGCGTTACCTAACTTCCTAGCATGCATCGGAACGGGTCTCCGGTGCTGACTGCAGAAGCGGTTGGCGCGTGTTTTGTTTTACATTGCAAGTCAAAAGTCCGTGTACAGGTACAGAATCTCTACCACTGGCGGTATTTTCAAGTCGCCAGCCGGGCGAATGGTACCCCAAATCGAGCTCGCCACACACTATTTTTAGGGGCCATTGGCGAGTTGGCGAGCGTTAAAGCTCAGCCCTGATAATTGTTGTAAAGTTATATATTCTCAAATTGATTTCAGGAGCCACATGACTCGGAGTTGTCTAAAGTGAAGACAGAACCTGACAGTGACTCAAAGGGATACAGTAAGTATGTTAGTGTTTCATACATAGCAATTATTGTCATTGTGTTATCTGTATTATGATTATAGCTGTTGTACAGTTTCACTTTTCTAGACCTAAAGTATAGAATAGGCTGTGAGCTAAGTTACATCAGGGTGGAGAATTTTCCTCGGATCCGCGGATTTCCGCGGAAGGCATTTGCATTTCCGAGAAAAAAATATTGAGTTCCGAGTGTGAGAAGCTGAAAGGCTACCCTTTACTGGGCATAGTGGCAGAAAGCGGCCAAAGGTCTAAACAGGCAAAACGTCCAAAAGCGTCCGTATCAACCATGTGGTTATATTCTCACGTTGTTTGAAAGATTGCGAGACTTCCGGCAATTGACTTCCGGTTTATTCTGTTGTGAAAACATTCGACTGCATTTCCACAAGTTTTCTCTGTGATGTGTTCGTTTTTTCGATTTTTTTTCCAAGTTTTCTTGTGTGTGTGTCTAAAATGGATGGTTTGGGTTCTTCGACTGATGAAGGGAAGTTTACAGGCTTCCATTTATCAGACATTAAAGTGAGAGAAATGGACTTGGAGTTGGAGGAAGAGATCGGTACTGACATTAGACAATTAGTGTCAGTAGTGTGCATGCATACGATCTTTCAGACTGGCAGGAAAGTGAAGAAGAGGAGGGGGCTTGTTTGGACTTTTTAAAACTTTTTTTTTGTATATACATGGAGTAATAAAAAACAAGACATGACAAGAGAAGTATAAAAAGGCAGATAATCAAAAGAGAATTTATTTGTGTTCATTTTGTATTTTATTTCATTTAAATCTTAATACCTAAGATGTGGTGTTTTTACTAACATACCCTTAAATATCTCTAAAATTATAACAATTCTTGCCTGTTTAGAGCTAAAAAATAGACAAACGTGTGCCCAGTAAAATTGGAAATGTGAAGTTTGTGTGTAACAGTGGTGGACCTCAAACTTTGTTAGGCCTACAAATCAAGATTCTTAACTTTTTTGAAAGGCATGTGCATAAAACATTCTTTGTGTGTGTGTGTGTGTGTGTGTTATTTCTATTCATGTTTACTTTGTGCTTTTTGCTTTCAGGAGAGACCCTAAATTTCAAAATTGCATAAATTCATTTTCTTCCAGGGGGCTTCGCCCCCATGCACCCCCTACCGGGGCTGGGCCCCGGCCGGATTTCAGAGATTTCTTGATTCAGTTGTTCTCCACCCTGTTACATGCATGTGTGCCAATGAAAAAGGGTTCAGTTCTACTAGTGGCAGGAACATTTCTTATGGGTAGGAGTTTTTTTCCGATGTGAACCTCATATTAAATCAGACTGGATTGATTAAAAGCTGCTTTTTTGTTTTATGATAAAATTTTTAAAAGTTAATAAATAAAGATTAATAATAGTATAAGTAATAATAATATTATAATAATGGATGCTAACTGTGCCTTATTATTAAATCAGACTCAAAGAGTGGTGAACTGTAACCAACATACATGCTCACATGATACACTCCTACCAACACAACACACATTCATTTCTCAAACATGTGGTGTACAGGAAAGAGGCTATTAGAAACGGGAAAGAAATTCAAATTTTAATTTTGGGAGATTTTTAAAAAATGTGTTTCAATTGACTGCATCCAACAAGGAGGACGCCGAAGTACCTGGAGGAAATATTTGGTAGCCTGAAAAGTCTTGTATCTAAGTCACGTAAGTTCATCCTCTGCAGAGTTTGAACTCTCGACCTTTGTCATAGAAAACCACAGTCTAACCATTGGTGCTCCTGCTATCACCCTCTCATCCAGGATGCATTTGATTAATTCTTTGTTACAGAAACCCCTGACCCATTTGAAACAAAGATGGTGTGGGTGAAGACAGAGAGATTTGTTGACATATTTCCAATGGAGTCTAAGGTAATAATGAAACTTGACTTTTCTTTTACAAATTTTCAACACAACTATTTGGTACAGTAATCCAAATAATAATAATAATAATGGATGCTATATACAGTGGTACCTCAGGTTACGAACACCTCATGTCATGGAACAATTTGGGTTAGGAACAACTTGAAAAATGTTTTGTCTGGGTAAGGAACAGCAGAGCTGTTCACTCCTCCGGTTTGACCGGATTTTCTCCGTTTTGACTGTAAAAATCCGCTTATCCGTTTTGAAAACAAAAACTCCGGTTTGAAACGCGAGCGATGAAAAAAAAAAAAGTAGTTTTTTCGGTAGTAAGACGCTCTTCCGTTTCGTAAGTTTTCCGTAATAAGACAAAAACTGGAATTTCCTGTACAAGTTTCGATTTCCGGCTCTCGCACTTTCTTTCGTGTGTGATCGAGCATTTGTGCATGTTTTCGAAGTGACTAGTCTGTTCGCGATGCCGAAAATAAAAAACGCAGAAGATGGTGGACAAACACCACCCAAAAAGAAGATGCTTTACATGCAGAAGTGGAATGCTTCTTATTCAGAACTGCATAAGTGCTTAACGAGCTCCGAAAGGTCTGAAAACTATGCTTACTGCAAAATTTGCAAACTTACTTCAGCGTTGCGGACGCCGGTAGAAATGCCATTGAAAGGCACGTGAACTGTGGTAGACACAAGCAGTTGCAACAAGAGCAGGCTAACCAACGCACAATAAGCTCGTTTATTGCTAAAGCAATAAATAAGTGAATGCTTTTTCAAATTTACTTTTTAATGTGTTTTTGTAGTAAATTTAACTGTCTTTTTGTTTTCTTTTTTCTCAATCTCTCAAAAAATGTATTCCAGTACTGTACTCCTGACAGACAGATGAAACTCCTGACAGACAGTCTGCTTACTCCTGACTGGCATTGGTAGGGGTGAACAGGTCTGGAACAGTGCCTGGAGTTGGGAAGGACAAATTTCCCCATTTCATAGTTTGTTGCTGCACAAAGATTCCCAGTGGGCTGACCCCTTGATAGTTTGTTGGTGCACACAGATTCCCAGAGGGCTGATCCCCTTAAATAGTTTGTTGGTGCACACAGATTTCCAGTGGGCTGATCCCCTTGATAGTTTGTTGGTGCACACAGATTCCCAGAGGGCTGATCCCCTTAATAGTTTGTTGGTGCACACAGATTTCCAGAGGGCTGATCCCCTTAATAGTTTGTTGGTGCAGAAAGATTCCCAGTGGGCTGTCAAGAAAAACGACAACAAAAAGCCTGAAACTAATGATTCACAATAGCAAGAAAGTGACAAGTTCCCATCCTCGTTTTTTTTTGTTTTTATTCTAAGAAAGATAAAATACTTTTATTTTACATTAATTTATGTGGTTGGTTTTCTTCTCTTTATTTAATACAAGTACCCGCATTTTTGGCCTTTTGTCAGGTAAACTACTGGATATAAATAAAAAAAGAATGATTCCTTTTATCTTGAAACAGATTGCCTCTATTTTATTGATTTCAATGTTTGGGGTTACGAATGTTTCCAGAGGTACCACTGTAGGCGCTCTTCCCCAAACAACCCATCAGGTTTAAAGCACGAAATATGTGGCACACACAACATACACACTGACATGTTTCACCCAGTTTGGCACACACAACATACACACTGACATGTTTCAGCCAGTGTGGCACACACAACATACACACTGACATGTTTCAGCCAGTGTGGCACACACAAAAAACAATCCATCACTCAAAGATGTGGCACACACAACAAACACATCTATGACTCCAACATGTGGCACGCACAACAAACACATCTATCACTCAAACATGTGGCACACACAGCAAACACATCTATCACTCAAACATGTGGCATACACAACAAACACATCTATCACTCCAAAATGTGGCACACACAACAAACACATCTATCACTCAAACATGTGGCACACACAACAAACAAATCTATCACTCAAACGTGTTGCACACACAACAAACATGCCTATCACTTCTATATGTACATGTGGAACACACAACGAACACATCTATTACTCAAACATGTGGCACACAAAGAACATAAGGAATTCCGAGAAATGATGTGTATGACGGTGATGATGAAGATAATGCCTACTATGATGATGATGATGAGATTAGCCTTCCTTGACGCCACTACAAAGGGTTAGAACTCTGCCCTCTCAAAGTAACTACAGCGTCGTCGGCTTCCAATTATTTCTGACAGTAATGTTGACCTAGACGACCGATAAACCGTGATAAAGACTGCAATGATGATTAACATGAAGCGCGATTTAAGAGAAAAGGGATGACAATCCTTTCTTCGGCTCTCCACCCTTACATGTAAGCCTTTGTGGACCACCAGTAGAGTACTTATGATGCGTAGCTGAAAGAAGACGTTGCAGACTCACTCTCGTTAAAATCGCATGAGATGTCAATGACTATGCTGCGATCGTAGAGCTCTCAACGTCACTTGAACACGACCGACCACTACGCCCAATGGCTCGGTGACTACCATTCATGAGGATATTTTGGGGAAAATGCAGAAAGGGTCATCAGTCCATTAAAGGTTGGGTACTGGGTAAATAGGGTGGACTGGGAATAGGGACATGAAGAAACTCCCACCCTGACATCTGCAACACTCTTGTATCCATTTGCGCCTTGCCGCTGGACAGAAACACAGACACAGGCCTACATGGCCACTATTAGATGTAGTGTCAACGAGTTATTCATATGGCTTCTTTTTTGATAATCACGTTAAATTTAGGTTTGAAATGCGAACCATAAAATAATGTATTCAAATGAACTAGATGATTGAAGAAATTTCGATGAATGCAACAACTACCATTAATTCCACCATACCTCTTGATTCGTCCGGCGCCTGTGGATTGTTGACAACACTGGATGATTTTATGTGCAAACATTTTTCTTTCTTTTTATTTGTTTACATTCAAGTTTAGATTTCTTCGTTTAACCTTTTTAAATTAGTGATTGTGGTGATTCTAATATCTGGTCGTTTTTATCCAGTGGAGTGTTTTTCAGTCAAAATTTATTCTGGAAAGTTTCGTTGATGTCATGAACGTTGAAATCGCCATTTTCCCCAGTGACGATGAGCACATCAAAATCATATTGATGTTTCTCTAGTATTCTTGTTATTAATCCTTCTTCATTAATAACATGACTTTATTCTCTGTGTTTGGGGATTCATTTTTGAATCAGTGGACTCAATATTTGTGTTTATAAATTCAGGAAAATTGGTTTTGGAACTTGGATCTATATCGTCGAGTAAGTGTGACAATCGATACAGCGCGTGAATGTGATCCAAAATCAAGCCTATGATTTGATTTGCAGCTAACTGTTGTTGTTGATGTCAAATCCTTACTATCCAGCCTGAGGATGTAACAAGGGATACTTTCTTAGGCTAACGTTATCTTGATGGAATATCTTTGTTTATAAACAATGATAAACATTGCAGTCTTCTGAGATAGAAACATCTTACGTCATTTTATCTTACTACTCATTTTGTCTCTCGATACGTCATTATTTGTCTATGGAAAGAGGCGCTTGATATGTACATTTTTTGATTGCATCAATTTACGCACGTTGATTGTTTCTACAAATCTGTTTTACGTCATCAGTGCTGATGACGAAGAATAAACTTTTGAGGAGATTGAGTCATTTCCGTCAGTGATTTACGTCATGTTCGTCATTCAATAACACTGAAATAGGCACATGATTTGAAACATTCTGCATTTTGGCAACACCATGAAGACTATAATACACTTGTAGTTTATGTTTCCATAAATTATTAATGTTTGATATTATTACTGAAAATTGTTTTTATTGAACATGAACACTTCATAATAGTAAATATTTTGTCGTTCTGACCAAAGTGAACTGTTTTACAGCCATTGTTTCACGTCACTACTGACTTCTGCCGAGATTACCTTTTCAGTGGGCACTGATTTCAAACACAGAGCAGTTTGGTGAATATCAAGATGACTCTAATGCAAATGTGGTTTCTTTACATAATTATTTGAAGCTTGATCTCACTAAAGTGACAGGAACCCTTTGGTATGACGTGAATAAATCATAACAATATAAACTGTGTTATGTGCGAAGGTAATTCTACCAATTTGCTGTCCATCAGCAGATGCAGCAGCAGCAGCAGTGACATTTCTTTACAATTCCAAGAATTACTGATTCCAACTAAAGACCCTCTTCAAATAAAATTTGAAACTACTAAAATGCGACTGTCAGTTTGGATTAAAGTTATCCGAGAGCGTTACTTTGTACAAGCACAAAAGTTGTTCCCTTCTTTCCGTGCTGAGTGGAAAGATTATGTTCGTGTTAAAGGAAAACTGATCCAAAACTTGGATGCTTCTACGCCTTCTAATGACATTTGTCAGTCGTCGATCAAGGTCTGGAATGAGGCTTGTGATGACGTGGGTAAAGACTGTCCTTTTGACAAATTACTAACAATTCACTTGTACAATGCACAGAAAAAAAGCCCTAGTGTTCTGATTCAGGGATACTGTACAGATGACTGGGTACACACTGAGTTTCGAATTATAAGACGTATTGTTGACCTTGTTGACTCTGACAAAGATATTGATGATGAAATCGTTGAAGTTGTGAATACAAAATTTGCATTTACCTTACCAAGCGGTGATGGTAACAAAGTTAATTCCTCAAAGCACCCTCACAAGAAATGCACCCTACACAGGCGTGCTTCGTGTTCTACTGCACTCAGGTGTCTTAGTCCAGTGCATGATGAACATGACACAGCTGAAGATGATGTAGTGGATGTTAGTTTGTCCACTAGTTCATCTTCAATCAAACGTGGCAATTCTAATGTTGCTCTTATGAATACCAAACCAGGCGATAGCATTGTAAATTGTGAAAACACTCGTGACGCAGTTGCTCGTGATAATTCCAAATTACGAAGTGATGCCACAAACGTACCTTGTGAATATTCAATGAGCAGCTCTCTTGGCATGTTTATACCTCTTATTCCAGTTTGTGAACTAGAGGATATACCAGTTGTCAATTTAACCTGCAGCTCCAATGTTGTCAAACTGAGCAGCCTCAATGTTGATCAAACACATGATGAAGCTGGTGCTAACGTTGTGTTCTCTGAAAACACTCATGGGACAGTATCTTGTGATTCTTCCAAAGTAGCGGTTAATGCCTCTTACGTGCCAGGGGGTATTGCAAAGAATAGTGATGACGTATCTCTTGGAATGCATGACAGTATAAAAAATACGGCTGTCTTGTTTCCACCAAACATCCAAGAAAGAATACCAACTTTTCCTAAATTCAAAAGTAGGCGTCCTCACTATCCAACATATACCAAACTTCGACGTACACCAACACCTAAACCACTCACGCTCAGTCAAACAAAACAAACTTTAAAAGCTGTACAGCGGCAGTTAAATAACCTATCAGCTGCTATCCAAAATGTGTCAGATAAATCTGTCTGTGATATTGAAACAGCTAAAGTCCAAGTAAAATCTTCCCTGAAAACGCATATGGAACATAAGCTTGATGAGCAAAATGATATCATAAATGACTTGGCAAAAAAAGTGAAAGAGCTGGAAAAACAAAATCAGCACCTCAAATCACAGCTTGGTGATGTGAAAAAACAGCTCAGCATGAGAAAAGAATGCTTCTGTGCTCATCAGGTAGAAACTCCATTTAATCAGCCTTTCATTTCATCACCTGCAGTCACGACACCAACTAAACTTGCTGCAGAAGACTCAAAAATGCAACAACTGATGTCTCGCAAGCATGAAACTGATACCAATGTACATGCAACATCAATGCAATCATCACCTAAACCACAAAATAAGCAAGAAAACCAAAGTTTTCCCACAAACCAATCATTGAAATCAAAGCAGGAACATTCCTTCATAAAACATTCACACAACTCTGACCAAGACCACCAGCCCCTTGTTTTTTCTTCTAATTCTGCTTGCAGTGACAGTAGCTGTTCCTCTGATAAAACGCCTCGAGAGCTTCTTGCGGAGATGAGGGTTAGAGAAAATGTTACATGCCTCATGATTGGTGATTCTGTAATCAGATTTGTCAAACCAGAGTTAACGTTTCCAAATGCCAATAAGTGTCAGAAGATTTGCATACCTGGCCTTACAATTGATGATGTCTTGCATTGGCTACGTCACATTCCGATCAACAGAAACATTCAAAATCTTGTCGTACACGTTGGCATCGACAGCTGTTATAAAAATGTGGCCACAGTCACTGTGTGGACTGGAATCAAAAAGCTTCTCCATAAATGCTTTCCACTTGCTAAATTGTACTTCTCATCTATCATTCCTCCCAAGAACACAGCAAGCTCACATGCAAAAACAGTGGCAATGTCCAACAAACACTTGCAGGAGATGTGTGACAAGGAAAATACATGTTTCATAAATAACACATCAACATTTACCACTCAAAACGGTTATCCAAAAAAGACTATATGAAAACAGCATTCATCCGAGTCGATTTATTAGGATTAGGCACAGCCAGACTTGGATGTAACATCAAATATGCAATCAAACCACAAGACAGTACAAGTCATAATCATCAAATGTTTTACCTGAATTTTACCTGAATTTACCTGAGTGGCCACTGAGCGCGGCCGACGGGGTAGGAAGTTTGAGAACTTATTTTAACCCCCTTAACTGTCTCTTTATCATGGCGGTTCTTGAACTGGTTGGCCGTTTCAGCTTCAACAGTTGATTGCTTCAGTGCATTCCATGGGTTCACAACTCTTTGTGAAAAAAAGTTGTTGAACAATGAAAAGCCACCGCTCCTCCAAACGCCACAGACTTCTTCATCACGGTTGTCACCTGGGTACTGGTCCCCCAGTCGCACTATTTTTCACAATGAAGATAGTCAAATGACACAAAAGCCAATGATAAATGCTATAAACAACAGTCATCAAATTTCACCTGGTGGAAATATGCAATACCAATATCCCAAATATCAGACTCTTCCTACAGGGATTCAGAGGCCCTATTTTGAGTGTTACACTCAGTTTGATGTTGGTGTTTTCTATCAGTATTTGATTCAGCCCCGATGCTTGAATTCCTGATAGTTGTGTAACTCAGATTCGTTTATTCACGCAACCCGCTCAAGCAGCATACAAGTCACAAAGTCGACGTATGAAGTTTTCCACTTTTTATTCAGCACACATCAACAACTGCATACAATCGCTCAATCGCCTTTCCACTCTCAAATTTACTTTCCAACTTACTATCAACAACAACTCGGCACACGATTAAATAACCTCTCTCTTTTCTCGAACAATTTGGTACATGGTAGAAATGACGTACTGCCACCAATCGAACTAAAGATCGTCATCACTGACTTACGTCATACCTATTTCCTCTACTTCCGGGAACATTCACGACCTTCGATATCCATCGGGAAATTTCTATCGACAGTAATAACCATGCAGATCCCGAAGATTCTCCAACAATATTGACTAACGCAAATCATCAACGTTATACAAAACCACTCCTAACAACAATGCAAACTCAAATCAAAGGTAAATAAACTCCATTATTGAATACTTTGCAAAACGAAACGATTAGATCTATCGTGCGCGTTTCTGACGTACTTTCGTACGCGTTTCAACGTAACATTGAGTGTAAGCCTAGTGTTACAAGTAATAATCAAATTTATAGTCCAGGGTTTTCTCATGAAATACATAACAAGCAAACGCTTGTCCGCTTGTTTGAATCGTTTCTACGATCAGTATGTTGATACTAACAGCTGTATGACTGTATTCAAATGATGAGTTGACTTTAGGGACTGCTTTTTGCAGCTTTGTCTATAAATTTATCTCTGTAAACACTACAAGATATTTTTAATCCTAATGGTGATTGCCGCCCTTTATTAAATTATATACTTGTTTTGTTGATTTAATAAGAAGAGACTGTACAAAACTGTGTAGTAATTAATAGTTCACTGCCTGCTCTACTTCGGAAAAGATTAATTTAAATCGCGTACTCACGCATTTGTTGTGGTTAATTTGTTTCACTATTGTTGTTGTTGTTATTATTATTATTATTATTATTATTATTATTATTATTATTATTATTATTATTATTATTATTATTTTATTATCGTTCTTACTTTTTAAATGTGAAATATTTGTCATTAGCTATACATTATATAAGTATGGCATCAAATTTAAAACCACCTTTAAATGCTTATAAAAATACTGAAATTCGCGTTGGTCATGTTAATATTAATTCTTTATACAATAAGTTGATAGATGTGAATATGCTTCTTAATGAACAGCCATTCCTGCACTTGCTAGGCATTAGTGAAACTCGATTAAACAAAGACCACAGTGACATATCTATTAGTATAGCATCCTACACACTCATTAGAAAAGATTCACAAATGTTGGGACAAACTGGAATGGCAGTATATATACATACATCTATTGCTTCATGTATTACAAGGAGATCTGATTGTGAACCTGCTGATATTGAATGCATTTGGTTAGAATTTCGTCCGACTGTGGCTCAACCTGTCATGATTGGTTATATATACAGAAATCCTAAAGCAACTCAAACATGGTTCAAAACGTTTGTTCATATGATGGACAACATTACAAAGTCGCACCCTACTGGGAGACTTTAATATTGATTTGCTTAAAACGCAAACCGCTTGGTCGGACTATGTTCAATTATTTGGCCTAACTCAAATTATAAATACACCAACGAGAGTTACTAAAACCACAAAAACCTTAATAGATCACATATATACAAATATTTCCAACAGAGTTTCAAATGCACATATTTCTCAAATTTCAATGAGTGACCATAATCCTATAGTATGCACTTTATCGTGCAAATTTCTAAAACATAAACTTAATGCACATACAATTATTCAATTTAGGTCATTTAAATCTTTTAACAAGGATGCATTCCTGTATGATCTACATTTTACTAACTTCAATACTATATATTTGTGTAATGATCCTAATAAAGCCTTAAGTGTGTGGTATGAAAGGTTTTGTATGATCTTGAATAAACATGCACCGATTAGAGAGAAAAGAGTCAAACAAAGTACATTTCCTAAATGGCTGACATCAGATATTATTGATGCAATGAAAAACCGTGACACATTTAAAAAACAAAAAAGATTTGCGGAATACAAGAAACAAAGAAATAGAGTCTCCACTATGATTCGAGACTCCAAAAAAAAGTATATTACTTCATTAGTAATGAATGACCATGATACAAAATCACTTTGGAAAGCAATGAATGAGATAACAGGAAAGTCTAAATGTACAAAACACACAGCTGTTATCACTCCATCAGCTGAAACTTTTAATAATCACTTTTTATCTATAACTGATAATATCGTTAAATCCACTTATCATAAACCTGCGTACAGTCTTACAGCATTACTTGATAATTTTTGTAAAGACAGACTAACTCCGAATACTACATGTTTCATCCCCCTCTTAAATACTCATGACGTATCCAGATAATTAATAAGTCTAAAAAACAAAAAGTCTTGCGGTTTTGATAATATTAATTCTTTGATTTTAAAACTTGCACTGCCTTATATCATTGAACCATTAACTTTTATCTATAATTTGTGTATTAAAACTGAAATATTTCCTGATGCTTGGAAAATGGCTAAAGTTGTTCCAATTCCAAAAGCAAAGGACACTTCTGATCCAAATAACTTTAGACCTATTTCATTATTAAATGTTCTATCTAAACCACTTGAACAACATATGTATAAACATGTAAATACTTCATGGAGAAACATGCTCTTTTTCATCCATTCCAATCTGGTTTTCGTAAAAATCATTCGTGCCATACTGCTTTGGTTAGATTATGTGATACTTGGCTCTCTGCAATTAATAAGAATGAAATTACTGGTGCCGTTTTTCTAGACTTTACAAAAGCTTTTGATATGGTTAATCATTCCGTATTGATCAGTAAATTATCTGTGTATCTGAACAATTCTGCAACTGTAAATTTTTTCCAATCTTACTTAAGTGATAGAGAGCAGACAGTGTTAGTAAATGGCCATTACTCAGCAAAAGGTACAGTAAAATGTGGCGTTCCTCAAGGCTCGATACTGGGCCCTCTTCTATTTTGTATCTATATAAACGATCTCCACCTCCAAATATCAGATAATAATGTAATCTGTGATTTGTTTGCGGATGACAGTACAATACATTGTTCTGGGAAAGACATTACGTCCATACAAACATCTTTACAAAATAGTTTAAATGATGTGATAAACTGGTGTCTAACTAATCAAATGGTTCTTCATCCTAAAAAAACAGAGTGCATGATAATCACAACAAGACAAAAACATCAATTACAGCCTTTACAATTAAATATTACAATAGATAACACTTGTGTCCACCAAGTAACAGACCATCGTGTACTTGGAGTTACTATTGATTCAGAATTCAAATGGGATAAACACATTAATCAAATATGTAAACGCCTTTCCCAAAGTACGTTTTTGCTTTCAAAACTACGATGTTTTGTTCCTGAATATGCCAGGAAAGTGTTCTTCCATGCACACTGTCTTTCGCATATTAACTATGCTTCCACTGTGTGGAGTGCTGCTAGTCATAATCAAATACAAAAAATAAATTCATTGCATCGACGGGCAATAAAATTAATTTCTAACTGTACAACTATTTCAACAGATGAAAAATTTATAAAATTAAACATTTTACCTCTAAATAAACAATTTCAATATAATATGATCATGCTTATGTTTAAAGTTCACAACAATATTGCACCAAACTATCTAACCCGATTTTTAACTAAATCATCAAATGTATACCATTCCCAAAATTATCTCTTACCTAAACCAAGAATTGATCTATATAAGACTAGTTTTGGGTTCAGAGCACCGTCTTTATGGAATGAACTTCCTCCGATCATTAAACAAAACAAAACAATCAAATCATTTAAATTAATGCTTTTTAACCATATTTTAAATTCATAATTTTTCCACCCACAGGTCACCATATTATAATGGTATAATATTATATTGTTCAGATGACGTTTAGATATGTTAAAAGTTCTTGTTTTGAAATTATTATAGTTTTACTTTTATATATGTAACATGTGGCAGGTTTAATTGATTGTATAAATGTATTATGCTTGAGTGGGTGCCTGAAACAAGGACTAATTGTAAGAATAAGCTGTAAGCTTAAAATTATTATCCTTGTAACATGTTGTAATTGCAATAAACGTTTAAAGTCTAAAAAGTCTCTTACTTCATAATGCACACACCGAGACTAACAAATATTCAATACTCACAATAAGAACTTTCCCTGGTGACTGGTTATTCCAACTATTTCCAGTGTTACACTCTGTTCGATGTTGGTGTTTTCTATCAGTATCTGATTCAGCCCCAATGCTGAATTCCTGATAGGGTGTAACTCAGATTCGTTTATTCACGCAACCCGCTCAAGCAGCATACAAGTCACAAAGTCGACGTATGAAGTTTTCCACTTTTATTCAGCACACATCAACAACTGCATACAATCGCTCAATCGTCTTTCCACTCTCAAATTTATTTTCCAAATCACTATCAACAACAACACTATCCTATTTTTTGAAACAGCGCGGCACTTAAATAGTCTCTTGATACTCCCGAATAACCTGGATCAATCTCGTTTGACGCAATTTAACCAATCGCTTCTAATTTCGTCATTACTGTCTTACGTCATACATATTTTCTTCTCCTTCCGGAACGTCTTCTTGCTTCGACATGTATCGGGAAATTTCTATCGAGAGTAAACACGCAGATGCAGAAAATTCTACAATATCGACTAACGAAAATTATCAACGTTATACAAAGCCTCCTAACAACACTGCAAACTCAAATCAAAGGTAAATAAACTCCATCATTGAATACTTTGCAAAACGAAACGATTAGATCTATCGTGCGCGCTTCCGACGTACTACCATTCGCGTTTCAACGTAACATAACCCCCCACTCAAGAAGAAATTTACCCAATTTCTTTCAACAACGTTGAAACGTAATGCACAAACAAAGTTCAGAATTAAAACTTATTTCAGTCTGTCTGAACACTATCAATGTTCTCAGCTCCTTCACACAGAGTCACTGTTTCTCATCTTCAAATCTGTCTGGATATTGTCAATGTTCACAGTTTATCTACACAGTCAATGTTCTTTCATCCGCAAGGAAACGACGCCCTCGTCAGTTGCGGTCGTCATCGGCCCAGGGTCAAAGACGATGATCACGTGGGCTTCCCTGGAATCAGTGCGTCCTCCGTTGTCTTTTTCTTCCGTCGGATATCCGACGCAGTCGACGTTGTCAGCTCCCAGAATGCATTCGCTGGGTCTCACGGTCAGGTTGGCTTCTGCGAGACGGTGGAACAGCTCCCTCACGGTCTGCAGATGCTCCTTCCAGGTCTGGGTGTGGACTTCATGTTCGACCAAAGTCGTAGAGCCTGGGACATCATTGAAGTTATGGGGAATCTCGCCCATAAGGTCCTTGAGCTCCAACTTTTGACCTTCCGTCAAGCTCGGTCCTAGCTTAACATCATTGATGCCTTCTTTGCTGTGGAAATCTCCCAGTTCCAACAGTTCCTCGCTGTCAACGCTGTTATCGATCTCAGCTGCTGTGGCTGCGTGCACAGTCTCTGATGGCCTTTCCACGTACAGCTTAAGGAGGTTGGCGTGGTATATCTTGGAATGCGGGCCGACCTTCACCTTATAGTCGTTGATCCCCACCACGGTCTCCACTTCGTACGGGCCTTTCCACTGCATCAGCAACTTATTGTGATCAGTAGGTAGCAGCACCAGCACTTTGTTGCCAGGTTTAAACTTCCTGTTCACAGCCCTACGGTCATAGTAGTGCTTTCCACAGTCCTGGGACTTCTTCAGGTTTTCTCTGGCTATCTCGAGAGTCTGCTCCAGCTTCTCCCGTAGCTCAAACACGTACTGGTAGCTGTTCTTCACCTCTGGGGTCTCTACTTCTTTCGTCCACAGTTCTTTTAGGATATGCATCGGCCCTCGGATGGTTCTTCCGTACAACAGCTCGAACGGAGAAAAGCCGGTGGACTCCTGCGGCACTTCTCTGTAGGCGAAAAGTAAGGCGTTGATATAGCGATGCCATTGTCTGGGCTGCTCGCTGCACAGTTTCTTCAGGGTGGACTTCAGCGTAGCATTGAACTTTTCGACAAGCCCGTTGCACATTGGATGGTATGGTGTCGTAGTCAAATGCCGGATGCTCAGCAGTCTGTTGACCTCCTTCATGCAGTCAGAGACGAACTGCGTCCCGAGGTCTGTCAGAATTTCTTCATGCACTCCAAGTCTGCTGAACATGTCCACCAGCGCCTCTGCCACAGTTTCAGTGTCAATCTTCTTCAGAGGCACTGCTTCTGGGTACCGAGTCGCATAGTCCACTAAAGTCAGTACCCACCGATGACCTTTTTCACTCGGAGGTCTTATTTCGCCGATTAAGTCTAAGGCCACCCTCTTGAAAGGTCGGTCGATCAGAGGCATCCTCTGCATAGGCACTTTCGGGACCCTTCCTCGAGGTATGGTCTTCTGGCAAATGTCACATGATCGGCAGAAACGGCTGACGTCCGCATGAAGTCCTGGCCAGTAGAACGCCGCCTGGATTCTGTCTGACGTCTTCTTGATACCCAGGTGACCTCCCATGATTGAGTCATGTGCTACTTCCATCACCTGGCGCCTTAGGGGTAACGGTACCAATACTTGACGTAGTGGTTTCCCTCCGTTGACCCTCGGGTGCTGGAAGATTCGATACAAGATCTTGGCCTTCACCTCAAAATAGACCGTGCCACTGCCCTTGGTCACGTGGTCTTGGCGGTTCCTATACTTGTTTAAAGTGCTATCAGCTTCCTGGAGCTGGATCAGCTTATCTCTGTCCACGATGGCAGCTTTAGAGTTGTCGGCGACCTTCAGTGGCGTATACGTCTTGTCTCTCTTGGCCTGGGCCCTGGTAGTAACGGCACCGACGATCTCTGGTCGGCAGGGCTGAGCCGGAGTAACCACATTGTCCCGTAGCAGCTCTGTAAGGTCTCCATCGGGAAATGGCAATGGATCCTCCTCCACAACTTCGACGTGTTGAGTTGAGGCAGGACTCCACTCTGGATCGGGGTCGTCGGGTCGCCTCGCGCCGTCGATATTCCCGATCATCAAATCGTACAGCGGCTTCTTCAGGCAAACCGCTTCGACTTCGCCTATGTAGAAAGGGGTGTTGACATGAATCTTCGCAACTGGCGCTCTCACACATTTGCTGTCGGCCATGAGTGTCCATTTTGACTCGCCAGTGAAATGTTCTTTAGCGATTAGGTCTTCTCTGACGATGACCCCACTGCAGCCAGAGTCTCTTAGAACAGTCACTTCATGATTTCCGACGCGTCCCTTGGAAACAGGCATGTTCTGGACGGTCACAGCTGCGCTGGCGACGACAGGGATGGATTTTCCGTTGGCAAGGAGAAGCTGGCCGTCAGTTATGCACTCTTGCACGTCCGCATGAGTAGCTGTGCGCTCGGTCTCACTCGGAAGAATGACGCTCCCGCCGCACACTTGATGGTCAGATCTACTGGTTTGCCTTTGATTGGAGAACCGCCTCTGCCGGTTGCCCGCCGCTGAATTGTCCGTACTGCTCCGCTGTCCGCTACTTTTGTTTTGAGGACAGTTAGCCGCTCTGTGGTCTGTAGCGTTGCAGGTGAAACAGCCTCTTGAATGCCCTTCCCTGGGAGGAGGCGTGGAGTCCGTGTGTCTCTGGCTCGTCTGACTCCCCTGGATCTGGTTCACATGGTTTGCCGTCTTCTGAAAGTGTTTCGTCGCGCTGGGTGGCCCCAACGTTTTCTCATGAGCGATGAGATATCTTTCAGCAGCCTCAGTCACATCTTTAAGCGTCTGCAGCTTTTGTATTTCCAAGTGGATCGCGAGGTCCTTAGGGCAGGCGTTGAGTAATTGTTCCCTCACGATCAGCTCATGGAGACTCTCGTAAGTCTTCCCTTTGCCTGATAACTCCACCCACTTGTGTAGATATGATGACAGGCGCTCCACAAATTGCTTTGGCGTCTCGTCTGACTTAGGCCGGCATTCACGGAAGCGTTTACGGTAGCCCTTCTCTGTAAAGTTGTAGCACTGCAATAGGGCCTCTTTCAAGACGTCGTAGTCTTTAGCGTCATCGTCCGACAATCTGGTGTAGACGTCGAGAGCTTGCCCCGTCAGAAGTGCACTTAGTCGAATCGCCCAGTCTTGAGGTTGCCAGTTAGAGCTTTTGGCAAACCTTTCGAATCTCGCCAAATAACTGTCGATCTGGTCCTTCCCGTCGACAAACGCTGGCAATTTTGGAGCTTTGTTGTCACTGATAACTTGTGGCGCATGCTGCTGTTGCTGGATGCGCGCCAACTCTAGTTGGTGCTGACGCTCAGCTTCTCTTTCTTCACGCTTCCGCTCATCTTCTCTTTCTTCACGCCGTCGCTGCTCTTCTCTTTCTTCACGCCGCTCTTCTCTTTCTTCACGGCGACGTTCTTCTAATTCTCGTTCTTGTATTCTCTCCTGGGATTTGACGTACTCCGTCAGCTGTTTGCCTTTTAGATTCAGCTCAACTCCTTTCTGCCAGAAGTCAGCCATCTTGATGCTTCTGGAAAGTTCTTTTCCTGGAAAGTTCTTTTCTGGAAAGTTCTTGACTGTGCTGTACCTTTCTAGACTGTTCTAGAACAGCACGCTTTCTGCAGTAGCGCTGATGCTTGTCACTAGTCGCCTTCGCTGACGCAGGCCCCGCTGTCCTCGTCGTATGCGACGCTGCACCACGCTGGTGTTGATGTATACGCTCCTGTGCTGAAGTAGACTCGACGTCCGCTCGTCGCTCTCTCTAATATTGGCGATGTAGCTCCGAGACTGTCCCTCGACGTAGTCTTACGGCAGCCACGTAGTCCCGATTTGTTGTTCGCTCACGAAGCAACTCTTCAGCGACTACACGCCCTTGCAGTCAACCCGAATCTGTCGGATGTAGTCCCAGTATGTTGGCCCCTCTCGACGCAACTCGTTGGCGGCTACCCTCGATGACTGCCTCTCGTAACGTTGACTCGCTTGTTGTCGCAGTTGAACCCTTGGCTATGGCGTGAATCGCGGCTTGACCCCCCAAATGTTACACTCTGTTCGATGTTGGTGTTTTCTATCAGTATCTGATTCAGCCCCAATGCTGAATTCCTGATAGGGTGTAACTCAGATTCGTTTATTCACGCAACCCGCTCAAGCAGCATACAAGTCACAAAGTCGACGTATGAAGTTTTCCACTTTTATTCAGCACACATCAACAACTGCATACAATCGCTCAATCGTCTTTCCACTCTCAAATTTATTTTCCAAATCACTATCAACAACAACACTATCCTATTTTTTGAAACAGCGCGGCACTTAAATAGTCTCTTGATACTCCCGAATAACCTGGATCAATCTCGTTTGACGCAATTTAACCAATCGCTTCTAACTTCGTCATTACTGTCTTACGTCATACATATTTTCTTCTCCTTCCGGAACGTCTTCTTGCTTCGACATGTATCGGGAAATTTCTATCGAGAGTAAACACGCAGATCCAGAAAATTCTACAACAATATCGACTAACGAAAATTATCAACGTTATACAAAGCCTCTCCTAACAACACTGCAAACTCAAATCAAAGGTAAATAAACTCCATCATTGAATACTTTGCAAAACGAAACGATTAGATCTATCGTGCGCGCTTCCGACGTACTACCATTCGCGTTTCAACGTAACATCCAGATATACATGTAACGTATATTGATCCAATTCTGGGTACCAATTTTGGTCGCCACACCAATGAACATCAAGACGATGTTACTTGTTGAGATCTCAAAAAAACATCTAAAGTCTAACTGCTGATACCATTATGGATTTTTGAACTGTATGAGAACATCTAATCAGATTCATACATAACACCAACCAACTACACGTGCAAACCGAAAACTAATAACGTTATTTGCAACAGAAGAGTGATTATCCTATCCTATCCTATCCTATCCCATAACTCGGAGGTCGTAGGGGCACCACAGATGATCGTTTAACCAGCGTACTCCATCTTTCCTTGTCCTCAGCAACCCTGGTTGTTCCGCTCGTTGTCAAACCAGTCCATTCTCGAATGTTGTCCTTCCACCTCTTTTTCGGTCTCCCTCTTCTTCTACCTCCTTGCTTTGTGCCTTGCAGGATGGTCTTTGCAAGACCTGATGATCTGGTGACGTGGTCATACTATCGATTGATTAGCTATAAAGTAATTAATCCACATCATAGGCACCCGAAATGAGAAATTAGTACAGGTTCACGACACTCTGGTTGTTATTGCATATTAATTAATATAGCCTTGTCAGGCATGAAGTAGGTTTATTTTAACTATTATCAAGAAACTCCAACACATCGTTGTTGTGATAATGGTATAATAATAATAATTGATTATGTTAATACAAAAAATACTAAATATTAGTTAGTCATTGTTTATAGGGGCCAGCGGACTGCAAAGAGCCGAATCAGGACCACTTTGATGATAATGATGATGATGATAATGAACACTTTATAGTTAGTATTTTTTGTAAATCTTGGTTTTCTTTTTCAGATTCCAAATGCATGTGCTACACAACTGCTTACTGTCAACTCAACACCACAGTCATTATTGGTCAAGTTCTCTTCTGCCTCAGTCACTCCCCACAGTGAAGTCAGTCTCAAAGATCGTGAGTATAGAAGAGAGACAAAGCAGCAACAGGAGACCAGAGAGCAAAAGAATCATGTGTGTGATGTTTGTAATAAAGCTTTCACTTGGGCTAGTTATTTGAAGAAACATAAGCTTATACATACCAGAGAGAAGAATCATGTGTGTGATGTTTGTAATAAAGCTTTCACTCATGCTAGCAATTTGCAGGTACATAAGCTTATACATACAGGAGAGAAGAATCATGTGTGTGATGTTTGTAATAAAGCTTTTACTCGGGCTGACCATTTGAAGGTACATAAGCTTATACATACCAGAGAGAAGAATCATGTGTGTGATGTTTGTAATAAAGCGTTCACTGAGGCTGACAATTTGAATAAACATAAGCTTATACATACAGGAGAGAAGAATCATGTGTGTGATGTTTGTAATAAAGCTTTCACTGAGGCTGGCAGTTTGAAGAAACATAAGCTTATACATACAGGAGAGAAGAATCATGTGTGTGATGTTTGTAATAAAGCTTTTACTCGGGCTGACCATTTGAAGGTACATAAGCTTATACATACCAGAGAGAATAATCATGTGTGTGATGTTTGTAATAAAGCATTCACTGAGGCTGACAATTTGAATATACATAAGCTTATACATACAGGAGATAAGAATCATGTGTGTGATGTATGTAATAAAGCTTTTACTCAGGCTGACCATTTGAAGGTACATAAGCTTATACATACCAGAGAGAATAATCATGTGTGTGATGTTTGTAATAAAGCTTTCACTCAGGCTGGCAGTTTGAAGTTACATAAGCTTTTACATACAGGAGAGAAGAATCATGTGTGCGATGTTTGTAATAAAGCTTTCACTGAGGCTGGCAGTTTGAAGAAACATAAGCTTATACATACAGGAGAGAAGAATCATGTGTGTGATGTTTGTAATAAAGCTTTCACTTTGGCTAACCATTTGAAGGTACATAAGCTTATACATACAGGAGAGAAGAATCATGTGTGTGATGTTTGTAATAAAGCTTTCACTTTGGCTAACTATTTGAAGGTACATAAGCTTATACATACAGGAGAGAAGAATCATGTGTGTGATGTTTGTAATAAAGCTTTCACTTTGACTAACCATTTGAAGGTACATAAGCTTATACATACAGGAGAGAAGAATCATGTGTGTGATGTTTGTAATAAAGCTTTCACTCAGGCTGGCAGTTTGAAGGTACATAAGCTTATACATACAGGTTAGAAGAATAATGTATGTAACGTTTGTTATAATGATATCACTTTGGCTGGCAATTTGAATGTACATAGGTTTATACATGCATGAGAGAAAAGTTATTTGTGTGAGGTTTGTAATAAAGCTTTTATTTCGGTTAGCAATTTGAAGAAGCACAAGTTGACACATTCTGGACACAAAAATTCATGTGTTTGACATTTGTAAGAAAATCTTTTCTTTCAGCTTGCCAGTTGAAGAGACATACACTTAAATGTTGTTTTTGTGTACAAGCGGTGTAATACAGCACTTTGTCGTTGTGTACAGGCTGTTTAATGCAGCACTGTGTAGTTGTGTACAGGCTGTGTAATGCAGCCCTTTGTTGTTGCGTACAGGCTATGTAATTGTATGCTTCTAACAGCTAAAACAATACTATGTAAACAAGGCTTAAAGATGTTTATAAAAATTTAAAATTGAACACTGTGCTGTTGTTTTGTTTAAATTAAAATGTTACAGGTGAGACTTTGCTTGGTCGATTGTTTGTGGTTGGTGTTTCACTGGCACTGTCACCTGCCCAGCAAATAATAATAATAATAATAATTAACATTTATATAGCGCCCTTTCTAATGAAAGCTCAGAGCGCTTTACATTCACATAAGACACTTCTTCTAAGAACTAAAATGATTAAACAATAACAATATAAAAACATGGTAAACAAAACATACAGAATGTAATTACATAATATAAACACGCACGCACACACACACTCACACACACACCCACACCCACACCCACACCCACGCCAAGTTCAACACGAATTTAAATTGTGATGTCAGCAAAGGAACGTTTGAACAGATGGGTCTTGAGGCCAGAACGAAAGGCAGCAGATGTTTGGGAAGAATGGAGAGACATGGGGAGTTCCAGACGGTGGGAGCAGAAATTGAAAATGAGCGTTTGCCAAAGGACTTGTTCACTCGTGGAATGGAGAGATTTTGGGCAGAAGAAGATCGAAGGGTTCTAGAGGGTATGTAGGGGTTACACACTAACTTTCATCCAACCATCAAATATAAACTCACAAAATGGAAGTGAGAGTTTGTGTCTGTTTTATTCAATCTTTGCTGTCTGTCGTCCGACTGACTCTCCTCTTGTGCTGATGTTCAGTCTGACATTCAGTACCCAACCACCCAATGACTCCCACACATAGTTTGCATGTGCTGTCGCTCGATTCCACTTTCTCACACAGCTGTATAAACAGTCATGCATTCAGCAAACAAGCAACCAAAGCCTCAAATACAATATTGAACATTAACATACATGTAAAACGCATCAAGAACGACTCAAGTCCTATCCTATCCCATAACTCGAAGGACGTTGGGATACCACAGATGATCGTTTAACCAGCACACTCCATCTTTCTCTGTTCTCAGCAACCCTCATGACTTCATTCAGTGTCAAACCAGCCCATTCTCGGATGTTGTCCTCCCACCTCTTTTTTTTGTCTCCCTCTTCTGCCTCCTTGCACCTTGCTTTGCAGGATGGTTTTTGCAAGACCTGATGATTTGGTGACGTGGCCATACCATCGGAGTTTCCTTTCTTCACTGTGAGCATGTCATCATGCTGTCCAATGGCTTGCGTGATGGTCTGTCGGACTTCGTTGTTGGTGATGTGCTGGGTATAGGAAATGCCCAGAAGTCTTCTGTAGCACCTCATCTCCATGCTTTGTATTCTTCGTGGTAGATCTGCTGTGAGAGTCCATGTTTCGCAAGGGTATAGGAAGATGGAGATGACAATTAAGGGAGCGCAGCAGCCTTACCTTGGAATGCAGACTGATGGTCCTGTCTTTCCAAATGGGCTTCAACCCTATCAGAGCAGCAGTTGTTTGTTCGATCCTGAAGAGGACTTCCTGTCGGGACCCATTGGTTGATACAATGGCTCCTAAATATTTGAAGCTATGCAAGTATTAAACCTAAATTGCAATACTAAATGCAATAAATATTAATGCAAATGTATTTTTTAATCCTTCGGATGAGAATATAAACCCACGTCTAGTCTGTATGCACGCATTCTATCGCGTGGAATTATGGACGTTTCGGCGGCGGAACGATTCGGTGTCACACCCTGGACGTTTCGGCAGTGGACGGTTCGGCGGCGGGACGGTTCGGCGCTAGTCTGGACTATTCGGCGGTGCCGTCTATAGGCTTATTTATAAATAAGTGTTATCACTGTTTTAAGTTCCAATGGTTACGCAATTAATTCTTATTGATGTCGGCTAAACTGTGGCAAGATATTGATTATCTGCCTTTGTCCCGTATGTGCGGAGTGTCCGTTTCTACTGCAGAAAATATTTTCATAAGCTGGGTAAATTTTGGCCTTTTGTATTTAATAATAGAGAACGTTGGTCGAGATTTTTGTAAATATAAAAGTTATAACGTGTACTATAAATGATACACAGTAATACACATATTGTAGCCTACATGGCTAGTCGTTTCGGCGGCGCTGTATTTTATACATTGCTATATAGCTGGGCGTTTCGGCGGTACTATATTTTATACATTGCTGGAAGGCGGGATGTTTCGGCGGTACTATATTTTATACATGTTCACATGTCTGGACGTTTCGGCGGTACGCTATTTTATACATTGCTAGATGACTGGATGTTTCGGCGGTATACTATATTTTATACATTGTCACATGTCTGGACGTTTCGGCGGTACTATATTTTATACATTGTCACATGTCTGGACGTTTCGGCGGTGCCGTTATTTATACATGGCTAGGAGCATAGGTCAAATTTCCGAAGTCAAAGATGCCTCGAGCTGACCTTTTTTTTCTTCTGTTTGTCGATGCTCTAGAGTTTGATAAATCTCTCCTGCATTACTACATAGACCAGGAATACCTTTCTCTCTGATTACTATACTGACAGGGTCCGTAGGTGCCTTAAAAGTCAGTATAAGTTTGTAGTTTTGGCTTTCCAGAAATAAGGCCTTAAAAGTGCTTACTTTTCACTTCTAAGTCCTTATACAATTTGGCAGGTCCTTAGAAAAATAATAAAGTGCTTATTAGTTTTTATTTATTTAGTATTTGTAACTAAAAGAAATAAAAACATTAAAAAAATCTAGATCATTGATCATTCATAATGATGTCATATGCGTGACCTTTCACAATTAATTATTCATTTATTCAACCTTGGACTGATGTCACAACCCCCTCCTTTCCATGTTTCCCGCTAGTACCTAATTTCTGCAAATCTCGCGATATTTCTCACATACGAGACTTTACGTCGGCCATAGATCTACAAAAAATGCCAGGGAAGTGTTCTTTTCAAGATAATTGGATTCGCCATAAAGACTATAAAGACTGGATTCTTGCCGATCCAAAGGATCGTAGACAAGCGAAATGTCGGCTTTGTGTTTCGAAGATCAACTTAGCTGCTATGGGAGAAGCCGCCCTAAAGGCACACATGAAAAGTGCAAAACCTAAGAAAAATGTAAAAGAAAATGTGGGAGCCATTGGCGTTGATCAATTTTATTCATCAGAGACTCAGAGTATCTCAAGCGCCGAACCTAAACCAGGGCCTTCAATTTTCAATTTTCAGAGGCGCTAGTACAATCTATAAAGTCTGATTCAAAAACAGGTTATGTGCTGCTCTTTGACGAGTCCCTTAACAAGAACATTAAGCAGATGGATGTGTGGATTCGGTTCTGGGAACAAAATACAGTGCAAACACGATATCTTACCAGTTGTTTTCTTGGGCATGCAACTGCTTCAAACTTAGATAAAGAACTGTCATCTGTGTTAACATATTTTAACCTTGAGAAGCCAGGTCTTCTTCAGTTAGACATGGATGGCCCCAACGTCAATTGGAGTGTTCACAAAATGATTAACGATGACCTAAAGTTGAACCATGATGGACTGGCCTTACTTTCTGTAGGTAGTTGTGGTCTACACACCATTCATAATGCATTTAAGTGTAGATGCGAAGCCTCTGGTTGGGACATTGAGAACATCCTTACATCTGCATTTAAGCTGTTTGATGCTTCCCCTCGACGTGAAGATTACCTCAAAGTATCTGGGTCCAATGAGCATCCTTTGAAGTTCTGTCGGCATCGTTGGCTTGAAAACATTGCACCTGCACGGTGAGTGAGAAATCTGCTACCTGCTCTTGAAATCTGTGTGAAAGCAGCTTTAGAGAAAAAGATAACGCTTCCAACTTGCTACAGTTTTTCCATTTTGAAAAAGGCACTCGATACACCACTGACAACCTTTCATAACTTTCTCTAAAGGCAAGACGCACTATGATTGACCACATTCGAAATGTTAGTGGAGTAACAAATGTCGCCATCGATGCCCAGCTACTAGCTGCTGCTGGAAATGCTTGGGGAAGGTACGAACAGTTCCTGAAAGCTCAGCGAGAGGAGAAGGTTCAGGATCAAAAAACAAGTCAAACGTGCTTTAATAACTGAAGAAATTGACACACTCAAGAAAAAGAGAAAGAAGGAAGAAGATGATGCCCGACACTTAACAATTGAAGCAGACAGCCTTTGCTTAGATGCATAACAGAAGAGTAGCCTGATACTTCTAGCCCGTGCCAACATGCTTAGATTGACATCCAAAGAAAAATTATGTACAGTCGCTCGGCTTGGTGGACAGATTGAAATGAAAGAGAAAGAACTGAAGCTGTTGTAATTCTGCTTATAATTGAAACATTCCTTTTGGGTGTCTCAAGTCTTTCCCATGTCAGTTTTATTAAAATGAAGTTTATTGCTGTTAAAGACATTGATGTAGACCCATGATGGCAACTTTTTACCAGTGTTATTAATAGCTGAGTTGGTGCGAGTGCATTCTGTCTATTTAAACAGTATGTAATAAATAGTTGCTCTCGTTAAATACTATTTCAATACATATTATTTATTGTGACCTTCATAATATATTGTTCACTAATTATAGCTACAAAAATATATTATTACCCGTCCTTAATATTTGTTACGAGGTCCTTAAAAGGTCCTTAAAAGGTGCTTACTTTCTGATAATCATTGTTCCTGGGGACCCAGGACTGAAAAGCTACGGAAACTGTGACGCTATATTTCAAAGTTTAGGGCCTGCGGTGAATTGTTTGACTTATTTACGCACTGAAAGTGTTTTATGCATTTCGCAACGCAATCAATTCTTATTGATGTTGGCTAAACTGTGGCAAGATATTGATTATCTGCCTTTGTCCCGTGAGTGTCCGTTTCTACTGCAGAAAATATTTTCATAATCTGGGTCAATTTTTGCTCACGACAATGGGAGGGGGGGTGGGGGAGGGAGCTGAAGCTATTTTAAATGGTACAGAGATACCAGTAGAAAAACATTCCAATCCAAGTGCACAGAGGGCCACATTTAGCACGTACAAGAACAAAAACATTGTTAAAACGTTAGTAGGATGCACACCAGGATTTATTTCCTATGTTTCTATGTTACACACGTATGGAGGTTCAACATCCGATCGACAGATCGTGGAAAGATCTGATCTGCCACAAAAGTGCGAACCCAGGGACTATATTGGCTGATAAGGGATGTACTGTCCAAGATCTGTTTGCCGCAAGATATTGTTGAAGAATGTGACCTGTACCGGGGTTATGCAAATGTTCCTGTTTCTGTGGAATAAAGATAGACTCGACTGTGAGAGTGTGTACTATTAGCTGATAAGACATGTTTATGTGCCTGCAAAACTAATCACAACATAGACATCAAACACATGCATACTCAAACAAGTAGGCAACAAAAACAATGGTTAATGGTGTTTAGAGCCTGCAACATTTATTTTTGTCAACTCTTATTGAAAAATGATATTTTTCAAACATATAATTAACACAGTTAATTATTTTGCCAAATGGCATGCACAAGTACAGCAAATATTACTTGATGAAGGAAGATAATAATGAATCTGTTTAACGTTAGAAATTCTTTCAACCATATTGGAACGCATAAACACATCCATAACTTATACAAACTAACAGTGTCACGTCACCCGAGTGGGTTCCGTGAACGATCAGCTCAAACAGCGAGTGAAGGAATCGAACTAAAAAAAAAAAGAAGCAACACAAATGCCAGATGAACATTCACACTCTTTTATTCAACAATCTAACGCAACAACCACAGGATAATGGGAAAACTAGACCACCCTCAACCCCTCTCCGGACACACAACCCAACAATTAACAACAATTACCTCCCTTGTCTAATCTGAAACTCCTAGAACTTGTACATAAAATGCCCGTACAACAATATGTAACAATAACAACAAGCAACAATAAGCAAATAAAGCTGCAAATAAATACGATCACAAGCTGAGGATTAAAGTCAGCAAAACTTGGAAAAATCGATTATATTAAATTAACTGGTTTTATTTATCAATGTTCACTGTTTGTAGCTCTCTTGTCTTGGCGACACGGTGTTTGGATCGGTGTTTATACTGATGTTAAGATAAGATAAGACAACTTTATTATCCTTTACAAGAAATTACATTGTGGTGTACTATTGCAATCAACAAGGAATAAACATCACAATAATAATATCAACAGCAATGTTAAAGACAATGGGGATTAAACTGTCACACATTATTATAATTACACTTATTCATGCTAACATTAAACGACAGCAAATGTTAAATGAAATTATTTTGGACAAATACAAACACACACTCACACACACACACACACACACACACACACCCACATCTTTGTCTTTTGGTCGTTCTGCTGACGCGAAGTTTTTTCCACCGTTGTGGCGACTCTTTCATTTTTGATGTTAGAAGTACAGAAAACTACAATCTTACTTATTTTCCTTTGCTGAAGCATATTTTGTGGTGTAATATTCGATAGCTCAAAAAAAAAAAGCAAAATTAAACTTTACATGCACTCTAGTGACCACACGTGTAAAACTTTCTGGTGACCACATACAAACTTTTTACATTCGAACACATGACATCGATATTTCTGAAGACATTCACTTTCCCGCCAAAATTGTCACGACTTTACACACCACTAATTGTGGTGACCACATGTGTTAAATTTCTGCCGACATTCGCGTTCCCGCCAAAATTGTCACTTTACACACAACTAATTGTGGTGACCACATGTGTTAAATTTCTGCTGACCATCCAACCATTTACTACCTTCAAACAGAACAAAAGCCAGCATTGCAAACATGTACAGTGTTGCAAAGTGAAGAGTTTATTATTATTATTATTATTATTATTATTATTATTATTATTATTATTATTATTATTATTATTATTATTATTATTATTAGGCTAGGTAGCTTATTATTATTATTATTATTATTATTATTATTATTATTATTATTATTATTATTATGACTCACCCCTGATTCCCTTCAAAAAAGATCTGCCGAAACAACCCTAGTGGTAACACTGAAGGCAGTCCACCAGCCGGTCAGTTTACAATAAAGACATCCCACGCAGGGGACGCCGAGGCTAAGCTCTAATTTATCGAACCCCATTTACAAAAACAAAATAGAAGATAAACATCATAATAAGATATCAACAAAACATACATACAAACTGCCTACATTGCTAAATAATAATATCATAGGAAGTCCTGTGGGTTCGGGCATTAAATAGAATAGACCCAACGTTTCCCGGCGTGTTGTAAGAGGCGACTAACAGGGGTGATGTTAGCACGGCATCACTGGGCGAAAGTCTTCTACACAGAAGTCACCGGTCAGGGCGGAGGAACCTCACGTTACTACAGGTTCAACGACCACGTGCTCAGGGCCAAGGCGAGCCACACTGTATTCGTGGATTTCGGCTGTTGCCAACAGCCTGGAGAGGATTGGGCACCGCCAGGTCTTTTTTTTTTGCCCAAGACACACTACGTGATGAACTATCCTCTAATTCCATACCGGATCGGTCGTCGCCCGGGTCAGCAAGGACCGCGCCTTCCGTTGGCCACCAGGACGGAGGTGATAAGTATACTACTAATGGACAATTTAGCAAGATTCGCACGAGAAACAATTAACATCGTCATAGGAACCTGGAATGTTACATTACATTACATTATTATTGCTTTAGGTCCAGCGGACTCTTCCGAGCCAAATCAGGACCGGACAACCCCTCATCCGCATAAAAGATCTGCTGAAACAACCCTAGTGGAAAAACTGAAAGCTCTCCACCAGCCAGTCACTTTACAATAAAGACATCCCACGCAGGGGACGCTGAGGCGGTACTCTAATTTATCGAACCCCCGTTTACAAAAACAAAATAGAATACAAACATCCTATCCTATCCTATCCTATCCTGTCCCGTAACCCAGAGGTCGTAGGGGCACCACGGATGATCGTTTAACCAGCATACTCCATCTTTCTCTGTCCTCAGCAGCCCTGATGGATTCGCTCAGTGTCAAACCAGTCCATTCTCGAATATTGTCCTCCCACATCTTTTTCGGTCTCCCTCTTCTTCTACCTCCTTGCACTGTGCCTTGCAGAATAGTCTTTGCAAGGCCTGATGATCTGGTGACGTGGCCATACCATCGGAGTTTCCGTTTCTTCACCACTGTGAGCAGGTCATCGTGTTGTCCAATGGCTTGTGTGATGGTCTGTCGGACGTCGTCGTTGGTGATGTGTTGGGTATAGGAAATGCCCAGAAGTCTTCTGTAGCACCTCATCTCCATGCTTTGTATTCTTTGTTGGAGATCTGCTGTGAGGGTCCATGCTTCGCAAGCATATAGGAAGATGGAGATGACAAGGGAGCGCAGCAGTCTTACTTTGGAATGTAGACTGATAGTCCTGTCTTTCCAAATGGGCTTCAACCTTGTCAGGGCAGCAGTTGTTTGTGCGATCCTGGAGAGGACTTCCTGTCGGGACCCATTGTCTGATACAATGGCTCCTAAATATTTGAAGCTATGCACTGTGTTAATGGGATTGGCCTTGGACTTTGATGTCAGTGTTGATGCCATTGGTGTTGTTGGTCATCATTTTGGGCTTCTCTGCACTTATTTCCATTCCATAAGCTCTGGAGGTGGTGCCAAGCCTCTGTACCAGCTTATCAAGTTCATGTTCCTCTCCAGCCAATCCATCAATGTCATCCGCAAAACGAAGATTGGAGATTGCTCTACCCCCTATGCTGACTGTGCCTTCATGATCTGCAAGAGCATCTGCCATGATGCGCTCTAAGAAGTGTTGAAGAGTGTTGGCATCCTTGACGCACACCGATTGTTGTTCTGAACCAGTTCCCGATGGCGCTGTTGTGGAGGACTGCACTGGTAGCCTTGTCATACAGGCTTTTGATGACTTCAATAATTTTAGGGCTGATGTTGTGCACTTTCATTGTTGCCCATAGAGCTGCATGCTAGACTCGGTCAAACGCCTTTTTGAAGTCTATGAACACATGATATAGATGTTGTTGGTGCTGTAGGTATTTCTCACAGATTATTCTGAGGTTGAAAATCTGTTCAGTGGTACTTCGCCCTGCCCTGAATCCTGCTTGTTCTTCAGCTATGATTTGTTCAGCTTGGGGTTTCAACCTGTTGAGTATTATTTTCAGGAGGACCTTGCTGGGATGGCTGAGGCTGATGGTGCGGCAATTTTCACACTCCTTAAGGTTACCTCTTTTGGGAAGAGTGATGACAAGGGACTGGGTCCATGGTATAGGCCACTCGCCACTCTGCCACATCTTGTTACAGATAATGGTGAGGGCATCAATCATCGCTTCTCCTCCTGCTTGTAGCAGTTCCGCGGGTATGTTGTCCACTCCCTCTGACTTCCCTTTCTTTAGCGATTTTTAGTTTGTGTATGAGGTCTGTTGGATCAGCTTGGGAATATTGGACGCTTTCTGCCAGGTGGTCGCTATGGCTTCCTATGATGTTATTATTTAGCAATGTAGACATTTTATATGTATGTGTTTTGTTGATATTTTATAATGATGTTTGTATTGCACACAACATGCGCACCACAACTGGGGAGACACATGTGGACCCCACTGCAACAACGAGACAAATGACAGGGGTCTGAGACTGTTGGAGTTTGCCAGATACAACAATCTGATACTGGCAAACACGCTTGGTCTCCACAAAAACTCCAGACGATGGACATGGCACAGTCCCGGCGGGGACCATCACAACCAAATAGACTACATCATGGTCAAGAAACGCTTCAGATCAAGCATCAACATTGGCAGGACACGTACTTTTCCAGGAGCAGACATCGGAAGTGACCACGATCGCGTGATGATGTCTTTTTGGCTCCACTTGAAGAGAGTAAATACAGCAAAGTGCACTAGACTGAAGTTCGACCTGGACAAACTGCAAGACCCGGAGGTGGCAGAATTATTTCAGGCCACAATTGGAGGAAAATTTGCACCACTGCTCATTTTGGGGGCTGGTGAAGTAGATGTCAACACCATGACCACCACCTTCAACTCGGCTGTGACAGATGTCGCCACTGAGTGTTACACTCGGTTTGATGTTGGTGTTTTCTATCAGTATTTGATTCAGCCCCAATGCTGAATTCCTGATAAGGTGTAACTCAGATTCGTGTATCCACGCAGCCTGCTCACTCAGCATACAAGACACGGAGTCGACGTATGAAGTTGTCCACTTTTATTCAGCACACATCAACAACTGCATACAATCACTCAATCGCCTTTCCACTCTCAAATTTACTTTCCAACTTCACTATCAACAACTTTCACTATCCACAGACAGGGCATCCATTTTATAATTTTTTTTCTCATTCGAGATGACGACAGGTCGTTCTAGAAATGACGCATTACAACCAACCAATCAGAATTAAAGATCGTCATCACTGACTTACGTCATACATCTCTCTTCCTGTCAAAAGAATGTTCTCCATTATCTACGTCCATCAAGAAACTTTGATCGATAGTAAACAAACGGATCCAGAAAATTCTCCAACAATATGGACTAACGAAAATTATCAACGTTATACAAAACCTCTCCTATCAACAATGCAAACTCAAATCAAAGGTAAATAAACTCCATTATTGAATACTTTGCAAAACGAAACGATTAGATCTATCGTGCGCGTTTTAGACATACTTTCGTTCGTTTCAACGTAACATAACCCCCCACTCAAGAAGAAATTTACCTAATTTCTTTCAACAACGTTGAAACGTAATGCAGAAGCAAAGTACAGAATTAAAACTTATCTCAGACTTTCTGAATACAGTCAATGCGCTCAGTCTATCCACACAGAGTCAATATCTGGATATTGTCAATGTTCACAGTTCATTCACACAGAGTCAAAGTTTCTCATTTGCAAGTCTTTCTGGATACTGTCAATATTCACCACACAGTCAATATTCTTTCATCCGCCAGGAAACGACGCCCTCGTCTGTCACGGTTGTCATCGGCCCAGGGTCAAAGACAGTGATCTCATGGTCTTTCCTGGAGTCAGTGCATCCTCCGTTGTCTCCTTCTTCCGTCGGAGGTCCGACGAAGTCGACGTTGTCAGCTCCCAGAATGCATTTGCTGGGTCTCACGGTCAGGTTGGCTTCTGCGGGACGGTGGAACAGCTCCCTCAAGGTCTGCAGATGCTCCTTCCAGGTCTGGGTGTGGACTTCATGTTCGACCAAAGTCGTAGAGCCTGGGACATCATTGAAGTTAAGGGGAAACTTGCCCATAAGGTCCTTGAGCTCCATCTTTTGACCTTCCGTCAAGCGTGGTCCTAGCTTAACATCATTGATGCCTTCTTGGCTGTGGAAGTCTCCCAGTTCCAACAGTTCCTCGCTGTCAAAGCTGTTGTCGATCTCAGCTGCTGTTGCTGCATGCACGGTCTGTGATGGCCTTTCCACGTACAGCTTAAGGAGGTTGGCGTGGTATATCTTGGAATGCTTACCGACCTTCACCTTGTAGTCGTTGATCCCCACCAGGGTCTCCACTTCGTACGGGCCTTTCCACTGCATCAGCAACTTATTATGATCAGTAGGTAGCAGCACCAGCACTTTGTTGCCAGGTTTAAACTTCCTGTTCACAGCCCTACGATCATAATAGTGCTTTCCACAATCTTGGGACTTTTTCAGGTTTTCTCTGGCTATCTCGAGAGTCTGCTCAAGCTTCTCCCGTAGCTCAAACACGTACTGGTAGCTGTTCTTCACCTCTGGGGTCTCTACTTCTTTCGTCCACAGTTCTTTTAGGATGTGCATCGGCCCTCGGATGGTTCTTCCGTACAGCAGCTCGAACGGAGAGAAGCCGGTGGACTCCTGCGGTACTTCTCTGTAGGCAAAAAGTAAGGCGTTGATGTAGCGATGCCATTGTCTGGGCTGCTCGCTGCACAGTTTCTTCAGGGTGGACTTCAGCCGGATGCTCAGCAGTCTGTTGACCTCCTTCATGCAGTCAGAGACGAACTGCGTCCCGAGGTCTGTCAGAATTTCTTCAGGCACTCCAAGTCTACTGAACATGTCCACCAGTGCCTCTGCTACAGTTTCAGTGTCAATCTTCTTCAGTGGCACTGCTTCTGGGTACCGAGTCGCATAGTCTACTAAAGTCAGTACCCATCGATGACCTTCTTCACTCGGAGGTCTTATTTCGCCGATTAAGTCTAAGGCCACCCTCTTGAAAGGTCGGTCGATCAGAGGCATCCTCTGCATAGGCACTTTCGGTACCCTTCCTCGAGGTATGGTCTTCTGGCAAATGTCACATGATCGGCAGAAACGGCTGACGTCCGCATGAAGTCCTGGCCAGTAGAACACCGCCTGGATTCTATCCGACGTCTTCTTGATACCCAGGTGACCTCCCATGATTGAGTCATGCGCTACTTCCATCACCTGGCGCCTTAGCGGTAACGGTACCAATACTTGACGTAGTGGTTTCCCTCCGTTGACCCTCGGGTGCTGGAAGATTCGATACAGGATCTTGGCCTTCACCTCAAAATAGACCATACCACTGCCTTTGGTCACGTGGTCTTGGCGGTTCCTGTACTTGTTTAAGGTGCTATCAGCTTCCTGGAGCTGGATCAGCTTATCTCTGTCCACGATGGCAGCTTTAGAGTTGTCGGCGACTTTCAGTGGCGTAGACGTCTTGTCTCTCTTGGCCTGGGCCCTGGTAGTAACAGCACCGACGATCTCTGGTCGGCAGGGCTGAGCCGGAGTAGCCACATTATCCCGTAGCAGCTCTGTAAGGTCTCCATCGGGAAATGGCAATGGATCCTCCTCCACAACTTCGACGCGTTGGGTTGAGGCAGGACTCCACTCTGGATCGGGGTAGTCGGGTCGTCTCGCGCCGTCGATGTTCCCGATCATCAAATCATACAGCGGCTTCTTCAGGCAAACCGCTTCGACTTCGCCTATGTAGAAAGGTGTGCTGACTTGAATTTTTGCAACTGGCGCTCTCACACATTTGCTGTCGGCCATAAGTGTCCATTTTGAATCGCCAGTGAACTGTTCTTTAGCGATTAGGTTTTATCTGACGATGACCCCACTGCAGCCAGAGTCTCTTAGAACAGTCACTTCATGATTTCCGACGCGTCCCTTGGAAATTGGCATGTTCTGGACGGTCACAGCTGCGCTGGCGACGACGGGGATGGATTTTCCGTTGGCAAGGAGAAGTTGGCCATCGGTCATGCACTCTTGCACGTCCGCAGGAGTAGTTGTGCGCTTGGTCTCACTCGGAAGATTGACGCTCACGCCGCACACTTGATGGTCAGATCTACTGTTTTGCCGTTGATTGGAGAAACGTCTCTGTCGGTTGCCCACCGCTGCATTGTCCGTACTGCCCCGCTGTCCGCTACTTTTGTTTTGAGGACAGTTAGCTGCTATGTGGTCTGTAGCGTTGCAGGTGAAACAGCCTCTTGAATGCCCTTCCCTGGGAGGAGGCGTGGATTCCGTCTGTTTCTGGCTCGTCTGGCTCTGGTTCACATGGTTTCCAGTCTTCTGAAAATGTTTCGTCGCGCTGGGTGGCCCCAGCGTCTTCTCATAAGCGATGAGATATCTTTCAGCAGCTTCAGCAACGTCTTTTAGCGTCTGCAACTTTTGCATTTCCAAGTGGATCGCGAGGTCCTTAGGGCAGGCGTTGAGTAATTGCTCCCTTACGATCAGATCAGGGAGACTCTCGTAAGTCTTACCTTTGCCTGATAACTCCACCCACTTGTGTAGATATGACGACAGGCGCTCCACAAACTGCTTTGGCGTCTCGTCTGACTTAGGCCGGCATTCACGGAAGCGTTTACGGTAGCCCTTCTCTGTAAAGTTGTAGCACTGCAATAGGGCCTCTTTCAAGACGTCGTAGTCTTTAGCGTCATCGTCCGACAATCTGGTGTAGACGTCGAGTGCTTGCCCCGTCAGAAGTGCACTTAGTCGAATCGCCCAGTCTTGAGGTTGCCAGTTAGAGCTTTTGGCAAACCTTTCAAATCTCGCCAAATAACTGTCGATCTGGTCCTTCCCGTCGACAAACGCTGGCAATTTTGGAGCTTTGTTGTCACTGATAACGTGTGGCGCATGCTGCTGTTGCTGGATGCGCGCCAACTCTAGTTGGAACTGCCGATCAGCTTCTCTTTCCTCACGCCTGCGCTCATCTTCTCTTTCTTTACGCTGCTCTTCTCTTTCTTGCCGCTGCTGTTCAATTTCCAGACGCTTCAATTCTAATTCTCGTTCTTCGCGCCGTCGCTGTTCTTCTCTTTCTTCACGCAATATTCTCTCCTGGCATTTGACGTACTCCGTCAGCTTTTTGCCTTTTAGATTTAGTTCAACCCCTTTCTGCCAGAAGTCAGCCATCTTGATGCTTTTCTGGAAAGTTCTTGACTGGAGAGTTCTTTTTCTGGAAAGTTCTTGACTGGAAGGTTCTTTTTCTAGAAAGTTCTTGACTGTGCTGTACCTTTCTAGACTGTTCTAGAACAGCACGCTTTCTGCAGTAGCGCTGATGCTTGCCACTAGTCGCCTTCGCTGACGCAGGCCCCGCTGTCCTCGTCGTATGCGACGCTGCACCACGCTGGTGTTGATGTATACGCTCCTGTGCTGAAGTAGACGCGACGTCCGCTCGTCGCTCTCTCTAACACTGGCGATGTAGCTCCGAGACTGTCCCTCGACGTAGTCTTACGGCAGCCACGTAGTCCCGATCTGTTGTTCGCTCACGAAGCAACTCTTCAGCGACTACACGCCCTTGCAGTCAACCCGAACCTATCGGTGATGTAGTCCCAGTATGTTGGCCCCTCTCGACGCAACTTGTTGGCGGCTACCCTTGATGACTGCCTCTCGTAACGTTGACTCGCTTGTTGTAGCAGTTGAACCCTTGGCTATGGCGTGAATCGCGGCTTGACCCCCAAAATGTTACACTCGGTTTGATGTTGGTGTTTTCTATCAGTATTTGATTCAGCCCCAATGCTGAATTCCTGATAAAGTGTAACTCAGATTCGTGTATCCACGCAGCCTGCTCACTCAGCATACAAGACACGGAGTCGACGTATGAAGTTGTCCACTTTTATTCAGCACACATCAACAACTGCATACAATCACTCAATCGCCTTTCCACTCTCAAATTTACTTTCCAACTTCACTATCAACAACTTTCACTATCCACAGACAGGGCATCCATTTTATAATTTTTTTTCTCATTCGAGATGACGACAGGTCGTTCTAGAAATGACGCATTACAACCAACCAATCAGAATTAAAGATCGTCATCACTGACTTACGTCATACATCTCTCTTCCTGTCAAAAGAATGTTCTCCATTATCTACGTCCATCAAGAAACTTCGATCGATAGTAAACAAACGGATCCAGAAAATTCTCCAACAATATCGACTAACGAAAATTATCAACGTTATACAAAACCTCTCCTAACAACAATGCAAACTCAAATCAAAGGTAAATAAACTCCATTATTGAATACTTTGCAAAACGAAACGATTAGATCTATCGTGCGCGTTTTAGACATACTTTCGTTCGTTTCAACGTAACACTGAGATCCTTGGCAAGCACCAACCAAAGAAGAAGCCGTGGATCACACCTGAACTTTTGGATCTGTGTGATAAACGAAGAGAGATGAAACAGAAAAAGAACACCACACAGGGAGCTGATGCCTACCGTAAAATCAACAATGAAATCCGAAAAGGCATGCGCACAGCCAAGGAGAACTGGATAGAAGATCAATACCAGGAAATAGAGAATAGTCTGAACAAGAACAACAGCAAGAAGGCCTACCAGACTGTGAAGCGGCTGACAAGTGTTAAACAGCCCAAAGTCTCCACGATCCAAACCAAGTCTGGCATATGCCTTACAGAAGAGTGTGTGTGCGCATGCGCTGGAAGGAAGACGTGTTTTTCGAGTGCTCTAAGAAGCAACGCCAATTTAATGTGGATTAAACTAATTTATTGAAAGTGACATTCTTTAAAAAGTTAATTTACAGTTAGAATAAGGTTTCTGTGACATTATTATTACTTTGATTTTGTATAGATTGTGTTAGCGAAGCCGATATATGGCCAAATAGTTAGAGCATAGAGCGCGCACGGTGAACTCACTACGACGCTAGTCACTAGCGTTCGACTGCCGTTATTTCATAACAGTAGGCCTAAAGCACTAAACATACGATTCTGATTCGATTTTCTATAATTTAAATCGCCATTATGGCGAATGCTAGATTTACACTTGGATTACTGTGTTTCATTTTGTGTGTGTGCCACTTCTTCACACAACGATCTACATACTCGATCTTTGACCACACATTACCTGGACTACTCGTGAAAGGGAACATTAGGAAGGCAATTAAACTGCCCATCGGAATCTACTCGTCGCAACGACAGGTCAGTACACTTGCACTACTATCGATCTTGCTGGCTGGAGACATTCATAGCAACCCGGGCCCACGCCAGAAGAGCTACTACCCATGTGGCTTGTGTGACAGAGACGTGAAATGTGCTGACTGTATTGCTTGTGATGATTGCTCCATCTGGTACCACAGGTCATGTGTCGAACTCTCGTCTAGTGATTTCAGAGCACTACAGAGACAAAGCGTGCAATGTATTTGTCCAAAATGCGACAGTATAAACTGTGATAGCTTCACCTTCAGGAGCTTTTCTTTATCAGAAAACTACTATGCCCCCCTCCAAAACACGGACTGTAGCATAACTTCCTTCAACCATACCCACCGCTTCAGCCCCCTGAGAACTAGCAGCCCCAAACCTAACCAGCACAGCTCAAACTCTCACCATTCTAATTCTTACCAGAGCACCACCGGTAACCCATCCTATAAATCACCAGGCCAAGGAAACAACTACCACAGTTCCACATGTTTCAGCCATCCTAGTCCACCAGGACAAAACCCATCCAACACCTACAAGTCGCATCACGCAGAATGCTACCACACTGCCAATGATTCCAGCCACAACCCCAACATATCAAAGAAAAAGAACCTTCGCATCATGACCGTAAACTGCCGCAGCATAGAGAAAAAGAAAGCCGAATTTGCTGCCATTGTCAACTATGTAAAACCAGATATCATTTGTGGCACAGAATCATGGTTGAAACCAGACATCAAGCAGAGAGAGATATTCCCAGATGGCTTTGTTTATTATAGGAAAGACCGCTGTAGCCTAGCTGGAGGTGTCTTCATTTTAGTAAACCAAAATCTCATCTCATCAATACAGCCGGACTTAGACTCTGCATGCGAAATACTCTGGGCAAAAATACACCTCCAACAAAACAAAGACCTAACGATAGGCTGTTTTTACATGGCTCACCGAAACCAGACAGACCTGAATGAGCTAGATAAGTCACTACGAAAAATAAATAATAGAGGACAAAAACAGATTATTCTTACCGGCGACTTCAACTGCCCTAATGTAGAGTGGAACAATGGTACAGTTGCCCCTGGAGCGCCAGATCGGGTGATCCAGGAGTCACTAGTCGACATCACCTCATCAGCACACCTCGCACAAGTCCATGATGAGCCAACAAGAGAACACAACATACTAGACCTAGTTTTTACCAGCAATCCCTCCCTCACCAAGAGCTCCAAGTCAATCCCAGGCATTAGTGATCATAACATTGTGGTTACAGACTTTGACCTCTACCCTAACCGCATCAAAGAGAAGCCCCGCAAGCGATACAACTATTCTAAAGCAGACTGGAACCACCTGAACTCTGAAATCCTGCAATTATCAGACAACATCATGACAATGAGAAAGGAAGGAACTCCCGTTGAAGACATGTGGACACATTTCAAACTTAACTTCATAGCAGCAGCTGAACGCTTCATACCTACCAGCCTTCGACGAATCAACTTTACATTACCCTGGGTCAACTACAAACTTAGGAGACTGTTAAAGCATAAAAAGAGACTATACAACCAAGCCAAGAAGACCGGCAACTGGACCAACTTTAGATTCCATCAGAAGGAATGCAGGAGGAAAATGAGGCAAGCAGAATGGCGCCACATCAACACCATCATTGAGGACGGGCTAAGAGACAACAACTGCAAACCCTTTTGGCGCTACGTCAAGACAAGGCGACAAGACAACACAGGAGTTGCCCCGCTCTTCAATGAAGGATCTCTCCATAGTGATAGTTCTTCCAAGGCAAAGATATTGCTCCAACAATTCCAGTCGGTCTTTACAAAAAGAGAGGACACACCATTGCCAGAGATGAAGGGCACCCCCTTCCCCGCTGTAGATAAACTAACGGTTACTACAGAATGCGTCATTAAACTACTCAAAGACTTGAACCCCAACAAAGCTACAGGACCAGACAACATCCCCAATCAAATTCTCAAAAACTGCGCCGAAACTGTTGCCCCAGGATTAGCAGCCATCTACAACACCTCACTAGAGACTGGTCAGCTCCCCGCAGACTGGCTAACAGCGAACGTCTCCTCAATATTCAAGAAAGGCGATAGAAACAAAGCAGAAAATTACAGACCAGTATCTTTAACATCCGTTGCATGTAAGCTATTGGAACACATCATCTGTCGACATCTACATACCCACTTCGAAAAACACACCATCCTCACCAGTAGAAACCACGGATTCAGAACAGGCCACTCTTGCGAAACCCAACTACTCACTACTATGCAAGACATTCTCTCCTCACATGACAAAGGCCATCAGACCGACATCATCATCCTGGATTTCAGCAAGGCATTTGACACTGTGCCACACAACAAATTACTACACAAGCTGGATCATTACGGCATACGAGGCACCATCCACACCTGGCTCACAAACTTCCTGACCAAGCGCCATATGAGAGTGGTCCTGGATGGAGAGGCATCAGAGGAAGTAGCTGTCGAATCCGGAGTCCCCCAAGGCACAGTGATGGGTCCTTTACTCTTCCTCTGCCACATAAACGACCTGCCGGACACAGTAAAATCAACAGTGCGACTCTTCGCAGACGACTGCCTACTCTACAGAGAGATCCGCTCCTTCCAGGATCACATCACACTCCAATCAGACCTCAAAGAACTAGAGAGATGGGCCAAGCAGTGGGGAATGCGATTTAATGCGCAGAAGTGCTACGTTCTCTCCACCAGACACAAGTCACAACACTTCTATAGCCTTGGAAACACTATACTCCAACAGACTGATACTACCCCCTACCTAGGCGTCCAAATCTCTGCGGACCTGAAATGGGCTAACCACATCACAAGCGCCTGCAAGAAAGCTGGATCCACACTGGGCTTCCTACGCCGAAATCTCCGGAACTGTCCACAAGAGTGCCGACGCCTAGCCTACATCGCACTTGTTAGATCCACTCTCGAGTATGCCGCAGTGGTGTGGGATCCTTACCTCCAACAAGACATCGACAAGCTGGAACGCATCCAACGCCAGGCTGCACGGTTCATTATGAGAGACTACAGATCCCGGGACCCAGGATGCATTGGCAGGATGCTTCACGAGCTCCACCTCCCACTACTTGCAGAACGGCGCCAACAACTCAGGCTGACCATGCTCTACAAGATAACCAGAGGACTAGTTCCTGCTCTCCCTCCCAACACCTTCCTTACTGCTGCCAAGAACAAACGGAAAATCCGCCCCACCACCTTTAAAGGATATGACACACAGAACATCATAGAGAGGCAGATAAACAACAACAACACATGCTTTATTTTACCACCCTCATCATCAGATCTCTACAGAAACTCCTTCTTCGTAAAAACAGTAGTGGAATGGAATAGCCTTCCCGATGACATCATCAACCTGTCCTCACCTAGCTCCTTCTCCTCTGCAATCGGGAGGTACAGGGATGCTGACAAGATCTTATAGAGTCAACATAATAGAACAGTGATTTTAAACTTTTAATTGTACATGCATATCACCAGGCTTCCACAAGAGGAGCCCTTTTAAGAATATAATTAAATAAAATCATAACTAAAATAGGCAATATGAATGAGTATGAAGCATAAATTTTTTTTCTTTTTTTAAATCATTAGCGCGCACACACCACCACCACGTTAATAGCCATCTATGGCTCCTGTGGTGTTTTCTGCCAACAACATCATCGGCAGTATCCAGATCCAGATCCAGAAGAACAAGAAGACTTGGACAGATGGACAGAGTACTGCTCTGACCTTTACAACTACACACCAAATGGAGACCCATCAGTTCTAGCATGTCCTGAGAACAGAGTAGAAGAAGAAATCCTCCTAATTCCCCGAGAAGAAGTTGAGGCAGCAGCGCAATCGCTAAAGAGAGGGAAGTCAGCGGTAGTGGACAACATACCCGCGGAACTGCTTCATGCAGGAGGAGAAGGGATAATTGATGCCCTCACCATTATCTGTAACAAGATCTGGCAGAGTGGGGAGTGGCCAACACCATGGACCCAGTCCATTGTCATCACTCTTCCCAAGGTAACGTTCAGGAGTGTGAAATTACCGCACCATCAGCCTCATCAGCAATTCCAGCAAGGTCCTCCTGAAAATAATACTCAACAGGTTGAAACCCCAAGCTGAACAAATCATAGCTGAAGAACAAGCAGGATTCAGGGTAGGGCGAAGTACCACTGAACAGATTTTAACCATAGCTTGCGTCCGACGACAGTCACAGCTGGTGGCGCCAGGGACCAAAGTTGTTGAGCGGAAGACCATGGTGGATTCCTACCGAAAGTCGACGATTGGTAAAGGCGTGAAGGGTCGCTGGCAGCAGGTTCACGATCACGCTCGGTGCCCTCAGACTCCTGGTTGAAGTTTTCAGAGGCCTGGTTACGATCAAGCTCTGCGGAGAACGTCAACGCCATTTCTTTCTCTTCCATCTCCTGCTTCTTCTCTGCCATGTTCATGGATCGGGGTTGAAGGAGGAAATTGGAAATTCAGGATTAGGTGGGAATAAGCTTCAACAGGGCAGTGGGATAGCATTGGACAACGGAGGGTAATCAGTTGGGCGAATGGGTATTGACGATGAAGTCCGGGTCAGCAGTGCGTCGTCCTTCGCAGCGTCAATCGAGTTGATCACAAAGGTCAAAGTCAACTCACAGTTTGATGATGCGACTGTCTTCCCCCTGCTGATAAGCGTCGTCTCGATGCGATGAGTCAGTCGCTGCCAAAACTTGCCAAGGTCTTCTGTAGGTGGACATCAACGTTGGGCGCCATTGTAAACTGGGTGTGTGGGTGTGGTGGTATAAAGAGATGTCATTCACACACACAAGTGGGTTACATATGTCCACGAAGATCAGGCGTTTGGTGTAAGTTCAGGCAAGGAATTTATTGCTTCTAAGGGATGAGATAGGACAAGAGACGACCCTGAAAACAAATAATGGGTCTCATAAATATAGGTATCTATAATCTTTAAATGTTTATAAAAGTAGTAATCAAAATAGTATTCATAATTGTAAACAATATATAATAACTATAAATATACATGCTATTTATATAATGTGGTAATCAAAACATCCGGTAGGTCACTTCCGGGGTCACTTCCGGTGACTCAAAATTAGAGCTCACAATTATAAGTTATAATATGCAAAATGTACCAACAAGAAAATTAAATGGGCTAAACGTTGGAAGGTTATAATAAATAAATGACTTAATGAATAAACTCGACGTTTTACTACATGATGAAAATACATCATCATTATCATCATCATCATCATCATCATCATCATCATCATCATCATCATCATCATCATCATCATCATCAACGATAATAAATTATCGATAATATATCAAACGTGATCAATCTTATACAAAAAGAATTAATACATTATATTTTAGAGTAATGATGACTTATGAAAATCCTTTTCTTCAAATCACTACATATTTCCGAAAATGTATTTCGAAGCAAGTCGAGTTCACCAAAAGATACTACAGAAATATATTTACAAACGTGATATAAATATAAAACCAGAAAACAAATGCAAAGTTCACAATCAATGCAATATTCAAAAACAAGAAAATATTCAACGTACCGATTCAGTGTGAAACAGGTCCAAGAATATAACACAAACTTGAACTTGAAAAAGTAACAATAAATAACTTCAAAACTATCACATCCTATGATAGCTGACCACAAGCTGACCAAACTGACTGGCTGACTGACTGAGACGCTGCGAGCGCTAAGGCTACGAAAAGACTGACAACTTCCTCTCTGATTATTATTATTATTATTATTATTATTATTATTATTATTATTATTATTATTATTATTATTATTATTATTATTATTATTATAGAGTCAGCACGTTGACCTACACATTGATACACAATACACTTTATAGGGCCAGCACGTTGACCTAGCCCCCACGGGCTCGTCTCCGCGTGCCGGGGGTGGACCCCAGCCTCTCTCTGGCTGGGTGACAAAGTTGCCTACCCCTTTTTCTACTCGTTTGTCTTGTTTCTGTCTTATTGGTCCTTTCACCTATATTCTTTTCACCCATAAATTCTCCCACTAAACTGTGCAGTTTTGACATCCTCTCTTCTGCCTTACCGGACTTTTCCTGTCTTCTTTTTCCCCACCATTCTTTCTTTTTCTACCCTCCTTTTTATCTGTGGCCTTCTCTTGGCCCCCTGCGTTTGCCGGGCAGGGCAACCTGTGTCGGGGGAGAATGGGATCCTGGAGGTTGAGGTCACTGCAACACCTCTTTGGCCCGGACTTCTCCTAGACCGGAGGTTGGCGTGGCCCGCGTCAGTCAAGCGGCTGGTCGTGTATTGCCCTAGCACTGCTAGAAGGCCGCGGCACTTGGGTCAAACTTGAACAAGACCGTAGTTGCAATGCGGGATTGTCTAGGTGTATATCCCCCCTGTAGCCCTGGTGCGCTCCCTTGCTGGATTTTCCGCTTGGACGCATCCCCTGGCTGGACTCCGTGGTGGGTGGGGAGCAGGGGGGATGAATTACTAACCTAAACAACATGGCATCAAGAAAAAACAAAAAAGCGACTGCATGATGACAGACCGGACACGGACACGGACAGTGACATGGATACGAGACAAAAAGCTTGTGCATCTGGGGTGGATGGGGCCTGGCCTCGTTTTTTGGTTGTGGAGGGGGGGGGGGGGGGGGGATCCGGCTATGCCATTGAGCAAGCTGTCCCTATTCGCCATCCATAAAGGTTTCCAATCTGTTTGCACAATCGGTTTCAAAGATGTTAAAAAACTGAGATCTGGGGCCTATCTGGTGGAGTGCTCAACCAAAAGAGCATCGGACTGTCTGTTGAAGAGGAATTTGACCGTCTTTGTTGACAGGCAAATCAAAGTTACTGTGCATGGACGGTTGAATTCCTCCAAGGGAGTCATCCGATGCCAGGACTTGACTGACATGTCCGAACTAGAAATCTGTGACGAGCTCTCCAGCCAGGGGGTCACAGCTGTACAGATGGTATTTGTCACCAAAGGACCCAAGCGTATCCCCACCAACACACTTTTTGTGACTTTTACCATGGCCAAGTTGCCTGAATCACTCAAGGTGGGACACCTTAGGGTGAAGGTGACACCTTTCAAACCATCACCGTTGGGATGCTACTGTTGCCAAAGGTTTGGTCACGGTAGCAAAACATGTAAAAACAAAGAAATATACCGAGTGTGCGCTAAAGACAAACATGAAAATGAATGCAAAGATCCGATTTGCTGCGTGAATTGCGCCGGGCATCATTCTGCCAGCTCCAAAGATTGACCTCAGTGGCAGTTGGATCTGGAGATCCAAAAGGTGCGGGCCATTGAGAGTTGCTCCTTCGGGGACGCGAGGAGAAAAGTTACGGAAAGTAGGTCGGTTGTTCGAGAGAGGTCCTTTGCGTCTGTGGCGAATTCCACATCTCATGTGGAACCTAGCGCACACACGGCAGTGGACATCACTTTGAATAAAATGACGCAGATTTTGGAAACATTGTGCAAGCGGATGGATACTCTGGAAAAAATGCTCACGTTTGCTCAAAAGGGGGGTTCTCCAGCACCATCGGATACACTGGAGAACGTGCCGACGGGCACGTCCAAAACCGTCACTCTCAACACGCAGACGGCCGTGTCTAAAGCCGTCACACCTGCCGCGAGGGAGGCTATGCCTCAGGCCGCCGCACCATCAACGGCAGGTTTCAGCGACCGGGTAGTCGCAGAGGCGGCAAAGATTTTAGTGGCTCAACAGAGGAGCGTCAGAGGAGGAGAGGGAAAGGCTGGAAAGGGTGAAAGGGAGAAAGAAGATCTAAAATCCGGTGCTGGGGAGAAGGTAAGGAGGTCGGCTGGCAGTTTGGGTTCCGGGGCTTTGACGGAAAATCAAAGGTCTGGACCCCTTTCTTCCAAGCACCATCAACCTCTCGAAACGGAGAACCGTTTCGGGGAGTTGATGGACCATGAGAAGATGGATGGGGGTCAGAAAACTAAAGAGATGTAATTGTACTCTCAGAGATGGAAATATTTAGTTTTATTTTACTTCATTTTTATGGCTATTTAACAATGGAATATACGAGGGATAAGAGCAAATTATGAGGAGCTATGCTGTCTGCTGACAGAGCATCGACCTGAAGTGTTGGCCATTCAGGAAACTCTCTTATCAGAGAAACAATTTATAGATATTACTGGTTATTCGTCTCTAGATTGTATATCTTCTAGAGGCGTTTCACTGTTTATTCATAGAAACGTCCCATTTAACCCAATGTCACTTAATACAAGTTTACCAGCAGTTGCAGAGTATCTCTTTTTAAATCCCTCACAGTTTGTTCTATATATTTGACCCCATCAATAAATGTAAATAAAAATGACCTTGAGAATTTGATCCAACAGCTACCTACCCCGTTTTTGTTGTTGGGAGACTTTAATGGACGCTCTCCCCTGTGGGGTAGCGATCGTACCGATTCTCAGGGGAAAATAATTGAAGACATTTTAGACTCATTGAATCTGGTAACTTTGAACGAGGGTGCTCCAACTTTTTCCTGTTCGAGAACTGCTTCTTTATCCCACATTGATATATCGATCTGTGATCCCTCCTTATTTTTGGATTTTAAATGGACAGGTTTAGAAGATCTTCATGGCAGTGATCATTTCACGGTTTTATTAAAACATGATTCGGACAACCTTGAGCAAACTCATGGCAGGTGGAAATTGAAACAAGCTAACTGGAGTCTGTTTTCCAACCTGTCTGAGGTTCAGTTACGTGCTAAAAACAGGAATTTTCGAATGCCATAGATCCAATACAGCTCTACATTGACATAGTTATAAACAGTGCCAAGGAGTCCATTCCGCAAACTTCATCAAAACCTCATACACTTCAAAAACTCTGGTTTGATGATGAATGTAAAAAAAAACTTCAGCAAGCCCATAAAAAAGCTGTAAGAATGATGTATCTGCACCCAAGCTCTGAAAATAAACAGAACCACCAACGTTTGCGAGCGCAATGACGACAGCTCTTCAAACGTAAGAGAAGATAAGTACAACTTATGTTAATCTGATGAATAAAATTTGATACAACAGAATCGTGGAGAGGTTTCTGCTTCACGTTAAATTCGAAAGCGAAGCTGTCGAAGGTTTGGAAAGTGGTCCACAAACTCAAAAATAAAAGTAACAAACAGGTGAGCCCATGCCTTACTGTGCAGGGGGACGTAATCGGAGATAAAAATCTAGTAGCTGATCTTTTGGCTTCTTCTTTTGCTGCAAATTCTTCCTCTGAAAACTACTCTGTGTCTTTTCAAACTATTAAAACAGGTAAAGAAAAACAACGGTTAAATTTTACCTCTGATAATTCTGAAGACTACAACATTTTGTTCTCATTAGTCGAGCTTGACGATGCCTTTAACAAAATTGCAGATTCAGCAGTTGGACCGGATGATGTGCATTATCAATTCCTCAGAAATTTAACAAGGTACTCACGGTCTCAACTGCTGGACATCTTCAATCAGATTTGGATGACCGGCACCTTTCCTCCCTCTTGGAGAAAGGCCATTATTGTACCCATTCCTAAACCTGGCAAAGACCATACTATTCCAACAAACTATAGACCAATAGCCTTAACGTCCTGCTTATGCAAGACGCTGGAAAGAATGGTTTATTCCCGTTTACTGTGGTATCTCGAAACAAATAACATATTATCCAACACTCAGTGTGGCTTTCGAAGTGGTCGAAGAACTGTTGATCACCTGGTGCGACTGGAAACTTTTATCCGTAACGCGTTCGTCCAGGGTAAACATGTCGTTGCCATCATGTTTGATTTGGAAAAAGCCTATGATACCACATGGAAACATGGCACTCTTTCAGATTTACAAGAAATGGGTTTGAAGGGACATTTACCTGTTTATATCCAATTTTCTACCGGACAGAATTTTTCAGGTTAAGGTTGGGGGATCTTTATCAGATACGAGGGAACAGGAAATGGGAGTGCCTCAGGGTAGCATCTGGTCTCCCTTGCTGTTTAATATTAAAATAAATAATATTGTTCGTTCCGTTAAACGGGGAATTGACAATTCTTTGTTTGTTGATGATTTTGCATTAGTAGCCAAAGGTAAAACCTTGGCATCTGCAGAACGTAAGCTACAGTTATGTGTCAATGCCGTTGAAGACTGGGTTTTACAAAATGGTTTCAAATTTTCTGAAGCAAAAACCGAATGTATTAACTTTTCCAAGCACCGTCGACTTATTCACGATCCTAATATTACCCTCAATAAAACTCCAATAAAGACAGTCCGACAAGTTAAATGTTTGGGTGTTATTTTTGATCAAAGGTTATCCTTCCTTCCTCATCTGAAAGATTTGAAAACTAAATGTCAACAGGCCTGCAATTTGCTCAAGGTTATCAGTGGTACAGACTGGGGAGCTGACAAGAAAACTTTACTGCTGTTTGCTGCTGTTATATCGTTCTTTAATTAGATCCAAGTTAGACTATGGTTGCATTGTTTATGGTTCTGCTCGAAAGTCTTAGAATGTTAGATCCAGTTGCTCATCAGGCACTACGCATTGCTTTGGGTGCGTTTCGCACCTCCCCTTGTGAAAGCCTTTACGTGGAAGCTAACGAACGTCCGCTGGAGCTGAGACGTACAAAATTGTCACTGAATTACTATTTACAATTAAAAACTGATCCCATGAACCCCGCTTATGACTGTGTTTTCAATCCAGATTTTGTTCAGAAATTTGAGGCCAAACCTAACACAATTCCTCCGTTTGGCATCAGAATGCAGGCTCATTTGGAAAAAGCAGGCAACGATGTTGCTTCCATCAACGATGATGAGCTTCGGACTGAAACTCCTCCATGGAAGTTATGGTCCCCAAACATTAATTGGCAATTGTCCGCTTTCCTCAAAAACAACCGTCTATAACCAAGGTTATTTACAACAGTGTGCTTTATCCCCAGGATATGAAAAATCTTATCATAGGAAAAACTTTTTACAGACGGGTCAAAGAAAGGAGACTTAGTTGCTGCTGCGTCAGTCTCTTGGAGACACTTAGACCAGCCTTTGCAACAGCGTTTACCTGATTTTTGTTCTGTTTATACAGCTGAGCTCAAGGCAATTCATCTCGCTCTGAAACAAGTTTATCAATCCAAACGAACCTCGTTTTTAATCAGGTCTGATTCACTGTTAGCACTTCAGGCTCTTTCCACGAGAAAGATATCACACTCTTTTCTGGCTGAGATCCATGACCTCGATCCACACACAACTTACTTCTGAGGGTAAAAAAATAGTTTTTAGGTGGGTACCTGGTTATATGGGCATCCGCGGCAACATTGCAGTGGACAAAGCGGCTAAAGAAGCTCTGCATCTAGATTTCCCTTAAGGGATTTTCCAGTTTGTTCCATACTCTGATCTGCGTTGTATGACTGGATCTTATTGTAAACGGCTGTGGCAAACTGACTGGTCTAACCCTATCAACAACAAATTATTTCAAATTCTTCCCGATTTGTCAGCTTCTTTGCCTAACTTTGCATCCACTCGCAGAGAAGAAACAGTTTTGTCTCGCCATCATATTGGGCATACTTATGTCACCCACAGTTTCCTGTTAAAAAGAGAAGAACCACCATGGTGCTTTGCATTATTATAAACCCTTTTCCGTTCGCCATTTCATGTCTGAATGTGCTGACCAGCTTGATAAAAGAGAAAATTATTTTGGTTCAATACCTTTCAAAGAGATTTTTACAGTATGCAACGGTCAACACCTGTTTCAATTTTTACATGATGTTGGTTTGTTTTATCGCATATAAATCATGTCGTCTTGTTTTGTGTTGGTTAGATTTCATTGGTGCGACTGAATTTAGTGATTTGATTACAGAAAGAGAACATATTTTTAATACATCAGTTTTAAATAAGAATTTTCAAGAGGTTGCATTTCAAAGTTTGAGTATTTAAGAGTAACAGACCTGTTTTTTTAAGATTTGAATCATTTCATAACATTTTAAGATAACGTCTCTATGGTCCTGATTTGGCTCGGAAGAGTCCGCTGGACCTAAGCAATAATCATGTAATGTAATGTAATGTAACGTTGACCTACACATTGATACACAATACACCTTATAGTGTCGGGGGTGTCGGATAGTGCAGTGGTTGGAGCACTCGCTACTGTGTCGAAAGTTAAGCACCGTCCGGTGCGGTTAGCACTTGGATGGGTGACCGCTAAGGCGTGAAGCGACAAATAACAACGCCCCCAGTTGACTCAACTGTGATTGAGTACCTACTCTCTTGAGGGTGGGGAAGGTAAAGCAGCGAGGGAGAGAGTTGGGCATCACCCTCATTACGCTGGCCCAAGATAAGTGTGATCTCCAACATCACGCTCCCCTACGGCCACAAGGCTATGGGACTACCTTTACCTTTTTTTTTTTTACACCTTATAGAGTCAGCACGTTGACCTACACATGAATACACAATACACCTTATAGGGTCAGCACATTGACCTACACATGAATACACAATACACCTTATAGGGTCAGCACGTTGACCTACACATTGATACACAATACACCTTATAGGGTCAGCATGTTGACCTACACATTGATACACAATACACCTTATAGGGTCAGCATGTTGACTTACACATTGATACACAATACACCTTATAGGGTCAGCACATTGACCTACACATTGATACACAATACACCTTATAGGGTCAGCACATTGACAAACACGTTGACCTACACATTGATACACAATACACCTTATAGGGTCAGGACATTGACAAACACATTGATACACATCTCTCTCTCCTTGAACAAAACAAAAAATATACATTCTATCATATTAACGACAAAATTTGTTTAGCAAATTATTAGAAAATGTATTCAGCGTAAGACCCATACTCAAGAATTTTGGAAAGCTATAATTAATAATAGCGACGATGTCTTTGTGACCAACAGGCAGACTGTTACACTCTGTTTGATGATGGTGTTTTCTATCAGTATCTGATTCAGCCCCGATGCTTGAATTCCTGATAGTTGTGTAACTCAGATTCGTTTATTCACACAGCCCGTCCAAACAGCATACAAGTCACAAAGTCGACGTATGAAGTTTTCCACTTTTATTCAGCACACATCAACAACTGCATACAATTCTCAACTGAACTCAACAACTTTCACAGCAACTCTCCGAATCACTATCAACAACTTTACTCTCTCTATCAACAATCTCGGCACACGATTAAATAACCTCTCTCTTTTCCGGAAAGATTTCGAATACCGTAGAAATGACGTACTGCCACCAATCGAACTAAAGATCGTCATCACTGACTTACGTCATACTTCTCTCTTCCTGCCAAAAGAATGTTCTCCATTATCTACGACCATCAAGAAACTTCGATCGATAGTAAACAAACAGATCCAGAAGATTCTACAACAATATCGACCAACAAAAATTATCAACGTTATACAAAACCACTCCTAACAACAATGCAAACTCAAATCAAAGGTAAATAAACTCTATTATTGAATACTTTGCAAATCGAAACGATTAGATCTATCGTACACGCTTCCGACATACTTTCGTACGCGTTTCAACGTAACATAACCCCCCACTCAAGAAGAAATTTACCCAATTTCTTTCAACAACGTTGAAACGTAATGCACAAACAAAGTCCACAATTGAAACTAATTTAAGACTTTCTGAATACTGTAATTGCGCTCAGCTTATCTACACAGAGTCAATGGTTTTCATCTTCAAATCTGCCTGGATAATGTCAATGTTCACAGTTCATTCACACGGAGTCAAAGTTTCTCATCTGCAAGTCTTTCTGGATACTGTCAATGTTCACAGATCATTTACCCAGTCAACGTTTTTCATTTTCAAGTCTGTCATTACCAATATTCTTAGTTCGTCCACACAGTCAATGTTCTTTCGTTCGCAAGGAATCGACGCCCTCGTCAGTTGCGGTCGTCATCGGCCCAGGGTCAAAGACGATGATCACGTGGGCTTCCCTGGAATCATTGCGTCCTCCGTTGTCTTTTTCTTCCGTCGGATGTCCGACGCAGTCGACGTTGTCAGCTCCCAGAATGCATTCGCTGGGTCTCACGGTCAGGTTGGCTTCTGCGGGACGGTGGAACAGCTCCCTCATGGTCTGCAGATGCTCCTTCCAGGTCTGGGTGTGGACTTCATGTTCGACCAAAGTCGTAGGGCCTGGGACATCATTGAAGTTAGGGGGAACCTCGCCCATAAGGTCCTCGAGCTCCAACGTTTGACCTTCCGTCAAGCTCGGTCCTAGCTTAACATCATCGATGCCTTCTTTGCTGTGGAAGTCTCCAAGTTCCAACAGTTCCTCGCTATCAAAGCTGTTGTCGATCTCAGCTGCTGTTGCCACATGCACAGTCTCTGATGGCCTTTCCACGTACAGCTTAAGGAGGTTGGCGTGGTATATCTTGGAATGCTGGCCGACCTTCACCTTATAGTCGTTGATCCCCACCACGGTCTCCACTTCGTACGGGCCTTTCCACTGCATCAGCAACTTATTATGATCGGTAGGTAGCAGCACCAGCACTTTGTTGCCAAGTTTAAACTTCCTGTTCACAGCCCTACGATCATAGTAGTGCTTTCCACAGTCCTGGGACTTCTTCAGGTTTTCTCTGGCTATCTCGAGAGTCTGCTCCAGCTTCTCTCGTAGCTCAAACACGTACTGGTAACTGTTCTTCACCTCCGGGGTGTCTACTTCTTTCGTCCATAGTTCTTTCAGGATGTGCATCGGCCCTCGGATGGTTCTTCCGTACAGCAGTTCGAACGGAGAGAAGCCGGTGGACTCCTGCGGTACTTCTCTGTAGGCGAAAAGTAGGGCGTTGATGTAGCGATGCCATTGTCTGGGCTGCTCGCTGCACAGTTTCTTCAGGGTGGACTTCAGCGTAGCATTGAACTTTTCGACAAGCCCGTTGCACATTGGATGGTAGGGTGTCGTAGTTAAATGCCGGATGCTCAGCAATCTGTTGATCTCCTTCATGCAGTCAGAGACGAACTGCGTCCCGAGGTCTGTCAGAATTTCTTCAGGCACTCCAAGTCTACTGAACATGTCCACTAGTGCCTCTGCTACAGTTTCAGTGTCAATCTTCTTCAGCGGCACTGCTTCTGGGTACCGAGTCGCATAGTCCACTAAAGTCAGTACCCACCGATGACCTTCTTCACTCGGAGGTCTTATTTCGCCTATTAAGTCTAAGGCCACCCTCTTGAAAGGTCGGTCGATCAGAGGCATCCTCTGCATAGGCACTTTCGGGACCCTTCCTCGAGGTATGGTCTTCTGGCAAATGTCACATGATCGGCAGAAACGGCTGACGTCCGCATGAAGTCCTGGCCAGTAGAACACCGCCTGGATTCTGTCCGACGTCTTCTTGATACCTAGGTGACCTCCCATAATTGAGTCATGCGCTACTTCCATCACCTGGCGCCTTAAGGGTAATGGTACCAGTACTTGACGTAGTGGTTTACCTCCGTTGACCCTCGGGTGCTGGAAGATTCTATACAGGATCTTGGCCTTCACCTCAAAATAGACCGTACCACTGCCTTTGGTCACGTGGTCTTGGCGGTTCCTATACTTGTTTAAAGTACTATCAGCTTCCTGGAGCTGGATCAGCTTATCTCTGTCCACGATGGCAGCTTTGGAGTTGTCGGCGACCTTCAGTGGCGTAGTCGTCTTGTCTCTCTTGGCTTGGGCCCTGGTGGTGACAGCACCGACGATCTCTGGTCGGCAGGGCTGAGCCGGAGTAACCACAATGTCCCGTAGCAGCTCTGTAAGGTCTCCATCGGGAAATGGCAATGGATCCTCCTCCACAACTTCGACGTGTTGAGTTGAGGCAGGACTCCACTCTGGATCGGGGTCGTCGGGTCGTCTCGCGCCGTCGATATTCCCGATCATCAAATCGTACAGCGGCTTCTTCAGGCAAACCGCTTCGACTTCGCCTATGTAGAAAGGGGTGTTGACATGAATCTTCGCAACTGGCGCTTTCAAACATTTGCTGTCGGCCATAAGTGTCCATTTTGAATCGCCAGTGAACTGTTCTTTAGCGATTAGGTCTTCTCTGACGATGACCCCACTGCAGCCAGAGTCTCTTAAGACAGTCACTTCATGATTTCCGACGCGTCCCTTCGAAACTGGCATGTTCTGGACGGTCACAGCTGCGCTGGCGACGACGGGGATGGATTTTCCGTTGGCAAGGAGAAGTTGGCCATCGGTCATGCACTCTTGCACGTCGGCAGGAGTAGCTGTGCGCTTGGTCTCACTCGGAAGAATGACGCTCCCGCCACACACCTGATGGTCAGATCTACTGGTTTGCCGTTGATTGGAGAACCGCCTCTGCCGGTTGCCCGCCGCTGCGTTGTCCGTACTGCTTTGCTGTCCGCTATTTCTGCTTTGATGGCAGTTGGCAGCTCTGTGGTCTGTAGCATTGCAGATAAAACATCCTCTCGAGTGCCCTTCCCTGGAAGGTGGCGTGGAGTCAGTGTGTCTCTGGCTCGTCTGGCTCCCCTGGATCTGGTTCCCATGGCTTGCAGTCTTCTGAAAATGTTTCGTCGCGCTGGGTGGCCCCAGGGTTTTCCCATGAGCGATAAGATATCTTTCAGCAGCCTCAGTCACATCTTTAAGCGTCTGCAGCTTTTGTTCTTCTAAGTGGGTCGCTAGGTCCTTGTGACAGGCATTGAGAAATTGTTCCTTCACGATCAGGTCATGGAGACTGTCGTAAGACTTCGTTTCGCCTGATAACTCCACCCACTTGTGTAGATATGACGACAGGCGCTCCACAAACTGCTTTGGCGTCTCGTCTGACTTAGGCCGGCATTCACGGAAGCGTTTACGGTAGCCCTTCTCTGTAAAGTTGTAGCACTGCAATAGGGCCTCTTTCAAGACGTCGTAGTTTTTGGCGTCATCGTTCGACAGTCTGGTGTAAACTTCGAGAGCTTGCCCCGTCAGAAGTGCACTCAGTCGAATTGCCCAGTCTTGAGGTTGCCAGTTAGAGCTTTCAGCGAACCTTTCGAATCTCGCCAGATAACTGTCAATCTGGTCCTTCCCGTCGACGAAAGCTGGCAATTTTGGAGCCGTATGGTCGTTGGTGACTTGTGGCGCATGCTGATTGTTTTGGATACGCACCATTTCTAGCTGGAACTCAAGACGCTTCAGCTCGAATTCTCTGTCTTTTTCTTGCCGCTGCTGTTCAATTTCTAGACGCTTCTGTTCTAATTCTCTTTCTTCACGGCGACGCTGCTCTTCTAATTCTCGTTCTTCACGGCGACGCTGCTCTTCCTTTTCTAGACGCTTCTCTTCTAATTCTCTTTCTCTTTCTTCGCGCCATATTCTCTCTTGAGACTTGACGTACTCCGTCAGCTGTTTGCCTTTTAGATTTAGTTCAACCCCTCTCTGCCAGAAGTCAGCCATCTTGATGCTTCTGGAAAGTTCTTTTCAAGAAAGTTCTTTTCTAGAAAGTTCTTTTTCTGGAAAGTTCTTCTTCTAGAAAGTTCTTGACTGTAGAGTTCTTTTTTTCTGGAAAGTTCTTGACTGTGCTGTACCTTTCTAGACTGTTCTAGAACAGCACGCTTTCTGCAGTAGCGCTGATGCTTGTCACTAGTCGCCTTCGTTGACGCAGGCCCCGCTGTCCTCGTCGTATGCGACGCTGCACCACGCTGGTGTTGATGTACACGCTCCTGTGCTGAAGTAGACGCGACGTCCGCTCGACGCTCGCTGTAACACTGGCGATGTAGCTCCGAGACTGTCCCTCGACGTAGTCCTGCGGCAGCCACGTAGTCCCGCTCTGTTGTTCGCTCACGAAGCAACTCTTCGGCGACTACACGCCCTTGCAGTCAACCCGAATCTATCGGATGTAGTCCCAGTATGTTGGCCCCTCTCGACGCAACTCGTTGGCGGCTACCCTCGATGACTGCCTCTCGTAACGTTGACTCGCTTGTTGTAGCGGTTGAACCCTTGGCTATGGCGTGAATCGCGGCTTGACCCCCAAAATGTTACACTCTGTTTGATGATGGTGTTTTCTATCAGTATCTGATTCAGCCCCGATGCTTGAATTCCTGATAGTTGTGTAACTCAGATTCGTTTATTCACACAGCCCGTCCAAACAGCATACAAGTCACAAAGTCGACGTATGAAGTTTTCCACTTTTATTCAGCACACATCAACAACTGCATACAATTCTCAACTGAACTCAACAACTTTCACAGCAACTCTCCGAATCACTATCAACAACTTTACTCTCTCTATCAACAATCTCGGCACACGATTAAATAACCTCTCTCTTTTCCGGAAAGATTTCGAATACCGTAGAAATGACGTACTGCCACCAATCGAACTAAAGATCGTCATCACTGACTTACGTCATACTTCTCTCTTCCTGCCAAAAGAATGTTCTCCATTATCTACGACCATCAAGAAACTTCGATCGATAGTAAACAAACAGATCCAGAAGATTCTACAACAATATCGACCAACAAAAATTATCAACGTTATACAAAACCACTCCTAACAACAATGCAAACTCAAATCAAAGGTAAATAAACTCTATTATTGAATACTTTGCAAATCGAAACGATTAGATCTATCGTACACGCTTCCGACATACTTTCGTACGCGTTTCAACGTAACACAGACACAGGGCGGGGAAAGGAAGAACCCAGCACTGGAGTGTCGTGGGCCAAGAAAGGGTTTTTGCACTGCCAGACAAACCCCACAAAGGCCACAGGCAAGTCCAAACCAACCCCAGGGACAACTACACACGACACAGGAACCCCCACATCACATGCAGGTATTACCATGATGATGATCATCATCATCATCATCATTGTACATGCCATCTAGGCATGTTGATTGACTATGTTTATGTAAAATGCAAAAGAGTATTTTGCAGAAACTGTTTTGTCCTCCCTCTGTTTCTGTGCTGTTTCTGTGGATCCATGTTTTATTTCCCCGTCTGCTGTTTAATGAGATTTGTATTCTTGTGTGTTGTGTATTTTGTTTACGTTTTACAATGTATGTACCTGACTTGATGATCATCATTTTTCATTGACCCTTGCCCTCATTTGACTTTGACTCTGACGGACGTATTTGTTGGTTGTGTTTATGTCGTTCCCCTTGTGTGTGTCTCAACGTCAGTTTGTTTTGTAGTTTTCTCCTTCTTATTCGCTGCTGATTGTTGTAAGCTGATTGTTGTAAGATTGTTGCAGCTACACTCATCTTCAAAGCACGGAAATCACAGCATTGCACGCCTCTCTTTCAAGAGCTACACTGGCTTCCAGTTGAACAACGAATTAAATATAAAACCTCATGTCTCTGCTACCACATCATCTCTGGAACTGCTCCTAGCTATCTTTCCGAACTTTTGACTGTCTTCGTTTCTTCTCGGTCTCTCCGCTCCTCTGCAGATGAAAGGATGTTCCGTGTACCAGAATACCACAGGGTGAGACACGGGGGTAGAGCTTTCAGTTTCTTCTCCGTTCAGACCTGGAACTCGCTACCTCGGTCCGTCCGTCACAGTCCTTCTCTTTTAAAATGAACTTGAAGACGCATCTTTTTAGAGATGTCGTTTCTTAGGCGCCATGAGTGAGTGTTGTTAGTTATTTTTGGTTTTGGGATGTATGTGTGGTTGCGTGTAATTGACCAATGTACGCATGTTGTGTTTACATTTGTTTATGTAAAGCGCTTTGTGATATTGGAAAGCGCTGTATAAATTGCCTGTTATTATTATTATTATTATTATTATTATTATTATTATTATTATTATTATTATTATTATTATTATTAAAAGGTTATATTGTAATGTGTTTGCTCTTTTGAGTGATTTTTAGTGGTCTTAGAAGATTAATGTTATTAGGGGTAGTTTTGGGTACTGCGTCATGCACGCTTCAGGTACGGCTATTTCGTAAATAATGTTCACCTTTTTAATCCCCATTAGGTCGCTTCAACGAAGTATATTGGCTATGCCTCAGTAGGCCTATATAACTGGCTCGCTGTTCACATTTCATGTAATATTGTCCCCTATACGCTTATGTGTCCGGGGACGTTAATCTATTTTAACTAACTAACTAACTAACATTTCTTGTCAGTAGGCTAGAAAAAGGAAGATGAGTCGTTTTTGTGTCTAGGTGAACGAAAAGTAATTTTGTAAAAGAAAAGTTGAACCGGTCTGCTTTAGTGGTCGTGGATCAAGTGCCTTGTCATTGGTTGATGAACCTCGTTTACATCCTTTTGCTATCCGCTTGGATCATAAGGTACGATACATTCGCCATGTTTTCTTACATTTGTTGTTCACGTTTTCCGGGTTTTGATGATAGTCTGTGCATTGTACTTTTCGTTGTGAGCTGTGGGAAGATTTGGCTGATGTTGCCTGAGGTATTATTGGGTTTTATGACTTGTTTAGGCTATGCTTGTCTTGTTCGTAGTTGCAGCCAAGGTAAAGTGAGCTTGAACTTTCATAACTGTGTCGGAAAGGAGCATCGTTTACAAATATATCTCGCGTGTTTGTAAGACAACCAACTCAGTTGGAGTTATTAGGTTATGCTGAATTTTGAGGAGTATTTTTCAGTATTGTCTAAAGATAACGAACGCGACTTGATTTATCTAGCTACACTGAAATTCGCGAGTGAGCTTTCAGCATGTGTTGTCTGTTTAGTTGTAATTGTTTTGCGTTAGAAGACTATGCGCCCAAGCTCGTTTTTTCTGCATAAGGTTTCGTTATAGCTGGTATATATATTTGTTACTTTCTAGTTTTCTGTGCGGTTTATGGGAGATAACCTACTGTGGGCTTTTTGGATCATTGTGTTGTAATTTGTATATGAATTTGCATATTGCTTATAATGGTTCTTGTTCTCTTTCCTTTTTGTCCTAGTCTTTTACCACATACATACCCACCCACTTATGATGATGAAGTCCTAATATAGTCCCTTAATATTGGTAAAAACGTAATAAGTTGAGTCGTCTAAATAGAATTCGTAGTGCGTGACTGTTTCTGTATAAGGCCAATGTTAACAAATATGACTTCTAATTATCCATCATTTGTGTAACGTGGGGTTTAGTTGTTGCTGGGCTCTGCACAATGGATTGCTGTAACCCTCACGTCTATTCGATGGGGACTGCTAGTTTATCACCCGGTGAATTACTTTAATACATTTATTTGTTTAGCTCGGTCTGTGTTAAGGCTAGTTTCTTCTGCTCTGCCTCTAATTCTGCTTTCTTATGCTCTGCTTCTAGTTCTGCTTTCTTCTGTTCTCTCTCTGCTGCTCTCTCTGCCGCTTTGAGTTTCTTCTGTTCTCTCTCTGCTGCCCTCTCTGCCTTAGCTTCCTGCTTCTCTACCTCTTCATTGATATACGCAATTAGGTCTCCCCCTGCTAAGTGTAAAGCTTCTCCCAATTCCTTGAAGCGCAATCTCAAGGCCACTGGGTCCGACATTGTCAAAAGTGTCTATGACCAACCTCTGAATCACGTGGAATACAAAAACACTAGCAATATTGCAATTCAATAACAACGATGCAAAGACCATAAAATTCGTAATCAATAATAGAATACAACAAGAGTCAAATGGCATACAACAGTTATTTAAGCAAAACCTGCAAAAGAACCATGCAACATACAGGCACAAAAAGAATTGAAGCAAAAAAGTTTTTAAATAAAGAATAGTGCACCAAAACTGTATCCCTGTCTTACACTTACAACTATTCTAATTTATTCTACTACTACTACTGTTATCTTATTCTATTGTACCTAGATCCGGTTATACCCAATTCCTATTATACACAGATCCTGGCAGGCTCGCCAATTAAAGTGTGATGTGGGGTTTAGTTGTTACTGGGCTCTGCCCAATGGATTGCTGTAACCCTCACGTCTATTCGATGGGGACCGCTAGTTTGTCACCCGATGAATTACTTTAATACATTTATTTGTTTAGCTCGGTCTGTGTTAAGGCTGGGGTACAGAGATAGATAGAAAAATGGTAAAAGATCACTGTCACACTAGCTTTCACACGGCTATGAATCATATGTAGTCCAGCCACTTGATAACAGTTAAAATCACACATTTATTTCTTCTACTCTATACAAGATCTTTGATGTACTAATCTACCTTAAAAAGTCATAGGTCCATGCAAATGATTCGATCGCTGATAGTCTAGGCAGCTGTTATGTCTTCATAGGGCACTGGCTACTAGCGTTCTTGAAGATTGGACTACTGTGGTCCGTTTTACTATAGTTTCTGAAGAGTGGACTACTGTGGTCCTTTTGCTATCAGTTTTAGTGCACTGATTCCTGGGCACTTAACTTTCATGTAGCGGGTTTGAAGCCCTTCGTTGAGGTAGCTTCTGGTACACGCTGGGTCGTCGTGTAGTTTGGTCCCTTGACACGCTGTGTTGTCTTGGAGGGTGTTTTCCAGGGTTGCTCTCTCAGTCCTGTGCTGTAGAGGCTAAACAGCCAACTCGTTTTTTCTGTTGAGTTGGGCGCACGGTATATCTCGCCTGCTCGTCTGTAACATAAGAGACGAAATTCTGCACAACCCTGAATAATAGGTCTGTGCAGAGCGTCTCACTGAAAGCCAAAGTAGCCCTCAGTGATAGCTCCACATCTCTATACATAAGCGACGAACATTCTGCTACGTCCGTGGTCCACTGGAATCTCAACTCTAATTTCCTATACATACATAAATATAAATCATGGCTAACTATACACATAAAGAATTAATAATATTATAAGCATTCACTGGTACAGCCACTGGTCTGCAAACATACATATAGGTTAAACAACAGTGGTTCCGTCAGTTATACAACATGGCGTCCAAACCGGTCATGCTTATCACGTGTTCGGCTTCTCCACGTGGTATGGCAAATTCGGATTAACAATTCAAATCTATGCATAGCAAATTCCACAAACATAATTTCAACAATAATATAAATATATCACGATGAAACAGAAGTATGTTCATTTACTTGTTTGACAAAGTCAGGCCCGTGGCTACTTGATTGAATTCTAAAATTCACAAGTCCTGCTTCCTGGTCTGTTCAGGAGAGATATTACTGCTAACTGTGTAGATGGTTACTGCTCCTCGTTTCAAACTCGACTGCCGTTCTATCTCTCTATTTGAATCAGCCAGACCTGGTTGAATCCATTCTAAACTGTGTTCCCATTGGCTGGTAATACAATACAATACAATATAACTTTATTGATCTCAAACTGAGAAATTCAATACATGGTCTACAATACAATCCGACATAAATTTTTTAGAGTACATGGGAAAGAACTAAGAAACGTTTTAGCACATTATGCATACATAATTATATAACACATCATATTCATTTCCTTACTCCTTATACGGCATATAGACTGGACATTACTTTCAAGTTCTTGCACAGCACACACTTACTATCACATTTATTCCAACATTGAACATGTCATTTCTCTAAGATACATAGACTAAATATTGCCTTTCGCACAGCACACTTACTATCACATTTATTCTAACATTAAATAATCGACTCGCCTAACGTAGCTACGATGATGTCATTGGCTTCGCTCTAACCGTCAGCTACCACTGTGTGTAACCGGCAGTATATCATTGCTACGCTTGATTACTTCCATCGTCTGCTGCAGCCTAACATTAACATTCTAAGATTACATTGACTAAACAAGGCTAAATAGTAAAGTAAGCAGGGTAAACTGGTCCGTTCGTCACAATTTGTTATGTGCGTTTATTGCTTGTAATCGTGGGCGTTTGTCGAGCGTTGAATGTTAGTTCTTTGTCCTCGGCAAGCAAAATCATCATCATCATCATCATCATCATCATCATCATCATCATCATCATCATCATCATCATCATCATGGATTAATTCGCTGATATATTTTTGGGGGATTTATTGATTGACTACTTAATGATAATAACGATGACGATGATGATGATGATAATGATGATGATGATGATGATGATGATGATGATGGTGACGACTACGACGGAGATGATGATGATGAGGATGAGGATGATGATGATAAATGCTTCATGCCAAGATAGAGGAAAGGAACCAGAAGACCAGATATGATTAAATACAGCCAAGAGAATTTTAAGGGAATCTTTAGGCAGGTGTAAAATTAACTGATAATGAATATCATCAGGGCCAGAAGCAGAAATATTGGATTTCAGGATGGAATCTGTAAATTCTTCCATAGAAAATGGAAGGTTATATGGTTCACAATTATCGGAGTCAAACAAGCAGGATTCTCTTTCTTTTTTATCTTTGATGTTTTGGAATTTTGGTGAATAATGAGCAGACGAAGAATTGTAATGGATGGTAGAGGCCAACAATCTGCTTTCTGTCAGTGATAATCTGTCTATATTGTTACTGGGCTCTGCACAACGGAATGCTATTACCCACTCGTCTTTTGTCTGCAGGGATCGGCTAGTGTAATCACCCTATGACTAATCTAAATACATTTATATGTTTGGCCTGGTCTGTGGTAGGATAGGGTTATAGAGATAGGGAGAAACTTGTAAAAGATTCACTAACACACTAGCTCTCGCATGGCTATGAAACATAGGTAGTCCAGCTACTTGTTAACAGTAAATATCACACATTTATTTCCTCTACTCTATACATAATTCTCTAAACACTATACTAACTTAAATGTCCGAAACGTAATATATCTGGGATTAAATTAACAGTCCAAATTCACTTCGCGTCGTTCGCTCCTTGAGGGGTCTATGTTGCTACTGTTCTCAATATTTGCTACTGTCTCATCATTGAGCTATTTGTTCTGGTTGGCCTAATGTTCGTTTTTTTGGAGAGTGGACTACCGCACAGTCCTTCTAGATCAGTGTGTGTGCATTTCTTCTTGAGCACTTAGCTGTATCGTCGAGGTGTGGGGCTGGTGTCTCCTCTTCTTGTTTGTTGACTATTGGGCTATCGGAGCTCAGTGCTCGATGCTCCACTGCAGGCCAAATGTCAGGGTTGACTCTCAGTGGTCTATCTCCTGCATCGGACCAAGCCTGCTCGTCTGCAAAACATAAGACGAGTTTCTGCAACGCCTTGTTTACAAAGGGTGTGCAGGGCGTCTCACTGTTGGCAGAAACAGCCCTCAATGATCGCGTCCACTTATACAAATAAGAAACGATCAACTTCTAAGTCTGTGATCCTCTGGAATCTCTAGCATAATCCCTATACATATACATCATTAGAGCTGGGTACCATGAGTCAAAGTCGTACCGGTATTACCGCGGTATGTTTAGGTCGTATCGGTATTTCGTATGGGTATACCGCGATTTTAAGTGTTGCAATCAAATGGGATATGGCACTGACAGTAGTGACCGACGCAAAAGAAAGATTATGATACACTTCAAAACAGTTTCAAAGGACCACATTTCTATAGAAACTAAAGCTTTATTTTTGCTTAAACGCCTTTAAAACAAATTATGATAAATCACTGTTTAGAACATCAGTAAACTTTAAACCACAAAATCAAAATAAACCGGTCCTGATTTGGCTCGGAAGAGTCCGCTGGACCTAAAGCAACAATAAATCAATCAATCAATCAATCAAAATAAAACAAAAACATTCAACGGGAAAGGTCTTTAAAAACTTTAAGAGTTCAGAAGGATTGGCGACTGGTACCATGCTCAAACACGTGGATAAGCTGCTGTTCTTATAAGTTCATCTTCAAGAACACCTGCCTATCCACGTGTTTGGGCTTTAGGCTCGCTCTGTGGGTGGACAAGATGTCGCCCACTGTCGCGTTATGTGTTGTCGAGATTTCCCAGTAAACCGGACCTTGGACACCCGCACCGGTATACCGTACCGTCGCGTTTCCGAACCTGAATACAAATTGGCGACGAGGATAAAACTTTGTTCTTAGGAACTGTGATTTATGCAGGAAGGCCAAAGACTTTGCCGTAAGTGAAATCTAGTGGAGATTTTCATAATAATGACTTTATGATTCGAGTTCGAGCAGCAGGCAGTTGTTTGACGTTTATGGCCGCCTCTGCGGTCGTATTAAGTCATCCCCACTGCCATCCATGTACCCACTCTCACAACTCCCAGACGTATTCTGTGACTATTTTGTTAAGAAAGTGACCAACATCCGTGTCGAGTTCGATCAGGTGCCGGCGCCATCCATGTCTGGTGACGAGGTCAGTTGTTCCTTTTCTGCATTTTGTCACATTTCTGAGCATGATCTTCGAAAGATCATCTTGCAGTCAAAACCTACAAGCTGCCCCCTTGATCCCCTACCCACCCCCCTTCTCCGTGAATGCCTAGATGTCCTGCTTCCTACTCTCACAACCATCATCAACACGAGCTTATAATCTGGCACCGTCCCTTCTATTTTCAAATCTGCTGTGGTAAAGCCCTTGCTCAAGAAACCATCTTTAGATCAGAACAATCTCAAAAACTACAGACCTGTGTCCAACTTGTCTTTTCTTTCTAAAGTCTTGGAAAAAGTAGTCCTTCAGCAACTCTTTTCTTACCTCACTGAACACAACCTCCTTCCTCCATCACAGTCTGCTTACCGCCCCAACCATAGCACAGAAACCGCCCTCATCAAAGTGACAAATGACATACTGCGTGGCCTGGACGTGGGCGATGTGTCCCTCCTCACTCTCTTAGACCTATCTTCTGCTTTCGACACTATTGACCACAACATTCTCCTTCAAAGACTCTCCACTCTCTATGGAATCTCTGGAACTTGTCTCTCCTGGTTTCAATCCTACCTCTCTCACAGGTCTCAGTCTGTCCTCATTGGTGAACACTCTTCCTCGTCTGTCCCACTCTCCTTTGGTTCTGTCCTCGGTCCTGTCCTCTTCATTCTGTACACTAAGCCTCTCTCTAATCTCATCTATTCTCACTCTGTCAACAGTCAGTCATTTGCAGACGACACACAACTCCACACCTCTTTCAGCTCTTCACAGGCACACGCCTCCGTCCAGTCCATGCAGGCATGCATCACTGACGTCAAACAATGGATGTCCGAAAACCGTCTAAAGCTCAATGATGACAAAACTGAAGCGCTCTTGATCAAAAAGAAATCCGACAACTCTGATTTACCAAATAGCATCACAGTAGGAACCTCATCCATTTCATTTTCTGACCATGCCCGCAACTTAGGTTTCATTCTGTCTTCTGACATGTCACTTGACCAACACATTTCCAACATATGCCGCTCTGCCTATTTCGAAATTCACCGCATTAGCTCCATCCGACAATATCTTACAACCGAAACAACCAACACTCTTGTCTGTGCATTTGTTCTATCTAAACTTGACTACTGCAACTCTCTCCTCTCTGGCTCCCCTCTCTACCTTCTTGAAAAACTTCAGAAAGTCCAAAACTCAGCCGCCCGCCTTGTTCTTAAAGCTAAAAAACGAGACCATGCCACCCCTCTACTCCGATCTCCTCATTGGCTCCCTGTTCGAGCTCGCATCTTGTACAAGCTCTCAACTATTGTTTTCAAATTCTTCACTGGTTCTGCCCCCTCATACTTTACTGACCTTCTCTCTGTCTACTCTCCTGCAAGACAACTCCGCTCTTCTTCTGATACAAGACTGCTTTCTATCCCCCGTGTTCACTCAAAGACCTATGGTGAACGATCTTTCTCTTTCTCTGCTGCAACTGCTTGGAACTCACTACCGATGCAACTCCGACATGCTCCATCACTTTCTTCCTTCAAGCGCCAATTAAAGACCCACCTTTTTAACATGCAAACTCAATAATTTTCACCCCCCCTCCCTTCCATCCCCATATGTAATCTTTTACCAAGTCACGTCATCTGTTCATGGATGGTGGCGGCACCGGCTCGGTTCTTGGTATTTATATTATCTGTTGTTTTGCATGGCCATGTACTGTAATTATTTAACCATTTGATAAGTGTATACGTGTTCTGTGTGCGTGTGTGTGTGTGTGTGGGTGTGTGTGTGTGTGTGTGTGTGTGTCCGCTGCCGTTGGAAGTTAACACTACCCATTCTCCCTGCTCCCAGTTGAGATTTCTGTAATTGTAGACAGAAAGAAAGTGAATGTTTAAACTTGTTGTATTTCCAGACTTATCTAAAATCTTTGTAATAGTCGTGGGGAGAAGCAATCAGAGCGAGACAAATGTTTGTCCGTTTGTAGCTATATCTCAAGAACCGATGAACTGAATTTGACCAGACTTCAGCTGAATATTACATAGGTCAATGGCCTGCCTACCGTGCCGCCATATTTGCTCTACTGCAAAGGTCAAGGTTACTGTATTTGTTGCTAAACGCGTGTGGCTCAATATTTTAAAAATGGCTGAAGTGATTTTGCTGAGTTTTGGTATACAGGTACTTCAAATCATGGGTCATCCTTCAGTAGCAGTCCTGCTGTTGGTCCGTCCACCGCTCCGAATGTTACACATTGTTCAAAACACAATGTGTGCCTTATCTCAATAATAACTAAACCAAAATTCGTCATTTTTACTTTATGTGTACTGTAACTACTGTTAAGCATGTTAGAACATCCACCGCCAAGAGAATTAACACATTTTAAAAAAAAAATGCTTATGCTTCAGCTATTTATGTGAGCGTCTGAAAATACGTTTGAATGGCTTGCATCGTGTTTACATTTAGTTTCATTTTTAAGGGAGGGAGGAAACCAGAGTACCCGAGAGCAAGAAAAAAAAACATACCACAAAACAACCTCGGTGACCTGGTGACATTATTATTACCTTATCACTGTTTCGTCCTAAAGGAAAAGATGAGCAGAGTTTTCATGTGGGAATTATTGTAATACTTTGATGTGGAATCAGACAGGCAGCTGTTGTTGTTTGTGTAGGAAGTTCCTCTTTCTCTTCTAAAAGAGTATGGTAATTATGTCTGGGGCCCCCGATCCGCAGCTTAAGAATCCTTGTAATATGGTTCTTCGTTTTTCTTCGCTTTCGTGATTGCATTTTCTCACGGTGCTTTACCTCATTAGATGAAGGATGAAGTAGGAAGAAGAAGGAGTAGGAGGAGACAGGAGGAGGAGGAAGAAGAAGGAGGAGGAAGAAGAAGGATGATGAGTATAAAGAGGAGAATAAGATAAAGGAAGGGTTGTTTTTTCCATTGCGTGTTTACCAGCTCAAAGAGCGTCTCTAGGTTATGATCTCCAAGCTCCAGTAGGCGCAAACTTGTTCGTTGAATCCTAGAGTACCTCACATCGAATTATTTGAAGCGTACCTCTTTTATGGTTTGGATAGTCAGCTGACATATTTTTGCAGTTGAAACTGTCCACACAAAAAAAAGTACGGGAGACTTTAATAGGAATGGAGATCTTTAGGCTATATATGAACCATAATTGCATCACACATTTCCTATCCAGATATGATTTGCACTGGTGCTTTATAGAGAATGGGATTGTTGACAAAGAAAGGGTTTTGAAAGTCAGGATGAAATGGTTGAACAGTAGCTGGAAGCATTATAAAAATCAAAGACACGGCAATTTGCAATCAGTTTTGTTCTCGCGGAAGAAGAAGAAGAAGAAGAAGAAGACGCTAAACAGAAAATGTATAATAGAAGGAAAACCAAGAAGAGGAAGAGGAAAAATAACTATGACGAGGTTTACAATTTTATGGACGACCTTCGATCTCAGCGTCAATCTGAAGAGCAATGTTTACGATGATGTTTTAGCTATGTTCGGGCATGCTGCATTCTTAAAAAGAAGATATATAAACCTTCAATAATGGTATTGGATGCAGTCTGCCTAAAATCTCGAAACAGTGTATACATGGAGGTTAGAAATGTTTGTAAATGCATAGAGTAGAAAGTTGGCATACGATGAAGTAACCAAGGGCCTGTTTGGTGAACGGTTTTACGTAATGAATAGGAGGATTTATACCTTTAAGTTTAGTTTATACATAACTTAGAGACGTAAGTATATCGTCCGTTCGTAATGGCCTGTCTTAATTAAAAGGTTCGTAAAAGGTTCAATATTTATTTTTTCGAGGTCCTCAGATCTCGAAATTAGGTTCTTCTTCATTTTTTGTCCAAAAGATTCAGCATCCTTGGTTCAGGATCTGAGAACCTCGAAAAACGTTTGTGAACCTTCACGAGGTGTGTGTGTGTGTGTGGGTGGGTGTGTGGGTGTGTGTGGGTGTGTGTGTGTGTGTGTGTGTGTGTGTGTGTGTGTGTGTGTGTGTGTGTGATTGCACGTGTGTTGTCAAGCGCGGCGAGCTCGCTTTCCTTACCGTTTGCGAGGTACCGCGCGATATAAATGTACTGTATTATTATTATTATTATTATGATTGAAGCCGCAAGCCGTGAGATATGCGATGACGTCATGTATTCCGTACAGTTGATAAGGCGCCAAAGTGACATCATTTTGTTCTACAGCCACGTTAAACTGCAGAGATCGCGTATGACGTGAAAGTCAGTATTCCAGAACAGAGTGACGTTCTAAGTGACGAAAAAGGAAATGGGATTGTCCATGTAAAGACTGCGCCCTACCACCCGTCTAGCAACGGATTGGCTGAAAGGAAGAAGAAGAAGACGCATAGAAAGATCGAAATCTTTGCATTTTAATGCCACCGTATCATTTTTTTTGTTGTTGAATTTTTCGTTTTTATTTGGTTGTCTCCCTTTCTTTTGAAGTTACACATACAGTACTATTCTGAATTGAAAAATAATTCCAGCAAAAGGGAAAATAAAGAATCCTTTAATTTTTATTTGTTTGGCCTTTGGTATTTTAATTTTTATTTTAATTACTTTCTTCTTCTTCTTTTTCTTCTTCTTCGAGCCGAAGGTCAAGGTCATCTCAAGGTCAAGAGCATAGAAAGATAGAAATCTTTGCAGAAAACGAAAGAAAACAAAACGACTGCAAACAATAAAGTTGTTGTATTATTTTTTTGTCGTATGAATATGGTATAGGCCTATCTTTTTTTGTCTGCATTGTGTGATGGTTGTTGTGAATCTACGGACTATCCTGTTCATGTCTTTTGCTTGTACTTACCAGCTTTTTGTTCCATTGTACGTACATGTGATTAAACCGATGATGAACTATAGTAGCCTCTCAGCGTGTTTGCCGTGTATGCGTGAACATTTCGCTGTCAGAAAATTGACAATACATTCAAATGCAATGCAATTCAATACAAAGACAGGACGTTACAATACAATACAAAACATTATCTTGTCCACTTTATATCATATTAAAAGATTTTTTTTCCTGGGTAATGGACTGTCTTAATTGAAAAGTTTGTGGAGGTTCATGAACCTTTTTAAAAACTTTTTTTTAATGTTTTAAAAAACTTTTTGTTTTTGAGGTTCTTGAGAACCTCTGGGGATTTAAAAATAAAAGAAAAAGGTTTGTGAAACTCCATGTACTTTCCAATCAGGACCGGCAATAACTTGTAATACAAAACATCGCACACCTATTCCTTATGCGCATATCGAACAAAGGGGAGTAATTCATTCCTAGTTTTATTACATCGTGCATACAGTCAAAATAAAAGGAATTGGGCTGTGGCAATCTGAAGAAATGGTCCACTTTCACTTTCCTGATGCAAAGTTTTCTTCCCACAAAATGTCTCTGCTTTGCAAATTTGCATTACCATAAATTATCACAGTCTGATTCAACATGAATTAATATCAGAAAAATAATACAGTTATAAATATACTCATTGTGATTTAAACATGATTGGTAAACACATATATATCATGTTCAAAATAGTATAATGTGACACACGTAATGAAATTCCAAGACATAAATATTATCAATGTTTGGGATCATAGATCCCGGATCAATCTCTTTCCTTTCATAAGCTATCTGCCTAGATGAGCATTATTGTTTTTTTGTTATTTTTATAAACTACAGTAAGCCTACATCTGTCTAATCTTTAATTACTGAACAATTTAATAACAGTGTAACAATCAAACAATTCCTTAAATATTATCATACAAATCAGTGTTTATAAAAAAAAAACTTGCTCGATAAATAAGAATTTTTTCTGGACATACACACTAGCAAACGCTGTGCAAACGAGCATACACGCTAACACACTGACATACGCGAACCTATTTAACAGATTACAAAGTACATCTGCACACGTACTTTTTTATTTTAATGGACGGAAGCGCGTCATGCAAGAGCCAAAGATCGTTGTTTATGTTACTGGTGCTGCGGCTGCTGCTGCTGAGGACGAGGATGATAATAATAATGACGTCTACGGTGCGGCTGCTGAAGATAATGGTGACGGGATCGGTGTTACTGCTGGTGGTGGTGATGATGACGATGCCGTTATTTGTTATTCCAATTGTAGTAGGTGTAGACCGGGGCGAAGTTGTTGTAATTGCCGATGTCGTGGTTGTCGTCGGCGTCACGGACGTCTTGTCTGCCGAACACGCTCTCGCTGTACGACGGCGGTGCTGCAACCCGCCAACACAACTTGTCAACACACAATGTCGCATCGACTGCACTACAAAGAATCCTATCATTTTTTTGCAATATCCATAGACTATTAATTCTGAAACTACTTTGTATTATATTTCTAATCCATCTTCGTACCTAAAACGAGAGATCGTGAAAGTGCACTCACGGACATTGGACGGCATGGAGGGTGGAGGGGGTAGACTAAAGACAGAGGGACCCGCGCCGTACAGCTGAGCGCCCGAGGGATCAGAGAATGCCTGCGGAGGGGGAGGGGCGAGAGGAGGGTTAGACTGCACCACGGAGCGCAGGGGTATGCTTCCAATCGTCACTTCCACCGGAGTTTCCAGGGTCAAAGCCGGACCGGCAGGTTCCACCTTCAGCTGAGGAGAAATCAGTAGAATATTTATAACGATGAGGTAAAATAACAATTATAACTATTGCTGATAATGATTATGCAGTTTATCGGTCAAGCTGCCGGTTCATGCATGGTTTATCTAGTTAACCAGTCATGTGATTATAATGTTCCAATTGGGCTTGCAGGTACTCATCGTGGTCTTCAGATATCTTGGCCATAATTCTCTTTCTGATCAGGAAGAAAGCCTGCCGGGCAGAAAGTGCTTTCTGAAGTATTAACGAATAGACCGTTTGCCACAATCGGGCTGCGTTGGAATGCAACTAGCTTATAGAGGATGTCATCACAGCTCGCCTGAAAACGACGAGGACCCCAATCCGAGTATCAGAGTTTGTTGAATCGTAGGCCTACTGAGGCTACTCACAATCTATGCCTGATAGATCTCAGACACTCGGTTGGCGTTAAAGTCGCCTGTGTGGTGAATACTGGCCTATTAAAAGGGTATATCCCACAAACACCCCTTTGGGGCAAGCGCATACGCCCATACAAACCGAAGTTTGTTTTTCTAATTCACAGGGGAAAGATGTTTATTAAACAGAGGAAAAAAAACGAAATAGGTAATTATAATATATAAAGTGTGTAGTGTGTAATGCAGTGAATATCATTTAGGCTTACTAAGTGTTTGTTAACTCGAACATAGGCTAAAACAAAGGAAGCAAGAGGTACACAGACAGCAGACAGTGTCAGACAGACTGCTAACAGACGATCTGCTAAACAGACAGACCAGCACAGAGCTAGAGGCAGGCAGAGGCTGCTACATACGAGGACAAAGTAGTGGATGTCGATGATCTTGCAGAACTGCAGGAAGGATGGCGGTACACACGGTACTGCCAGGGGCTCGCCGTTCCACGAGTCGTGCCCTCCTGGGGGGATCGGACTCTTCTGCACCGTGTTCAGGAGGTTGTATACCTTCCTGGTTTTACATGTGGCGTGGTACTGCACCTCCTGCAACGTCACCATTACATGTGACGTTATCGTTACATGCGTCATCACCACATGTGACATGATGTAACGATGACGTTAGATTTACTGTCCATTACGATTCCAGGCCCGTAAGTGGCATGTAAAAAGTGGTCCGGCTATATGGTAATCGGGGTGGAGAGGAGTTGAAACGACGGGGAGTAGGGGGAGGGGGCGGGTAAAGGGGAAGGTGATAGTTTCAAGAAGTGCGTTTTAAAAAGAATTTGGAAAAATACACGCTTTTAACTGACATACTTTCTTTCATCGTGTTCTTTCAAACTATCCAATCTTCATAAATATCCATAAATTGTAAATCTAACTTAGTGACTAAGTGGTACTTTGCCATGAACAAACCGCCTGCATTTTAATTTTTTGGAAAGGATGGATATTGATTCAGCATCGGTGATCTCTAGAAGAAAATAAGCTACATCATTATTCATACAGGCAATATTCGAATATTAATCTTAACACCATTTTCAAAGAAGCGTTGTTGTTCTTCAATCAAAGACGAAAGTGTTCCAAAAATTGATTCGTCAGACTGTGCCTACGTTATAGTGTTCTAATACGTAGTATGTAGTCGTTCGAGAACGGAGGTGAGCGAGGAAGAGAGGAAGAGAGAGAAAGAGAGAGAAAGAGAGAGAGAGAGAGAGAGAGAGAGAGAGAGAGAGAGAGAGAGAGAGAGAGAGAGAGAGAGAGAGAGAGAGGATCCCCTCCCCCCCCCCCACCCCTTATTTTTTATTGCCCAAAAAGTGGTCCGGCCATGATGGCCGGTTTGGCCGGTATGGGCGGTGAAGGTGTATAATATATTCTAATTCTGGGGACATTCCAGAGTCCTCTCCTGTATCAACAGTACGCCATTGAAAGCTTTTCAAGCATGAAATTAACAAAGTTGAACTGTGCCGTCAACGTTGTGGACGGAAGCGAACTTTGCACTGAATTCACGTTTGGTGAAATATATGCTTGTGGACGTGTGGACACCTTAATGTAAACAACCTACATCTAAATAGCGCAGGTGACCTACCTGCACCAGCTCAACGCATGACTGTTTCATGTTCCGATTACTCAGGTTCTCGACGTCTCCAAAGACAGGAATGGTCTCCCCTGGCACGTAGCCTGCGCGCGGCACTCGCACTTGAGCTCTGATGGGGCCTGACTTGCAGCACAGACAGCATACCATCTTCTCATTGTTGTTCACCAACTCCAGCTGTACACAGCAACACACCTATGGCTGTTACAGTCTAGTCATGCATATAAGATATTATTATTATTATTATTATTATTATTATTATTATTATTATTATTATTATTATTATTATTATTATTGTTACGCACACGCACACAACACACAAACACACACACACCCTCAAACACACGCACACACACACAAACACCGGCACTCAGCCACAGTTCAGTTCACAGGCGCATAATTATGGCGGTGACGCGTCTCTCTTTGGTTATCGATTATAGATAACCAAAGAGACACGCGTCACAGGCATAGGGGCTCGCGTGTTCAGATACAAGCGCCTGTGGTTCGGTTATTGCCCGTCCAGGTACACTGGAAATCTTAGCCACAGGCTCGCACACAGACGACCGCCTCAGCATCCTTCATCAGAAAAGCACTGCTCGACTTCTTGGCATGAGAAAGATGCTAGAAAATGTGCCCTTGTGGGGACGACTTTAATGCCGACTAATTACATGCCCATGGAAGTTCCGAGCGCAGATCGACCTCATGAGCCTCCCACACGTCCACAGTGATACCCACTTCACGCAGATCGACATCATCAGCCTCCCACACGTTGCTAGTGATACCCACTTCAGACTTTAGGGTGATACAGCGACAGAGCGATATAGCGACAGAGAGATGTAGTGACATAGCAATATAGAGACAGAGAGATATAGAGACCGAGAGATATAGCGACAGAGCGATATAGCTACAGAGAGATATAGATACAGAGAGATATAGCGACAGACCGATATAGCGACAGAAAGATATAGCTACAGACAGATATAGCGACACATACACATAGAGACATGTATAGCGACAGACATATATAGCGACAGATAGATATTGCCACAGAAATATATGGACATAGAGATATAGCTACATAGAGATATAGTGACATATATATTGCGATATATATACTATAATATAGCGACAGAGAGATATAGCAAAAGGGAGATATAGCGACAGGGAGATATAGTGACAGGGAGATATAGCAACAGAGAGATATAGCGACAGAGAGATATAGCGATAGAAAGATATAGCGTCAGAGAGATATTGCGACAAATATATATAGGGACAAAGAGATATAGCGACAGATAGATATAGCGACAGATAGATGTAGCGACTGAGCGATATAGCGACAGAGAGATATACTTACGGCAGTCTGTGGAGCGCTTACTAAAACGAGTATCCTATTTTTCTAACCTATCCTATCCCGTAACTCGAAGACCGTTGAGGCACCACAGATGATCGTTTAACCAGCGTACTCCATCTTTCTCTGTCCGCAGCAACCCTCATGGTTTTCCTCAATGTCAAGCCGTCTGTTCTCAGTCCGTTGTCCTCCCACCTCTTTTTCTATCAACCTCTTCTTCTGCCGCCTTGCACTGTGCCTTGCAGGATTGTCTTTGCAAGGCCTGATGCTCTGGTGACCTGGCCATATCATCGGAGTTTCCGTTTCTTCACCACCGTGAGCAGGTCATCGTGTTGTCCAACGGTTTGTGTGATGGTCTGTCGGACTTCGTTGTTGTTGATGTGCTGGGTATAAGAAATGCCCAGAAGTCTTCTGTAGCATCTCATCTCCATGCTTTGTATTCTTTGTTGTAGATCTGCTGTGAGGGTCCATGTTTCGCAATCGTATAGGAAGATGGAGATGACAAGGGAGCGCAGCAGGCTTATCTTGTAATATAGACTGATAGTCCTGTCTTTCCAAATGGGTTTCAACCTTGTCAGGGCAGCAGTTGTTTGTGCGATCCTGGAGAGGACTTCATGTCGGGACCCATTGTCTGATACAATGGCTCCTATAATATTTGAAGCTATGCACTGTGTTGAGGGATTGGCCTTGGACTTTGATGTCCGTGTTGATGCCATTGGTGTTGTATGAAAACGAGTAAGCCTATGTTAAAGACGTTGCGATGAAATCAAGCGGCTCGAAGAAAGTAGATATACAGCCTCGCTTTCGGAGAAACCTTCTTCAGTGTGCTAAGACGTCGACATTCAAAAGCTATGCAGGCGAAAGCTGTGAAGTGGTGTTGGACGAGACAGCTGGACATAGGCAAATGGCCTACTAACACATTGGATAAGGTGCTGGTTCCTAGGCCCAAGGTCGCGGATTCGAACCCCGCATGGGACCAACTTATGTGACTTAGGTACGGGACTTTTCAGGACACCGAGGGTTTTCTCCGGAGACTCTGGTTTCCTCTCTCCCTTTAATAATGGTATTGGATGCAGTCAATCCAACTGCCACCAACTGCCAGAAGTCCGCCGGACCTAAAGCAATAATCATGTAATGTAATGTAACTGCCAGAAAAGATTTTTTTAAAAAATCTCTTTCGCCTTTTGTAATCGTGATCTCTTCAGATCTCTGCCCTTTGAGTTCCATTCAACAATAAGATTGATCCTGTATTATTATTATTATTATTATTATTATTATTATTATTATTATTATTATTATTATTATTATTATTATTATTAAGAGGGTTGGCACCACCCTCCAGAGCTTATGGAATGGAAATAAGTGCAGAGAAGACCAAAATGATGGCCAACAACACAAATGGTATCAACACGGACATCAAAGTCTAAGGCCAATCCCTCAACACAGTGCATAGCTTCAAATATATTACGAGCCATTGTATCAGACAATGGGTCTCGACTGGAAGTCATCTCCAGGATCGCACAAACAACTACTGCCCTCTCATAGCTGAAGCCCATTTGGAAAGTCAAGACCATCAGTATACATTCCAAGTTAAGGCTGCTGCGCTCCCTTGTCATCTCCATCTTCCTATACGCTTGCGAAACATGGACCCTCACAGCAGATTTACAACGAAGAATAAAGAACATGGAGATGAGGTGCTACAGAAGACTTCTGGACATTTCCTATACTCAGCACATCACCAACGACGAAGTCCGACAGACCATCACACAAGCCATTGGACAACACGATGACATGCTCACAGTGGTGAAGAAACGGAAACTCCGATGATGTAGCCACGTCACCAGTGCATCAGGCCTTGCAAAGTCCATCCTGCAAGGCACAGTGCAATGAGGTAGAAGAAGAGGGAGACCGAAAACGAGGTGAGAGGACAACATTCGAGAATGGACTTGTTTGACACTGAGCGAAGCCATCAGGGTTGCTGATGACAGAGAAAGATGAAGTACGCTGGTTGAACGATCATCTGTGGTACCCCAACGACCTCCGAGTTACGGGATAGGATAGGATTATTATTATTATTATTATTATTATTATTATTATTATTATTATTATTATTATTATTATTATTATGAGACATACTTACGGCGGCCTGTGGGATACTGTTGAGGTCCAGCAGCGATATGACGGTGAAGGGACGTTTGGAGGTGTGGTCGAACCAGAACGGGATGTCCACAATGGCCTGGGCTGCGTACCTCACCTTCCCTATCACCGACTCGTAGGACGACGGCAGTTGTGAAGGCAGCTGGTACTGAAAGGTATAGTTGTGCTGGCCTGCTCCCAAATCCAACTTGTCTCCAGCTGCCGCAATCACAACCACCAACACAATTACAATATAGTTCAGTAGGCTTCCCAATCAATACTTCATTAATCGTCTGTTCACGCACGGGTGATAGTATACCATTTAAAAAGAACAACAACAAAGACAACAACAACAATAATCAAATCAAACTTTAGGGTCAAAGTCACTTCCAAGGACAGTTCCGGTGACCCTGACCTTGGAGTGAGGTTGACCAAATGTTCATGGTATGTGTGTCTCCTTGATATCTATCATGCATCAAATAATCGTAAATCCTATATTAATAACCTAGAAAAAAAGTGAAATTTTGTGAAAAATACTTAAAAAAAACAACAACTAACATTTGTGGACCTTGTGACCTTGATCTTGAAGTGAAGTCATTCATTCACTGATCATATATGAGATCTTATGGGTATACACCATCTTACCAAGTATGGTTGTGATAGTTGAAATAGGTTTTGAGATGTTAATCCACTTACAAGTGTTGAACAGGCAGACGGAGGACGGTGTACAGACAAACGGTCAGACGGACGGACGAATATGTTTTTTAAATGCCATTTTTGGACTATTTAGGAGGACTCTTCTCGCACAAATTTGCAAAAAAACAAAGGCTCTTTTTGGAGGGGGGAGGAGGGGCGGGAAAGGGAAGAGAGAGGGGGAGAGAGGGGCGAGTGCATCGACTTCCATGCTATGCTTGTGAGTCAAAAAGAAATCCGTCTATTAGTTTGAAGGAAAAGTGCCCAAAAGTCACATCTGGAAAAAGCACCAACCCCCACCCTCACCCCCTTAAAAAAATTAAATGGTGGCATTAAAATGCAAAATAATACCGACTTTGATCTTTCTATGCTCTTGACCTTGAGATGACATTGACCTCTGGCTCCAAATATGCTCATGTACTATCAAATAAAGTACAGCAAAAGTTGTATTACGCCCAAAACCGACGGTGACCTTGGGGTGACTTTGACCTTCAGTGACCTTGACCTTGACCTTGGGTTGACCTCGACTCTCACGTGATCTCTTATGCATGTGTAAGCAAATAACCCAATGTTATTGCATACTACAGGTTAAAAAAAAACAGTTTTTTTACTGTACGATGACCTATTTGTATCTTTTTGCAAGGCCTAAAAAGATCTTGACCTTCAAGATCAACGCAAAAACGGAATTAATATGAAAGATCAATCTAACATATCTAAATACAACAAGTCTGGACTGCATTTCTCTTATAGTTTAGGGTCAAGGTCAGTTCAAAGTACGTATACAAACCGACTTTGGACAGCCCCAGTGACCTTGACCTTGGTGTGAGGTTGACCAAATTTGCATAGTATGTGTGTCTCATTGATATCTATATTGTGAAAATTTGTAATTTTTTGACTAACATTTGTTGACCCTGTGACCTTTACCGATGAAACGAAGTCATTCATTCCCTGATCATTTATGAGGTCTCATAGGTATATTAATACACCATCTTACCAAGTTTGGTTGTGATAGTTGAAATAGGCTCTGCGTACTTAGCCACTTTAAAGTCTTTGCACAGGCAGACGGACACGGACGGACTTTTTTTTTCGAAATCATTTTTGGACTATTTAAGACTTATTTCGCACAGATTTGCAAACATTTTTAAACTGTTTTGGCGGGGGGTGAGTACATAGACTCACATTGTAATGTATGGGAGTCAAAATTTCAAGCAGTAAAGGTTTTTGGTTAGGAGTACATGCGATGAGCAGACAGAGAGCATTTCATGTATTGAAAGCGATCTTTTGCTCACTCGACTTCAGCTGGAATTTGGTGTCTCTGGGACTGCTCTACAGTGGTCCCACTTTTATCCCAGTGATAGAACCCAGCGAGTTCACGTTAGCGGTTCTTCCTCTCAGGCCTCTCATCTGACTTGTGGTGACAAGGATCCACTTTGGGCCCAACCCTGTTCTCCATGTATAAACGTTCACTAGGCAGCTTATTGGGAACCACGGCTTGTGTCGTAAGCTATTTGCTGGTAACACAGAGATCTACAAAGGCTTTCATCCTGACCTTGAATCGGCTGCTGTACAGGCCATAGCGGGTTGCTGCCAGGATATCGTTACACGTTGTTATTTATCAATAGTTGATTCAGCCCCGATGCTTCAGTCTTGATAAGTGTAACTCAGATTCGTTTATCAACGCAGCCTGTTCATTCAGGAACAAGGCAGGAGTCGTCGTATAAAGTTTTCCACTTTATTCAGCAAACATCAACAACTGCATACAAGATAGTATGACAGAGTCCAAATTATGGTTTTAATACAATGTTAGAAGTGTACCACAGTTGTTGGAATTGATGTAACGTTTTAACAAATTTGAGAAGCGTATTACAGTTACTGGAAATGCTTCGCTTGATACAAAGAAGTCTGTGTTAGTGTTGATAATAAGAGGTTATATAAACTAAAACGTCATTAGCGCCGAAATTATCCAAACCTTAAGGAAGCGGAAGATAAATGAATTGTTGAGATAGATGATTAAAAGGGGTGGTGGAAATATCAGAATTTGTTGTGGATTTTGTGAAATTAAAATAAGAAACAGGAAATGAGAAGTTAAACAAGAAATGTGTTTGTTGATTACGGGAGTGGGTTATAAAGGAAATGTGTGAAGCATGAATATAAATGAAGACATTGACAGGTTTGATTATTCAGCAATATAGAGTTATTGTATAATACATTTGTAAATATTAAGAGGTGTGGAGGTGATTACAAGTATAGATGCACTATTAGTAATTTAGAAATAATGGTTTAGAGGTTAGGCGAGTGTTTACTAATGGTACAGGATGCAGTCAATATAAAAATTTCAAAAATAAAAATTCGATTTTCTTCCGTCTTCTAATAGCGATCTTCCTGCCTTTACACCACCTGTTTGAGTGATGTATGTGTATTTGGTGTGTGTGAGGGTAAATGAGACAGGTGAGCGTGTATTTTGGTATAGATCGCCGCGCTTTGAGCATTGGGGAAAGGCGCGTACATAGCATCCTGTATTATTATGTATTATTATAAGTGATAAGATAGGTAGTGAGGCGATGTCTTGGTGTGGGAAAGTGAATTTTAATCAAAGTTAGAGGAAAGACGTGGAGGATGGTTAATGTAGTTTTGTTTCACCTTTAACATCGTGGAGCCAGTTAGGTGGTGAATGAAACTCCACAGAATGGTGTAAGGAGGATAAGAGATATTGTGACGGTTTCGGAAAGTTTCTGGAAATTAATATTAATAAGAGAAAGAACGCATGTCCATATAGGTGTTGTTATAAATATTCATAACTGCACAGTTGACCAATCGTTATTAAGTTGGGAGGCGTAATGCTGAGACTGGATACCCATTTTATATATATAAGACTAGTGGTTTTTGTACCCTGGCAAGCCAGGGTACACAGGTTGCTGTTTAAAATGTAGACAGAGAGACAACTGTTGTGAGCGAGTTTCATTTGGACGATGATACCTCCCCATATCCCCCTTGATACCTCACCATACCCACCCCCTCTGATATCTCCCCGTCTCCCCCCCCCTGATGCCTCACCATACCCCCTTGATACCTCCCCGAACCCACTTGATACCTCCTCATACCCCCTTGATACCTTCCGTACCCCCCTTGTAACCTACCTGTACCCTCCTTGATACTTCCCCGTTGATCGTTTCGCAGGTATGGATGAAAGGAATCGACCATCACCATACCCCCTTATATATACCCGTATCCCCGTTATGCCTACCCATGCCCCTTTAAACCTACCCGTAGCCCCCTTTTACCTACACGTACCACCCCATCCCGATCCTTGGTAATATTAATAATAATAATAATAATAATAATAATAATAATAATAATAATAATAATAATATAGAATAATACAAATAGAAATCATAAAAAACACCAAGGTTTTAAAAGAAAATTTGATATAAGATATAATAAAAATAATAATAATAATAATAATAATAATAATAATAATTTATTATTATCAGTTTATAAATAATAATAATAATAATAATAATAATAATAATAATAATAATAATAATAATAATAATAATAATAATAATAAATTTAAGGTAAAAAGCCTAAATTAAAAAGAAAAATATCCATATTGTAGTGTAAAAAAAAAAAAAGGCCCGCGTGAGATTTGAACTTGGGTCGCCCTGCACGGTAGGCGAATGTTTTACTAAGTAAGCTACCACGGCTTCCTAGAAACACAATCAATTTTTTGGTCTATATGGGAAAACATGCTGAAACCTCAATTTGATTTTTAATGGAAGCGCGCGGAATGAGGCTATTGCAGTTTGTGGACATTTTGTTTATTTATTTATCTCAGAAACGGTTAAACGTTCGGTAAGGAAATGTCGGCTATAACGATTTCGCTGGTTTTGAGCACACAGCAGGCCGATCCGCAGCGCCCTGCACCTGCCCAGATCAGCGTCCATACCGGACAAACTTTATAGTAGAGGCGAAGAAGGACTTCCGGCTAAGCAATTTATATAGATAGATGATGCACGAGTGAAAGGAGCAAGCCACCGTTCTGTCTCAGCTCTCAGTTCTTTGTTCTCTGCCTCCACATTAAGTGATGGAATTATACTAGAAAGGTAGGATGAAGATTTTGTATTTGGATATTTTGATGTGTGTTGTCCAATAAATAAATAGTTAGAAAAACAAAATGAAAGAGTTGTGGTTTAGCAAATAAAATCTATCAAAAACTGTCTCTCAAGCTGTCTGTGTAAAACATTGTCTCCGTAGAATGCTATAGTTGATCCCCGGACATGAAGGCGATGAGCTGGCCACGTCATAATAGCTTTCCGAAAATCCATTCAAAGATCATCATAAAAAATCATCATCAAATCTTTCAATCAATCACTCTCTCAAGCAGACACAGCATTACTTATATAGCCTCTCTCCCATCGAGAAAAAGTTCGAACATTCCAGCATGACGCAATAATACCCAATCAAACTAAAACTCGTCACAGGAACTATGCGCTGTTACGTGTTTATGAATCTAGATGATTCGACACATTTTTACTCGTAAGATCGGGAAACTTCGATCGATAATAAACAAGTAATTCCAGAAAACTCTTAACAATACCGACCGACGAAAACTATCAACATGATATAAACTTCTTCTAGCAACAACGCAAAATAAATCAAAGTTAAATACACTCTGTTATTGCATGATTTGCAAATTAAAATGATCGGATATATCGTGCGCGTCTCAAACGTAACAGATATAAAGTCCAGGACGAATCAGAGTCATTTTCTGTGGCTCTGACGTCAGTCGTCATAAAGTTTCCATTGAATCCATCAAAGTGGGGGCCTCTAAATTAGCTCTATCATGCACAGTTCGGAATCTTGGGCTCATTGTTGACAATTCACTTTCAATGAGTTCTCACATCAATTCTGTGGTTAGGACATGCTGCTGCCATCTTAGGTCTTTATGTCAGCTTAGACCACACAGCTCAATAGGGAGACAGCTAATGCTGTGGCTGTAACATTGATTTAATCCAGATTGGACTTCTGCAATAACTGCCTTTGGGATATTCATCAGCTTCAGCTTCAGAGACAGCAGAAGGTCAAGAAAACTGCCGCCCGTCACCAAGAACAAGAAGCATGATCACATCAAACCTAAGGGATCTCCATTGGTTGCCTGTTCACAAGCACTTCGAGCATAACTCTTGTCACTTGTCTACTGCTGCATGGAAGGGAGTGCACTGAGCTTGTTCAACAGCACAACCCCTCTCAGGGTCTCCGATCTGCCAACAAGTCCTTGCTGCGGGTGCTTAGTGTCGAGAGGCATAAGAAGAAAACTATCGGAGCAAGATCATGTGAATGTGCTACACCACATTTTGTGGAATAAGTTACCTCTGCACTTGAAGGGATGCAGCTCCAAGAACACTTTAAAAAAACCAACAACAACAAAAACAGCTAAAGAACTTTTTCTTTAAGCAATAATTCAGTTTCCCTGTGGCACCTTATTATTATTTTTTTTAATTTTTTTTTTTATGTGTTATTATTTACTTTTATTTTTGAGCGCACCGAACATGCTGCGGCAGCATGCAGTCTGGCGCTTTACAAGTGGACATCATCATCATCATCATCATCATCATCATCATCATCATCATCATCATCATCATCATCATCATCATCATCATCATCATCGTCGTCGTCGTCGTCGTCGTCATAGTACAGAATGGGTTACAAGAAGATAGAGGATGGGAGGAATGTTGATGGGGGCAAGAGGGATGGGGTTGAAGCACAGGCGCTCATAGCTGAATACGAAAGGGCGTCTACAGACAGCGTCCCTCTCTCTTCTTACGTTTTCCTAAGAGCCAGGCTTCTGATTCGAAATAGTTTTCCTTGGCGCTGTAGTGACGCGTGTGTCGGGACTTCCCTGATCCGTGGCTCTCTGTCCAATGCACGTTCGCCCCACCTGTGAACTTGATGCGGATACCTGACAGCAATCAAGCAATCAATCAATCAGTCCATCCATCAAACAAATTAATAAATAAATCAATTAAGAAAAAAAAGAAAGAAATCACCCATCAAGCAATGGAGTGACGTTGGTGGTTTTCGTGAAACAAAGAAACTTAACGTGAAATAGCACCATAGTTCATTTGAACTCGTGTGTACATGTAATAGCAGAAGTGAATTGAAATAAGGGAAGTGTGAGAGATATTCCAAGTTCGTATTGTTGTTTTTGTAGGTTTTGTAGATCATGGGGCTGTTACGAACACAAGTCCTGAACGGCAAATTAGATAGATATATATTAAATGTTTATAGAATCCAGCGGACTGCCAAGAGCCGAATCGTGACCACACAAAACTTATCAAAATCAGACTAAACTGCTAATATTTAAATATGGTAAAAGATGTAAATAAAACCAGTCTTACAAAGAAAATGTTAACCAAGAATATAAACAAGATGAAATGACCTATATGCAATAAAACAAACATCATGTAGAAATTGAAACAGGTGTTTACTATTGTTAAAATTAAAAATTCATAAAAGGTATCGAACCAAAATATCTTTTTCTTTCATCAACCAGATCAGCACATTCAGACATAAAATGGCAGACGGAAAATGACTTATTACATGCAAAGCACCAGGGTGGTTCTTCTCCTTAAAAAAAAAAAAATCTATGGGTGACATAAGCATGCCCAATATGAAGGCGAGCCAAAACAGTTTCTTCCTTGCGAGTGGACGCAAAGTTAGGCAAAAAAGCAGATAAATCTGGAAGAATATGAAATAATTTGTTATTGGTTTGATTAGACCATTCGGCCTACACCATGGACCCAGTCGCTTGTCACCACTCTTCCCAAAAATGGTAACCTTTCGGAATGTGAAAATTACAGCACCATCAACCTCATCAGCCATCCCAGCAAGGTCCTAATGAAAATAATATTTAACAGGTTGAAACTCCAAAATGAACAAATCATAGCTGAAGAACAAGCAGAATTCAGGGTAGGGCTGAACAGATTTTCAACCTCAGAATAATCTGCGAGAAATACCTACAGTACCAACAACATCTATATCATGTGTTTGTAGACTTCAAGAAAGCATCTTTGTGGGCAACCATGAGAGTGTACAACATCAGCCCTAAAAATTATTGAAGCCATCAAAAGTCTGTATGACAAGGGTACCAGTGCGATCCTCCACAACAGCGCCATCGGGAACTGATTCAGAACAACAATAGGTGTGCGTCAAGGATGCCTACTCTCTCCAACACTCTTCAACATCTTCCTATAGCGCATCATGTTAGATGCCCTTGCAGATCACAAAGGCACAGTCAGCATAAGGGGTAGAGCAATCTCCAACCTTTGTTTTGCGGATGACATTGATGGAATGGCTGGAGAGGAACAAGAACTTGAACAGCTTGTACAGAGGCTTGACACTACCTCCAGAGCTAATGGACTGGAAATAAATGCAGAGAAGACCAAAATGATGACTAACACCACCAATGGCATCAACATGGACATCAAAGTCCAAGGCCAATCCCTGAACACTGTGCATAGCTTCAAATATTTAGGAGCCATTGTATCAGATAATGGGTCCCGACAGGAAGTCCTCTCCAGGATCGCACAAACAACTGCTGCCCTAACAAGGTTGAAGCCCATTTGAAAAGACAAGATCATCAGGCTATATTCCAAGGTAAGGCCGCTGTGACCCCTTGTCATCTCCATCTTCATATACGTTTGCGAAACATGGACCTTCACAGCAGATCTACAACGAAGAATACAAAGCATGGAGATGAGGTGCTACAGAAGACTTCTGGGCATTTCTGTACCCAGCACATCACCAACAACGATGTCCGACAGACCATCACACAATCCATGATGACATGCTCACAGTGGTGAAGAAACGGAAACTCCGATGATGTGGCCACGTCACCAGAGCATCTGGCCTTGCAAAAACCGTCATGTAAGGCACGGTGCAAGGAGGCAGAAGAAGAGGAAGACAGAAAAAGATGTGGGAGGACAACATTCGAGAATGGACTGATCTGACACAGAGAGCGAAGCCATCAGGGTTGCTGGGAACAGAGAAAAATGGAGTACTCTGGTTAAACAATCATCTGTGGTGCATCAACGACCTTTGAGTTACGGGATATGATAAGATAGGATAGACCATTCGGTTTGCCAGAGCCGTTCACAATAAGAGCCATGCCTTTGAGCAACGTTTTGAACGTGATATGGTAAATCACTCTGGCGAATAGGGACACATAAACACACATACACACGCACACACATACATATATACACACACATACGCACACACACACACACACACCCACACACAATACTCCAGCTGTAATTTATAAGAACATTATTCTTTTCGTCTCAGAGACGACTAAGCATAGCGAATAGTCAACGAATTTGCGCTGTCCAACAGCCTATAGAAACGAACCTCTCATGGAGAGCGTGTCGTTGAGGACGAGTACTACTGTGCCCTGTATCACCTGACCTGGGTAATACACGCCCATAGGACTGTTAAAGAGCACCTCCAGTGACTTGAATTTCCCCATCTTGCCTCTCTCTTGTCTAACAAATCTGCAATACAGATATGAAACATAGGGCTGTTACGGAGCACTGTATTTCAACGTGCAATCAAGACAATCAGCGTAGAATCTTTGATCATAGTAACTAGTGTAAATGTTAGGAGGGAGGGAGAGAGGAGGGGTAACGGGGAGGGGAGAATGACCGCAGACTTACATAAACATATTCTCTATAGATCTACAATGTAGGCTTCTTCTTCACAAGCTTCGCTTTGAGTTACACGTCACAAGAAGATGAAGAATAAGAAAACGGAAAAACCCTAGATTATGGTTAAAACATAACAACAATAACCAAAAGGTCATCGATTTCTCAAAACCACAATGCGGAAACTTAAAAACAAAACAAAAAACAAAACAAAACAAAATCCATCCAACCGGTGACTTGTAAAATGGCTAACCTAGATAGGTCAAGATAAGGTCAACGATCGATCGTGTGAAAACCAGGTTGTGGCTCTTACCTGGCAGTGCAAGTGTCGGTGTTTGCACTCTTAGCTGTGTGAATATTTCACAAGGTATGTCCCCTGGGTCTTTCCAGCGCCAGAACGGCCACTCCACCTGTATGAGAACATTCATTGACCGACGCCAGAGTGGTCATCCCACTTGTGTATGACAATATTCACTGACCGATGCCAGAGGGGTCATTCATATATGATAAGTAACTAACATTCATTGACCGATGCATCAGTACCTAGGTGATGAAATGCTAAACCGCTATTCGTCTGTATACCCCTCGCTCTCTTTAGTGTCAATTTGTGGGCTATGCACATAAGCAGTCCTGTAACGGCCAATAAAGGCCTGTAATTTAGTCAGATTTTTTATTTGTAAATAAATGTTATTGCTCTTCTGTTTTCATTTATTGAATAAAATTTATCGGTTAGTTAGTTTATCGATTAGGTATTTTTTCAACCTGCTTGCTGTGGCCAAAAAACGGTGCCCTGCGAACATGCGTTTTTATTTTGTGTACAACTACAAGGCTTCGATGTTTATCAGTTCTCCTGGCTCTTATTCAGCTTCACACTGGGCCAAGGTGGTCAGTATGATTTATTTAGCAATTATTTAAAATCGTATTACGTAAGTTTTGTTTGTAATGAATCTAGAAAGATAATGGTGTGTATGATTGCGACACAGATCTATTTCGTTGTTCGCTTGATAGTTTTATTTTCGAAGGAAAGAAAGCAAATATCGGGTAAAGAGTTATATATTTATAATTTATTCTGTTTATTTATTGTATTTGCATTGTTACATTATTTGTTATTGTGTTTTCTTTCAGTTTCACGGATTAAAAATTCAGTAAAGAACCCCAAACCCGTGTGATGCTGTCTGTTCTTTTTTGGAGCGATCGTGGTGCCGCTACAAGTCCTATAAGTTATACATGGATACTTTGTTTACTTATATCTGGGTGACAAGTCCTATAAGTTATACATGGATACTTTGTTTACTTATATCTGGGTGATTACCTAAACAATTCATCCCACATAAATAATATATAACAACGCGTTGAAATGTAAATTAACCATTTCAGAATGGTCTCTTGCTATCATCGGTACCAATGACTGGTCTAGCAATGCTGTTTTACATGCACACACTCATACACAGATCTGACGAACCATGTGTAAGTTTGCTTACATCTGAAGATCTTTAAATTATCTATGCATCTTACATTTATTGCGCGGTATCGCCCACGGCAACGCCAGTATTAGGCAATTTTCAAACATTGAATTGCCAGTGCTTTGGTGTGTTTGTCAGGTTGGCTAGGTTTGGGCGCACGCATTTTAGTTCAGCATTCACACAAGCTTGTCTTTCAAACGCCATGATGCAGTGGCAGCAAAGATTCTATAATTAAGCTCTTTGGTGGCAGACTCTTTTTAATCTCTAACCCCAAACCCGTTACAAACTGTGTACGGTGGCATGGTAGAAGGGAAGCAATCCAGTATTAATCTCGACACAGCCAGTAAACATTATATTACATGATTATTGCTTTAGGTCCAGAGGACTCTTCCGAGCCAAATCAGGACCAGACTACCCCTGATCCGCAGAAAAGATCTGCTGAAACAACCCTAGTTGTAAAACTGAAGGTACTCCACCAACCAGTCACTTTGAATAAAGACATCCCAAGCAGGGGACGCTGAGACTATACTCTAATTTATCGAAACCCCGTTTACAAAATAGAATACGAACATTATTATAAAATATCAACAAAACACATTCATATAAAATGCCTACATTGCTAAATAATAACATCACAGGAAGCCCTAGTGACCGCCTGGCAGAAAGCGTCCAATATTCCCAAGCTGATCCAACAGACCTCACACACAAATGAGGAGTTTTGTCCCGGAAGAGTTTTCAAGAAAAAAGGTAGGTGACTGGTCTAGCGAAGAAGAAAATAGTATAGCAGATTGATAGAACAGAGCAGGAATGAGAAAGAACAAATGAGAAAGACAGCGACAGTGGGAATTTAAAGCACTACATTTCCAGTTCAGTTCAGTAAAATTTTAATAGATTACCGTCCCCGGACACATTTCCAGAAAGTGGGGATACTATTTATACTGAAACCCCCGGCACCCCAACGGGGGAAGCCAGTAAACAACCTCGAATAGAAAAACACAAAACAAAACAAAACAAATATGAAGGTGACTCAGAATGAGAGCACGCGCTGTGTTGAGGAAGTGACGTCTTTGCCTGCGATGTGACGTTCTTCGTGGATTAGTGGTTGTTGCGGACTACCCATTCACAATGAAATGACATTGCGGCACATACACGAGAAATCTTTCAGTGACCTAGTGAATTTATTAAATGTGACCAAACTGTCACATAAAGCGACTGACAAATCAAGAAATGGCCATGCATTGATTACTTTCCAGTTGTCTGCAACTTTATGCGTAAGCTTATTTTTTTCATAATAAAAGTGAAAAGTCAAAGCTTTCACATTCATGCGCTTGAAAAGTGTACATACTTTTCTTTCCACGTTCACACATACGCCGAAGGAGCAGTCAAAATCTACGCTAAGATTCTAGAGCACCTTATTTCAAAGTGCATACAGCAGTAAGGTCAAGATTTGTTCTTAAAAAGACGTTAGAGCCGATTTTGTTGAGCCAGTCATCGCGCCCAGGTCAAAAACCAGGTTATTGGAAAATCGTAACCTATTCCATTTTTTTTTTTTTTTTTAATTTAATTTTTTTTTTTACCGTTTACGGTGTAACACAGTACACAGATCAGTGAGCAGATCAGTGAGCAGAAGCGTCAACATGATTCTGGTGGAAAGGTTTCGTTGATTTCTCCACCTGGCAGTAGTCCAAAAATATGGTAGAAATTCCCCATGCACACGCATAAGGCACACTACACTAAGTCGTCCAACAACTAGTTCCATAATGAAGGCTGTCGCAGCGCTTTGAAATCGTCACCGCCCCAAATCTCACTGTAAATAAAACTGTATTAAGGCACTACAGGGTGGAGAATTCTCCGCGAATCCGCGGATTTCCGCGGAAGGCATTTGCATTTCCGAGAAAAAAATATTGAGTTCCGAGTGTGAGAAGCTGAGGGCTACCCTTTACTGGGCATAGCGGCCAAAAGCGGCCGAAGGTCTAAACAGGCAAAACGTCCAAAAGCGTCCGTATCAACCATGTGGTTATATTCTCGCGTTGTTTGAAAGATTGCGAGACTTCCGGCAATTGACTTCCGGTTAAATTCTGTTGTGAAAACATTCGACTGCATTTCCACAAGTTTTCTCTGTGATGCGTTCGTTTTTTCGATTTTTTTTTCAAATTTTCTTGTATGTGTGTCTAAAATGGATGGTTTGGATTCTTCTACTGATGAAGGAGAGTTTACAGGCTTCCATTTATCAGACATTAAAGTGAGAGAAATGGACTTGGAGTCGGAGGAAGAGATCGGTACTGAGTACTGACATTAGACTGATTAGTCATTAGACAATTAGTGTCAGTAGTGTGCATGCATACGATCTTTCAGACTGGCATGAAAGTGAAGAAGAGGAGGGGGCTTGTTTGGACTTTTTAAAACTTTTTTTTTATTGTATACACATGGGGTAATCAAAAACAAGACATGACAAGAGAAGTATATATATATATAAAAAGGTAGATAATCAAAAGAGATTTATTTCTGTTCATTTTGCATTTTATTTCATTTAAATCTATACACTAGTCAATAATACCTAAGATGTAGTGTTTTTACTAACGTACCCCTAAATATCTCTAAAATTATAAAAATTCTTGCCTGTTTACAGCTAAAAAATAGACAAACGTGTGCCCAGTAAAATTTGAAATGTGGAGTTTGTGTGTGTAACAGTGGTGGACCTCAAACTTTGTTAGGCCTACAAATCAAGATTCTTAACTTTTTTGAAAGACATGTGCATAAAACATTCTTTTTTTTTTGGTTGTTGTTGTTTCTATTCATGTTTACTTTGTGCTTTTTGCTTTCAGGAGAGGCCCTAAATTACTTTCAAAATAGCATAAATTCATTTTCTTCCAGGGGGCGAATACCGGGGCTTGGCCCCTGGGCCGCGGCCGGATTTCAGAGATTTCTTGATTCAGTTGTTCTCCACCCTGGCACTAGCAAAGGCGCCTAATATCTTACCTTCCCTTCATCCTTCAGTGCTAACGACGAGCTCATGTCAATGTTCATGTAATCATGCCTATAGTTACAGAGAGATTGAGGTGGAAGATTATAATACTATGTTTTCCAGAATCTGGAGTGGTCACATTGAGTAGCGCTGCCTTGACTTTAGTAGGCTGAAGAAGGCGATGTGATACTGTCGAAGAAATGTGTAATTGTAGATTATAGTCACACGACACCGAAGCGTATAGGCGACTACTGGTCACATTATTCTGACACCAGCGAACCAGTTGAAGGTAAGGGGAAAATAATATGGTCACACATTGGCCAATCCGGGATTCGAACCAGGTACCTTTCGGTTACTAGTAAGACGCTCTACCAACTGAGCTACCCGGCCCCACTAGGGTCGAAGAAATATCCCAAGGTAGGCTTATATTAGGATCTGAGTTAAGAAAATATGCTTTGAATGAATAAGGACTTGAGGACGAGATCAAAATTGCGCGAGAGAAAACTTTCTCACTCACGCTAAAAGATTTAATACAAATGTATTGGCTTATATATTCCATACAGTTTTGGGTGTGTGTCTAATATTTGCCCAATCTAAATCACGTACTGTGTGTTGAAGCGCTAATAACAACCCACCATTCTTTCTCAGCCACAAGCGCCGGACATTGGTACATTGTGACTGGCTGAGGCCGTTATCCTACAGCCAATCACAGATCTGTTCCACATCTTCTTCTTCTTTCTCTTTCTTTCTTGAGTACATTAACGTCCCCGGACGCGATATTTATTTTCCCAACTAGAGTCAAGGCACAAGCCTTAGTCAGTATATAAGTTCTACAACCGGTGTGACATCCTCACAGTTCCTAGTATCTTAGCTGGGCTGGGAGCGAATGGGAGCATTCTGATTGGTTGACGCGTTACAAAATTCGACGCATGCGCACAGTGCTATCATAGTCTTCGTAAGGGTTAGGGCTTGGGTTACAGTTAAGAGTTTAGGGTTAGGGTTAGGGTTTGGGTTAGGGTTAGGGTTATGACGCCTAAGAACTTCGTGAAAAAGCCGGCCCGACATGACCTAGCGCATGCGCAAATGCGCTCGGATAAACTAGGAGACCCGGAACTTGAAGGATGTGACACCGGTACGGTATTACGACACGTGTCACTTCCGCTCTTTTGTCGACGATTCTTCTTAATGGCGGTCACTGTAGTTTGGAAGCTAGAAATCGAAAGACAGAAAAATAAATTTTGAGGAATTTTCGTTTGATTAATGACAAAATAACCCTTTTGATAAGCAGATTGATTCAAAATCACTCAAATAATCAAAATTTACACACGAACAGATTTTCGAATTCTTAAATAAGTTCTAAATCTTTCCGTAAAATGTGAATCGAGTGTACGCTCCGAGTGTAGCCGTCCGGACAACAGCCGCTGTGCTCTGTTTTGTAAACCTTTTGCTATGAGACTGGTTGGATAATTTGGATGATGTAAAAAAAAGTTTTAAAATAAATTTTTATTAGCACTTCGATTTATTAGCATCAGATTAAAGTTTGTAAAATTGTCACCTCCGCCAACTTTCATATCAAGGCTGATTGCAGACGACGCATGTACGTAGGCATACTGGCTACTGTGAGTCCTGTACTAACAATAACATGCCAAAAGTGTATCTGTCGTCGCTCAACCTACAAGAAAATGATAATATTCTCTTAAATTACACATCATAGTTAATGCTAAAACTATAGAATAATAATATTAATTAATAGCTAAATAATTTGTTTAGGTAATTAAGTCAATTTGACAAATATATTCCCTCGAAATTGGTACATAACATTTTGTAGTAGTAGTAGTAGTAGTAGTAGTAGTAGGGACAATAATAGGCTGTGAGGCCTTTTGGTATGTCCCATCTTTTTTAAATGTAAATCTTATTGGTCTGTCGCATGCATAAAAATTTTGCCTAATCATTATTCATCAAAATAGTAAAACCGTTCTTTAACTTAAGTTTAGGTGAAGTATCCAAGTAATTTTTAAAAGAGTCAGTGCATGGTTTAGTTTTAATTTCTTCAGGGAGGTTATTCCAATCGTTAATTATTCTGTTAGTAAAAGAAACTTTTCTCAAGTTACTGTTAAACTGATGTTTAAAAATTTTTCCTTCCTGATAACGTGTTATATCACAGACAGGTTTAGTAAAAAAAATGATTCCAATTTAAATCAACCATATTATTAAAAATTTTAAATGTTTGAATTAAATCCCCTCTTAGTCGACGGCCATGTAAGGAGTGTAGGTTAAGAAATTTTAGGCTCTCTGCATAAGGTAAATTGTTACAGCTTTTGACTAGTTTGGTACGTCTTTGCACCTTTTCTATTTTTATAGATTGTCTTTTTAGGGATGGGTACCATACTACGCCTGCATATTCGAGATGTGGTCTAACTAGGGCTTTATATAATTTGCAGAAAATATCCTTATTTAAATAAATAAAAGTTCTTTTAATTAATCCCATCATCCTATTTGCTTTGCTAGTACAGCTCTGTATATGATAGTCGAAAGTAAGGGTGCTATCAAAGATTACTCCCAGGTCCTTTTCTTCGTCACATGCCTCGAGTGGAATCGAAGTGTAATAATTTTTCGTACCAGTTGTGGTACTATTGTACCGACATGGGTTTTACCCTGACTCTAGTTGGGAAAATAAATATCGCTCCCCGGACACATGGCGTATAGGGGACAATAGTTCCACAGCACCACTGATCGTGATATATAGGCCTATTCACAGGCGATCGCGTTTGCAAACAGGCTTATTTCGAAACCGATCACCGGAGTTTTGCGGAGCAAACTCTCAGTATTTTGCAGAACGTAGGCACAACGGGGCGGCTTTTCGGGACAAAATACGGCAAAACGGTACGGGGATTCCGGGGAAAAAAATCACAATGACGCGGAAATTGTCGATGACACGATTTCTCATGTAAAGGCATCACAAGAAAAGGCTAACTCTCGGGAATGCGATTGCACTAGCAGCGGAAAGAATTGGCTGAAAATCAGTTGGTGATTATAGGACAGATCATCTGACATGAAAACGACAGATTTACATCCTTTAATTGGAGAGGATACGTGCACTATCGTAAGTATCGCCATTGTAAAGGTGGGTACTCGATGAACGCGATTTGATTGGTCATTCTAACAGCTGATTAACAAAGATTAGATCTGGCGGAAATAAAACACACCTTTCGACTAGACAGAACACTTCGGTAGTCACAGATTATAGGGATCGAAGGGGATCCACGCTTCCATGGAATGAAAGTCCCTGGCCGATACTACCATGATACTACCTAGTACAGGGGGTCCTCGAGTTACGACGTTGATCCGTTCGTTGGACGCGTCGTAGCCCGATTTCATCGTAAGTCGGAACTTAAAGAAAAATGCATACGTACGTACAGTGCTATATAGTATACTGTACTGTAACTGTTAATGTTTCTCCCTTTTCAGATCGCTTTATAATGTCCAATTTAACTTCCATGGTGATGGCCTTTCTTTTCTTTGATGCACTACCATCTGAAGAGTCTGACTTACGTTTTGGAGCCATAACCAAGGGCAAAAACCGATAAAACACGTGAGAGAAATAGACGGCGTAAACAACCAAATTGGCGTATTTACAATGAATGAGTGTATGAAGCGACGCCAGCGTAGGAAGCGACGCCGTCTTCCCCGCCGTATAACCACAACAAAGCGTATTCTTCCGCCGCTCGCCAGAAATTAGCTTCCGTTTGTTTACGTCGCTTACGACGCTAAACCGCGTAAGACGGAACGACGCGTAATATTATTTGTTATATTTTTATGGGGAGGAGCGTCCTAACCACGAAACTACCCCTTGGGGTCATGAGCAATCTTGCCACTGTAGATTGTTCAAACCTATAAAGGGAACAGTGAAAGCCACAGTTGAAAACCTGTCTTTCCTTTATAGGCAAGACAGATTCACTGCGGCAACAGTACCCCCGTTGGAGTGCCGGGGGTTTTCAGTATAAATAGTATCCCTTTAGTATCCCTTAAATAGTAACTCTTTAAAAAAAAAAAAGTTATAGAGAACCTAAATATCAAAGGCACTGAAGCGAAACGGGCATCCAACTTTTGTTGAGTCCTGGAACAATGACTGAACGAGTAATAATTTTAAAAAGGTATCTATTCTCTCATACCTTGTCTCTTATTGGTAATAAAAGAATGTTTCGGACTATAAGTTATGAATTAAACAAAACAATAGCAAGTCAAGTCTACTACACAAGACACAGCACTTGCACAACTTCACAAGCCGGCGTCCGTGGAAACCACTGGTTTATTTTTAGCAAGCTAGAGGGAATTCCTTACGATGTCACCGAGATCCATCTAAACACCAGAAACGTTTTGAAGAGCGCGGCGCGTGTGCGCGCAAAAAAGAGCGATGTAGAGCACTGAAGTGTCGGAGAGAGAGAGAGAGAGAGAGAGAGGCTCGCATGCATGAAAGTCCATACATACACCTATGCTATATTTGCAAATACTTTTATGCAGGTACGCAGAACCGTAAGCATTTTAACAATTTATTGTGTGTGTGGGTGTGTGTGTGGGTGTGTGTATGTGTGTGTGTGTGTGTGTGTGTGTGGGTGTCAGACCTGCCTACCCCCCTCAGAGTAAAAACGGCAGACAGGGGATCAAAAAGATAACCACCCTTTTCAACAACAGTTTTCAAGTATAACAGTATACGCTATGGTATAACAACAAAAGCAACAGGATGCATGTCAAAAGCGTGAGTCACCCGCCAAAAGCGGGAGAGTAGGCAGGTCTGTCAGTGTGTTTAAAAATACGTATTTAATTAATTCATTTCCTTGTTTAACCGTTTAATTAATTAGTTAATTTAATGATTCTTGTAGTTCAGAAATGTGGCTAGCCATGCAAGCCCTCTCTAGCCAGTGATGTGATGTTGGGGCGTACGGTGAACTCCCCTGCAGCATCATCATCATCAGAGTCATCGTAGTCATCATTTTTATGATTGGCCCCTCCCCCTACCCCTCTCCCGCAAAAAAGTATGTTACGGTAACATAGGGGAAAAAATTGGGTCGGTATGTCGGCTTTCATTCTTCTCCTTTTTTTCTTTTTTCTAAACTTTTTCACCTTGGGTGCGAGTTTTTTTTCTTCCCAGACGATTCCCCAAAAAATATAGGGTCGGGCCAAAAAATTAGGGTTAGTCGGGATACCGTAAACAGACATTTTATGGGTGGGTGGGTGGGTCCTTATCACTGTCGTTGTCGTCGTTTTTATGACCGTCGTCGTAGTCAGCATCATCATTGTCGTCGTCGTAAGTATTGTCATGATCGTCGTCATCATCATGATGATCGCCGTCGTCGTCATCATCGTCATCTTCATCATCATCGTCTTCACCTCCACCACTTAAAGAGATGTGTGCGTTATAAATAAATGTATTAATTATTATTAACATGTAAAAATGCGATCCTTGTTTCTGTGTGCGTTATAAATTAATGTTTTCATTATTATTAAAATTTAAAAATGCAATCCTCGGTTTCAACTTGAAGTATAACTACTTTAAAATTGTGCATGTCTACGTTGCAACAGCTTTAGAAAGCTCTTGGGCCTGAAAAAGAAAGTTATAAAAATGTTGTTAATTGGTTTTGCCAGCGTTTGAATGAGAAGTATCGCCATGAGAGCAAAACTTTTGTATTTTGCCGTTGATGAGAAGCGTGCTAAAGAAAAATAATGTTGCTCTCCACAAAATCTTACTATATAAGCCTAGATCGGGATCTAATTGCTGACATTTTACCTCAAGTGGCTCTCCTTTCATACTTCGCCTCCCTCTTCCGCCACCAGCCCCTACCCCCCCCCCAACACACACATAACACACACACACACATACTGTATTTTTAATTTGGGCAGTTGTAGACAACGCTGATGAACTTGCTTTGTGGTGGGGAGGGTCGGCGTGGCGTGCCTCGGACGTTGGTGGCAGCACGACTGTCGTGGTCGTTGCTTACGTTACCGTCCCCTCCCATCAGACCCACGCCACTGCAGCCAGCTGGGCCCAGCACTTCTTCACTCAGACAAAGGCACAGACATGGGCTACATATGTACACTGCTGACCTGTATGCACATAAACACAGAGACAAGCAAACATGGGGACTCTCATCTTAAACATTTTCAGTCAGTCAGTCAGACAGACAGACATAAGCCTACATACATGGTGACGCTCATCTTAAACATCTGAAGACAGACATAGAAACACTCACATCGTGACTCTCATTTTAAACATCTGCAGACAGACAGACGGACAGACAGGTAGATAGACACATGCAGTGGTGACCCTTGTCTTCATCAAGGACTTGTTTCAACCTATAGGGTAACGTTTTTACTTCAGACAACGAGGTACACAATTTCAAGAAGGAGAAGAAGAAGAAGAAAAAGAAGAAGAAGAAGAAGAAGAAGGAAGAAGAAGAAAAAGAAGAAGAAGAAGATGGAGGAGAAGAGGGTGTATATGAAGATGGGTAGGTACTGGGGGATATGTAAATAAATACATAATATAATTTCATGAAGACGTAAAATAAATCCTTGAGTAATAACAGTTTAAATAAATCTAGTAGACTACAATGTCCGCGGGCCACCTCAGGCCCGGCATACAATTAGCCAAAATATATTTTAATAGCCCTGCGATATAAAATGCAAATCAAATTCATATTAGCAGCCTTGCCGAACGATAGGTTACCTCAGAGCGTTCTCGCTTCGATCAGAATAAGCGAAAATATAAGTTGTGCAGTTAGTGGATGTTCGTCATTAAAGTAACTTAGCAACGTTCAGTTATTATTATTGAATGTTGCTTATTGAATGTATTATTGAATGTTGCTTATTGAATGTTTATCATGTTAAGCCCCGCAACCTTTTACGTATGATTTGAGTTTTGGCCTGCTGAGCGATTGAGTTCGACACCCCTAAAATATAGCAACTCATCTGAACTGAAAAAGTTGAAGACGAGGAAAAAAACCAGAAGACTGTAACGCGTCTCTATATTTGCGTTATCTTGTGAGAGTTAATCTAAACTACTTAATTCTGTACTTGTACGGGGAAAGGGCATGACAAACCAAATTATAATTCAAGACATACAAAATAAAACCAGTCTCACTGCCGTTCACAAAGGGTTTGCCATGCGCTCAAATAAATCACAATAAACTATAGCTTGTCTTCATTTATCCAATTTTAATAATCTAACTAGTATACATCATTCAAGCAACATAAAATTCTCATGCACATAAACTCTAACTAACAATACATAAGATGTTCAAATAAATTCATTTCATCTTACCTCATTTTCTTTCTCTTTTCCACTCTCCTTTCCTCCTTTGGGAAACCACTAATTCTTGCCCTAAAAATCAATCTTCACTCACTAACTAACTCACTGACTACTTACCATCTAATTCTGCACTCACACCAATTTCTAAACATTGTACACCCTACACTTATTACCCTACATATATTCTACAACTACTATAAATTCTCTCCTGCTCTTAGACACATTATGAATAAAACACTCTAAGGGCTACACCTAGACCAGATGGAGCAAAGTTGTTCTAGGTCTATCAGAAGCAGGAGACCAGAGATAAGAGAGCGAGTCCTTTGTTCGTCGTGGGTTAAATACTACAAGTTTCCCAAGAAGCACCCCTCTTCATAAGGAGATGTCTCAATTCCCACGTCATCACCACGTGACTGACTACGCCCTAGTACTTATCACGTGGTCAAGACTAATCATGGTCCCGCACACAAAGAATGTCTGAACATGTGTATGCATCATTGTCTGTCTATGTAGACTATAAACTTTACCGGCTAATGACTGCTGAGCAGGCGATGTGTATCGCACGTGCCAACGTTATACTAACACTTTGTACACCGGAGTCACTATTGTAAGCAGGCTAGACTAAGCAATCTTTAATCATCCTTTACCACTATCTCATTCCCTTGTAAAACTTTTTTCTCTAAGGTTATAATTGCCGCCGGCCTGCGAAGGAGTGTCCTCGCTCCTTAAAAATTGAACATGAAAAAAACAAAACAAAATAAAGCAAAGAGGGTACAAAGTGACGATACTAAAGCGATCTAAGGAGGCGAAGTGGCGAAGATGAGGTAAGACTTACAAAAGATAAAAATTGCAAAAGAAAGTTGCATGCACCAAATGACATAAATAAGCACAAAACACCGAAAATCCACAATTAAATGAGTCCGACGGCAAAGTACCGTACAGTTTATATACCCAAAAAAATTTTAAGGTAGTGCAGGAACACGAAGTGAAGACCGATGGATCCAGGATGAGAAACGACCAAAAGGGCTATGAGGACATTTGGCAATGAGGACACATGAGGACTGTCCCCACAAGCCAAGCAGCACCTTAAGGCGTTTACGCGTAAGTGAGCGTAAATAATATTGTAGACGGACGTGTAGACTTGCTATTGACGAAGGAACGTGGAGTGTCGCCACATGAAGACTGTGACGCCACCGCACCATGCCAACCTCCGTTGATGGAGAAACCGTGGTGTAACGGACCTTGCAACCAGGATTCGACCGTAGATTATGACGAAATACGTAGTGTCTGAAAGAAGTAGTCCCACATGACGAGGCACCCAGGAGTATGCAGCAAGCGAGGGGGATGGGAGTGTGCGTTTAGGTTGAGCACACAAAGGGAATGGGAACGGAGATTACAGCATAGTAAAGGAGAAGAGCTCCAACCTCGTTTAGCGACAGTCTTTGCTCTCCCCCGTCTGTAATATAGGAACATGGGAGATGACCACAACTTTGGGAGAAGGTGGTAGAATGTTTGGTCGGGGAATACAAGGAGGGATGTTCTCTGCAACTGGATGAAGTGGGCAAATTGGGGTAGGGGCAAGCAGTCCAAGTGGGTGTAGGTGGAAACGAAGGGTGTGAAGATTTCAGACAACAGGCGAAGGTGGACATCGAGGATTATTAATGTGTCGGTTCAAACCGCAGACCAGCCCAAGGTGACGACAAGGTCCAAGAATGCCAAGGCATGGAAAGGCGATGGCTGAAGAAGGGAGGTACTACATGGTGTGATGGTGACGTCACTTGGCGACGTTGATGGTCGTCAAGTGATGAAGGGATCCACGAAGACTAAGGTAGATTCGAGAAATAGGTCACAGAAAGTCACTATGACACGTTGATCACTGTTACGAAAGTTTTGTTGGAAAATGTTTGTTTTTAAAGTATAATTGTCACAACCACTGCAAAGCGTCCAAGGCACTGAATATAAATATTAATTACGACACACCAAAATATGTGACATGGTAACACCGTGACGGACATTCTATAACCTGCAAACAACACCATTGAATTAAAATCACCACAATATCTCAAAAAAACATGATAAAAATAGAAAAGCAAACAATTGATAAACTTGGTTGAAAACGGCAAAGACCGATACACAATCAACCATAAATCATTATACCACTGAAATGACAAATATGAACTAGAAGAACATATAAAATCAACAAGTAAAAATGTGAGCAAAATATGCACAAAAGACATGAGAAAAAAAAAACATTAAAGTGCAAAACAACCAATTTAACAAGTTTTAGAAAAAAAAATTGAAAAAGAGAAAAAAAACTTTACAAAGTAAGGGAGTTATAACCAAGAAGGCATCAAATGATGAGCAAACACTGTGCCATGTCAAGGCAACTTCAAAAAGGCTAAGTGATAACAATAACACTAGAACTAACATGTATAAAATAACAAAAAGTGTAAACCTTAAATAAGATATAGGAGAGATACCGAGATAAACAGATAAAGTAGAAGGAGGGGAAAATTGCTCACTAGGACGGAACACACAGATGAGGGGAGACAACTGAAGATCAGAGCACACAGAGGGAATGGATAGACACGAAAAAGAAGAGAGAGAGAGGTATAGGAGAACGATAGCAAAATTTGTTGCCGCGATGTGAGCGAGGAAAAGGGTCGGCTTATGTGAGGGAGAAAGTACTACAAGACCAAGAGGTCAAGAGGTTAAAAGGTCACCTCTATGAATGAACATACCTATCATGTGTAAACTAGGAATTTCTCAGCGTATAGAAAAGAATGGTGTAAAGAGGAGAGAAAGGGGAGAGAAGAAATAAATCGACAGACAAGAATGGTACCTGAAAAGAAACGGCATCACAATAAAATAATAGGGTAAAAATAATTATGCTATAAAAGAGATGTCCAATACAAATCATTATACAATAAAATTCTTAAAGATGATAATTATAGAAAATTAAATAGGAGCATACAATGTGGAGCACAACGAAATATAAGTTATCATTGATCATGGATTAAAAAAAACACACAAACGAGAGAATGCAAATAGAGAGTAATAATTCAAACATGATACATTAAAACAAGTAAGTTGCAGTGGCCATGATACACAAACCAATGCAAAAAAAAATGTAAAATTGGGTACACATTAAGTCGAGCATCTGTGAGACTCATGTCTACCAGACGTAATCCATTAATTAAAAATACAGTCCATTAAATATAAAGTCATAAACGAAGAACTTGTAAATTACGTTATAGACACGGATTACAACATCAATAGTATTGCGAGTACAACATCAAGGTTATTAAACACACAACATCAACGTTATTGCACACACATTGTTAGGTTACAGTGAGAATGAGTGTCAGCAAAATACGTGTACACAAAATCATTGAAAACCCATGAAAAATTCCAATGTCATTGACATGCACATAGAACACACTGAATAAACCCAAATACAACAAAAAGTAAGTGTCATCTCTAGACATTGTAGTAAAGTGATCGACAACGTTGCTGAATAGTGCAACACACTTCAGGGAAATGAACACATGTAACAATTAGAAATTCGAATGAGTGCGTTGCAACATAAATAGATACCACAAGGAATCATAGTAATTGTAAACATTGCATGTTGAACAATAAATGAAAGTACACAAAGATCAGTAAGGAACATGCACATGAATCAATCCACCATGTGCTGATTCATAAAAACCCGTAATGAGCACCATTATCAGAAACAAAATAAAAATAAGTGTCAACATCATGCACAAAAGGTTGACCCAAGGATTTTATCTCAACAATTGACAAAACTGTTGCCGACTGTTGCGAGAAAATATAACACACACCAATGAACACTGCATGCAACGGTCATGCGTATCATGCATAGCATTTCCGAGATGGATGATCAATATCGTTACCCGATCACACAAGAACCGCAGGTAACGGTTGAAAATAGCACTAATGAAAGAACTTTAATCAATTTCATCCATTTCGGATTTCCTTTGAATTAGTGACGGAGAAACCGAAGCCGTCGCCTTTTTCCGTGGCGAATCACGAGAACGAGCATCCTGCTTTGAGGATGATTGAGTACCGAATTTATTTTCACGTCTCATACTGTGAGACAAGAATGCGCCGCACGCGGGGAAGATGCACGATTTCTTCCGTTTGTGTATTGTAATATGTAAATCAAGCCATGTAATATCGAGATCAGGAGGTGTAACGCATGGAAACCTCCGCAAAGATAACGGAATCATTTATTTATAGTAAAATAATATTGACTAGGACAAGCTGGGAGTGTGACAAAATAAATATTTACTAAGCGCTGGCCATTAAAAAGTTCTTAGTTAACTTCCGTACGATAAATTGTAGTCTTCAACAAGTAGAACGAATAAGAACAATAAGTAGTAAGGCGAAGGTAAGGAGGAGAACGGAAGAGGTGGAGGTGTTGGGGTGAGAGATAAAGGAGCATTAAGCGAACGGAGAGAGAAAGACGGAAGAAAAAGGAGGGGGAAAAGCGCTTCAAGAATAGTAGAGACAAGGATAGGATAGACCAAAAGTTACACTGCGCCGAATAGTAAATCCAGCTGTGAGACTAGTGTCCGTCAGCAAGGAAAGGAGGCTGACCAGACAAGATAGCCAAGAAGTCTGGGATGTTGACTAATCGAGTGGCATGAGGCGTTGTGTGATTGATGGGAACTGGTGGCGTGATAACCTGAAAAATTTGAAACAAATTGTCCTGGAAGAAATGAGCATATTAATGGTTAAACACAAGTCAACACCTTGAAAAGCAACTATATATTCTGTTGTCCATAATAAATTGTAGAATGAAAATGAACAATGTTAAAATTACTTCATGAGCCACACATATCGTGCTCATGTTACCTGAATGTGAAATACAATTAAGTATAGGTATTGGCAGGATTGTTACTTTAGGTACCTCGATGACATAAGTATGTTGCCAATGCTGGATAGTTGTTACCAGATGACCAAGATCTTTGAAGAAGATGCCATCCGTCAAGCGAGCGTCATGAGTTGTCACCACCCCAGTGATGAAGATAAGTAGAAGAAGGGAGGAGAAGAAGAAGCGACTGAAACAATTAAAGAACAGTGAACATGTGAAATAACGTATTCATGATAAGAAAACGAAAAACAGAGTTACATTTGTAACGTGAGATGAAGAAGTTAGGCCAAAGGAAGATGCTGTCTTCTGCAAGAAAAAGTGTAAAAATACATTATAAATAAGCACATTAGAAGAAGTTGAAGCTGGTGACCTGAAAAAAAAACTGTTAAACAATTTAATACAATCTGGCAAATTATAAAAGTACTAATATAAAAAGTAGCAGTCCGTACTGATCAAACTGGAAATGTACCCCAAGTATGTCTTCTGTCATACGTACGAATTTATTCTTCAACTTAGAACTGAATTCTGTCACATCACAAAAGAATTGAACCCGTAAATAAAATGATGGAACGATACTTGTCAATCCGTACCATGCCGACGTCACGAGGTGACGAAAAGCTTGTCGCGCTTACCTTTGCATGAGACGGAGAGGAAGGTATCATCAACATCGGTTCTGCAACTTAAAAACTGAATAAAAGATTAGACACATCATCATACACACCAAGTATGATGTAAATCAATCAAACACATCCTCCAAATGTCTAAGTCCGCTAAGTCATTAGGCTTGAAAAGCATGCAAAGGCACCACATCACTGTAAACAAGTGATCATCTTATTATTTTCCAAGCCTCCTTCAAGCCTGGATACAGTAAGACTCAATGCAAGTATTGCAGAGTCATCCCCCGTCTGTATTTAAGGTACACCATAATGTACCTTTACCCAGTACAACATTAGTGTACTTGTTCACTGTAGTGTCCCTGTTTACACCAGAATTCGTACCACCTTATGTACGACAGCATCACATCGCATCGCATAGATCCTTAATACTTGACGTACGTCGTCACGTACGTTTAATTTCCATCGTCATGGAACGTCTCATCACTACACATACTTAGTGATTTCCCCACATTTATTGTACTTATTAGCGCACATTTCAGCTTATGCGCACGAATTGGTACCTTGTATATCAACATCCTCATCGTCATCATCATCATCATCATCATCATCATCATCATCATCATCATCATCATCATCATCATCATCATCATCATCGGCATCATCATCGGCATCATCATCGGCATCATCATCATCATCATCATCATCATCGGCATCATCATCGGCATCATCATCATCATCTTCATCTGTCAAATGAGTGCTTAAGCAGTGCATTCATTTGCTTCATCGTTTTCGTAATGAATCAAACACATAGTAAACATTATCAGTGCTTTATCAACAAGGTGTGGTCTCCAAAATATGACCCTCAATGACTTATATAGTCTGTCATGCAAGACAAGTATTACACCATATGAACCACAATAAAAACAAGTATGTATACTTTGTACAATCCTTAGTGTAATTAGTTTGAACATAGTCCGGGTGTGATCGCACTTTTAAACACCTAGGTAATCACCGTTTGCGATTTCGACGTCTCGTACGCCCTTGCAAAGTTTTATTTACATGAAATTGCTGAATTAACTTTTCAGATATGTTAGTCGCGGGTTCCCACGTAGTGTTCGAGTACCCTCGCCACTTAACCCTATAGTGTCGTTGTCCATTTCTCATCCTTGTTGCAAGCAATCGTTCTACCTCATACACAGGCTCTTCAATATCTGTACTTGACGATGATACCACCGTATCACCTTGAGACTGACCTGTGCTCGATACCTGCGACCTGTTTTGAGAAATACGTTTAGGAGGTACATTCATTTGTGACGCTCGACCCTTCTCCTGGGATCGAGTATCACTAGTTTCATCGTTCTGTTGTGTAGCTTTGTGAGACTGAAGGGAGCTACACATTGAGTACTCTTAAGGAGGCTACACAATGAGTTTAATTACTTTCTTCCGTCTACACACCCCGGTTTTCATTGCCATCATGTAGTTTCACAGGTTGTGTATCACTAACTTTAGTAAGAGCGATATCGGCAGGAAGAGACAGATAAAAGCATGTGCTCTGAGGTCACGAATAGCTCTCCAGACTAACTGATAAGGTCAAAGCGTCACTGCCTAGGCAGACACTGCACTGCCGCAATTAATCATAGTCTACCACCACTGCAAGCATAGCCTACGGACCTTGACGTAGCTAATGATAAACAGGGGAATACAGGGGTGCAAATTTGTGTGCTGCTCTTTCGGTTAACAGTCTAAACAACTTTTCCTCTGTCTGGCGGACAAGGAATTGTAGCGTCTGCCAATGAAAAATCCCAGTCGTCTCCCATCTTACACACTAAAATTTTCTCTCTGAAAAAGGAATTAATTCAACCAAAATTTTACCCTGATAACTAGACAAACCGCAGGTCCGCCAATGTAACGAATCCGCAGGTTCACCAATGTCCAATACAAAACCCGCAGGTCCCCAATGTAACGCGTCTCTATATTTGCGTTATCTTGTGAGAGTTAATCTAAACTACTTAATTCTGTACTTGTACGGGGAAAGGGCATGACAAACCAAATTATAATTCAAGACATACAAAATAAAACCAGTCTCACTGCCGTTCACAAAGGGTTTGCCATGCGCTCAAATAAATCACAATAAACTATAGCTTGTCTTCATTTATCCAATTTTAATAATCTAACTAGTATACATCATTCAAGCAACATAAAATTCTCATGCACATAAACTCTAACTAACAATACATAAGATGTTCAAATAAATTCATTTCATCTTACCTCATTTTCTTTCTCTTTTCCACTCTCCTTTCCTCCTTTGGGAAACCACTAATTCTTGCCCTAAAAATCAATCTTCACTCACTAACTAACTCACTGACTACTTACCATCTAATTCTGCACTCACACCAATTTCTAAACATTGTACACCCTACACTTATTACCCTACATATATTCTACAACTACTATAAATTCTCTCCTGCTCTTAGACACATTATGAATAAAACACTCTAAGGGCTACACCTAGACCAGATGGAGCAAAGTTGTTCTAGGTCTATCAGAAGCAGGAGACCAGAGATAAGAGAGCGAGTCCTTTGTTCGTCGTGGGTTAAATACTACAAGTTTCCCAAGAAGCACCCCTCTTCATAAGGAGATGTCTCAATTCCCACGTCATCACCACGTGACTGACTACGCCCTAGTACTTATCACGTGGTCAAGACTAATCATGGTCCCGCACACAAAGAATGTCTGAACATGTGTATGCATCATTGTCTGTCTATGTAGACTATAAACTTTACCGGCTAATGACTGCTGAGCAGGCGATGTGTATCGCACGTGCCAACGTTATACTAACACTTTGTACACCGGAGTCACTATTGTAAGCAGGCTAGACTAAGCAATCTTTAATCATCCTTTACCACTATCTCATTCCCTTGTAAAACTTTTTTCTCTAAGGTTATAAGACCATGATAATGATACCATCAAGGACAACAACGACAATGATGATGATGGCGATGAAGACGACGACAATGAAGACACCGACGATGATAATAATGATGATAACCCCAAAATGACAATGATGATGATGGTGATAATGATGATAACGTCGATGATGACGCTGATTGGATTACGAACCCCACAAACCGTCTCTAGAGGAGATGTTCATAAAGAAGGATGGCGGACGGGTGCTGTCCCAGGCCACGAGCTGTGTGACGTCACTGAAGGGGGCTGGCGTCACACAGCGACCTCATCATGAAGATTATGAAAATCATCGTTATATTCGTTGTTGTCGTCATCATTATCATGTAAATCAGCTTTAATTATTTTTATTGTTATCGTCGTCATCACCATCTCCTTCACCACTACCCTTTATCATCAACATCGTTATTATCATTAGCATCTCCTTCGTTAAAACTTACGATCATCATCTTCAAAAATTCCAAAGCGCACACATTACTGTTACTGCTGGGGCGGGGTGGATTCCAACCCGACTTGGCAACAAGCCTCTGCTTGTGCTTGACAGATCCCCGTTTACCGAGTGGTGCATATTTGCGATACACAGCTCACAATCTTGCAAGTGTGCATCTCGATTCGGGTTCGAACACCGGGGCATTCCCCGCAGCCTGTAGCAGATTATAGCAATCTGTAGACCGCACGTGTCACAGAAAGAAATGGAATCAGTAAGGTCGTATGCTACGCGTTTATCGCTTTGCTATAATAATAATAATAATAATAATAATAATAATAATAATAATAATAATAATAATAATAATAATGTTTATTTTAAAGCAAACATCCTGAAAATACAAAAAAGGCATACCATGCAGTGTTACTTTTCAAGTTAGAGCATCATTTCTGAATTCAAGGATGGCAAACTTGAGAGAAAAGTAGTATAATAGTAAACAACTGCATTAGGCACGGTGGTCTAATGCTATTGCTTTGGCTTGCGGATCTGAAGGTCCCGGGTTCGAGCCCTGTCCGGGCCATTGTGCTGTGTCCCTGGGAAAGACACTTTACTCCCGTTTCCTACTCCTTCGGATGAGAGTATAAACCGAGGTCTAGTCTGTGTGTCGCATACATTCCATCATAACGGACTTTAAAGATCCTGACGCTCATGTCCTAGACGGGTGAGTGCCGGTAACAAGAATACACCCAGCATGCACTTGGTCCTTCTCCCCCATCCCTGGCTGGCCAGGATAGTGCTCAGTTGTCCAGGCGTCAGTCCATGCGTCCAAAGGCTGCGGGTGGGCGTCTCGGGCGGTTTGAGTTAGATCCTGTATCGGCCAAAGGCTGCGGGTGGGCGTCTCGGGCGGTTTGAGTTAGATCCTGTATCGGCCAGCGCCTAGAGTCTGGTCAAGTACGGTAGGTAAGTGCGCTAGAGTCTGGTCAAGTACGGTAGGTAAGTACGAGGTAAGTGCGCTATAAAAATCCTCAATAATAATACTAATACTACTAATAATAATTTGTGGAATTTAGTTTATTGGATCCAGCGGACTGCAAAGAGCCGAATCATGACCACAAAATCAGGACCACAACTTGATTGAAAGAGGACAAACCCTTGATCCGTATAAAAGATCTGCTGAAACAACCCTAGTGGTACTGTGATTTTGATATGATGATGATGATGATCATTGTTGTCAAGGTGGCAACGTGATGATTCGTCCTTAACGCTAACGCAATAGGACGTTAAGCTTCGTTATTCCTCCTCCTAGTGGTAACACTGAAGGCACACTCCACCAGCCGGTCACTTTACAATAAAGGCATCCCATGCAGGGGACGCTGAGGCCGTACTCTAATTTATCGAAACCCCGTTTACAAAAATAAAATAGAATATAAACATCTTTATAAAATATCAACAAAACATATACATATAAAACGCCTACATTGCTAAATAATAATATCATAGAAAGCCTTAGTGATCATTTGGCAGAAAGCGTCCAATAATATTACCAAGCTGACCCAACAGACCTCATAAACAAATGAGGAGTTTGGGAAGTTTTCAAGAAAAAAGGTAGGTGACTGGTCTAGCGGAGAAGATATAGTAGATTGATAGAACATCGTAGGAATGAGAGGGTTGCTGAGGACAGAGAAAGATGGAGTACGCTGGTTCAACGATCATCTGTGGTGCCCCAATGACCTTCGAGTTACGGGATAGGATAGGATAGGATAGGATAGGATACGATAGGATAGGACAGGAATGAGAAAAAACAAAGGAGAAAGACAGCGACACTGGGAATTTAAAGCACTAAATTTCCAGAAAGTGGGGACACTATTTATACAGAAACCCCCTACACACCCACGAGGGGTGCACATAGGGAAAGAAAATGTAGATTTGAGCACATTTTTGTGATTTAAAATTAAATTTTAGTGAGACAGTACCATTTTTGAAGACTACAAAAATTGTAATTTTGACTCCCATCTTAGACTAAACTTACAATGAATCATAATTAGTAGATATAATTGCCAGAAACTTTGCAGGCACAATCATTATTATGATATTGTTATTTACACACAAAAATGAACATAGTTCACCGAGCTAAATTTTGATCTATAGAGTTTACTCTTGGTATAACCCTTAGTCAAAACTAGCAGTTTACATGAAAAGGTAATCAAAATGTTTTGAAACATTGCAGATATTATCTGCATTATCATCTTGTTACACTCCCTCTTTAAAGGTTAAAATGCAAGCTCTGCATTATGTCTGTCTTCCTGCATGCCTGCTTGAATATCTGTGTCTGTGCGCTTGCCTGTTTGTTGATCTCCGTTGTTAACGGTCGAATTGAGCTGAAACATGGTACACACGTTTTATTCAATGCTAGGTAAATGCTCACTGAAAAGGGAATTCCTGTTTTCCCCTCAATGCAGCGCCACAATCAAGGTCGGATATATGCGGTGTTTATTGTCCGATGGAACTGAAGGTTGGGAAACAGATTTGCAGGGTAACAGGTCAGTGACCACCGAAAATTTGAATGACAGACTCAAAACGCGGCAATCTGTATCCACCTCACGCTTACATGCACATGCTCTTGTTAATACATGCAGAGGACACGTGTTTCCCTTCTTGCTATTTCTGCTTCGTACGCGCGCACTTACCCTGCTTTGGAACTATGGACTTTTCTATCCTTCATGCTCTTTCCATCGTAATATCCTATCATATTCCTATCCTATCCCGTAACTCGAAGGTCGTAGGGGCACCACAGATGATCATTTAACCAGCGTACTCCATCTATCCCTGTCCTCAGCAGCCCTGATTGTTTCGCTCAGTGTCAAACCAGTCCATTCTAGAATGTTGTCCCCCCACCTCTTTTTCGGTCCCCCTCTTCTTCTATCTCCTTGCACTGTGCCTTGCAGGATGGTCTTTGCAAGACCTGATGATCTGGTGACGTGGCCATACCATCGGAGTTTACGTTTTTTCACCACTTTTTTTTCCATCGTGATAATATTTGGTAATTATATGTTATTCACATACCTAGATACGAAAAGGTCTAGATCCACTCGGAGAAGCATACAGAGCTGGAAAAAACCTGCGTTTTGATATATCGTCAGCGTGTATCTCAAGCCATCCCTTGCAGGCTGAAATTTCTTTGAAAGCTGTTCCGCACAAAGAAACTACTTGACCTATTAACAAGATATTTCCCTGCACATCTTTATTTATATTCACCTCTGGTCCGAACGCAATGATCGTCTATACGGTTCAGTTTCTGTTGATGTGGAATGGAAACAACAATGTTCGTCGTGCAGGCACCCAGATCTAAATGAACACATGTCAACAACGGCACAATTGTGATACTAACAAAAGGAATTAGCTTACTACTGATTGTGTAACATCATCCGAGAACAAACGATTTACAAATGAGGCAGATTTTGCATTTTCACATTATCATTTGCACTGATCGGGATGTCACGAAACACACAAGACACAGAATCTGTTTGGGCACTGTTCACTCTTTGTTTCTTCACAAACAAACGCCGTCACGTCATCGCTGAGCTGAGCAATTTTAATGTAGTATTCTAAGCATTTGTGCAACGACCATAATTCAAAAAAGATAAGAATAAGATTATACTTTTCCCCTAGAATTTTCTTCTTCATTTTGTTCTTGCTCGCTGCTAGCATACCAAACTCCCACACACCCTTTTTGGTCCTGATTTGGCTCGGAAGAGTCCGCTTGACCTAAAGCAATAATCTTGTATTGTACACACCCTTTTTTTTTTAAAGCGCAGAAATTTAAATAATTTCGTCATCAACATGCTATCAGAATGTTTAGGCAAGCTTTGCTTAGTAAGTGGTGAAAGATTTTAATTCATTGCTTTTGTCTGGGAGGAGAATTTAGGTCTGAAAGTCAGCGATCGATCATGACAGCTTCACACAGACCTTTTCACAATCATGAACAATAAAACTGCGACATGACGAACGGATAAAATTATGAATGTGCAAAACGAGCGCGAATCGACGTACCCAACTACCTTTAAGCAAAATATTAATATCCAAATCAGTATTTACAAATATTTGCTTGATAAATAAGTTTTTTTGTCTCTCTAGATATACGCACTAGCATACTCTATGCAACCAACCTTACACGCTCCCACATAGACTATTTAACACATTACGCATGTTCAGTTGCATTTATAGATTTTTTTTTTCTTTAAGGAAGGAAGCCGATCAGGTAGACCAAAAGACCGTTGCTGCTGCTGCTGCTGCTCATGCTGATGCTGATGAGGATGACAATATTAATGAGGACGTCCATGGTGCGGCTGCGGATGATATTAGTTACGGCAGCGGTGTTACTGCCGCTGCTGGTGATGATGACGATGCCGTTATTTTTTTCTCCCAGTTGTAGTAGGTGTAGACCGGAGCGAATTTGTTGCAGCTGCCGATGTCGTGTTCGTCGTCGGCGTCACGGACGTCCTGTTTGCCGAACACGCTCTCGCTGTACAACGGCGGTGCTGCACACCCGACATTACAATGCATTTAACTTTACATATTGTTGTTTTAAGTTCAATGGACTCTTTTTGGACAAATCTGAACCGCATAGTATAGTTATGTTTTAAAATGCTATCAAACTATTCAAATATTTTTTTTAAACAAAAAAAAACCAATCCTGTCTCTCTTAAATATTCAAACACCGTTCCACACTCAACTGCACGTCCGACCACACAATATCTCAACACACAATGTCGTACCGATTGCACTACAAAGGATCTTTTTATCGCAATATCTATAGTCTATTAATTCTGATACTATTGTATTAAAATCTATCACTGTACCTAAAACGAAAGATTTGGAGACAACGTTACGCCCAATAAACCTACCCAGACAGTTGTTACGCCCGATTTTTGCACCCAGAAGGGAAAAGCGGTGTGAAGATATGCTAGCTAAAATGTTATTTCAAAAACAGAATCAGAAGCGTATTAAAAACAGATTAGTTGAGTTACGATTGTGAATGTTGTCTGCACTTATCAGTGTTTTTTGTTTGTAATTTAGGCGAGTTGTTAAGGCACAATCACTCAAGAAAACTTGATTTCAGCGAAAATGTGACTACGTTGGAGAGAAAAATGCTAAACACACTACAGCAACGCAGTCTATTGAATCGTTAGCCACTAAAACTGATTTTGTACACTCTCTTTAACTTCATGGGAAAATGGCATATGATTAGATCTATCGTGAAGAAATACGAGAACAAAATAAAAGTTGTATGACGTTATATTGAAAGACCGAAGATCGAACGACAGTTGATCGAAAACATTTGATCAAAACGTCTTTAGATAGAAGCGACATATGATAGTAGCGTCTTTAGATCGAACTGACGTATGATAGAAACGTCTCAAAATCGAACCGTCAATATATCAAACAGACAAGTGATCGAATCGTCATTTGCTCGAAAGACAGAATATCGAAAGACAGAATATCGATATTACACAGGATCGAACATGACATAAAAGACAATAGAGAGAACGTTAAATTATCGAAAAATAATATGAATATCGAACAAATTTCGAATGAACCAAACATCGAACAAATATTTGGTCTCATAAGAGTTAATATTTGGGGGTGTGAGAAACAATGGATTTGTGTGCGTTTCATGTATGCGTAGGTATGTCTGTGCTTAGGTGTAATGTACATCCATGCGATCCACAATATATGTCAGCCCGTTTAAGTACAGAAGAGGCTTGCCTTTAATGTCCGACCTATTACCATTTACATCTTGCAATACCATGAATGATCTTCAAGCAAGAGCTATTAGACTTTCTCAAAACCATGACTAGTCCTCATAGTATGCAAGTGAGAGCTAATTCATCAATAGTTCATCACAATACCTTGTTTCACCCGCCTCTAATAATTGTCTCGATTGATTGAAAAATATACAAAAATATCGAAACGACAAAGGCGAAGGCACAAACACAGGAACAGGGATACTTTCGTAGCATACGATCACTCTTTTAGGCACGCCAGGTGTGCAAAACGTTAAAAACATAGTATTTGTGAGAATTTTGTTTCCGTCATTGTCTTTTCTCTTCACACTCTGCGTGCCTTGGTAACACCCTGCTTTGCCAAGCCATCTTTAATTTCTGTCTCTGTCAGTCCATCAAATTGAAATGACCGTACAACTCCTTTGGATGAGTTGAGTGTGCGGTGACAGCTCACATGAACATCGAACACCTCGCCAGCCGGCTACCTCGTTCTAGCTTGGAGCCATCTCTAGCTCGTAGTTGTTCTGAAGTCCTTCCCGTAGAACAGTCCTTTGGGAAACTTCCATCTCTCAATCTTTCAATAGGTTTGATCTGTTTGGACACTCCTTCAAATCACTTTTCCACGACAAAAGAGGAAATCTTCCGGTTTTCCTTGGTCATCCTAACAATCAAGAAGCGTGGCCATGTCTCAGATTCATTAGCTGCACGTCTGGTTTCCCTGCAGCTATCAGAATAATGTCCATTAGTTTTGTCAAGTCCGTCATATGATCTTTTTTATTTATGTAGTCATTAAGCATAGGCTCAACGACGGCAGAAATAAACGGCCATCCTAGGAGAGCTGCCGTGCTAGGGAAGGGGCAATGGATGATCAATCACGTCCATAGGCCTGGGGCCGCCCCTCATGAAAGACCCTAGGCCCTCTGCATTCGCGGTTGTGAAATTTTTCGACACGCCACAATCATCCAGCTTCTGGCCATGCGGAACCAACGTACGGGGGAGAATTTTAGGGAGAAAGAAGATACAGAAAGGACCAGTAAGACAGAAGAAAGACAAGAGAAAGGCTACCAAGTTTGTAGAAAGAGTTTCAGGGTGATATAGGATATAGAGAAAGGCTGCCTGTGCCAAGTTTGTAGAAAGGTGATACAGAATATAGGTCAAAGGACCGGAAAGGCAGAAGCAAGACAACAGGGAAGAAAAAGGGTTGGGCAAGTTTAGTCACTCAGCCAAAGAGAGGCTGTGGGCCACTCCCGGCACGCGGACCCGAACCCGTGGGGGCTACGGATCAGGAGTGAGCCCTCTTTCAACCAAGTTGTGGTTTTGATTCGGCTCTTTGCAGTCCGCTGGACCCTATAAAAAAAATGACTAACTAACCCTCCGGTGGCGGACCAAAGTGCTCACCCTGTGACGATGGGGCTATGGTTACTGGGCTCTGCACAATGGAATGCTATTACCCACTCGTCTTTGTCTGCGGGGATCGGTTAGTGTAATCACCCTATGACTAATCTTAATACATTTATAAGTTTAGCTCGGTCTTTGTGCGGATAGGGTTATAGAGATAGGGAGAAAATGGTAAAGATTCACTGACACACTAGCTCTCGCACGGCTATGAAACATAGGTAGTCCAGCCACTTGTTAACAGTAAATATCACATATTTATTTCCTCTACTCTATACATAATTCTCTAAACACTCTCTTAACTTATGTAGCCGAGCGGAGGATTTGACTCCCGTCTCTCGGCCACGACCTTGAGAACATTGCTCCACCCGAGCTGTTATTTTCATTTTATCCCTCAAAATAGGGACATAAAAATATTTGCCCTGCAAGGCGGTGAAGCGTGGTTGGGAGTACCGGGTTGCCGGCTACTAGTGCCACGCACTCTACTGCAAGGTCACTGCCACCGACCCGCATAAAATGCCTGCCGACAATGTGGTCCCGCTCGCCACCAAACGCAGCAGGCGAATGGTCAGCCGGGGAGAACAAATGTCGTGTCGCCTTGTCCTGCGTAACACAATGGCATACCCAAAGGATTCTGCAAAGCAGGAGCCACCCAAGGCTAGTCTAACCAAGAAAATCAAGGTAGACAATTTCTCTCCCAAGCCTCAACCAGTCGCCTCCCTTTCCGCTACACTTGAATGTCCAAATTCACTTCGAATAGTTCGTTCCTTGATGGGTCTATGCTGCTACTGTTCTTGATATTTGGTAATGTCTCATCATTGGGCTATTTGTTCTGGTTGGCCTAATGTTGGTTTCAGGAGAGTGGGCTACCGCACAGTCCTTCTATGTCAGTGTGGGTGCACGCTTTCAGTGTCACTTAACTGCAGTTTGAGGTGTGGTGATGGTGTCTCCTCCTTGTTGGTAGACTATTGGGCTATCGTAGCTCAGTGCTAGATGCTCCACTGCAGGCCGAATGTGGTCCAACAAAGTTTGATTAACATTCACAATTCTAAACATGGCAAAACTGCACAAAAATAATACAGCAATAATATCAATAAAGCGCGATGAAACAAAAGATAGATCATTTATCTTTTTAACAGTGTCAGGCTGTGGCTATACTAGGTTAAATGGATTTCACCCGTCCCTGCTTTAGTATTCTGCTAGCGATCTTTCAGAGCGTTGCTCCGTCTCGTGTGAGAGTTAGGCACAGAATGACTGCCTTGCCTTGCAGTCAGCAAAAGCCCCAAAGTGCAGGGTCTAAATAGCCTTCTGTGACAAACCCGAACTGTCGGGATAATTTTCACCAACTCCGCCAATGTTTTACAAACACCCTTCCTCGACGACGTTTAACAGTTTGGTGATCAACCCACTTACAACCCCACCAGTCCTCTACATGAGTTAAGGACGATGAGGAAGCCACCTCCGCAAAGGATTTATTCAGTGTGCTTGGCATCTGAACTATAGCCCTCCTCTTGGCGTCAGCAAAGGAACATCTTTCCACAACCCGTGTCTCCTAAATTCCCAACTCTAGTTTCCAGTCTTCTGAAAGTGTTTCGTCGCCTTGGGTGGGCCCAGCGTTTTCCCGTGAGCGATGAGATATCTTTCAGCAGCTTCAGCAACGTCTTTTAGCGTCTGCAACTTTTGTATTTCCAAGTGGATCGCAAGGTCCTTAGGGCAGGCGTTGAGTAATTGTTCCCTCACGATCAGCTCATGGAGACTCTCGTAAGTCTTCCCTTTGCCTGATAATTCCACCCACTTGTGTAGATATGATGACAGGCGCTCCACAAACTGCTTTGGCGTCTCGTCTGAAAAAGGCCGGCATTCACGAAAGCGTTTACGGTAGCCCTTTTCTGTAAAGTTGTAGCACTGCAATAGGCCCGCTTTCAAAACGTCGTAGTCTTTGGCGTCATTATTCGACAGTCTACTGTAGACATCGAGCGCCTTCCCCGTCAGTAGTGCGCTGAGTATGATCGCCCAGTCTTGACGTTGCCATTTAGCGCTTTCGGCGAACCTTTCGAACCTCGCCAGATAGCTGTCGATCTGGTCCTTTTCGTCGACGAACACTGGCAATTTTGGAGCCTTGAAGTCACTGATAACTTGTGGCGCGCGCTGCTGTTGTTGGATGCGCGCCATTTCTAATTGGAATTGACGCTCAGCCTCTAATCGTCTCTCTTCCATCTCGTCACGTCGACGCTTTTCTTCTCTTTCCTCTTGGCGACGCTGCTCTTCTCTCTCTTGACGTTGCTGTTCAATTTCTAGACGCTTCTGTTCTAACTCTCTTTCTTCACGCCGTCGCTGTTCTTCTCTTTCTTCACGCAATATTCTCTCCTGGAATTTGACGTATTCCGTCAGCTGTTTGCCTTTTAGATTCAATTTAATCCCTTTCTGCCAGAAGTCAGCCATCTTGATGCTTTTCTGGAAAGTTCTTTTCTGGAAAGTTCTTGACTGGAAAGTTCTTTTCTGGAAAGTTCTTTTCTAGAAAGTTCTTGACTGTGCTGCACCCTTCTAGACTGTTCTAGAACAGCACGCTTTCTGCAGTAGCGCTGATGCTTGTCACTAGTCGCCTTCGTTGACGCAGGCCCCGCTGTCCTCGTCGTATGCGACGCTGCACCACGCTGGTGTTGATGTATACGCTCCTGTGCTGAAGTAGACGCGACGTCCGTTCGTCGCTCTCTCTAATACTGGCGATGTAGCTCCGAGACTGTCCCTCGACGTAGTCCTGCGGCAGCCACGTAGTCCCGATCTGTTGTTCGCTCACGAAGCAACTCTTCAGCGACTACACGCCCTTGCAGTCAACCCGAATCTATCGGATGTAGTCCCAGTATGTTGGCCCCTCTCGACGCAACTTGTTGGCGGCTACCCTCGATGACTGCCTCTCGTAACGTTGACTCGCTTGTTGTAGCAGTTGAACCCTTGGCTATGGCGTGAATCGCGGCTTGACCCCCAAAATGTTACACTCAGTTCGATGATGGTGTTTTTCTTTATCAGTAGTGGATTCAGCCCCAATGCTGAAGTACTGATGAGTGTAGCTCAGATTCGTTTATTCACGCAACCCGCTCAAGCAGCATACAAGTCACTAAGTCGACGTATGAAGTTTTCCACTTTTTATTCAGCACACATCAACAACTGCATACAATCACTCAATCGCCTTTCCACTCTCAAATTTACTTTCCAAGTCACTATCAACAACAACTCTCTTATTTTTGAAACAGCGCGGCACTTAAATAGTCTCTTGATACTCCCGAATAACCTGGATCAATCTCGTTTGACGCAATTTAACCAATCGCTTCTAACTTCGTCATTACTGTCTTACGTCATACATAATTATTTCCCGTCCCAGAATATTCGCCATTATCTACATCCATCAAGAAACTTCGATCGATAGTAAACAAGCGGGTCCAGAGAATTCTACAACAATATCGACCAACAAAAATTATCAACGTTATACAAAGCCTCTCCTAACAACAATGCAAACTCAAATCAAAGGTAAATAAACTCTATCATTGAATACTTTGCAAAACGAAACGATTAGATCTATCGTGCGCGCTTCCGACGTACTACCATTCGCGTTTCAACGTAACACAGACTGGCTGGGGTTTGCTCCGGCACGTAGAGCCGAGCCCATATATGGGCATACGTTATACATTGATCAGTTGGTCACAACAATTGTAAAGGGAGATAATTATAATTCTTCAATTAAAATTAAATTGATTCCAATTGTAATAAAATGAAAAAGAAAACAATAAATAAAACTTTATTCCATTCAATTATTATAAATGGAGGTAATTTATGAGTGAGCTTGAGAAGGAATAGTGTAGTAACGTGCACTAGGATGCAGAAGAGCATGTGGGTATTTTTTCCTATGTTGGTGGGTTAATAATGCTTTAATTTCCTCTTGTGTATGCCTTAGTGTACTGGTAGTGGCATCTCCAAAGGCACCATGCTGGATGTTCTGGTGGCCTAGCTTTTGACCGCAACAACACAGGAGCAATATACAACCTGGCACCTCAACTGAGTCTGAGCATCTGAGGGAACCACGCTGGTCCCCGACTGCCCTCCATCGGGGTTGCAATTTATAAAGTCCATAACGGAAAAGTCTGTTTCTCATTCCTTTGTCAATTTGCTCAAAATTGAACTGTAAAAAGGTACGACAGTTGCCATTTGTATAAAGTCACATTTATAGCTGAGGAGTGTAATTTTCTTTATATTCAAGCATCTTGTATAACTTGTAGCCATTGATAAATAAATATTGGAGAAAAGTTAGATTGTATACAATATTAAGAATTTTGTATTGTTAATATTTTGTAGTTGGAGTTGGACAAATCTTTAGTTAAATAATTAACAATTCTACATCGACTTGTGAAACTCTATAGGCTGTAGGAAGAGACACTTTAAAGAAAATAATTATCTTATTTATTATTCATACCTGTTTGCCAGCTGTTTTGTTTCATTATAGTTAAGTGTGATTGTGGGTATACGGGTGGGTTATAAAGTTATATAAAAATATAGGTTAGCATGTTGTGTGGCCAAGTGGTCTAAGGCGGGACTAACTTGCCTTGTCCACAGGCCAGAAACCAATGGCGCCTGACAGGTGTGGGATCGATCCAGCATCTGGGCGTTATGTTTCTTCGAATATTATTAACTTTCGACTCGGGGGTTTTCTCCGGGTACTCCAGTTTGCTCCCCCCAGCAAAATTTCAAAAATACAACTAATGTTAGATAGGTTGGGTATGGGCGCGCCACAGGCTGGCATAGAATTTCCCGATAAAAAGGGACAATAAGGCGTTAGAAAAAAAAAGTTGCAATTATTTTCTCTGATGTTTTATTTGTTAGTTTTTGGGGTGGTTGTTTCTCGTGTGGTAAGCACACTAATGTGTACACACTGTTTAGACAATGGACGTCACAGTAAGCGTTGACGAAATGCCTGAGATAATTTAAGTTAAGCGAGTACACCCACACACCACGTCAATGTCCTGGGTATATCCTATCCTATCCTATCCTATCCTATCCTATCCCGTAACTCGGAGGTCGTAGGGACACCGCAGATGATCGTTTAACCAGCGTACTCCATCTTTCCCTGTCCTCAGCAACCCTGATTGTTTCGCTCAGTGTCAAAACCAGTCCATTCTCGAATGTTGTCATCCCACCTCTTATTCGGTCTCCCTCTTCTTCTACCTCCTTGCACTGTGCCTTGCAGGATGGTCTTTGCAAGACCTGATGTTCTGGTGACGTGGCCATACCATCGGAGTTTCCGTTTCTTCACCACTGTGAGCATGTCATCGTGTTGTCCAATGGCTTGTGTGATGGTCTGTCGGACTTCGTCGTTGGTGATGTGCTGGGTATAGGAAATGCCCAGAAGTCTTCTGTAGCACCTCATCTCCATGCTTTGTATTCTTCGTGGGAGATCTGCTGTGAGGGTCCATGTTTCTGGGTATATATCGGACATAACAACCGTCTGGGTACGTTAATTTGGCGTAACATTGTCTCCACAGTGGAGTGTGAAAGTGTACTCACGGACATTGGACGGCATAAAGGGTGGCGGGGGCAGGCTGAAGACTGAGGGACCCGCGCTGTACCTCGGAGGGCCCAAGGGGTCGGATGACGACTGGGGAGGGGAAGGGGCGAGAGGAGGGTTGGCCTGCACCACGGAGTACAGGGGTATGCTTCCAATCGTCACTTCCAACTGAGTGGTCAGTGTCCAAGCCGGGGCGCCATATTCCACCTTCATCTGAGGAGAAATCAGTAGAATATGTATTATAGTTATGAGGTAAAATAATACATGTAATTATAATTATACAGTTAATCAGTCAAACTACCGGTTTATGCATGATTTATCCAATGAACGTGATTACAATGCTCAAATTGGGCTTTGCATGCACTCATTGGGGTCTTGAGACATTTGTCTGATATTACCTAGAGTGACCAGATTTAAAATTAAATTACTGAATTGAAATGTCTTCAGATATCGTTACCCCCCCTCTCTCTCTCTCTCTCTCTCTCTCTCTCTCTCTCTCTCTCTCTCTCTCTCTCTCTCTCTCTCTCTGTGTGTCTCTCTCTCTCTCTCTCTCTCTCTCTCTCTGTGTGTCTCTCTCTCTGTCTCTCTCTCTGTCTCTCTGTCTCTGTCTCTGTCTCTGTCTCTCTCTCTGTCTCTCTCTCTCTCTCTCTCTCTCTCTCTCTCTCTCTCTCTCCTCTCTCTCTCTCTCTCTCTCTCTCTCGCAAGTTATAGGTAGCTTTTATCGATTTTGAAAAATGTTTTGATTCGATTAATCGCAATCTATTGTGGCCCATATTGCTTAAGAACGGTGTGAAAGGTAAACTGTTTTCTTGTTTGAGAAGTATGTATGTGAGTGTAAAAGCGCGTGTACGATGTGGTGCAGAATTGACTCACTCCGTTGTTTGTTCTCAGGGAGAGAAACAAGTGGATATAGGCAGCCCTATTTTATGTTCCTTATTTATCAATGAAATTGCTGTAGAAGTTATTAGAAAGGGGCGTCATGGTGTAACCTTTACTATCGATGCTTTTGAACTTTTTGTACGTCTCCTGGCAGATGATGTTGTTCTGTTTTCAGAAACTGTAATAGGCCTCCAAAATCAGTTAAGAAATTTACAAGATACAGCCCACGCATTGCGTTTAAAGGTAAATTTGGGAAAAAGCAATGTTATTGTGTTTAGAAAAGGGGGGTATTTGGCTGCTAGAGAAATCTGGTATTTTGATGGAGCTATTATACCTGTTGTAAATGCTTATAAGTACTTGGGTATTTATTTTTCAACAAAACTTAGTTTTTCTACTGCATGTACAGATTTGTCAGCTAAAGGTAAAAAAGCATTATTGTGCATTATCCAAAAGCTGCGTTTTCTCAATAACCATTCTTTAGATGTATTTATAAAACTGTTCGACTGTCAGGTGCAACCGATTTTGCAATATGGTTCTGAAGTTTGGGGTTTTGAAAAGGCTGCAAACCTTTGTGAGAAAGTACATTTGTTTGACTTAAAGAAATTCTTAAATGTAAATTTACGTACTCCAAACGATTTTGTTTATAAAGAATTGAACAGGTATCCAATAGTTATTAACTCTGTTGTTAATTGTCTTCGATACTGGATAAAATTGCTGCAAATGTCTGTTGACAGAATCTCAAAGAAGGCTTACTTAATGCTAAAAGATCTTGACTCTCGAGGAAAGAAAACTTGGATTTCTAATGTAAGAACTTGTTTTATGAAAATGGTTTTGGTTTTGTATGGCAAGAACAAGGTGTTGGTTGTGATAAAGCTTTTATACGTCTGTTCAAACAGCGTTTAGTTGATTGTAGATGGCAAAACGTAACCGCTCATCTGAATGAAAGTGAACGGTTCTATACTTATAGATCCTTTTGTTGTCCACCAAATCAAATTCCCACGTATCTGTTTTGTGATATTAATCGCCAATTAAAATATATTATGAGCAAGTTTCGCTTCGGCGTTTCTGATCTTAGAGTCCATTATTATAGATATAGATATACTCGCCTGCAGGATTTGATTTGTCCATTATGTAATGTTGGAACTGAAGACGAAATACATATCCTTTTTGTTGTCCTTTCTATGAATGTTTAAGGATGGAATTGATTCCTAGAAAGTATTATAGAAGGCCCAGTGCATTTCATATGCATCTACTTTTGTCTTCAACAAACATGAATATCATTAAAAATGTCTGTATTTATTTGTATAAAGCTTTCAAGGCAAGGGAAATAGCGCTTTCTTGATTATTATGATATTGTGACAATTTATTTGTAAAAATTGTTATTTTGTTTGTTATAAATTATGATGTACATTTTTTTTTGTTTCACACATCCCTTCCTGATGGGGTGTGCCCTATGGGAATAAATCACGTATCACGTATCACGTATCACGTATCACGTCTCTCTCTCTCTCTCTCTCTCTCTCTCTCTCTCTCTCTCTCTCTCTCTCTCTCTCTCTCTCTGTCTCTGTCTCTCTCTCTGTGTTTGATCAGGAATAAGCTAGCCTGCTGCCGAGTAGCAAGCGCTGCCTGAAATATGAACCAATAGACCGCTCGCCGCTATCGGGCTGCTTTGGAATACTAATACTTTATAGAGGAAGTTATCACCATTTGGAAAGACAAAACCATCAATCTACATTCCAAGGTAAGGCTGCTGCGCTCCATTGTGATCTCCATCTTCCTATACGTTTGCGAAACATGGACCCTCACAGCAGATCTATAACGAATAATACAAAGCTTGGAGAAGAGGTGCTACAGAAGACTTCTGGCCATTTCCTATAGCCAGCGCATCACCAACGACGAAGTCCGAAAGACCATCACACAAGCCATTGGACAACATGATGACATGCTCACAGTGGTGAAGAAACGGAAACTCCGATGGTATGGCCACGTCACCAGAGCATCAGGCCTTGCAAAAACCATCCTTTAAGGTACGGTACAAGTAGGCAGAAGAAAATGGTGACCGAAAAAGAGATGGAAGGACAATATTCGAGAATGGACTGGTTTGACACTGAACTAAGCCATGAGGGTTGCTGAGGAGAGAGAAAGATGGGAGTACGCTGGTTAAACGATCGTCTGTGGTGCCCCAAAGACCTTTGAGCTACGGGATAGAATAGGATAGGATAGGATAGGCATCAGAACTGGCCCCAAAACGACGCTGACTGCAATCCGAGTGTCGGTCTGTTGAAGCACAGACACAACCTATGGTTGATGGATCTCTGACACTCAGTTCGCGTTAAAGTCACCCGTTTAGTGGAAATGGACTAATTAAATTTACTGACCGGTAGCAACGCGTGGTCGTCGATGGCGCCACATCCGAACCAATCCCCGTAGAATCCGGTGTGCCACAAGGCTCCGTCTTGGGCCCCAGTCTTTTCCTACTATATTTAATATATCAACGACCTCCCCGATGGACTGTCCGCAGAGGCTCGCCTTTTCGCAGATGACACACTGTGCCACAAGACAGTCAGCACCGAAGATGACCAACGTGTTCTGCAAGCTGACTTGGACCGGCTTGCTGAGTGGGAGCAAACGTGGCTGATGTCCTTCCACCCGGATAAGTGTCTGACACTCCAAGTAACCAGGAAGAGGAAACCGCTTCAAAGCGCATACCACCTCCATGGCAACACACTCAGCGCCGTCAAGGAGGCCAAGTACCTTGGTGTAACCATCAAGAGCGACCTTCCGTGGAACAGTCACATCACTAACATCATCAACAAGGCAAACAAAGTTCTGGGCTTCCTCAGAAGGAACCTGCGAGTACGTTCACAGTCACTCAAACAGCGAGCATACATCACACTGGTCCGCCCGCTCCTGGAGTATGCGAGTCCCGTATGGGATCCTACCACAGACAAAGACATCAGGCGGATTGAGGCAGTTCAGCGCAGAGCAGCCTGCTGGGTGGTCAGTCGCCATCGGCAAACATCAAGTGTGGACGCTATGCTGGAGGGACTGCAATGGCCAAGCCTGCAGGACCGACGCCGTCAAGCCCGCCTCATCACTTTTTACAAGTACCATCATGGCCTCATAACCATCACATCTTCAAGAAAACCCACACCCACCCCTCCTGCCAAACAAACCCGTCACGTCCACCCAGAGCACTACCAGCTTCCTTCCTGCAGAACCCAATACAGAAAGCAGACCTTCTCCCCCCCCCCCCCCCACACACACACACAATTGCAGAGTGGAACCAGCTCCCGGTAGATGCTGTCATCAGCACCTCGCTGGAAACCTTCAAATCCCAGATCTACCCCCCCCCCCCACTTCCCTCTCCGCCATACCCCTCATCCTCCCCTTTTTCTTCCTTACTCCCCCCTTCTCTCCCCAAGGCTGTTAATCTGGGCAGCACCCAAAACCCAAACCGACTTAGAAACAAGCGCCATTGCATCAACCCCCCAAATTTGCAGCACCTTCACAGCGATGAAGTTGGCGGATTAATGAAAGAAGAAGAAGAAGAAGAAATAAGTTTAACCCACAAACAACCCTTTAGGGCAAAGTGCAAACGCCTACACATACCCAATTTTTTACTAAAATGAAAAAAAAAACGTTTATTAAACAGGGGGAAAAAACGAAATACGTAATTATGATTATAGTGTGTAGTGAGTATTATTTACTACCTGTTTTCTCTGAAATAGGCCAAAAGAAAGAGTGCAAGCGGTACGCAGATAGCTGACAGTGTCAGACAGACTGCTCACAAACGGACAGCTAAACGACAGCCAAGCACATTGGTTGCTACAGACGACCACAAAGTAGTAGATGTCTATGATACTGCAGAAATGATGGCCATACACAGACAGCAGACAGTGTGGCGCTTGTATCAGAACACGCGAGTGCCTATCCAAAGGGAGACGCGTCACAGGCATAGGCGCTCGTATGGGGCGCCATGTGTCCATTTATTCTATGTGACTATTCTATACATAGAATAAATTCTATGCACATAGAAAGCATTCTATGCACACAAAAAGCATTCATTAGTTGAAATTCCATTTATAAAAAAGAAACCAATATTGTAAGTCATAGAATAAAATTCTTTGTATAGAATAACATTCTATAATATAGTGTAAAATTCTATGTCCATAATACAATTCTATGTATAGAATAAAATTTTATAATAGAGAATAAGATTCTATGTATGTAATACAATTCTATATTATAGAATGCACTTGTATGCATAGAATTGTATTCTATAACATAGAATGAATTCTATTACAAAGAATGAATTCTATAACATAGAATTTATTCTATGTGCATACAATTCATTCTATAACATAGAATGAATTCTTTAACATAAAATAAATTATATGACATAAAATGAATTCTATGTGCATAGAATAAATTGTATAACATAGAATGAATTCTATAATAAAGAATGAATTCTATATGCATAGAATGAATTTTATAGCATAGAATGAATTCTATGACATAGAATTCATTCTATGACATAGAATGAATTCTATAACATAGAATGAATTCTATAGCATAGAATGAATTCTATGACATAGAATTTATTCTATAGCATAGAATGAATTCTATAACATAGAATGAATTCTATAGCATAGAATGAATTCTATGACATAGAATTTATTCTATAGCATAGAATGAATTCTATGTTACAGAATGAATCCTATGTCATAGAATTCATTCTATGCTATAGAATTCATTCTATGCTATAGAATAAATTCTATGTCATAGAATTCATTCTTTGCTATAGAATTCATTCTATGTTATAGAATTCATTCTATGTCATAGAATTCATTCTATGTCATCTTATTCATTCTATGTTATACTATTCATTCTATGCTATAGAATTCATTCTATGTCATAGAATTCATTCTATGTCATAGAATTCATTCTATGTCATAGAATTCATTCTATGTCATAGACTTCATTCTATGTTATAGAATGAAATCAATTTATACACTTTTTTTTTAAATAGTAAAAACTGGGGCACTGTCAAGGTATAGAGAACATTTTTTATGGCATGGGACTGTATTGCAGAGAGATATACACATTGCCACATCCCATCACCACACCACATCACTCTACATCACACTGCACCACAAATGTGATGGGTAGGTGTGGTGGAGTGATTAGGTTATGTGACGATGTGGTCTGATTCACTGCTTTTAAGGCATAATAGAACTGTATTGCAGATACATACATACACATTACCACATCACATCACCACACTACATCACTCTAAATCACACCACACTGCACCACAAATGTGATGGGTGGGAGGGGTGGGGTGATTAGATTATGTGATGTGATTCACTGATGCCATGATATGTGCTGTCTGCTGCAATGTGAAGATGTGCTGCTGCTGTGATGTCGGCTGATGTGATGTGATGATTTGTTGATATGATGTGATTTTATGTGGTGGTGCGTTTTCACGATGATGGTGATGAAGCAATGTGATGCAGTGATGTGATGTGATGATGTGATCGATGTGGTGATGATGCGATGTGGTGATGTGTCATACAATATCTTTTTTTAAATTCTAAATTTTGTTACAATTTATTAGTTGTGTTTTTTAATTTTATGTGAATGAAATGAATTATATGTATATAGAATTAATTGTATAACACAGCAAGAATTGTATGACATAAAATTCATTTTTTTAACATAAAATGGATTTTATTCGCAACACTGAATACATTCTATTTTCATAGAATTGTTTTTTAACATTTGGTGCACATAGAATGCATTCTATGTTATAGAATGTTCATTCTATAACATAGAATGTTCATTCTATAACATAGGATCCATTCTATAACATAGAATGTTCATTCTATAACATAGAATGGTCATTCTATAACATAAAATTCATTCTATAACATAGAATGTTCATTCTATAACATAGAATCCATTGTATAACTTAGAATGTTCATGCTATAACATAGAATCCATTCTATAACATAGAATGTTCATTCTATAACATAGAATGCTCATTCTATGCGCAACTAGGTCATTCTATGTGAAGCGAGGCTGTGACGTATAAAGGGACACGTGGAGCCTTGCACGCGCAAGAACTGAAGAAATGGCTGACGTACCAAGCGCTCTGCGGCTTTATCAGACATCATAATTTCGTGAACAAGCATTTAGGTTTCTTGATGCGGACGACTTCGACAGTATAATTAGTGTGAGTAGATCGCTTTCCCCCCCCCCCCCTCCGCCCCTGCGTGCTTGCTTTTTTCATTACAATGTGCTGAGGTTCTGTAAGGGTTTATAGTGACAAAATCTAATTAAATAATCAGTTCTTTTCGCTCAATACCGAAGAAATAACCGTACTGTACACTCATAAAAAGCAATAATTAATATATTTAAAGGTCGAATATTGCTATACAACTCTGAGACATAATAAATGAAAGGTTCCTAAAGCTGAATATTGCAAAAAATCTATTTCACCCCAAGCGGCCCCCCAGCGGGAATAACACAGCGTGATCGAGTTTGAAAATGGTGAAGTACTGTGCTGTGTTTGGATGCTCTAACTCCGACGTAAAACCTTTCTGCAAAGAAAATAACATTTCCTTTCATCGATTTCCACTTCGAGCGCAAATGATGAAGCACTGCATGTCGTCAACTCTAAACTGAATGTCAGTGACAAATCGCTCTGTAATCATTATTGCACGAGTGTGCTATGTTCAAAACATCACAATATCCCGAAATGTTCTCTATACCTTGACAGTGCCCCAGTTTTTACTATTTAAAAAAAAGTTTTTATATTGATTTCATTGTATAACATAGAATGAATTCTATGACATAGAATGAATTCTATGACATAGAATGAATTCTATAGCATATAATGGATAGTATAACATAGAATGAATAAGATGACATAGAATGATTTCTATGACATAGAATGAATTCTATAATATAGAATGAATTATATAGCATAGAATGAATTCTATGACATAGAATTCATTCTGTAACATAAAATTCATTCTATGCTATAGAATAAATTCTATGTCATAGAATTCATTCTGTTATATAATTCATTCTATGTTATAGAATTCATTCTATGTCATAGAATTCATTCTATGTCATAGAATTCATTCTATGTCATAGAATTCATTCTATGTCATCTTATTCATTCTATGTTATACTATTCATTCTATGCCTATAGAATTCATTCTATGTCATAGAATGAATTCTATGTCATAGAATTCATTCTATGCTATAAAATTCATTCTATGCATATAGAATTCATTCTTTATTATAGAATTCATTCTATGTTATACAATTTATTCTATGCACATAGAATTCATTTTATGTGATATAATTTATTTTATGTTAAAGAATTCATTCTATGTTATAGAATGAATTCTATGCGTATAGAAATAATTCTATGTCATGCAATTTATTTTATTTTAAAGAATTCATTCTATGTTATAGAATTCATTCTTTGTAATAGAATTCATTCTATGTTATAGAATATAATTCTATGCATACAAGTGCATTCTATAATATAGAATTGTATTACATACATAGAATATTATTCTCTATTATAAAATGTCATTCTATACATAGAATTGTATTATGGACATAGAATTTTACACTATATTATAGAATGTTATTCTATACAAAGAATTTTATTCTATGACTTACAATATTGGTTTCTTTTTTATAAATGGAATTTCAACTAATGAATGCTTTTTGTGTGCATAGAATGCTTTCTATGTGCATAGAATTTATTCTATGTATAGAATAGTCACATAGAATAAATGGACACATGGCGCCCCATAGCTCGCGTGTCTTGATACAAGCGCCCGTGGTCAGCGCTGTTAACAGACAGACCAGCACAGAGCTAGAGGCAGACAGAGGTTGCTACATACGATGACAAAGTAGTGGATGTCGATGATATTGCAAAACTGCAGAAAGGATGGCGGTACACACGGCACTGGCAGGGGCTCGCCGTTCCACGTGTCGCTCTCTCCTGGGGGGATCGGACGCCTCTGCACTGTTTTCAGGAAGTTATATACTTTCTTGGTCTTCGAAGGGGCGTGGTATCGCACCTCCTGCAACGTCATCATTACATGTGACGTTCCCGTTATATGCGTCATCACCAAATGTAATGATGTAATTATGACATATTTACTGTCCGTGTAGGTGTATAATAATTATGATTCTGGGGAAATTCGAGCGCCCGTATCAACAGTCGGCCATTGAAAGCTTTTCAAGCATGAAATTAACAAAGTTGTACTATGCGTTAAAAGCAAGTTTGCACTGAAATCATGTTTGGTGAACTGCATGCTTGTGGACGTGTGAACGCTTTAATGTTAACAAACAAGGATTGCTATTGTGCATGAAGTTAAGTCTTTTTATGAGAATGTGTACAGTTCTCGTGAACATGATGTTGTAGATGTAAACTTAAAAGATCTAAATGTTGAGTCTACGCTATCGGATGAAGAAAGTGCACTATTAGAAGGCCCCATTTCTGTTCAGGAAGCCCTATCGGCATTAAAGCAAATGAAGAACGATAAGAGTCCTGGTTCGGACGGGTATACAACTGAGTTTTTAAAATTCTTTTTCTCTGATCTTGGTGTATTTTTGACGCGATCGATTAACTATGGTTTTTACAAAAACGAAATGTCTGTAACGCAGCGTCAGGAAGTTATAACATGTATTCCAAAGGAAGGTAAAGACAAAGCTTTTGTTAAAAACTGGAGGCCTATTACTCTTCTAAATACTGTTTATAAATTAGCTTCCTCTTGTATTGCAAACCGGATAAAAAAACGTTTTTCCACAGATTATTGGTGATCAACAAACAGGTTTTTTAAAAGGAAGGTTTATGGGTGATAATATTCGTTTATTATACGATTCTATTGTTTATTGTGATAATAATAAAGTGCCTGGTATGCTTTTGATGGCTGATCAAGAGAAAGCTTTCGACTCTGTGGCATGGTCTTTCATAGAAAAGTGTTTATGTGTATTCAACTTTGGTCCAGATATAAGACGTTGGATATCTGTTTTTTATAAGAATATTAGATCCTGTGTTTGTGTAAATGGTCAATATTCGTTGTGGTTTGATGTACAGAGAGGAGCAAGGTAAGGAGATCCTGTTTCTCCCTATATTTTTTTTACTCTGTGCTGAAATTTTGGCAGTCATGATCAAGCAAAATAAAAATATTCGTGGAATCCGTGTTGTGGATGCTGAAGTTTTAATTTCGCAATATGCAGATGACACCATTTTTTTTCTTGATGGTTCCAGACAATCTTTTTTAGAGTGTATTCGGATTTTAAAATTATATGCGGCATACTCTGGCTTAAAGATCAATTTTGATAAGTCAATTGTTGTGTGGATTGGGTCACGTAAGTACTCCAACCAGAAGTTTTTGCCAGAGATGAATTTGCAGTGGAATCCACCATTTTTCAAGGTGCTTGGTGTCTTTTTCTCTGTTGATGAAAAGGAAATATCTCATTTAAATTATGAAGAAAAAATTAATGACATACGAAAATTGTTGGCTGTGTGATCCAAGCGTAATTTAACAGCTTTTGGGAAAATAACTGTTATTATAAAGACACTGGCGATGTCAAAATTAACTCATTTATTGATGAACCTGCCTGATCCAAGCGATAACTTTTTGAATACAATAAATTCAATGTTCTTTAAGTTTGTTTGGAACGATGAACCTGATAAAATAAAGCGTACGCAGATATGTCAAGAGTATGCTGCTGGTGGGTTGAAAATGGTCGATATCAAATCCTTTTTGTCAGCATTGAAGCTAAGTTGTCTTAAGCGCACTTTACAGGATAACGGCAGAATCTATAGGATTGTTTCAGCAACTTGTGCTTTGATTACTGATGCTAAAAAGTATGGAAGCGAAATTGCACACGTTATTATGAGGCAATGTAAAAATTTGTTTTGAGCCGATGTGTTTAAACATTACAAAAAATGTGGTGATAAATTAACCCCAAAGACATTCTGTGATTTTGTTTCAGAGAATTTGCACTACAATGTACACATTTGCAGAGACACTAAAGTGGTCTACTTGAAAGACTGGTTACAGAATGGTGTAATTAAAAATCGGTGATTTGATGAATTTTGACGGGTACCTTTCGTTTGACGCATTTAAAGTGAAGTTTTTTTGTTATACGAAGGTGTCATACGTGCAGTTAAGAGGTATCAAACGCTGTTCAAAGTTTATTTTGAAAATGATTTTGTGACTGATGATACACTTCTGTGGAAATGTCTTTCAAAAGGTGATGCTAAGCATATTTACTCTGTACTGATTCACAGTCCCGAGGAACATCAATCCATAAAGAAATGGAGTGAGAATTTAAATGTAAATATTGATCCTAAGAACATTTTTATGAAAATAATTAACACTACAAATGATGCTGGACTTGGTTCCAATACAAAATAATATATAGAATCCTTCCAACTAATCGATTTTTGTATATCAGACGAATAGTTAACTCATCTTTATGTTCCTTTTGTAACATGTATGATGAAACGCTAATACATTTTCTATGGGACTGTAATAAATGTCAGAAATACTGGTGTGATATTCAAGCATGGATTAGAACAAATTTTGATCATTGTAACTCATTGTCTTTGTCAAGGGAGCTTATCGTGTTTGGCCTACAGCAAGGTGTGAGAACAGACAGAGTTATTGACCTATTCATTTTAATTGCTAAATATGAAATCTTTTGTGCAAAATTACAAAACATTACACCTAGTATAAACTTATTTATCAGAAGGGCACGGCAATTTTTCGATGCTGAAAGGTATAATTCTAGGTTATAACTTCATTTTGCGTCTGATTGGATTTTGTACAAACACGTATTTGAGTAATTGGCACCACTCCCCATAGCTCCACCTCTTTCCTTTCTCTATACCTCCATGATGATCAGGTGTCTTCAACATGTTCACTTTTTGTGTTGTGTTGTTATCATTGCTGTTGTTGTCGGTATGAATGGATATATGTACATTTACTGTTTATACTTGGACTATCTATTTGTAATCATGTTCTTATGTAATATTTTGTGTTGAAAATAAATATAACCCAGTTCCTGGGGGAAAAAAACAACAACAACAACAACAAAAACTAACAAAAAAACCAAGGATTTTACACTATAAGATTTGTCACTCAGGGGATTGTACAATAAATTATAAAAAGTGATGTACGGCTACTGCGTTGCGTCCCTTGATGGTGTTGCCATGAAAACCACGTTGGTAATATAGCTGCATCACTATCACGTCTTTCGGGCAGCATTTAAATGTAATCAAAACGTCTTTTTAACGTTTATATTGTGTACTTATATGACAATAGGTTGCTTACAGGTTACGAAATGGTGTTGGATATTTTTTTGGCTTGTAATCTGTTTATTTTTCTTGTATGAAACTGCCTTGGGAAGTCTGAATTCATGCATTGCAAGGAAACTCACAGGTAGTAGTTGACAGATTTATTATTCCATCTAGTCTTCATTTTATCTGGATGCACATTAACAGTGTTATTATTGGGATATATTTTCAACTCATACTGAAATGAATACACTTTTGTCTCGTCTGCCATGGATAGGGATGCTTTTTGTTGGTTTTGTTATGTTTTTGTTAGCCACGAGAAAAAAAATCTTATAATGTAAAATCCATGATGTTAACAACCTCTATCTGAATAGCGCAGGTCACCTACCTGCATCAGATCAACGCATGACCCTTTCATGTTGCGATTACTTAGGTTATCGACGACTCCATAGACAGGTATGATCTCTCCTGGCACGTAGCCGGCGCGCGGCAATCGCAATTGAGCTTTGATGGGGCCTGACTTGCAGCAACAACAGCATACCATCTTCTGATTGTTGTTCACCAACTCCATCTGTACACAGCAACACACCAACGTCTGTTACAGTCAAGTCGTGCATGGATATAGTAGTGACCATAGTGTATTAGGCTGTCCTGTAGCTCTGTGGATAGGGAGCTGGTTACCTATGACGAAGGTCGCGGGTTCGAACCTCGGGTGGGTCGAACTTACGTGACTGAGCTACGAGACTTTTCAGGACATCGAGGGTTTTCTCCGGGTACTCTGGTTCATCCCTCCTTTTAATAAAAGTATTGGATGCAGTCAATCTTAAACTTTAAAAAAAAAAAAAAAAGATTTATATTCCGACATCTGTTCTCTCTTCCGATCGCCGCGTTTTGAGTACGACTGAAGAAAAAAACACTTGATGGCATCCTGTTTTTTTATTATTATTATTATTATTATTATTATTATTATTATTATTATTATTATTATTATTATTATTATTATTATTATTGACTTAAGATCTCGTCCATTGCTTTTGCATGTGATGCACAAGACTGCTCCAGGATACCTGTATGAGCTGGTTCCTATGTATGAGCCATCTCGACAGCTTCGTTCTTCTTCCCAGTCCCGTTTTGGCCTGCTATCTTCTGATGAGACAAACAAAAAGAGATCTGGTGCCAGATCCCTACAGAATGCAGTCCCAAAGTTATGGAATACGATACATGAGACTGTCAAAAGAGCAGACTGTGTCAATTCAGGAGAAGAGTTAGATCCTGTATCGGCCAGCGCCTTGAGTCGCCAAGTACGAAGAGATATGTGCGTTATAAAAATCCTCGATAATAAATAAATAATTCAGGAGAAGACTGAAGACTCACTTGTTTACATTGAAGTTGAGGGGGGGGGGGAGGAGGGGTAATTTTTTTTTTTTAAGGAACCAAGTGTCAAGATACTTTTTTGTGTGTCGCTATGTATTCTGTGTGCGTATGAGAAAACTCCGATGGTATGGCCTGTCACGAAAGGCTAGTTTGGACCCCGCACTAAGGCTTCAAAAGCCTCTAACACTTCATCCTGCTTTGGCTTGTGTAAATTAAAGTCGCTGCCTAGCAGATGACAGAAGTCTGGACTGTGCTAAGCATGTGTAAACTAACTCTCGTTAAGGTAGGCAGTGGCCTCATCCAGCTGACGTATAGCCAGAACCCCTTTCCTCCCCCCTCCACCGCTAGTAAGCGTTCAGGTATCACGAGATTTCGCTGGCTTTGGCTGGCCGCAAGGTTAAGTAGTCATTCTGTGCCTAAATCTCAACTGAGAAGGACGCACGCTGAACGCTCTCTCTAGCAGCAGACGAAGAAGGTGACGGGTGAAATTCATTCACCGCAGCCTGACATTGTCAAAAAGACGAGCAGGCTTGTTGGTCCGATGCAGGAGATAGACCACTGAGAGTCAACCCTGACATGCGGCCTGCAGTGGAACATAGAGCACTGAGCTCTGATAGCCCAATAGTCAACAACCAAGGAGGAGACACCATCACCACACCTCAACGAATCAGCTAAGTGCAAGAAGAAACGCACTAACACTGATCTAGAAGGACTGTGCGGTAGTCCACTCTCCTAGAGCCTGAAAACGAACATTAGGCCAACCAGAACACATAGCCCAATGATGAGACAGTAGCAAATATCAAGAACAGTAGAAGCATAGACCCATCAAGGAGCGACCTATTCGAAGTGAATTTGGACATTTAAGTTAGTATAGTGTTTAGAGAATTATGTATAGAGTAGAGGAATTAAATGTGATATTTACTGTTAACAAGTGACTGGACTACCTATGTTTCATATGGTTAACCTACAAGTTTTGATTTCAAATCAACAACAAGAAAATTAGGCAACAAGCATAATAATCAGAACATGAATTTTGATAAACTATGGTGGAATAACGATATTATAATCCACTCCTACCTTAATCCCACACCACACCACAAATTCCAGAGGTAACACAAAACCAAAAAAATTTGTTTTTAAAATGTCGTTTAGATGCACCTCCTATGGTGGCTACTAAAACAGCCTTAACACACACACACACACACACACACACACACACACACACACACACACACACACCCACACACACACACACACACACACACCAGGGCTAGAAATTAACTTTTTTCTTTGGGGGCCACCGAGCCCCTTGATTGAAAAATGTGAGGGCCCACAAGCAACTTTCGGGGCCCAACTTGAAAAATAATGAAAAAAAAAAAAAAAAAAAAGAATTATTGACAATATAAGTAGAAAGTACAAGTTGTTTGATAATCTAACATAAAAACAATGGAATTTCCAATTGTGCTGAGTGATGTCATTTTTATTTGCCTTTTCTTTCACTTTCAAACATTACCAACAAAAAAAAAGAGGAAAAAAACACACACACACATTCTGTGACACACATATTCCAGTGACTAGTGAGCCTGAAATGGCCATTAAACAAAATAGAAAAAAATCAAGTGAGTCTCTTGTATAATACTTTTCAGTTTTGTGACTGAGTATTGCACAATACACATCATTAAATTTTTAATATGAGTAACCTAACAAAAAATCTGACCTCAATGCACAAAAGTTAAAAACAAAACCATGACATGACAGTACTCTTCCTCGTTCACTTCAAGGCCATGCCATGGAAATTTTTTTTTCCACCCTTCATTGTAGTTTTTTTTATCTTTTTTCCTCTTCATACTTCTTTTTTCTCTCTTTTTCTTCTTTCCTTTCGCCGACGTTTTCTTCTGGCGTCTTTCGCTTCCCAAAAATTGGAAAAACGCAATCGCCGATTGTTTTAGCAACTGTATGGCGACGATATGTAGCCATACCTTCGTACTTGCAAAGATGGACATTTTGCGCTTATGTTGTGCCATAGCCTTTTGTTTATTATATTAAAAAGATAGTGAAGTGTATATTAAACTTTTGAGTGCAAAATTAAAGGGTTTTCGCTTCTTTTCTCTGTTTTTTTTTTTCTGTCCAAATTTAGGGCACCGGTGTGGGTTGCTTCCCTTGGCCCAAATACAAAACTGCCGAGTAGAGCTAGCTGTAGCAGACGAATTATTTTGCGGGCCAAGCGGGCCCTTCGATTTTCAACTTTCCGAGCCCGAAATCAACTTTGCGGGTTTTTGGCCCCGGGCCCCCGCTAATTTCGAGCCCTGCACACACACACAATCACACGCATACACACATCCTCACCCACACACCCACACATACACACACACACTCACACACACCCACGCACGCACACACACACACATACACACACACGCGCACTTCACATTTTCACATACACGCACGCACCGGCACACAGAAACAGTTAAGTTGCTGCCCGTCCAGGTACACCGGAAATCTTAGCCACAGGCTCGCACACAGGCGACCGCCTCAGCATCCTTCTTCATTGCTTGACTTCTTGGCATGAGAAAGATGCTAGAAAATGTGCCCTTGTGGGGACGACTTTAATGCCGACTAATTACATGCCCATGGAAGTTCCGAGCACAGATCGACCTCATCAGCCTCCCACACGTCCACAGACTGGTTGCTAGTGATACCCACTTCAGACTACAGGGTGATACAGCGACAGAGAGATAAACTTACGGCAGACCGTTACTAGAACTGGTAGGTCTACCTTAAAGAGGGTGCGATGAGGTCAAACGGCTTGAAAAAAGTAGATCTACAACCTCGTCGTCGGAGAAACCTTCTTCAGTGGGCCAAGATGTTGATAGATAAAAGATGTTCGTATCAAAGGAGTGGAGGGGTGTTTAGAGAAACCTCAAGACATAGAAAAATATACTTACGGCGGCCTGTGGGATATTGTTGAGGTCCAGCAGCGATATGACGGTGAAGGGACGTTTGGAGGTGTGGTTGAACCAGAACGGGATGTCCACAATGGCCTGGGCTGCGTACCTCACATACCCTATCGGAGACTCGAAGGATGACGGCAGTTGTGAAGGCAGCTGGTACTGAAAGTTATAGTTGTGCTGGCCGGCTCCCAAATCCAACTTGTCTCCAGCTGCCGCAATCACAACCACCAACACAATTACACTATAGCTCAGTAGGCACCCAATCAATACTTCATTTATCGTCTGTTCGCACATGGGTGAAATTAGACATTTTAAACAAAACAATTACAAAAACAATCAAATCACAATTAATAAACCTTATAACAAAATGAGAGGAAAGATGGATATGTGTTTGTGGGAAGGCGTATGTGAGGGGGGGGGGGGAAGGGGAAAAGAGGGGAGGGATTTAACACCAATCTATAAAAGTCTGCCAATAGGCAACGTTGCAAAGACCATCCTGCAAGGGTGGTGCAAGTCAGCAGAAGAAGAGAGAGAGAGACAGAAAAAGAAGTGGGAGGACAACGTTCGAGAATGGACTGGCTTGATACTGAGTGAAGCCATGAGGGTTGCTGAAAACAGAGAAAGATGGAGTGCGCTGGTTAAACGATCATCTGTGGTGCCCCAACGACTTTGGAGTTACGGGATAGGATAGGATTTTAAAAATTAACTAAATAATCCTCTAAACAAAACACTTCCTTTAAATTTCTACAATACAACTGTTATACTCATTTATATCCTGCCTGATGCCCGATTTGCACAAAATGGTCTCTCAGGACTTACGACTATCCGAAGGAACAATACCGGTAGTGACAGGCTGCTATTTATAGCCCCAAACTCATTTGCATGTCGATTCTATGCCGGCACTTAGGTCTACATTGGTGAATCTTCGCCGATAGATTTTGACTTTGACCAAAAAAAATTTAGCTTCAACGGAAAAGAATAACAATGACTACTGGTAAAAAACTCAATTATCTTTTCTATATAATCTAGACGATAAAACATAAATTACTTCATGCAAGTAGCTGTCTGTCAAATTTAAACTGTACATGCTCATTAGTTTGTTTAATTTGTGCCTTCATGATCTGCAAGAGCATCTGACATGATGCGCTCTAGGGAGATGTTGAAGAGTGTTGGAGAGAGTGGGCATCCTTGACGCACACCGATTGTTGTTCTGAACCAGTTCCCGATGACGCTGTTATGGAGGACTGCACTGGTAGCCTTGTCATACAGGCTTTTGATGACTTCAATAATTTTAGCGCTGATGTTGTACACTTTCATTGTTACCCATAGACCTGCATGCCAGACTCGGTCAAACGCCTTCTTGAAGTCTATGAACTATGATGTTGTTGGTGCTGTAGGTATTTCTCACAGATTATTCTGAGGTTAAAAATCTGTTCAGTAGTACTTCGCCCTGCCCTGAATCCTGCTTGTTCTTCAACTATGATAATTGTAATTATCTCTTGATAATTGTAATTATCTCAGGATATTAGTGTGACGACACGAGTTTCAGAGTAGCAGGGAGAACTGTATTTTGTACGAAGTTGCACTTCTCTGTTATGTAGTGTACATAGAATAGCTTGACCGGTTTCCTTATTGCGTACGAAAGAGTGCAGTAATCGTAAAGTCCGTGCGTAACGTAGAAGACAGGGGTGGGCCAAATACCGAAACAGGGGTATGCATAATAGAAATATTAATACTGAGGAGAACTCGACTGTTTGCTTGTGGCCGGGTGCATTTGGTAAGGCAGAGTGATTTGAAGTGCTCTTGCGAGAGGTCAATTCTAACCAGGCAGTAACTCTGTGACTGTGTGTCATGTTAGAACCAGGTTTCTGTTTTGGAAGGGTGTGTAGTTGTTGATACAAGCCGCCCAAGGTCTTACGCCCTCGTCGGGGTAGGAATGTTTAGAGTTGGAGAGAGGAGGGATGTAACTGCCATTTATAGAGAATAAGTGTAGAGTTCATCTCCTAAGGTGTGTGTGGTTCTCTATTGAACACCCGCCGAGACTCAGTTTCTGTGACAGAATTGAGGTGTCCTCGTCCTCATTTATCAGTGTTATTTTTGAGTGGCAATAACCAGCAATAGCCAGACACGAAGTAACTCTCAAAGACTAACCATTTGTATTGTGACAGTGTTGTGTCGTATAGTGTTGGGGGAGAAGGTGTATCACAAGCCGAGGCCGAGACGGTGAGTAAACCCTGTAATCCAATTTCTTAGTGGCAGCATTCCGAGACTGCGTACGCGAATGAATGGTGTTGAATGAGGGGGAAAGGGATGTATTTTTGATGAACAATCATTTTATTGATTTTCATATGATTTTCTTAGTATATATGAATGAGAAATGTCGTTGCTGCTGTTGTTGTAAAAGTGGGTCAACGGCGACGATGGAGAATGCATGTTAGAGAGGGAGAGAGAGAGAGAGGGTGAGGGTGTATGTATGGAGAGAGAGATAATTGTACTGTGCTGGAGAGGGATGAAGGAAATGATGATTATGAAGAAAGCATGTTTACAGTATAGTATGACAAGATAGTATGGATGAAGGGAGATAATCGTGATGTGTTATAACAGTTGGGAAAGATGATGAGGATGGAGGGAGATGGAATGAATCAGGACTGTGTGATGGAAGTGTGGTTGCAATAATGATGTATATTTATATAAATGGCTGTGTTTAGAAGATATAAATTATTAGGCATCAAGGGTTGCATTATACGCTTGAAATATATGCATAGCATCATGTAATGTTATTATCATTGTATGCATAAACAGGTCAAGATGGCGGACGGAGGACGGCGTGTTATATTATATAGTGTTTATGTTTTGTAGGCAGGCTGTTAAGACTGTGTATCTGCTTACAGGTTTGGGCTGATGTTGTTGACGTTACCGGTTGTCATCTGTTGTACCTGTTATCATCTGTATTACGCTGACTAATTCCTTACCAGTGTAGCTGTGTTCCGCTACACCATCGATAACTTGCGCAGTCGTGGTTCTGTGTCGTGACCTTGCCTCTACAGCTGGGGAGTGTGGTGGTAAACTCTGTCACTGCCGCTTGTTTGCCTCCGTATCGGGGCGTTACATTTATTACAGGAACTCCACACACCACACTCACGCACACACAGACTTGCACAGCGCCACACATAAAAACATATTTCATTTAGTTATAAGAAATCATCCTTTATATCGTGAAAGTGACTGTTTAGCTCCCTCTGAGCTACTTGACAAAACATTTGAACAGTGCTTCAGTTCTGCAGTTTCACTTGGACAATAGTTCGAAGATTAGAGATTCATAGCACCATCATTTCTTAGTTGAAATTTTATATTTTGAATTGATTTACTGATTGTGATTTTGTTGTGCACATTTTGTAAAGAAACTGTTGCTGTTTAGTTCTGTTTTGGGGTTGAGAAAGGGAGGTAATTGTTAGTTAATATTGGGACGGGGGTCTTGATAGGGGTGGAGGGTGGTTAGCTCCCCATTTGTCCTGTGTATGTATGTTTAGATTGTCGAATAAAAGAGTGCGACTGTTATTCTGGCATTTGTGTTAGTTTATTTTGTTTGAGTTTCATCCTAATCACTCGCTTTATGTGCTGACGTCACGGAACCCGCTCGGGTGCCGTGACAATTAGTAATTATCAGGTTTTGGCGCTAGGAAAGCGTGGCAAATACTGATAATTATTAATTAACACTGCGGATTACCGATATCTCTGTAAATTATACAGAACACGTGATAATTTCAATTATCTCGTGATAATGGTAACTCTCGGTTTTGGCGCTAATAGGCCGTCATACGAAATAAGCAAAAACGATGTTAAAAATAAGTTCAACATTTATCAAAAGATGGATTTTGTTTGTAAATTGGACTGCATTTTACTGAAAAATCAGCCTGATGCGTCAGATTTGGGGGAAAATGATGTAAAGGGAAATTAGTCTGAGACAGAAAGTACAACCCGAATCGCCCGAGAACATTTTACATAATTACATATATAATTCATCAAATTCACCCTTTTAATATGGGTTGAGTTTAGGCACCTGTTGGTAATTAGTGGGTCCTTTTCTCTTATTTTTGCTCTGTTCGTTCCTCTTTTCGCTCTTTTCGAGTCTCCTTTTCGCTCTTTCCGCATTTTATTATAGATAACCAAAGGGAGCCGCGTCACAGGCATAGGCGCTCGCGTGTCCAGATACAAGCGCCTGTGCTCGCAGCGAACAAGCAAAGCCACAATGATTGGGTAGCAGACGACATGCAAATGAGCGATTGGGGTTATAAATAGCAGCCAATCAGAGCCGGTATGGTTCCTTCGGATAGACGCAAGCGTTGTTTGACTAGGGAGGAGTGGGGCCGGGTAGCTCAGTTGGTAAGAGCGTCTTGCTAGTAACCGAAAGGTCCCTGGTTCGAATCCCGGATTGGTCAACGTGTGATCATATTATTTTCCCCTTTACCAACAACTGGCCCGCTGGTGTCAGTATAAATCGGTCCAGTAGTCACCTATATGCGAAAGTGTCGTGTGACTATAATCTACAAACAACAACAACAACGACTAGGGAGGGGTGGAGGGGGAAGGGGGGGCGAAGGAGGGAGAATAGGTGGGGTTTAAAGCACAGGCGCCCATAGCTAAAAACGAGAGTGCGTCTCCAGACAGCGTCCCTCTCTCTTCGTACGTTTTCCTAAGAGCCAGTCTTCCCATTCGAAGTAGTTTTCCTTGGCGCTGAAGTGAAGCGTGGGTTCCTTCTTCCCTGGCACGTCGCTCTCTGACCACAGCACTTTCGCTTCACCTGTGAACTTGATGCGGATACCTGACAGCAATCAACCAATCAATCGTTCCATCATTCGATCAATCAATCAGTCTACTAAGAAATCAAATACATAAATAAATCAGACAACAACAACAAATATTTAATTAGAACTCGTGTGTACGTGTAAAAAGAAGAACTGATTTGGAATAAGGGAAGCGTGAATCTTCTGATTAAGAGATATTCCAAGTTCGTGTTGTTGTTATGTTGTAGGTTTTCTAGATCATATGGCTTTTACGAACACAAGTCCTGAACGACAAAGTGAGCAACGTTTTGAACGCGATATGGTAAATTACTGTGGCGAATAGGGACACACACACATACACCCACACCAACACAACACACACATTCACACCCAATATGTCCGCTGTAATCTATAAGAATAACCCTTTCCGTGTCAAAGACGCCTATGCATAACGAAATTGATTGCGTTGTCCAACAGCCCATAGAAACTTACCTCTCATGGAGAGCGTGTCGTTCAGGACGAGTACCACTGTGCCCTGTATCACCTGGCCTGGGTAATACACGCCCATAGGGCTGCTAAGGAACACCTCCAGTGACTTGAATTGCCCCATCTTGCCTCTCTCCTGTCTAAGAAACCTGCTATACTAACATGCAGCATAGGGCTGTTACAGAGCACTGTATTTCAACGTGCAATCAAAGACAATCAGGATAAAAGTTATTAGATATGTAAAAGATCGGTTAATACATGTTTCGTACTGTTTGCTTACATAGACCTAAGGGAATAACAGTCAGGAGCAAGCATCAGGTGTTAAATACACATAAGTATAGGTGATGAGGAATTAAAATGGCTAGAAGGAAACACCTGAAATTTAAGAACGTCTGAGTTGGAGATGAAAATTGAGCAAACTTATAAAGTGCCTAATTCACGTTACGAGATGACAATTTGCCTACATTTTGGTACAATTTTTTGTGTGCTTAATATTTATAATCTAAATTTCGAGACCGACCATGGTCTGGAATACAACACACAATGGATGACTTATCTCCCTTTAGAATACCTATGCAGGCAAGAGGCGAATTATGCTCTTTATGAGGGAGTTAGTTATAAGTTAGTTATTCATTGCTTAAAGGGTCCAGCGGACTGCAAAGAGCCGAATCAGTACCACAAAATCAAGACCACAATTTCGCTGAAAGAGGACTCACCCCGGATCCGCATAAAAGATCCACCGAAACAACCATAGTGGTAACACTGAAGGCACTCCGCCAGTCGGTCACTTTACAATAAAGACATCCCACGCAGGGGACGCTGAGGTTATACTCTAATTTATAGAATCCCCGTTTACAAAAACAAAATAGAATACAAACATCATTATAAAATATCAACAAAACACATACATATAAAATGCCTATATTTCCAAATAATAAGTTAACATCATAGGAAGCCCCAGTGACCACCTGGCAGAAAGCGTCCAATATTCCCAAGCTGATTCAACAGACTTTACACACAAATGAGGAGTTTTGTCCCAGAAGAGTTTTCAAGAAAAAAGGTAGGTGGTCTAGCGAAGAAGAATATCGTATAATAGATTGATAGAACAGAGTAGGAATGAGAAAGAACAAAGGAGAAAGACAGCGACAGTGGGAATATAAAGCACTAAATTTCCACAAAGTGGGGATACTATTTATACTGAAACCCTCGGCATCCCCATAGGAGGCAGGATTCCTAATTACATTATGTGATACTATTAGACAAGTAATAATTATGTACCCCTGCGTGTTGCTACAGCCGATTTTTGTTGTTTACTAAATGGCAAAATAAGTTAGTTTGCCCTTTTTTTTTCTTTCTCTTCTTTTATTTTAAAGTTTTAGTTATTGTTCAGCCGGAGTTTAAAGTCACAACCTATCATATCAAAACTCCTTGAAAAGATTGTCCTGAAACAGTTCAATGAACATCTTGTTTCCAACAGCCTTCTCTGCCCATTTCAGTTTTGACCATTCCACTGAAACTTTAAATACTCTGCGTAGATCTACAATGCAGGCTTCTTCTTCACAAGCTTCGCCAGGACGTCACAAGAAGATGAAGAATAATTAAACGGAAAAAAACCTAGATTATGGTTAAAAGAACAACAACAATAACAACATAAAGGTCTTCGGTTTGTTAAAACCATAATGTGCAAGCTTAAAGGGATCCACTGGGCCCCCCCCCCCCCCCACCACCCCCCTCGACGGATCATTTTAGCATTCACAATGAGTGCTGTCCCACTTAAAAAAATAAGCTTACAACAAAACAATAACTCTTTTGAAAGTATATTTAGTTTTTAATGAATAAATTCCGTCGTTTTCGTGCCTATTAATAGCAACAGCCGTTGGCTAGCCAGCCAGCATTCTGGAACTAAAAATAGCAGCAACCCAAAGCCGGTGAGAGACAGAACCCATTAAAAAAATTGCTCGTAAGATTTTTCGTTTTCAGTTGATAAAATAAACCCTACCCTACCCTACCCTACCCTACCATACACTGCCCTACCCTACCCTACCCTACCCTACACTGTCCTACCCTACCCTACCCTACCCTACACTGCCCTACCCTACCCTACCCTACACTGCCCTACCCTACCCTACCCTACACTGCCCTACCCTACCCTACACTACCCTACCCTACACTGCCCTACCCTACCCTACCCTACCCTACCCTACCCTACACTGCCCTACCCTACCCTACCCTACCCTACCCTACCCTACACTGCCCTACCCTACCCTACCCTACACTGCCCTACCCTACCCTACCCTACCCTACACTGCCCTACCCTACCCTACCCTACCCTACACTGCCCTACCCTACCCTACCCTACCCTACACTGTCCTACCCTACCCTACCCTACCCTACACTGCCCTACCCTACCCTACCCTACACTGCCCTACCCTACCCTACCCTACACTGTCCTACCCTACCCTACCCTACACTGTCCTACCCTACCCTACACTGCCCTACCCTACACTACCCTACCCTACACTGTCCTACCCTACACTACCCTACCCTACCCTACCCTACACTGCCCTACCCTACACTACACTGCCCTACCCTACCCTACCCTACACTACCCTACCCTACACTACCCTACCCTACACTGCCCTACCCTACCCTACACTGCCCTACCCTACACTACCCTACCCTACCCTACACTGCCCTACCCTACACTGCCCTACCCTACCCTACCCTACCCTACACTACCCTACCCTACCCTACACTGCCCTACCCTACACTACCCTACCCTACACTGTCCTACCCTACACTACCCTACCCTACCCTACACTGCCCTACCCTACCCTACCCTACCCCAGACACCAAAGACGCATTCTTCAAGCCGCGTGGTTCACTCACAAATAGGGTCAAAGTTCACACGGCTATGGTATCGATGTACCGTAAAAACAGGGGAAATCACTTCCTCTCACAACCCAAATAGACAATTCAAACTTTAGCGGTTGATTAGAGCAATGAAAGCCCACTTTGTCATTGTTTAATATTGTAGCGGTAAGGGAGGCGACTGGTTGCCGGCAGCCTGGTACTCCCAACCACGCTCCACAGCCTTGCAAGGCAACTACAGTGAACTTCGGATATAGTAAAGTGCCCTGGGACCAAATAAATCTTTAGTATAACCGAATATTTAATATAACCGAAAATCCGTTTACAGTAAAGTTTTTAAAGTTTACTTTACTATAACCGAAACTTCGTTTATAATACAGTTTTAGAGGTTTACTTGACTATAACCGACTTCGTTTATAATAACGATTTTAGAGGGTTAATTTAGCATAACCGAAACTTTGTTTTTGTTTTAATTTAACGTTTACTAATCCGACACTCTCATTATAAAGAGATAGAAAACGCTGGTCTAAAGTGTATGTTGGTGCACAGGGCCGGATCAATCCATTTTCGAGGGAGGGGGTGGGGTGGGGTGCTAGTCTTGTTCTTTTTAAAATGTATGGTACAGAGTGGTGAAACACCACAAGTAAAACTCGTGGTGCAGTGGATAAGTCGCCGGTTTCCTATGCCGAAAGTCGCGGGTTCGATTGCCGCAAGGGGCGAACGTATGTGACTTAGGTACGAGACTATTGAGGTCACCGAGGGTTTTCTCCGGGCACTCCGGTTTCCTCCCTCCCTTCAATAGTGGTACAGGATGCAGTCAATATAAAAATTTCAAAAATAAAAATTCGATTTTCTTCCGTCTTCTAATAGCGATCTCCCTGCCTGTACACCACCTGTTTGAGTGATGTATGTGTATTTGGTGTGTGTGAGGGTAAAATGAGACAGGTGAGCGTGTATGTTGGTATAGATCGCCGCGCTTTGATCCTTGGGGAAAGGCGCGTACATAGCATAGCATCCTGTCCTGTCCTGTAACTAACTGCCTTACATAACGTATTTCCAGTTGAACAAAAACTTCCATCTTCTACTTTCTTTATTTTATTTTATTTATGTATTTATTTATTTTTTTGTTGTTGCCAAGGGGTGGGGGTGGGGGATGCTGCAGCACTCCTAGCACCCCCCCCCTACCCCCTGGATCCGGCCCTGGTGCAAGTAAAGAAGAAGAAAAGCAAAACAAATCAGTGAACAAAATAATGACTTCTCGAATTTCCATCTTTTACCAGGATTTCTGCAGACTGTAATCGTCTGTGTGTCTATTTGTCTGTGTGTTCACGTAACTCAACATCGTTCTAAATTGAGCTGACATTTGGCGCGTTATATACATGTACATTGGAATTGGATCCCATTAATTGATTAGATTCACATAGTTGAACAGTTAAAATAAGACAGTGCAAATCGAACGAATCGCTTTCGTTATTACATATTTTAATTTAGATTAATATTTCTGTGTTGGTTTGTTGTCCCTTGCTGAATTCCACACGAAAACTATGTTTTCCCATTTTAAAAAAACACCCCCACCCTCCCCAGCTCCAGCCCCACACCCCCGGACAGCCGTCTATAAGTCGTCGTGGAGACATTTGTCTTATCAGAGTTGCCAAGAACAAAATTCAAAGTATTTATTTGAGTGGTTGGACAAGCTCTCTCTCTCTCTCTCTCTCTCTCTCTCTCTCTCTCTCTCTCTCTCTCTCTCTCTCTCTCTCTCTCTCTCTCTCTCTCTCTCTCTCTCTCTCTCTCTCTCTCTCTCTCTCTCTCTTTGTTGAACACGGCCTTTTCAAAATTGAGATTTTCTTCTTCTTTGTGTTTCCCTTCCCACCCCACCCCCCAATGGGTATTACCTATTGCTATCGTAATTACAGGTAAATAGCAATTACGTTACTTGAGTGAACATTATGAATATGCACTCATCGTCAAGATCTATTGTTTCTGGACACAGCCACATGATAACAAGTGATATTTCCTATCCTATCCTATCCTGTCCCATAACCCGAAGGTCGTAGGGGCACCACAGATGATCGCTTAACCAGCATACTCCATCTTTCTCTGTCCTCAGCAGCCCTCATGGCTTCGCTCAGTGTCAAACCAGTCCATTCTCGAATGTTGTCCTCCCACCTCTTTTTCGGTCTCCCCCTTCTTCTACCTCCTTGCACTGTGCCTTGCAGAATGGTCTTTGCAAGGCCTGATGATCTGGTGACGTGGCCATACCATCGGAGTTTCCGTTTCTTCACCACTGTGAGCAGGTCATCGTGTTGTCCAATGGCTTGTGTGATGGTCTGTCGGACTTCAACGTTGGTGATGTGTTGGGTATAGGAAATGCACAGAAGTCTTCTGTAGCACCTCATCTCCATGCTTTGTATTCTTCGTTGGAGATCTGCTGTGAGGGTCCATGCTTCGCAAGCATATAGGAAGATGGAGATGACCAGAGAGCGCAGCAGTCTTACTTTGGAATGTAGACTGATGGTTCTGTCTTTCCAAATGGGCTTCAACCTTGTCAGGGCAGCAGTTGTTTGTGCGATCCTGGAGAGGACTTCCTGTCGAGACCCATTGTCTGACACAATGGCTCCTAAATATTTGAAGCTGTGCACTGTGTTGAGGGATTGGCCTTGTACTTTGATGTCCGTGTTGATGCCATTGGTGTTGTTGGTCATCATTTTGGTCTTCTCTGCACTTATTTCCATTCCATAAGCTCTGGAGGTGGTGTCAAGCCTCTGTACAAGCTGTTCAAGTTCTTGTTCCTCTCCAGCCAATCCATCAATATCATCCGCAAAACGAAGATTGGAGATTGCTCTGCCCCCTATGCTGACTGTGCCTTCGTGATCTGCAAGAGCATCTGACATGATGCGCTCTAGGAAGATGTTGAAGAGTGTTGGAGAGAGTAGGCATCCTTGACGCACACCGATTGTTGTTCTGAACCAGTTCCCGATGACGCTGTTATGGAGGACTGCACTGGTAGCCTTGTCATACAGGCTTTTGATGACTTCTATGATTTTAGGGCTGATGTTGTACACTTTCATGGTTGCCCATAGAGCTGCATGCCAGACTCGGTCAAATGCCTTCTTGAAGTCTATGAACACATGATATAGATGTTGTTGGTGCTGTAGGTATTTCTCACAGATTATTCTGAGGTTGAAAATCTGTTCAGTGGTACTTCGCCCTGCCATGAATCCTGCTTGTTCTTCAGCTATGATTTGTTCAGCTTGTGGTTTCAACCTGTTGAGTATTATTTTCAGGAGGACCTTGCTGGGATGGCTGATGAGGCTGATGGTGCGGTAATTTTCACACTCCTGAAGGTTACCTTTTTTAGGAAGAGTGATGACAAGCGACTGGGTCCATGGTGTAGGCCATTCCCCACTCTGCCAGATCTTGTTACAGATAGTGGTGAGAGCATCAGTCATCGCTTCTCCTCCTGCTTGTAGCAGTTCCGCTGGTATGTTGTCCACTCCCGCTGACTTCCCTTTCTTCAGCGATTGCACTGCTGCCTCAACTTCTTCCCGGAGAATTGGGAGGATTTCTTCTTCTTCTCTGCTCTCGGGACATGCTAGAACTGATGGGTCTCCATTTGGTGTATGGTTGTAAAGGTCAGAGCAGTACTCTGTCCATCTGTCCAAGACTTCTTGTTCTTCTGTAAGGCAAATGCCAGACTTGCTTTGGATAGTGGAGACTTTGGGCTGTTTAACACTTGTCAGCCGCTTCACAGTCTGGTAGGCCTTCTTGCTGTTGTTCTTGTTCAGATTGTTCTCTATTTCCTGGCATTGATCTTCTATCCAGTTCTCCTTTGCTGTGCGCATGCCTTTTCGGATGTCATTGTTGATTTTTCGGTAGACATCAGCTCCCTGTGAGGTGTTCTTTTTCTTTTTTAACTCTCTTCGTTTATCACACAGATCCAAAAGTTCAGGTGTGATCCACGGCTTCTTCTTTGGTCGGTGCTTGCCAAGGATCTCAGTGGCGGCATCTGTTACAGCTGAGTTGAAGGTATTGGTCATGGTGTTGACATCTACTTCGCCTGCCCCCAAAATAAGCAGTGGTGCAAATTTCCCTCCAATTGTGGCCTGAAATATTTTTGCCACCTCCGGGTCTTGCAGTTTGTCCAGGTCGAACTTCAGCCTAGTGCACTTTGCTGTATTTACTCTCTTCAAATGGAGCCGGAAAGACATCATCACGAGATCGTGGTCACTTCCAATGTCTGCTCCTGGAAAAGTGCGTGTCCTGCCAATGTTGATGCTTGATCTGAAGCGTTTCTTGACCATGATGTAGTCGATCTGGTTGTGATGTTCCCCGCCGGGACTGTGCCATGTCCATCGTCTGGATTTTTTGTGGAGACCAAGCGTGTTTGCCAGTACCAGATTGTTGTATCTGGCAAACTCCAATAGCCTCAGACCCCTGTCATTTGTCTCGTTGTTGCAGTGGGGTCCGCATGTGTCTCCCCAGTTGCGGTGCGCATCTTGGCCAACCTTGGCATTCCAGTCGCCTTGCACTATGACTATGTCCTTCTTCGGCACTTGGTCAAGGACCGCCTGTATATTTTCATAAAAATCCTCCACTTCGCTGTCTTCATAGTCTGATGTTGGGGCATAGGCCTGGATGATGGTAATGTTGAAAGGGGTTGCTCTCAGACGGATGGTAATGAGTCTACTGGAGACTGGGCGGCAACCCATGACAGTGGCTAGAATGTTCTTGTGGACCAAGAATCCAACGCCGTGTTCGTGCCTGTCATCTCTACCGCTGAAATAGAGCTTGTGGCCTTTGTCAGTCGTTGTTTCACCTAGGCCTTTCCAGCGCAGTTCGCTGATACCTAGAACGTTCCATCGATAGTGGTCCAGCTCGTGGGCCAGTTCTTCTAATTTTCCTTCCGCAGTTAGGGTCCTGACGTTCCAGGTTCCTATGACGATGTTGTTTCTCGTGCGGATCTTGCTATATTGTCCATCAGTAGCATACTTAACACCTCCGTCCTGGTGGCCAACGGAAGGCGCGGTCCTTGTGCCGGGTGACAGCCCGGGCGACGACCGATCCGGTATGGAATTAGTGGATTGTGTCATCATGTAGTGTGTCTTGGGCAAAAAAGACCTGGCAGGGCCCAATCCTCTCCAGGCTGTTGGCCACAGCCGAAATCCACGAATACAGTGTGGCTCGCCTTGGCCCTGAGCACGTGGTCGTTGAACCTGTAGTAACGTGAGGTTCCTCCGCCCTGGCCGGTGACTTCTGTGTAGAAGACTTTCGCCCAGTGATGCCGTGCTAACATCACCCCTGTTAGTCGCCTCTTACGACACGCCGGGAAACGTTGGGTCTATTCTATTTGCCCGAACCCACAGAGCAAAGTGATATTTCATGAAAGTGAAAAGGTCCTTTTAGCCTTTCGTGTGAAGCCACCAGAAATCCACGGGAAATAGCTGAAAAAGATACTTTTTTTTTATGAACACTTGCAGTAGGTCCATTGTCCCTTATTGGATTCCATTACGCTCACATATGTTGATTGATTATTTTTGTTAATTAACTCGGGTATTATAAACTCTTCAAGAATACCTCTCTTATAACCCAGTTTGTGTATATTGATTGAAATGTTACAGTATTATTTGTTTATGTCCGTGTGTGTAAGTTTGTGTGTGTGTGAGTGTGTGTGTGTGAGAGAGAGATAGAGAGAGAGAAAGGGTAAGAGAGAGAGAGAGAGAGAGAGAGAGAGAGAGAGAGAGAGTTCATTACCGATAAGAGATAACATGTGAGCCTTCGTGTCCTAATTATTTTAAACCAACCCTTTAATCGGAAGGATAAATCATAAAAGTAGATGTTTGTTTGTTTGTTTGTTTATTTCATTTAACGTCTATTCACCGAAGTGATTTTAGACAAATAAAAGTAGATCATGAATTGTACATGTTGTACTATCGTCATTGTGGAAAAACAAAAAGCTCACAAAATTAAAGCAAACAAAGACATGGACAAAACCTAAACAATGTGGTGGATTTAAAAAAAAAAGATGGTTTGTCTTGCAAAGCCATGCAACAGCTTAGGAATAAATCTCTTCTTTACTTCTCATTTGAAAGTGCAGTCCAGTCAAAACGTTGGTTTCCCAGTTCTCCATTGATTCGGATTCATCTCAGTACAAAAGGTATAATTATAATGTGTTCAACTTATAACACCCTTATTTAGTAGTCATAAACGCATTTCATCATGTATAGCGAAAGTGAAGCCTAATTTGCTTTGTAAGTTTCTAAGCTAGGTACTCTTTTTCTGCCAAACAGTTAAATCTCTCCTTCAGTTTTTCACTCTCCTTCATAATCACTGTTACTGTTGATGCGGAAATTCCAAATTGTTCAGCATTTTTTTTTTTCTCATCTTTTCATCTTCAAGTGCGTGAATTAGATCTATTTTAGGCTTCAGGGTAAGCGTGACGTGACGATGTTGCGTCATTATGAACGTCAGTAACTCTCATGAAACTTTAATACAGTAATCTCCCTTTAAACTTTATTATAAGCGGCAGCAAAACTCGCCATGGGGCCTTAGAAAACACTTTATTATAAGCGGACTTTACTATATTTTTTTATTATATCCGATTTTTAAAAACAGAGACAAAGAAGAGTTTTGGTCGGGACCAAGACTGGACTTTATTAAAACCGAATATTTACTTTATCCGGCCTTTATTATATCCGGAGTTCACTGTATTTTTATGTCCTTCTTTTGAGGGGCTACATGAAAATGACAGCTCTGGTGGAGCAATGTTCCCAACGGTCGTCGTGGCCGAGAGACGGGAGTTAAAGTCTCCGCTCGGCTACAAGTGGTGCCAACGACCGGGAACAGGGAAACCATGGGGACATGGTTCCATTTGAGCTGGGGGATCTGTAGCGGAAAGGGAGGCGACTGGTTGAGGTTTGGGAGAAAAATTGTCTACCTTGAGTTTTCTTGGTTAGACTGGCCTTGGGTGGCTACTGCTTTGCAGAATCCTTTTGGTATGCCATTGGGTTAGCAGTACAAGGCGACACGACATTTGTTCTCCCCGGCTGACCATTCGCCTGCTGCGTCTGGTGCCGAGCGGGACCACATTGTCGGCAGGCATTTTATGCAGGTCGGTGGCAGCGGCCTTGCAGTTAGAATGCGTGGCACTAGTAGCCGGCAACCCGGTACTCCCAACCACGCTCCACCGCCTTGCAAGGCAAATATTTTTATGTCCTTCTTTTGAGGGACTACATGAAAATGACAGCTTGGGTGGAGCAATGTTCCCAACGGTTGGTGGACGAGAGACGGGAGTTAAAGTCTCCGCTCGGCTACAATATAATAACAATGCGGATTTTAAGGTAAACCCGTGTTGGCCAAAAGTAAACAAAGCGTTCGAATTTATATAGGCTTTTTAAAACAAATACACCAGCCAATGATTTGTAAAATGGCTAACATGGATAGTTTCAGATAAGGTCAAAGATCGATCGAGTGAAAACAAGGTTGTGGCTCTTACCTGACAGTGCAAGTGTCGATGTTTGCACTCTTAGCTGTGTGAATATTTCACAAGGTCTGTCTCCTGGTCTTTTCAGCGCCAGAGTAGTCAATCCACCTGTATAAAATAGCATTCTTTGACCAATGCTAGAGTGGTCAACCAACTAATATAATAACATTCATTGACCGATGCCAGAGTGGTCATTCCACCTAAAAAGTGATAATTAACATTCATTGTCCAATGTTAGAGTGGACACCCCACCTGTATATCATAAGTAACAATCATTTTATCGATGCGTAAGTACCTGTAGGCATATGTGATGAAATGCTAAACCGCTATTCGACAATCCCTGGCTCTCTTCAATGTCGATTACTGGCCAATGCACATAAGCAGTCCTGCTATACCACTTACCAGTTCCAAAAACTAATATCTGGGCGATTGCCTACAAATTCAGATCACCTATATATAACGCTGAGCGCGCTGAAATGTTAATTTACCACTTCAGAATGGTCTCTTGCTGTCATCGGTACCAATGACTAGCCCAACACGGTTGTTTTAAATGGATATGGCGCTACCAATACAAAATAAAATGACACTGCGGCGCATACTAGACAAACCTTTCAGTGACCTACAATTCATCAACTGTGACCAAACTACTTTAAAATCCCCATAAAGTGACGCACGCTCTGACATGATTAACGTCATCTAAAGCCTGTATGACAAGGCCACCAGTGCAGTCCTCCACATCAGTGCCATCGGGAACTGGTTCAGAACAACATCGGTGTGCGTCAATTATGCCTATTCTCTCCAACACTCTTCAACATCTTCCTGGAGCGCATCATCTCAGGTGCACTTGCAAACCTCGAAGGCACCGTCAGCACAGGATGTAGAGCAATCTCCGATCTCCTTTTTGATGGACTGGCTGGAGAGGAACAAGAACTTGAACAGCTGGTACAGAGGCTTGACACCACCTCCAGAGCCTTTGGAATGGAAATAAGTGCAGAGAAGACCAAAATGATGACCAACAACGCCAATAGCATCAACATAGACATCAAAGTTCAAGGCCAATCCCTCAACACAGTGCATTGTTTCAAATATTTAAGAGCAATCGTATCAGACAATGGGTCCCGACAGGAAGTCCTCTTCAGGATAGCACAAACCACTGCTGCCCTGACAAGGTTGAAGCCCATTTGGAAAGACAAGACCATCGATCTACACTCCAAGTCAAGGTTGCTGCGCTCCCTCATTATCTCCATCTTCCTATACGCTTGCGAAACATGGACCCTCACAGCAGATCTACAACGAAGAATACAAAGCATGGAGATGAGGTGCTACACAAGACTTCTGGGCATTTCTCATACCCAGCACATCACCAAAGACGAAGTCCGACAGACCATCACACAAGCCATTGGACAACTCGATGACATGCTCACAGTGGTGTGAAGAAAAGGATATACCGATGGTATGGCGACGTCATCAGAGCATCAGACCTTGCAAAGACCATCCTGCAAAGGACGGTGCAAGGCGGCAGAAGAAGGGAGACAGAAAAAAGAGGTGGGAGGACAACATTCGAAAATGGTCTGGCTTGATACTGAGCGAAGCCATGAGGGTTGCTGAAGACAGACACAGATTGAGTATGCTGGTTAAACGATCATCTGTGGTGCCCCAATGATTTTCGAGTTACGGGATAGGATAGGATAGGAACCAATCTTCTTTGGATGTTCCGACTATATGAATCTTTGAGAGGGTGAGGTCCTTGTTGGTGGACACTGTTGCTAAGTGCTAATTGACAAGTATTTTTCTGCGTGTGCTGCTTCTGTAAGTAGACAAAGTACTCACATAACTGTGTGTAGTAGCTGCAGGCATACCTGGGATATGTAAAACATCAGGATCGTATTCCTCACCTCTTAGATTCCAATGCTCTTTTCTCCATTGTTGACACGGACCACTAAAATTACGTCATTTGATTTCATTATTACGTCATTTTTACACTACCGCAATCTGGACAGGAGATCGTGGATTGAGTCTGCGTTCTAAAGCCACGTCATTTTCACGTAGTGTTCCTAAAATACGCAATGTAGAGTTTTTCCCCTTCAAAGAGGGGTCGTATCAAAAGTGTATGCTTCAGATGATCATTGTTTCCTGTTCACAAAGTACTTTGCGTAATTGATGTGATTTGACAATATGAAGAAAAAGAAACGCCTCGGAGCTTTTTCATGACTCACCTTTCAACTGGACACCTGGGGTTCACATTAAACGTGATAAAAGACAGGCGACTTTTGAAATTCCCAGCCATCTCAAGCACATTACGAGATGTTTCTTTATCAGAAGATATAAAGTCGTCCTCAACAACAAACCCAAATTTGATGTTCAGTGGTATGATCAGGAAAAGACCCAACTAAAAAATCACTTGAACTTCCACCCTTTCCCCTGCACTCCTAGGATCAGCAAAATCTGCCACTATCTCTCTATTAACAATGCAAACAAACTCGCTGTCTCCTTCATCCTGTCTCTTCTTGACTTCAGTAACTCTCTTCTGGCTGGCCTTCCTAAAGCTGGTCCTGATTTGGCTCGGAAGAGTCCGCTGGACCTAAAGCAATAACCTTGTATTGTATTGCCTTCCTAAAGAAAAACTCTCTAAACTCCAGCTTATCCAGAACAATGCTGCACGCTAGGTTCTCCGTCAGCTCTAGTGCTACCGCTGCACTTCGTACACTACATTGGCTGTCTGTGAAGGCTCGCATAGATTATAAAGTTGCTTCTGTTTTCATTGTCTTCATAGCGATTCATTTTCTACTTACCTGTGTAAACTTATAACATGCTATCAGCCAGCCAGTTCTCTGCGCTCTCAAGATGAGTCTTTTGAACTGTCCCAAGATATTCTCTGAGCTCCTTCGGGAAAAAGTCTTTTGCAGTATTTGCCCCCTCGCTTTGGAACTCTCTTCCCTTTTAACTTCGTCGCATACTTCCTTAAAAAAAAAACACCACCTCAAACCTTTGTCTTCTCAAAGTAAACGACCTAATCTTGTGATTCGATCTCTGGGTGGATGGAACTTAGTTGGCCTGTTAACATACGTGCAGGTGGACTGTGACAAGAGTGTATGGGTTGTTGTGTGATGTCATTGTGCTACTGTGTGTGGGTGAGTTAGAAAGTGTTTAAGTGTGTGTATGTGTTGTATATGTGTGTAGATTTGTTTGTGGGTAGTTGTAGTTGTGTGGTACTGAATACTTAGTTTTTCTTACGGTTATTGTACAGTTTGTCTCTTTGTAGTGACATGTTTGTGATATACTTCCGTTTATTATTTGTGTGTGTGTGTGTGTGTGTGAGAGAGAGAGAGAGAGAGAGAGCATGTTATTCATTTAAATGATTTTATTATAGATTTATTGATATGTATGTCATTGTGCCTTGAGTGAGAATGAATTAATGTTGCGCTTTGAGCAGACTTCATGTTTAGTATTGCGTGTTATAAAATAAATTATTATTATTATTAGCCATCTCATGCACATTGCGAGATTTGTTTTTTATGAGAGGTATAAAGTCGTCCTCAACAATAAATCCATTTTTGATGTTCAGTGGAATGCTCAGGAAAAGGGTCAATTAAAACCACTTGACCTGCCCGATAATTCACTTACTCTTTACCCTCAGAAACAAGTTGTTTGGGTAGGTCGTGGATCTCTGCCAGAAAAGGGTGCGATATTTTTCTCGTGGAAAGAGCCTGAAGTGCTGACAGTGACCTGATTTCAAAATGAGGATTTTTTTTTTAATTGATAAACCTGTTTCAGAGCTAAATGAATTGCCTTGAGCTCAGCTGTATAAACAGAATAAAAATCAAGTATACACTTTATGCAGGTAAGCATAACAAATACACAACAACCAGAAGGCATAGTGCAAACTTGTGACTTCACCAAATGTGTGTTTGCCTATCCACCAACTAAACTTGATACAGTGGTACATTGGGTTACGAACTTAATTCGTTCCAGAACTCGGTTCGTACCCCAAAACGTTCGTAACCCGAAACAAAGAAATTAATGAAATAGAGACAATCCGTTTTAAGGATGAAAGAATCACTCTTTTATTAACATCCGGGCGTTTAAATGACAAAACACAAAGAATACGTGTACTTCATGTATTAAATAAAGAGAAAGAAAACAACCAATTGCAGTCGAACACGCTTACAACAAAGTCCAGGGAACCATTTTTTTCATTTGTGTCGCGAAACGAAACGCTCGCGAGTATTTTATTTTCCAAGTGTAAATTGTTATGTAGAGTGCCTGTGGTAGATTTAGAAATATGACGTCAATTTTGCTACGTGTCAATCGCCATTTTTTGTATTCCTGGAAAAGAATAAAATGGACGATTTTTATCGATAATTCTTTTGTGTGAAAGACTGTGATTAATGCCAATAATAAAATTTTAGGGAAAGCAAAGAGGTTGTGAACTATTAATTTTATAAAATAGAATATTTGAAGTGATAGTTACTTTTTTGCGTTGTGAAGTTTTCATTGGTTGTTATAATGATAAAAGTATGGTAGCCTTGGTGAAATGGAATTGAGGCGAAATCGGTTAGGAAAACTGTCAATCAGTTGGGAGAGAGATCTAGACTGGACAGGGAGGATTCTACCCAAGCTCCGAGGCAACTTGTTCTGTGGGGTGCCAACGACAGTTTAGCTTGGTGCTGAATGTTGTCTGATGTGGTTGGGCCAGGAAAATGAGTTGTTCCTCAGCGTTTGATCAGCTTTAGCTGCATTCTGGCACCGTAGGGTAAATATTTTGATTTTTCTTTATTCAAGATAATTTCCCAAGAAGATTGATAAGTGTGATAATTTGTTCATTGAATATATGTATTTTCCAGAGGAGAAAAATAGTTTGTTCATTGAATGCATTTGTTTTTCAGAGTAGTGAGATAGTTTGTTCATTGAATGCATTTTGTTTTCCAGAGGAGTAAAATAGATTGTTCGTTTGAATGCATTTCTTTTCCAGAGAAAGATAGTTGGTTCATCTGAATGCAGTTGGTTTTCAGGGGACTGATGTGTTGATTAATCGTAACATGTTTTTTCCAAGCAGAGCCGGACCTGGAGGAGTTTAAGTTTGTATGAAAATAATTTTCATGCAAATATCTAAGACTAGTTTTGTTCGGCAGGTGTATTGTTGTCGTATTATTCGTCTTGGATTTACGTGACGATGTCATCTTCGAGACTGCACTGAATTCTTCTCTGACGTCTTGTACATGATCGGGGTGACTGTCTCTTCGATGGAATTGTACGTCAACGAGGGCTACAGAAGTCACTGGTGGGTCACGGACAGCCATTAGATCTAACGGCGACATCGACGTCAAGTTCCAGCTCTTATGAACTTTTCCACCAACTCATCTAAACCCGGATTCCTTCATTGGCCAACAACTACAACAAGGACGTTATTAAGAGATAAGTAAAAAAAAAAAAACCCATTATTTTCGGTAACCACGACGGAAAGTATCGCCAAATTATCGTTCCGATTTCGAGGAAAAAATAACGGAATATAATAAAATAATCGAACTTGGAAAAACGTGTTATGTGTTTGTGAAGTGTTGGAAAGAAATGGTGTACCTAAGGTTTTTTTATTGAAATAAAACCACGTTCTGGGGTAAGTCATGAAAGTCGAGGAAGTCCTTCATCAGTAGTGATCACCCAGTAACACCCAGTATTGTGACATTCTTGGTTCATCGTCCGGGATTAGAATTTTTGGGAAATTCTGGGGGTAACGAGCCATTCTTTTTTTTTAAATGTCAGAGGTGCACCATTGATCCAATACTTTACAAATTCAACACTTCAGCGATTATGAAAACTTGCTTCAAGTTGTGGTTACCTTGATGTAATTGTTGCACGTCTGCATGAGCATGATTAGAGAGCAGTATAGGTAAAATATTGTTTTATATTGTTGCTAGTCATTGCTTACATAAAATGTGCATTATATCTGCTAATATTATGTTAGTGCATCAGTGGGTACATATTGTCTGAGAGCCCAGCTGTGCAAGTATCTTCAGGGAAATAATCTCGTTTGAAATTATTTATTCTGGCGGTTGAGCAGTGAAGACCGGTATTATCCGTAGAAGGATAAAAGATATTTTGGGTATAAGTTTTACTTTTCCAAAATTTCAAACCTTGGATTGCAGAGTTTGCAATAGCTGTTGTACGTAGGTACTAGTGTTTTGGTCGAAGGTATACTTAGGCTGAACAGTTTCTGCAACCTATGACGTTTATTATCCTGATGGAGTACGTAGGGTAAAGTATCGGTCATAGTTTGAAAGTAAGTTTTCCAGCTTAAACTTTAAGTAAGTTGGATGTTCCGAAAACATTGTGTAGTTTCAGTGTTGTTCGAAGACAGGCTAGAGGTTATGTATTGATCGGTGAGGCGGTCAACCTGAATTAGCTCTGTGTTGCTTAGTCTGGTCAAACCTTTAACCAAGAATTATTTCTAGTTGAGGGTCTGAAAGTCAGATTCGGTAGTGTCCGATTGACAGTTTAACCAATTGCGGTCATTGGTAGTGCTGGTTAGTAAATGTGGGTCTAGTTAGACGTTTTACTTAACCAGGAGACTAAGCGTAGATGATAATCTGGAAGGTAGTGGATTATCGTCGGTGATCGTGTTGTTAGTGTATAACCGTTCACGTAAGGATAGCTGTGACAGAATAGCCGTTTGGGGCTAGAGCGCAGGCGTATCCGTTGTAAGTACTTTAACCTTTGGAAAGGCGAGTACGTTTGAGGCCTAAATAGTCCGTGGTTTTATCTACCAGGGTTACGTGTAGTAAAACAGGATTAGTTTAGGGAAAGTTTGGCTAGGAGGATGCCGAGGCAGCAACCAGTTCAAATGGAGATTGAGTCTCCGCTGCTAGCCTACAAGCAGGATGGGATCATCCTGGGTCTGACAGATAAGGATCTGGCAGAGTATGTGGAGAATAGAAGAAAAGAAGAAAAAGCGGAGAGGATTCGAAAGGAAGAGGAAGAGAAAGCAGAGGAGAAAACGGAGAGGATCCGAAAGGAAGAGGAAGAGAAAGCGGAGAGGATCCGAAAGGAAGAGGAAGAGAAAGCGGAGAGGATACGGCAGGAGCAACGGGAGGACCAGCTCCGACGGGAAGAACGAGAAGAGCGCATTATGAGGGAAGAAAGAGAGGCCAAGGCAAAATTGGAACAAATGGCAGAACGAGTTTGAGTTGAGAAAGGCGCAAGAGTGGACTGCAGATGATGGGGACCAAAATCAAAATTTTTATCCGGAGCCCAGGACAGCGAGGAGCTGTTTGAATGTAAATGTACCTTATTTGGATGATAAGGACGACGTAAAGGTCTACCTGAAACAGTTTGAGCGTATCGCTACGTTGTCAGGTTGGCACAAGGATGAGTGGGCGATAAGATTGTCTGGTCAACTACGAGGCCAAGCGCGGCAGGTCTACACTGAGATGTCTGATGAGGAGATTATGGATTACGACATGGTCAAGGCTGCGATCATGAGGCGTTTCCAACTGACCGCTGAAACATATCGAAAAAGGTTCAAAGAATTCAAGCGGGGCAGTCATGAAGGCATCAGGGAGTGTAGGAACAGGATGGGGATGTATTTGGACAGATGGGTGGATTTGTCTGAGAAAGAAGGAAAATTAGATGAGCTGAAAGATTTAATTCTCATGGACAAAATGTTGGAGATAGTGTCTCAAGAGGAGGCAAGATTCATTAGGGAGAGAAACCCTACGTGTGTGGATGAAGTGGTGGTCCACGCTCAAACGTATGAAGATGCGCAGAATGCTGGAGGTCCGATTGCAACAAGGCGGCCCATTGGACCCAGTGCTAGAATGGATAACCGTCCCAGGGTTAACCAGCAAACGCAGAATTCGAACATGGGACAACGACGTAGTGGAGGGGTGAGTGGTCAAGCGACAGGTCCTGGCAACGCGGGTGTGTCAGGAATGAACAAGACTCAGCAAAACTTCAAGGGATGTTTTCGATGTGGAGGCCCACATTTGATGAGGGATTGCCAAAAGGCAAATGTGAATAGAAACAGACCAAACTCAAACCTAGCGTCAGCTGTTGTGAATGCGGTCAACGTGACCCAGGAACAGAAACCATGTAATCGATGTAGTGAAGACGGCTATGAACCGAACTGTGAGTTGAAAGTGGATGGAGTAAAAGCTCAAGGTATTCGGGATACAGGGGCCAGTAGCATATTGGTGGATTCAAGTTTAGTTTCCCCAAGCAAGTATACGGGCGAATATCAGAACGTGACACTTGCAGATTCATCCAAGCGGAAGAAAGTGCCCATTGCTGTGGTACATTTGGAAACTCCGTTTTTCGTTGGAGAAACGCGTGTTTTGGTTTTGAAGACGCTCGTGCATCAGGTTCTGATAGGGAACAGCAGGAAGATGACAAACGGGACTGAGGTCAAAGTTCCATTGTTCCCGTTGGTAGAGCAACCGGAGGAACAAGTTGTAGCACCGGTACAAACCAGGTTGCAAGAGAAGCAACAAGCATATTAAGCCAAGCCATGGATTCCTAAACAGATTGACTTAGGGCAAGTACGTCCTGAAGATTTATCTAGGGAACAGAAGGCAGGCCCGACTTTAGGAAAGATTCGGGAAAGGGCAGAGCTAGGGCTCAAGCAAGAAACCCACTACGAGTGGAAGAAAGACATTTTGTACAGAGTTTACATGAGTGAAGGTAAACCATGTAGACAAGTGGTAGTGCCAGAACGGTACCGATCAGATGTGCTCAAATTGGCTCATGATACGCCGATGGCGGGACATCAAGGAGTACGCCGAACTCGCGACCGGATATGGCGTGATTTCTATTGGCCGGGTATCTGTGGTGACGTCAAACGTTATTGTGCGTCATGTGACGTGTGTCAGAGGATCACAAAGAAGGAAGTCAGAGCATTCTTAGGACTAGTTGGGTTCTACAGGAAATACATCAACAACTATGCGGAAATCAGCGCTCCGTTGACTGATTTGACAAAGAAAGGTCTACCAGAAAAAGTGGCCTGGGATGAAAAATGTGAAGCAGCATTCGTTAAACTCAAAGATTGCTTGGTAAGCAAACCAGTGTTATTGCTACCTGACGTCAGCAAGCCATTTACTCTGATGAGTGACGCATCAGATGTTGCAGTGGGAGCAGTTTTACTGCAAGATCAAGGGCAAGGGTTACAGCCAGTAGCCTATGCAAGCAAGAAGCTTAACCGTACAGAGAAAAACTACTCGACCATCGAAAAGGAGTGTTTGGGAGTGGGGTATGGGCTGTCAAGAAATTTGAACAGTACCTGTATTCAACACATTTCACTTTGGAGACGGACCACCAACCACTCACATATTTGCAGAAAACCAAGACTGGGAATGGTCGACTAATGAGGTGGGCTCTCCAGCTGCAACAGTATTCTTTCACAGTCAAAGTTATCAAAGGGAAAGACAATGTTGGCGCAGACTATTTGAGTCGATTGCACTTGTAAAAGAATAGCTTAAACATGGATGTTTCAGCTCAAGAGGAGGGGCGTAATGTCGCGAAACGAAACGCTCGCGAGTATTTTATTTTCCAAGTGCAAATTGTTATGTAGAGTGCCTGTGGTAAGATTTAGAAATATGACGTCAATTTTGTTACGTGTCAATCGCCATTTTTTGTATTCCTGGAAAAGAATAAAATGGACGATTTTTATCGATAATTCTTTTGTGTGAAAGACTGTGATTAATGCCAATAATAAAATTTTAGGGAAAGCAAAGAGGTTGTGAACTATTAATTTTATAAAATATAATATTTGAAGTGATAGTTACTTTTTTGCGTTGTGAAGTTTTCATTGGTTGTTATAATGATAAAAGTATGGTAGCCTTGGTGAAATGGAATTGAGGCGAAATCGGTTAGGAAAACTGTCAATCAGTTGGGAGAGAGATCTAGACTGGACAGGGAGGATTCTACCCAAGCTCCGAGGCAACTTGTTCTGTGGGGTGCCAACGACAGTTTAGCTTGGTGCTGAATGTTGTCTGATGTGGTTGGGCCAGGAAAATGAGTTGTTCCTCAGCGTTTGATCAGCTTTAGCTGAATTCTGGCACCGTAGGGTAAATATTTTGATTTTTCTTTATTCAAGATAATTTCCCAAGAAGATTGATAAGTGTGATAATTTGTTCATTGAATATATGTATTTTCCAGAGGAGAAAAATAGTTTGTTCATTGAATGCATTTGTTTTTCAGAGTAGTGAGATAGTTTGTTCATTGAATGCATTTTGTTTTCCAGAGGAGTAAAATAGATTGTTCGTTTGAATGCATTTCTTTTCCAGAGAAAGATAGTTGGTTCATCTGAATGCAGTTGGTTTTCAGGGGACTGATGTGTTGATTAATCGTAACATGTTTTTCCAAGCAGAGCCGGACCTGGAGGAGTTTAAGTTTGTATGAAAATAATTTTCATGCAAATATCTAAGACTAGTTTTGTTCGGCAGGTGTATTGTTGTGGTATTATTCGTCTTTTGGATTTACGTGACGATGTCATCTTCGAGACTGCACTGAATTCTTCTCTGACGTCTTGTACATGATCGGGGTGACTGTCTCTTCGATGGAATTGTACGTCAACGAGGGCTACAGAAGTCACTGGTGGGTCACGGACAGCCATTAGAACTAACGGCGACATCGACGTCAAGTTCCAGCTCTTATGAACTTTTCCACCAACTCATCTAAACCCGGATTCCTTCATTGGCCAACAACTACAACAAGGACGTTATTAAGAGATAAGTAAAAAAAAAAAAACACACATTATTTTCGGTAACCACGACGGAAAGTATCGCCAAATTATCGTTCCGATTTCGAGGAAAAAATAACGGAATATAATAAAATAATCGAACTTGGAAAAACGTGTTATGTGTTTGTGAAGTGTTGGAAAGAAATGGTGTACCTTAGGTTTTTTTATTGAAATAAAACCACGTTCTGGGGTAAGTCATGAAAGTCGAGGAAGTCCTTCATCAGTAGTGATCACCCAGTAACACCCAGTATTGTGACAATTTGTTATACCCGAAGTTCGTCATGTTATTGCCAAAGAGGGTGATTTTACAAGATTTTTGCCAGATGAAATGAGAAGGAGGTGGGGAGGGGGAGAGAGAGAGAGAGAGAGAGAGAGAGAGAGAGAGAGAGAGAGAGAGAGAGAGAGAGAGAGAGAGAGAGAGAGAGAGAGAGAGAGAGAGAGTGAGAGAGAGATGTTTTCTTTGTAAGTTAACGTGCACTTTTATTCATATAGATGTTTCTTGTTTTCTCACTGTATTTTTATTTTTTTAGAATGCAATAGAATTCTTTTAAGCATACAATGATGTACCTTCCTTTGAGTGTGTGTGTGTGTTTGTGTGTGGGTGTGTTTGGGGTGTGTGTGGCTGTGTAGAAACGACGTTACTCTGACATACACTTGAAACTCAACATACTTTCTTTTGACGGCACCGTTATTTTGCGTTATTTTGACGTCAATATAGTGTTACGTTAGGGTTAGGGCTGTGTTAGGCTTAGGGTTATGTTAAGGGTTAGGGTTATGGATAGCTTCAAAAAATGTCAAAATAATGTCAAAATGATGGTAAGTGTGTCAAAATAATGTATGTAGAGTTTCACGACAGTCATCACAACGTCGTTTCTACAAAAACAGGTGTGTGTGTGTGTGGGTGGGTGTGTATGTGGGTGTGTGTGTGTGGGTGTGTGTGTATGTGGGTGTGTGTGTGTGGCTGTTTACCAACATCGGCACAATTTTCAATAGGCAATGTAACAGTTGCCATTTGGCTGAATAATCTGTATTCTAGATTCTGAGTGAAGGTGCTTCGCGTTGATAATGGATTTTCTCATTCTTTGGTTATATCAGCTTTTTTTCCCCCTGTGTGGATGCGCTCCCACATGCGATATTATTTCAAGTTCTCTACCACATTGAGCTGAATTAATTGTCGTTTTGCCGTCATGTTTAGGAGCCGATCGGGTCGACTATCGGCCCTACCTATCTGTGCCAAAAAGACGAAGGATCGTCTCGGATTCCTCTTTAAAAAAAACGAACAAACAACACGAAACCGGTTAATCAGATGCTTCGTGTCTAAAAACGAACTACCCGTTTTGCAAATGATCGTTATCGGCGATCGTTTTGACGGGTTCCGAACAATTTTGTAGTGGATTTATTGTGACAGTGTGAAAGATGCACGACCACCAATCGTCCACTGTAGCAGTGGAATCTTGTCTGATGTATTAATGGTCTTGGTTTAATAATATAATATGAAAGTGGATGCTTCTGTTAGCCTTTTTAAAGCAGACACAGTGATAATGACGTGAGTTGTGAGCCGTATATGTCCTCCCTTCTAAGTGTATTGGAGTAAAAATATATAACAACCTTGTATATTTTAACAAAATACACACGCATCGTGTGCAATGGGCCTTAAACCTTGCTTGTTCTCTCTGTCTCTCTCTGTCTGTCTCTGTCTCTCTCTGTCGCCTTCGTTCGTAACCGGAGGCCCTGTTCGTTACCCGAGACAAAACATTTTCGAAGTTGTTGTTCGTAACCCGAATTGTTCGTGACCTGAGGCGTTCGAACCCGAGGTGTATGATCATATGTTTGACTGGCAGGCAATCCACCAGTCATTGACACACAAAATCTAACTCGATCAATCGTAACGAGAGATGATAACTGTTTTCAAACATTTTAACAATTTATTTTGTTGCTTTTTGTTTTTAAAATGTCATCAATTTATTGATTTGCTTAATGCCTCCAGTGGATTCAGAAATGTGGCAAGCCATGCAAGCCCTCTCCAGCCATTGGTGTGATGTTGGGACGTATGGTGAACTCCCCTGCAACAACATCATCATTATCGTCATCATCATCATCGCCGTCGTACGTTTAGTCAGGATTGTTTTCGTAGTCATCCTCATCTTAATCGTCATCATTGTCGTCATTGTTATCGTTGTAGTCATCATTATTATTGTCGTCACCGTAGTTATTGTCATTATCATCGTCATTATAATCATCAACATTATCGACATTATCATCATAACCACCACCATCATTATCATAAGTCTTTAGTCACTGTAACAGCAAAAGATGTGAACATTATGTGTAGTATTATTATTATAATAATTAAAATGCGGTCCTCTGTTCAAACGCAAAGAAAACTACTTAAGATTGTACATGCCTACGTTGCAACAGCTTTAGGTAGCTCTTGAGCCTGGAAAAGAACGCTAGACAAAAATGTGGGTTTCGTTGTATTGGTTTTGGCAGCGTTTGATTAAAAAGTATAGCCCAAGCCTCAAAACATGTTTATTTTGTCGTTGATGAGAAGCGAGCTAAATACAAATAAATAATGTTGCTCCCCAGGTTTGGCTGTAATGTCCGACATTTAAACAGCAGTGGTTCTACTTTCACCTTTTTTTTCGGAAGAAATAAAAATTACTGTAGTTTTTATTTGGGCAGTTGTAGACAATGCGGATGAACATACGTTGCGGTGGGGAGGGTCGGCGTGGCGTGTCTCGGACGTTGGTGGCAGCACGACTGTCGTGGTCGTTGCTGGCGTTACCGTGCCCTCCCATCAGCCCCACGCCACTGCAGCCAGCTGGGCCCAGCACGTCTTCACACAAAGGCACACACATGGGCTACATATATACAGTGCTGACCTGTATGCACATAAACAGAGAGAGAGAGAGAGAGAGAGAGAGAGAGAGAGAGAGAGAGAGAGAGAGAGAGAGAGGAGGGGACGGGTGGTGAGAGAGAGAGGGAGGGAGGGAGGGAGGGAGGTGGGATAGATTTCCTTTCTGTTATGTGTTGTTAGAGGTTGCTTACATATCAATGGATTTTGTGCACATATATTTCACTGCAAATTCTCTTTTCAGTTGCCAAATCTTCTATCAATACAAATGTATAGCTTTGAGAGGTTTATGCGTTTTAAAGTATCGGTTAAAATGCTGCATCTAGCCACTTATTCCCGTGCATGCGCGCGTAAACTGCTAGTAGGTCTATTGTGCAAGAGATAAACGCGAAACATCTTTTCACAAAAGTTTAGATAATATTCTTGTACTGTACTATCATTTGCTTGTGACAGAGACAATGTGCAAATATATTAATGTTTTGAGTGACTGTTTGAGGGGATGGGGATGAGGGTGTTACGGGTCAGACGCGCACGATAGATCCGATCATTTTGGTTTGGAAAGTATGCAATGATAGCGTGTTTTTACCTTTGATAATTATGATTTTGGCTGTTGCTAGATGAAGCTTTGTATAATGTTGTTAATTTTCGTCGGTCGATATTGTTAAGAATTTTCTGGAATTACTTGTTTATATAGACCGAAGCTTCCAGATGGGTCTGGTAAGGGCTAAGCGATTCTTCTAACCCAAAGTACGTTCTATGACGTAAGTGTCACGAAGTGAGTTGGCAAATATTTACATTTGTGTAAACATCACGTGTTTATAGAGCTAGAACGCGAGCGACGGCTTTTCACATAGGCACGTGGCGTATGTATTCGCTTTGCGTGGGTGCTATATTTCCTAATTCATTAATAATTTGGTGATGAGACTCGGCTATATTAAGACTGTTTTAAGTCCCCTATACGCTGAAAAATTCAGATTCCAAAGCAATACTATATTTGTGCGCTTGAAGAAAACAGTTTCGTTTACAACTTTTAACAGCAGACGATGCATTAAAACAGCTTGAAATACTCTAAGGAGCTATTTGCCCTGAGCAGGGGCCTGTCAGATCTTGCCGAGTCTGGTGTTCAAAGTGACATACTAAGAGAACATGCACGGGTTGGGGGATCATGCAAACAAACAGAAATAACCGCTTTCTTTCAAAAAATACAAACTATTCAATGATTGAATAAAAATAATTACAACAATATTAATGGGGTTATCTTATAAATAGTTATAACTCCAAACATGCACTCAGCACTTACCTACACTTTTAAACAACTATTATACCTACATTGATTTTTTATTTTGTAAATAATGAGGAACAGGAAGATATTGACTGTATTGGTTGTGAGACAGAGTTTAATCTATATTTCTGAAAGATGGTAGATGTTCCCTATACTTAATGGTATGTGTACTTTTTGTACATGTACTTATTTTACTTAATTAATTTTCTAAATGTCTTTTTCGAAAATTTCCTACCTCCTTTTTAAGACCCCTCCAAATTATGACCTCGTTTTAATGGCAATTTAAAGGTCTAAAACGGAGGTTTTACTGTACCAGTAATTGAATTTGTGTATTGCATTTACATTACATTACATTACATTATTGTTGCTTTAGGTCCAGCGGACTCTTCCGAGCCAAATCAGGACCAGACAACCCCCAATCCGCATAAAAGATCAGCTGAAACAACCCTAGTGGTAAAACCGAAAGGTCTCCACCAGCCAGTCACTTTACAATAAAGACATCCCACGGCTGAGGCTTCACCCCAACTTATCGAACCCCTGTTTACAAAAACAAAATAGAATACAAACATCATTATAAATCATCAACAAAACACATACATATAAAATGCCTATAGTGCTAAATAATAACATCATAGGAAGCCCTAGTGACCACCCGGCAGAAAGCGTCCAACACTCCCAAGCTGATCCAACAGACCTCATACACAAATAAAGAGTCTTGTCCAGGAAGAGTTTTCAAGAAAAAAGGTAGGTCATTGATCTAAAAGAAAAAGAAAAAAAAAGGAAAGAGATTTCTCTTATATAGCGCACTTACAAGCTCAGAGAGCTTCTCAAGGCGCTGGCCCGTAATATCCAGCCATCACAAAATAGTTTGCTGAAGTCAGGATTCGAACCCACGTCGCCCAAGACGCACTCACACAAGTCGTGCGCTCTGACCACTGAGCTATCCCTGCCGCCGAAGAAGAAGATAGTATAGCAGAGTGATAGGACAGATCAGGAATGGGAAAGAGCAAATGAGGAAGACAGCGACAGTGGCAATTTAAAGCACTAAATTTCCAGAAAGTGGGGATACTATTTATACTGAAACCCCCGGCACTCCAACGGGGGTACTGTTGCCGCAGTGATTCAGTCATGCCTTACCATCAAGGACGACGACGATGATGATGATGATAACCAACATGACGATGATGATAATGCTGACGACGTCGATGATGATGCTGATTCTGATTACGAACCCCACTAACCGTCTCTAGAGGAGAAGTTCATAAAGAAGGATGGCGGGCGGGTGCTGTCGCGGGCCACGGGTTGTGTGACGTCACTGAAGGTGGCTGGCGTCACGCAGCGACGTCGTAATGCTTCGTACAGACTCTGCAATATTATCATCATCGTGATGATAAAACTCATCGTTGTATTCGTTGTCGTCGTCATCATCATCTTCATGAAAATTATCGTTATATTCGTCGTCATAATCATCATCATCACCACTACCACCATCACCATCATCATCAACATCATTAGTCTCATTGACATCTCTGTCGTTAAACTTATCATCACCATCTTCAAAAATTCCAAAGCGCACACATTAATGTTACTGCTGAGGCAGCGTAGATTCCAACCCGACTTCGCAAGAAGTCTCTGCTGGTACTTGATAGATCTCCGTTTACCGAGTGGTCCATGTTTGCGTTACATAGCTCACAATCATGCAAGTTTGCATCTCGGCTCGGGTTCGAAAACAGAGTCATTGCGCAAGTTAGATGCCTGTAGCAGAATATAGCAAAGCTGTAGATAGTACGTGTAGTAGGAAAAAAAAAAAAGAATCTACTGTTACACGCAAGGCTGTGTGCTGTGTGTTTATCACTTTGCTAAAGAGGATCTGCTGCAGGCACCCAACGTGTGTAATTCCCTTCCGAAAACTATTTGGTTTGCCAGATTTTGGACCGTGGGCCAGTGCATGTACAGTTGGCGATGCTAAGGTTACAACACATGACCTGCAGCTTAGTATACTGCTTGGTTTTCTCCTGCAGCTTGTTGCCCAAGTCTTTACACTTGGCCTCGTACTGTTCTAGCTTCTTCTTCGTCACTGAAAATTACACAAAAAACATTTACTGGTAGGTAGATCTATGTACTAAAATTTACAGGTCTTACATGTTAACAATGAGCTACATTCAGCGGTCAGCTCTAGTCTGGAAGTTCAACATAGCAGGTTACGTGTGTTGAAAGACGCTTTTGTCAAACTCTAGTCGATCACAACCGGGAAAATGGCTGTCCCCAGATTGCTTGCGTTAGAAGTTCTGCTTTCGATTAGATTTAAAGGCTCTGAACGCTACGTTTAATTGAAAACTATAATTGAAACTGATAACAGTTTGATCATCATAGGTTTTCTTCATAATTTTGCGTTGTTTATGCTAAAACATTATCTGTAAATCTCCTACAAAGACGGCAGTGCGCAAGGCGCCTCATCTTTCACGTCCACTGTCGGCCATTTTGAACGCTTCAAACCCTAATCACACTCGCGACGGGATGAAGGTCGGTCTAGAGAATCCCGAGTGACGTCATCGGGTTTGTTCTAGATCATCTTTCAGCGGTGTTTATATTCATTAGAGTCTAGGGACGGTAGCCGCTGAAAGTATCCCAATATAGATAAGATCATAATAGTCGTTACGAGTGAGACGCGTACGGCAATTACCAACATTTTATTTCGCAAAGCGAGCAGTGATAGCATTTCTTCTACACTGTGGCTAGAAAAGCTTAGCATAATGTCTGATTGTTACCGCCGGTCAATTTTGTTGTAGCAATGTTCAGATCTTTCAAGTATGGTTTGGTTACCACTGACGGAAGATTCCAGATCTATCTAGAAACAGGTGGTCACATTTTTCGAAATCTGTAGAACATTCTACGATGTAAGACGTATTTCCGGAGACGAGTTTTATTCTGACTGGTAGTTGATTGCGTCATTCTACAACTACGTTGTTCTACATTATAGAGTATCAAAGAAGCGCTGGAGCTATGGACAAAAATTGTTTTTGTTTTTTTGAGATTTTTTTTTTAGTTTTTTTTTTTTTTTTTTTTAAATTGCAGTTTGCTATTTGCGATTTTTGCTAAAAAAAAAAAAGGAATAAATTTAAGTTGGAAAACTCTAAAAGACGACTCTTGCCTTGTTATTGAGTGAACGGGCTGCATGAATGCGAATGGAATTACACAAATTCAAGCATTGGAGCTCAATCGATCTTTGCCGTATAACGTTCAGGTTTTATAAGCCAATAGAGATATATTGCAAGTTATTTCTGCATACAAAACGTTCTTCTTAAGAGTCTCCCTGCTTCAATGTGGCCTTTCATTGTTCTTACTGACAGTATACTTGTATTGCGTAAATGACAAACGGATTAACTTTTTAAAGTGCCGCCCACGCTACAGAACTAACTACAACTAACTAGACCTAAGCTTTGAATGAATTGACGTTTACTCACTGTCCATCTTGTTTTTGGCACCTTGGAAGACTTAAGGCAAAATTCAATGTTAGACCATCAATTTTGCAGGTCTAATGGAAAGATGAAGATGCAGATGGAAGATGCTGTTGTTGTTAGAGTCGATGATAATGATAATTATTGATGTAGGAGAAAATGACAATGACTGTAACGCGTCTCTATATTTGCGTTATCTTGTGAGCGTTAATCTAAACTACTTAATTCTGTACTTGTACGGGGAAAGGGCATGACAAACCAAACTAATAGACAAGACAAACAAGGTAGAATCAGTCTCACTGCCGTTCCAAAAAGGGTTTGCCACGCGCTCAAATAAAACACAATAAACTACAGCTTGTCTCCATTTTTTATACAATTTTAATAATCTAACTAATACGTGTCAACCAAGAAACATAAAACTCGTATGTACATATATTCTAACTAACAATGCAAATAATAGTCAAGTAAATTCATTGTTTCTTACCGTATCTTTTCATTTTCTTTCGCCCTTCGTTCCTCCATTGAAAACACGAACTTTCACCCTATACTAACAGTAATAGACTAAAACAGCAGTCTAAGCTATGCACATACCCTTAGAACCGACCGGCCCTAACTTATTTATCAGCTCATTTACTGATTAACTTTCAATCTCACTTTTGCCTCTAAATAACAAAATCACCAATTAAACAACTACTAAATGCAAGCCACCAAGCTTTGTAGTAATTATCCTACACACATCCTAACCCATTATGCACAAGAGAAAAGAGCCCGCAGTCTCTTTACATTATTAAATTCATTACATATTATATACTGACTGCCCTACGTTCTAGCATTCTGTACAGAAGAGCGGACTGGACGAAGCAGGAGGTCAAAGATAAGAGAGCGAGCCTCGTTGTTGTTTGTAGATTATAGTCACACGACACTTTCGCATATAGGTGACTACTGGACCGATTTATACTGACACCAGCGGGCCAGTTGTTGGTAAAGGGGAAAATAATATGATCACACGTTGACCAATCCGGGATTCGAACCAGCGACCTTTCGGTTACTAGCAAGACGCTCTTACCAACTGAGCTACCCGGCCCCACGAGCGAGCCTCCTTTGTTCTCTTCCTTTTATTCCACAATCTCTGCAGAAAATCCGCATCTCTCTAGATAAGGTAATGCGCCAAGCTCCAGCCAATCATGAACTAAGAACTGTCCGGGCGCTCCCTATAGGAAAAATAGCCGGAAGTAGGTACCTGTATGCGTCATGCAACTGACCATGCAAACTATAAACTTTCCCGGCCAGCAACTGCAGTAACTGCTGACTAGGCGAATATGTATCGCACGTGCTAGCTAATACCAACACTTCTGCCCCTCTGACTCACTACAATAACCATGTCGAGCTTACAAGTTCCACAATCATCCCTTATCATCATCCTCTTCCCCGTATAACTTTCCCTCAAAGGTTATAATGACTATGATGATGATGATGATGATGATGATGATGATGATGATGATGATGATAATAATGATGATGATGATCACCACGACGACGAAAGCAACAGTATACCTGTATTAAACACGGTAATAAGGGCAATGATTATGCACATTATGCCGATGAAAGGGAAAATGAAGATGATGAGAGTGAGGGTGACAAGAAGAAGAAGAGGAAGAAGAAGAAGAGGAGGAGGAGGAGGAGGGTGCAAATAGCCGAATCAGGACCACAAAATCAAGACCACAACTTCGCTGATCCGCATAAAAGATCTGTCGAAACAACCCTAGTGGTAACACTGAAGGCACTCCACCAGCCGGGCACTTTACAATAAAGACATCCCACGCAGGGTACGCTGAGGCTATACTCTAAATTTATCGAACCCCCGTTTACAAAAACAAAATAGAATATAAACATCATTATAAAATATCAACAAAGCACATACATATACAATGCCTAAATTGCCAATAGGAAGCCCCAGTGACCATTTGGCAGAAAGCATCCAATATTCCCAAGCTGATCCAACAGACCTCACACACACAAATGAGGAGTTTTGTCCCGGAAGAGTTTTTAAGAAAAAAGGTAGGTGACTGGTCTAGCGAAGAAGAAGATAGTATAGTAGATTGATAGAACAAAGTAGGAATGAGAAAGAACAATGGAGAAAGACAACGACAGTGGGAATTTAAAGCACTAAATTTCCTGAAAGTGGGGATACTATTTATACTGAAACCCCCGGCACTCCCACGGGGGGAAAAAGAAGAAGAAGAAGAAGGAGAAGAAGGAGAAGAAGAAGAAGAAGAAGAAGAAGAAGAAGAAGAAGAAGAAGAAGAAGAAGAAGAAGAAGAAGAAGAAGAAGAAGAAGAAGAAGAAGAAGGAGGAGAAGAAGATACGGAACGACCGCAATGAAAGCGATGACTTTGATAACAATGATTATGATGTGAAGGCAACAATGCAGACACCAGTAAAGGATACTGTGGATTTCTGCCTGCAGTCTGTTGACCACCTGTTCATAGTACTGTTCCAACTGAGCACTCTTCTCTCGGGCTTTGTTGGCTAAATACTCCTGGTACGTCCTCTCTTGGTGAATCTAAACACATCATATGATGATGACAACGACGATGACGATGAAGGCATGTGGAGATAATGAACGATACTGAGGGCGGCAACTATGATAGGATGGAATAGCGAAGCTTAGCGTCCTATTGCGTTAGCGTTAAGGACGAATCACCACGTATCCACCCTGACAACAATATCATCAACTATGATAATTGCGACCATGCCGGTAATAACAACGACGGCGACGTCCTTGACAACGAAGACGAAAGTGATAATTAACGATGACGACAACGTTGCAGATAACAAAAGACTGACCTGGTAATTCCAGAAATTGAGTGCACGAGTGCAGATTTCAAGGATAATGTCTGGCTTTAGGCCGCACAGTGCCAACTGATTAAAAAAACAACAACAAAAAATAAATAAAATAAACAACAACAGAAAAACAAGATGGCATGTCATTCAAATGTGTTTCCAGAAACTCGCATGCCTAGCTGAAAAACGCGCACTCACAATACACTTCACCCGTCCCAAAATCTATACGTATTAAAATTGCCCTGGCAAAATACAACAGTGATTCACTGATTGGTCGTCGATTGCTTCATTAACTTTCACTGTTGCACATTGTTTGAAAGGCAAGAAATAGTCATACCCCAGGGCTTTTTGTACCCTTATTTAAACATTTGTAAGGTAAAATAGTTCACATTAATAATATCAATACCTTGCTTCATCCATTCAAGCATGTTTCATTCCTATTTCAACTTGTTGCCGTAGGCTTCCCACCGTTTATGTACGGGTCACTACATAACAGACAAAGCTAATAGCAAGTACCAAAGTGGAGTTGTTTAGAAGACAATACCACATAGGCATTACACAAGCTGAGTGCCCTTATAGCGGACCCTCTATTGCAAAGCGGGTAGACAGCATACACGATTACTAATCTCTCATACGTAAGCTTGCTACAGAGTTACAGGCACCCAACTTGCGTCATGTCCTGGCCAGTGATAACGTAATTCTGTACTCACAGCCTTGATGTGCTCTGGAGGCTTCAGATCCAGTTTTACGATATCAAACTTGTTCGGTAGATTGGTGTCACCTTTGACCAACAACACCATCGTCATCGTCATCAACATCACCACCACCGTAGTCATCGTCGTCATTAACATCATCATCACCATCATCATTATCATCATCACCATCATCATATCAATCTTTATTGTTTTAAAAGTAGCATAATATTTATTACAAACAATAGAGGAACGAGTTTGTACATCTTGCTCTCCTCTCCCAAACACAGCTTTACAATGGTAGCATTCTAAATGGCAACAATAAAGAGAATTACAGAGAGAGAGAGAGAGAGAGCGAGAGAGAGAGAGAGAGAGAGAGAGAGAGAGAGAGAGGGGGGGGGAAGGAGGGGGAGTAGGGGTGATGGGTTGTGTGAAGGGGGAGTAGTTTGTGTTTTGAGAATGGAATGAGAACTTACAAGCTGGACAGACATGTGACGTAGAAAACACTCTGGTGCCGTCTGCGTCACAGAAAATGTCTGACGTCAGTTAAATCCAGAACAACCCAATAGTTGACATCATTGTTGTAAACAATATTAAAGATGTGTAAAAAAATCCGCAAATATATTTAGTTAAATTAATTGTTTTTCTTTGTGTTTTCCCCCACCTTTTTAAATTTAGGTTTGCAAGTATTATATACGTGATGATGATGATGATGATGATGATGATGATGATGATGATGATGATGATGATGATGATGAAGAGGTGAGGAAGATTATGGCGATGATGATGATGATGATGATAATGTAATTATCTGGTAGAGCGCCAATTTCCATATGAACATATTGCTCAGAGCGCTTGTAGAGAAACTAGAGCTTCAATTATTTGGATTTATTATAGTTATAGGCCTATATATGGGTTCGAAGCAAAGGATACGTGAACAGGTAGTGACCTGAAAGAAATCAAACAAAATTAACATGAAGCAGACGACAAGTATATTCTACGTAAATAATGGAATACTTTCAATTTTAAAATAACATAAAATATATTATCCCATTTGAATTTGTCTAATGCTTCCTTATCCAAATGGTCATTGACAATTAGAATATAAATTACATCTATAAATCTCAATCTAAATGATCGAACTCTTACCCATGCACAGCAAGCGTCTAGTCGTTTGCGGCATTTCTTGTAGTTACAGATCAGCTCGTCGTCCATTGGTATCTATACAATAAATAAAACACAATAATAAAGAAAAGCGAATTTTAATTGATTTCCAGCTGTCGTCTGCAATAGTGCAGTGCGTAAGGTTCAAGCATTGATTTCCACTTAAAACTTTTGTCCCACCTGTCCAGATAACAAATATGCTCTATGAGAAAGCACGAAATAATCTTCAACGGTTTTGTTAAATGTTTGTGTCCGTTCTTCCTTCCACTTCCATTTTTACATCAACGTGATTTACAGAAGAGAGAAACCGAAACGAGAAAAGTTGTGGTTGAAGTCAATGTCGAAATAATTCCCAATTTTACTAAATAAAAATATATATATTATATAATAATTTTTGGGGAGGTAAAATTATTAAATCCACATACAATCTTTAAAAAAGTTATTCCAAACAATCACATTTTATTATCTGGTTTTGTGTGCTCCCAAAATGTTTTGTTTGTTTTGTTTCCTGTCAATAGACATTTTTGATGAACCGGGATCGAGGGACGCCGTTTTGTTGTTGGCATGCGAAAGATTGTAGATTTTATACGTTGCTTTTGATCGAAGACAATGATTTCCCCTCACGGTGACGGAGGTAAATATGTCTCTAAGAATCAACAATGCGCTAGTCAATTTTACGAGGGTATTGTGTGATCCATAATGAAATATTTCAGCAGGCCAATCTTCTGCAAAAACAGGCATACACACTGACACTTGACAAGCACATGCATGCTGAACACAATGGAGGGAGGAACACTTTTCCTTTGAATTTTGTAATTTCTCATGCACTTCATCATATATTTATTTTGTGCTTTCTGTTTTTTAGTTTCATTGTTGTATCCATTTTACGTGACTTTTCAATAAATAATTTTGTCCAACTTTTTTGTAGCCCTCTGTTAAATTTCTGCTTTCCAGCAGCAATATATATTATTAATAATACAAATTGTAATAATAAGATTCTTGAAATACTACTACTAACTACTGCTATTAATGCTACTACTACTACTACTACTACTACTACTACTACTAGCAACATATTTATATGCAGAACATGTGGAGAAGATTGACCTGTTCAACTTTGAAGACCCACGCTATGAGAACAGTCGCTATGTGCTCACCAGTCCCCGCTCCCTGGAGGCTTGCTCACGATTGAACGTTAAGGTAAATCTGTTATTTTTCTTCCTGCGATGTCAGCCTGCTCTATCCTATCTTATCCTGTCCCGTAACTCGAAGTTCGTTGGGGCACCACGGATGATCGTTTAACCAGCGTACTCCATCTTTCTCTGTCCTCAGCAACCCTCATGGCTTCGCTGCTTCTCAGCCTGCTCAACAAAACAATAAAATCTAATCTTTGCCCCACCCCATTTCCAGTAGGCCAACTGATCTCTGAAAACCTACAACACTTTTAAGTAGTAAAATAATAATATTAATATGCGTGCTCTGTAATTATGTACATCAAACAAAAGGGCAAAGAATGCTATCACTACTATACTACTATTTTATACTGAACTTGAAGGAGCTAAATAGGAAGAAGGGGGGGGGGGGTGGGGGCATGGTGGTCTTGGTGGTGAAAGCGACGGTAAAACAATTGAAGCTTTGAACCTGTAGTGATAACATTGTGGGCAGTGGTTCAGTATTTCAACACTTCAGCTTGGAGTGCTGAAAAAATGAAATTACCCTAAATACACAGGCATGCTTCCGTACTCCTTCAGATAAGAGTATAACCCAGGTCTAGTCGGTCCATCCCACAGACTTTAAAGATCCTGATGCTCATGTCCTCGGCGAGTGATTGCCAGCTACACACATACACCCAGCACGCACTAGGTCCCTTCTCCCCTATCTAAGGATGCCCAGAATTGTGCTCAGTTGTCTTTGGAGTCAAGACAATGTGTCTAAAGCAGCAAGTGGTCTCATAGGGAGGCTGGAGTAGAACGGCCACTGCCTTGAGCTGCTCTTGGGCTGGAAAAGCACTATACAAGAACGACTAAATAACTTAATAAGTAAGCTATGCTAGCTAGCTGGTCCCACTCTCCATCTCCTGCTGCCTTTCCTGGACCACCCCACACCATTAACAAAAAAAAGGAAACGGTTGTCATCTTCGGGAGGCACTGTGGTCTAATGGTAGTGCTTCGGCTTGCGGATCTGAAGGTCCCGGGTTCGAGCCCTGGCCGGGCCATTGTGTTGTGTCCCTGGGAAAGACACTTTACTCCTGTTTTCCTACTCCTTCAGATGAGAGTATAAACCGAGGTCTAGTCTGTGTGTCGCATACATTCCATCATAACGGACTTTAAAGATCCTGACGCTCATGTCCTAGACGGGTGAGTGCCGGTAACAAGAACACACCCAGCATGCACTTAGTCCTTCTCCCCCATCCCTGGCTGCCCAGGATTGTGCTCAGTTGTCCGGGCATCAGACCATGTGCCCAAAGGCTGCGGGTGGGCATCTCGGGTGGTTTGAGTTAGATCCTGTATCGGCCAGCGCCTTGATCCTTAGGCTAAGGCGCCTTACAAATGACGAACATTATTATTATTATTATTATTATTATTATTATTAAATGTTGTTGTTAACATTGTTGATGTCTCACATGCAGCCTGTGGAACTGTTGTACAAACCACTGACGGAGTTCCAGGAAGAGTTACTTCCCCAGGACGTGCCGCTACGCACCATCTATAACATCTACGATGAACAGGAACAGATCCGCCTCAGTAAGGAATATCCTATCCAGTACTATCCTATATAATATCCTATCCTATCGTTTCATCTAAGGAATTATATTATATTGAAGCTGTCTTCTTATCTTCTGATTTTTGCTCTTCCACTCCTTCTCATAGAAAACACTATGTTTTGGAAAAATATGTTTCATCTATTCACAACTTTCCGGCACCTCTCATAAAAACTCGTGGGTATCGCCATTATAAATTAAAACGAGGTTAGAATGAAACCAAGTTCCGGTCTGGCTTGTTTTGCTTTTATCAAAGCTTGATGCGTGATTTTTAAATATGGCAAATTGCCGAAAACGACGATTGTTAGAGCCAGAAAACGAGTGGGATAAGTATAAAAACGGTGGAGGAAGTACATGCTCAGTGAAAGGATGCAAAAAACAATCGTAGAGGCCTGTATTTGTGGTGACTTCGGAGGTGTGTCGATCATCGACAGAAAGTGAAACAGGACCTGAAGACTCTTGTAGTTTTCCATAGCTTCGCCGTCGCAACCTTCACAAAACACGAAGTAGTTGACTATGTTAGGCGAGCGTTGTGGCCAAGTGGGCTAAGGCGGGACTAACTTGCCTTGTCCACAAGCCAGAAACCAATGGCGCCTGACAGGTGTGGGTTCGAGCCAGCATCTGGGCGTTATGTTTTTCCGAATATTTTTCAAAAATTCACAAATAATGTTAGGTAGGTAGGGTTTAGGCGCGTCACTGGCAATAGAAAGTGATAATAAACTGCAGCCAAAAAAAATAAAAATATGTGAGGATACGATACTGGTGGCCAGTGACACATGTTATTATTCTTGAATATTTGGAAATAACTCACTAAAACACGCGGAGAAAGAAACTGGAAGTATGTTTTATTGAGGGGATTCCCGTTGGTGCATAGGATAGCAGAAAAGTGTGAATTCTAGAATCAGAACTGCACCGAGATTGTCTTTCTATGCACCCTGAGCATGCTACAATTAGTATTTATCATTGGCCAATCATTGTCATAATTAATCCCCAACATTATCATCTCATCCTCCTCCTCGGACTGCTGCTCATCATCACAGAAGGGTAAGGTTTATGTGATACTAATTTCCTCATGAGAGTAGTTTGTGTGATGATACTGTTTTAACAGATTATTTATTGCATATGGAGATATGCATGTAAACAAGCTATTTTTCCCAAGTGCTTTTTAAACTTGAATGGAGTAAAAGCAAAACGATATAAATGATTTCTTCTTCTTCTTCTTCTTCTTCTTCTTCTTCTTCTTCTTCTTCTTCTTCTTCTTCTTCTTCTTCTTCTTTTTCTTCTTCTTCTTCTTCTTCTTCTTGTCTAGGTCTTCGTCGTCTATATTAATAATAATAATAATAATAACACTGGATTCTACATGCACATAATTCCTTAAATCAGACTCAAAGCGACATACGCACTCACATGTTACAAACACTCCTACATACACAACAAACACACATTCATCACACACCGACTCAACCAAAGCTTTTAGGTTTTGAGGTTAGTTCAGCCAGGCTATCTATAAATATCTTCGCCGATAGCTTTGCCAGTGCTTCTTTCCTTTCCTTTCACTGGAAAGGAGGGTGTAGGCAAGCTATAAATAGCCTGCAGCCAGCAAAATGTGGGGGAACCTAAGAGTGCTGCTCACATACCCATTGAGCTGGTGTGATCACTCAAACATGTGGTGTAAAGGAACATCACTATTAGAAGACAGAAAGGAAATTAAATATTTTATTTGTGAAATGTTACATTGCCTGCATCCAATACCATTATTGAAGGGAGGGAGAAAACCGGAGTACCCAGAAAAAACCCTCGGTGACCTCAGTAGTCTTATATCTAAGTCACATAAGTTGGCCCTCTTGCTGGATTCAAACCCGCGACCTTTGGCATAAGAAACTGGCAACTAATCCACTGCGCCATGAAGGTGTGTGATGATGATGATGATGATGTTGACTTCTTACTCCCAAGTTGACAAACATCCTTTGCCCATGTGTTGTGATACTGTTGTCATGCTTAGCATAGTTTTTACTTGAAGTGTTTGCATGTGTTTACAGGAAAGCTGCACCTGTGTCGAGAGGAGAGGGGTCGCATCAGTAAAACCCACATACCAGACAGCACAGCCGCAACCAGCAAGAACAGTGCACAGAATGGTAAAAACAGGAATTGTAGTTTTTAACTCGTCATTTCGAGAATGCATGCTTGGACTCACTTTGTTGAGAAAAAGTAATTATGTTGGACATACGTTTGTTGTTCTTTATTTATGATGTACGCTACGTTTTGACAATATTCTTCATTTCTTATTGTAAAGTACATTTTATGCACAAATTTGGAGAGAAAAAACCCAAAAAATCCAGAAAGCGTTTCTGAGATATTATCATTGGTATTACACATTTTCCAGTTTCAGTCAGTGAGTCGATTAAAGAAAAAAATTATTAGCTTTATTGAAGACTGATTAGGAAAAGACAGTAGATGATATTGGTGCACAAACCCTTTTTAACAACCAGAAAAAAACATTGTTCAGTCAAATTGTTATATAAGGATTCAAGTATTATATATCAATATTATATGTGGTTTTTTGTGGAGCTGTCATTGTGTTGACTTGATGTATACCTGTGTTTTATCTTTTGCCTGTGTCAGGGAAAGCCAGCAAAACAGCCAGTCAGCAGCCCCAGCGCAGGGTCTGGTCTGCCGGCACACCACAAGGCAGAACAAAGAAGGACGCACTCAACAAGAGGTACAAAGGGTTTTTTCATCACGATGATGATGGAGAGGGTTTTGGGTGAGGGTAAAGAGAGGAAAGACGATGATGATGAGAATGTTGAGTCGTTTGCTTTGAAGGCGGACATGGACTCCAGCATGTGGTGGCGTAATGTTGAAATCATGACTGGCACCTCATTTTTAGTGTGTGCAAAAGAGTAGTTGCAGAGATCATCAGCTTCACTGCCTTATTAGAACAAAATTAATCCTCACCTCTACATCCTCCCAAAAATCAACCCACTACTACTTCACAGCTA
>CM072511.1:162189313-162649313 GCA_036898135.1 Oncomelania hupensis
CTCATTCCTGCTCTGTTCTATCAATCTGCTATACTATCTTCTTCTTTGCTAGACCAGTCACCTACCTTTTTTCTTGAAAACTCTTCTGGGACAAGACTCCTTATTTGTGTGTGAGGTCTGTTGGATCAGCTTGGGAATATTGGACGCTTTCTGCCAGGTGGTCACTAGGGCTTCCCATGATGTTATTATTTAGCAATTTAGGCATTTTATATGTATATGTTTTGCTGATAATTTATAATGATGTTTGTATTCCATTTTGTTTTTGTAAACGGGGGTTCGATAAATTAGAGTATAGCCTCAGCGTCCCCTGCGTGGGATGTCTTTATTGTAAAGTGACTGGCTGGTGGAGAGCTTTCAGTTTTACCACTAGGGTTGTTTCAGCAGATCTTTTATGCGGATCAGGGGTTGTCCGGTCTTGATTTGGCTCGGAAGAGTCCGCTGGACCTAAAGCAATAATCATGTAATGTAATGTAATGGACGTTTGGAAGTGAAGCTGTATAATAATATAATTGACGTAGGTACAATTCCTTCGTCCATGATCCATGAGAGCTGCTCTTTGTTAAGTCCAGAGACCATGCAGCAGTGGAGAGCATTCTGTTCATTATGACATACAGAAACGTTTGAAACACTGAGCAGATTAGCGCACTAGTTTGAGATTTTATGCACCATTCTCAATTGTTGAGAGTGTCGTTTTAGTTTAGGAAGGCTTCACTGCCTGTTTCATCCTCAACACCTTACTACAACTTTTGGTGGTGCTGCTGCTTCTACTATTACTACTACTTCTGCTACTACTACTACTACTACTATGACTATTACCACCACTACCTTTGCTACTACTACTACTCCTTCTGCTACTATTACTGCTGCTACTACTACTACTGCTGCTATTACTATTTCTACTTCTACTGCTGCTGCTACCACTACTACTTCTGCTATTACTACTTCTACTTCTACTGCTGCTGCTACCACTACTGCTACTACTACTACTACTACTATACTACTACTTCTACTTCTGCTACATATAAGAATTGTGTTTTCAGGATCAGAAGATCCTGGAGCTGATGAAGTGGAAGAGAGAGGAGGAGCAACGTCTGGCGGAGGAGAGTGAACGCACGCGATTGTTGTGGGAGGACGAGAGGCGACGGCAAGAGGCGCTGAGGGCCGTCATGGACAACAAACGTCGCAAACTGCTGGCCATGCAGAACTCCAACAACAATGCCACTACGGTAAGGCCTCTTTCAGTCCACTAACTAGAACCACTGGCCATGCAGAACTCCAACAACAATGCCACTACTGTAAGGCCTCTTTCAGTCCACTAACTAGAACCACTGGCCATGCAGAACTCCAACAACAATGCCACTACTGTAAGGCCTCTTTCAGTCCACTAACTAGAACCACTGGCCATGCAGAACTCCAACAACAATGCCACTACTGTAAGGCCTCTTTCAGTCCACTAACTAGAACCACTGGCCATGCAGAACTCCAACAACAATGCCACTACTGTAAGGCCTCTTTCAGTCCACTAACTAGAACCACTGGCCATGCAGAACTCCAACAACAATGCCACTACTGTAAGGCCTCTTTCAGTCCACTAACTAAAACCACTGGCAGCACACAAATGGAGATAGACCTATTCCTATTCCCTAGAAGATACGAGATAGACCTATTCCTATTCCCTAGAAGATACGAGATAGACCTATTCCCTAGAAGATACGAGATAGACCTATTCCCTAGAAGATACGAGATAGACCTATTCCTATTCCCTAGAAGATATGAGATAGACCTATTCCTATTCCATATTCCTATTCCCCAGAAGATACAAGATAGACCTATTCCTATTCCCTAGATGATATGAGATAGACCTATCCCTATTCCCTATAAGATTCGAGATAGACCTATTCCTATTCCATATTCCTATTCCCCAGAAGATACAAGATAGACCTATTCCTATTCCCTAGATGATACAAGATAGACCTATCCCTATTCCCTAGAAGATACGAGATAGACCTATTCCTATTCCCTAGAACATACGAAATAGACCTATTCCTATTCCCTAGATGATACAAGATAGACCTATCCCTATTCCCTAGAAGATACGAGATAGACCTATTCCTATTCCCTAGAAGATACGAGATAGACCTATTCCTATTCCCTAGAAGATACGAGATAGACCTAGTACCTAGAAGATAGCACCTAATAGGAAAGTATATCCAAGATGTTGGCATTTAACTCCAGTTCCCTATCTTTAGGTGACACAACTATGCCTGGGATGAACTTACGTGATTTAGGTGTGAGGCTTTCCAGGACACCGAAGGTTTCCTCTGGGTACTCTGGTTTCCTTTTGCCCTTCAGTAATGGTATTGAATGCAGTCAATCTAAGTTTCAAAAATAAAAATTGGTTTCTTCAGATCTTCAGATCGCCGTGCTTTGAGTTCGGTTGAGGACAAAGTGTGTGATAGCATACTGTGTTATTATTTTTATTATTATTATTTTTATTATTTTATTATTATTATTATTATTATTATTATGATTTTACACAAACTTGTTGCCTGCCTCATTTTAGCACCGTATTGAAGAGAAGGGCTCTGTTTTATCTCAGTTTGGTGCTCTTTCTCTTGGTAAGAACCCCAAAGCTAAGTAAGGACGACAAAATACCCCCTGATACGCCAGTAATTGTCCATTGTGACCGATGGACATTAATTAAAGGATGAAGAAGAGGGGTGAGGTGGGCATTTCCATTTTGGGCTATGCTGCCCAGATGTAGAACCAGCACTTTCTGTGTCTCAGTTGCGAAACAGTCAGCGCCTGCAGCTGGAGGCTGAGAAGGATCTAAACTCTGCGGAACAGGACATCCTGTCTCGCTCCAAACAATCCCATGATGCTTTGTACAGGCAGCTCAAGTCACAGGTACCCTTTGAAGTGATGTATTATTTTGTTTGCTTATTATTTATATAGTTATTGATATATTTATTTATTTGTTTATGAATTTATGTATGTATTTATTTACTATTTTATTTATTTATTCCTGTATTAGTGGTTGTTTGTTGCTGTACAGATCATTTTAACGTTTCGAAGATCATCCTTTCCGGGGTGAGTAAAATGAATACCAACAACGGGCTGATGCATTCGTGGACAAACATTTCTGCTGTTGAGCTGTGTTATGATGAAACTAAACTTACCCTTGGCCTTTGAGACATAATGTACTTAACACAGACCAAAATCACTTGTGACTGAAAAGTAAATCTTTTGCAGTCCACTGTTTTCAGTGGGGTAGCTTAGGAAAAAAAATTAGGGATGATTTTTTAGGCAGGAACTACAGTTCTTGTAGTCAGCAACCTGGTTCTCGATGTTGTTAGTTCTCAATATCAGCAAAGAAGCTGATGGAGAGCCAGTGGGAAATGCACATTTCAGTGAGTCAGCTTAGTGAATATTGTTATGGCAGGAGCTGCAGTTGTCAGAAAAGAAACTGAAGGAGAGTCTTCGGAAGAGTATACAAGAGAAAAACCTCCAGCAGCAGGCGCATGACGAACAAGACATGCAAAAACGCGTGGCTGTGCTGACCTCTTCCGCCCTCAGATCTGCACACCACAGGAAGGAGGCAGACTTCTATCACCAAGTCTTGGTAGGTGGTTGGCTGATTAGAGGAATCCTGGATGACTAGTTGTTTAATGCACTTGTTGATAGATCAATAGTTCTCTTTAGTGAATTATGAAAATTGTAAATCGTGGATTGACTTGACAGATACTGATTTCGTAAAAATGTATGATAATAATAGAAAGTGTATGTAATAATAATAAGTGTACAAAATACTGTGATGTTTGAAGTGTAAAGTGTGCGATGAATTATGTTTGTGTAGCAACGTTCATTCAGCAACAAGCAGGAGCGATTGGCCTTTGAACAACGACGACGAGAACTGGAGAATGATGCGAAGTCAGTCATTGTCTTGAACCTCTCTCAGTCTTTGTCTTGAACCTCTCTGTCTTTGTCTTGAACCTCTCTCAGTCTTTGTCTTGAACCTCTCTCAGTCATTGTCTTGAATCTCTCTCAGTCTTTGTCTTGAACCTCTCTCAGTCATTGTCTTGACCCTCTCTCAGTCATTTCTTGAACCTCTCTCAGTCATTTCTGAACCTCTTTCAGTCATTTCTTGAACCTCTCTCAGTTATTTCTTGAACCTCTTTCAGTCATTTCTTGAACCTCTTTCAGTCATTGTCTTGACCCTCTCTCAGTCATTTCTTGAACCTCTTTCAATCATTTGTTGAACCTCTTTCAGTCATTGTCTTGACCCTCTCTCAGTCATTTCTTGAACCTCTTTCAGTCATTTCTTGAACCTCTTTCAGTCATTGTCTTGACCCTCTCTCAGTCATTTCTTGAACCTCTCTTGTCTCCACTCCCTACCTTATTCTCTAACCCACCCTCTGCCTGTTAATTCCCTCTTTCATCGTGTTCATGGTGATGATAAAGATTGCACAGGCTTTGGGCCCAGAGTGAGACTTTGTGTTTGCTTGGCTTACTCCTTGGCTGCTGATTACTGCATTAGCATTAGGAAGATTTGACACTTTATGGGGGGCTCAAACCACACAAGCCATTAACTATCTGGAATAAAACTCCTGCCTTACAAAGGATGTGAGGTGTTAAAACAACTTGAAGGATGACTATAGAACACGGGCTTTGGATAAAATTCCTTCCTTCAGTGGGCTCATATATTGTCAGGTAAAAGGTTTGCAGGGTAAAGCCAGTCCCATCCCATGCCCACTTAACATTGCACACACCTCCATTGTGAGGCAACTGGCTGTAGATGATAAGCAAACAGTTATTCAAACTGGGGTTGGTTTGTACAGGAAGCAGGAGAAAGGTACGTTGTCTTTGATGGAATTACGCCACAGTCAGGCAGAGGAGAACCTGACTCACTTGCTGGAGTCCAGAACACAGCAGCTCATGGCTTCCAAGTAAGTACAGGCATTGGCTTTTTTTATTCCAGTTTGATTGTCCCACCGCTGTAGCTCAGTGGTAGAGCGTTGGCCATAGCTCAGTGGTAGAGCGTTGACCATAGCTCAGTGGTAGAGCGTTGGCCGTAGCTAAGTGGTAGAGCGTTGGCTGTAGCTCAGTGGTAGAGTGTTGGCCGTAGCTAAGTGGTAGAGCGTTGGCTGTAGCTCAGTGGTAGAGCGTTGGCTGTAGCTCAGTGGTAGAGTGTTGGCCGTAGCTCAGTGGTAGAGCGTTGGCCGTAGCTCAGTGGTAGAGTGTTGGCCTGGCAAACCCACCACCCAGGTTCCAATCCTGTGGTGGGCAAAATAAAAAGTGGCAATTTTTCACTGTCCATTTTAGCAGTATGATTGCTCTGGTAGTTCAATGTTGATTCAGGTCCCTACCCCTTTTTCCCTGGGATGGTTATCCCCGTCTGCCATATCGCCAATGGTGGGTGTAGACGTTAAACCTCAGTGTTAGTTTTCCCAAAAATGCGATATTATATGAACCGTCACTCATTCATCCTCCCTGTTGTGCACATGGATCCACCCACACTCAATCCCTTTATCCTCCATCATTGGTCCTGATTTGGCTCGGAAGAGTCCACTGGACCTAAAGCAATAACCTTGTATTGTATTGTATCCTCCATCATTCTCCCCCCACCCCCTCCCCATCCCTCCATCTCTCACCATGCAATCACACACACACACACACATCCATAACATAGGAAAGTCAATTCCTATTGTCATAATAGTTGCGTATAAAGCTACTTTTAGTGGGGGCTTTCTCACAAGGGTTTAAAAACTGGGTGTATCTGCTGTGGACTTTTGAAGATGTCAACTTACACTCTCTCCATGCATGAAAAATTCATGAACGCACACGCATGTACATGTATACATACACATAACTCACATGCATACAAACATGACCACGTTACTGCAGTTCAGATAACGCAGTTGCTCGTGGCCATCAGATAATGCACACACACACACACGCGTCCCCCCCCCTCTCTACAGTTACGATATAACTTGGGAATACAATTATTTGACTTGATCTTGACTGGACACACACGCATGCATCCACACTCCCACCCACCAATCCACCCACCAATCCACCCACCGCTACCCCTTGACACTAGACCAAAGTGGGGACAATGGAGGCGTTTCTTTTGTAAATCATTTGGATGGACGGTCTCTTTGTCTCATTGTTATTTTGATGGAGTTTAATTTGTTATTTTTTAATGCTTACCGTGTTGTCAGGCTGGCGGAGGAGAAGAAGCAGGAGAAGGCCAGACAGACGCAGCAGCAGCTGGAGGCGGAGATGGAAGCCTGGAGGAAACGACTGTTACAGCATCACAGAAAGGTCAGGACCCAGTTGATTGTGTTTAGTTGAGTAGTCAGACTCTTCGTACTTAGACCTCGCATCTTGCTCAACGCCTATTTCTTCATCACTGCGAGGATCATGCACGGTAGAGCAATTGAGGTAAATGTGGTAATGTTATTGGTTGTTGTTACAGGTGGAGAAGCAGGCGGAGGTGGCAGTGAAGGTCAATGTTGATACGCGAGCGCAACGGGCACGACAGGAACGACTTGCTCACCAACAGGACCAAAAGAAGAACCTAGAGAAGTCAGTAGCTCATACCCAATTGCTTGTACTCTCTTCGCGATCTGCACCTACTCAGTCTCCGTATTTCCCGGGGCGCTGAAAGCACGCACATTTGCAAAATGATAGAATAAAAAAAAAAAGAAGCAGAATTTACCGTTTATTCACTCAGTAAGCAACCTTTCATTTTCCCCCTTCTGTCCCCTGTTTTTGTGTAGATGATGGTGTTTTTGTCAAATCTGTCTAAATTGGCAGAATTTATACACAAATATAAATTTAAAATAATAATAATAATAATAAAATAAAAAAAAGTTGTAATAGTAATAATAATCCCATTCCCTCTCCTCCTCGTTATCACACCAACATAATATATTCCTCCCAATCTAGACCAAAATAACCTACTCTAGGTGCATGCAGGCACTTTCACACTCATACAGACATCCTTGACATGTAAGAGATGAAGTTAAAAGAAGAAAGTTAGAGCAGGCTGATATGAAGAAACAGATCAAAATCCCAGTTTCATTTTCCGCTAAATTGATGAAAGAGATTCTGGTAGACTGTTGACTTTGGTTGGGACGCTAGTCTTCAGGTAAGGCTAAATATTCTGGCGTTCAGCTCCCCAAGTACGTCACACATGGAAGGGAAAAGTGAAAAAGCGTGAGAAAGGTAAGGGGAGGTAACCCATTGTGGTGTTGTCTGCTTGTTGAGAAGTCTTGAAAGTTGATAATAAATGATTTCTTTTGCTGCGTGACAGGCTGAGCAAGGAGCATGATAGATGGAAGCGCAGTCTGGTGCGGTCACTGAATGAAAAGGACCGCAAGATCATCGAGCTGCAGCAGCAGAAAGACCAGTACATTGCACAGGTCAGCATGATCTCCCTTCAGCATTTATAAGACATAAGAAATTGTATTTGCCCAAAGGATTACCAGGCCTGTGAATTGTACACCCTTTGGCGTATTTATACCCCGCTGAAGTCATGTATTGCGGCCTCCCTGGATCCTCTGGCCGAGCTGTACTCCCTAACCACTTAAACCAATTGCCATATCTGTTTACATTGGAAAAATTATTTCCAGCCATGCTAATCAGAGTACTGGACCGGTATTTTGAATAATAACAAATTACTATGAAATACCAATGACTGCGATGACCACAAAGATGATGCTGACTATGCGATGATGCAGACGACAACAATGGTCGTGGTAATAATAATGTCATATGTATGGTTGTGAAATAATTATAGATATCTTGTTGACCTCTGTACTTGTTTTATGTTCCAAGGGATACTGTAGTCTAGTTTTGGGCCATGTACGCTGTTAACAATTGGAAAAAAACGCAACAGAAATTATGGGTACAGACTACGTTGCCATAGCAATCTCCTTAAATGGCCACTCATTGCGGAAAAGGTATTTTGGTAGCATTGTGTGAGGACTGCACGTTACAGTGACGTCAGCAGCATTGAACAGTTTTAGCCCCATTCTCATACCCTGTGCACCTATCCTACCTCCTTTGAAATGGAAAAAATCTCTGCGCATTCAGTCATGTGGAGGGAAAAGAAAAGAAAACCCACTCTGACCTATCATTACTAGAATGGTTTCTGCGATGGTGATGATGATGACGAGGATGAGGTGCAGGTCGCTTGGTCAGCAGGTCTAGTTTATTGGTGGATGTAGTGGATGTTGTATTACGTGTGTTGATGTGCAGTGTGGACATTTTTGTTACTTTAATTTTATTTGGTGTGCAATTTAAATTTCTTGTTTTAAAATAGGATATGTGATATATGAGTTTAGATTTGTTATTATTATTATTATTATTATTATTATTATTATTATTATTATTATTATTACAGTGGAACCTCCGGTATCCGTCTCTCTGGTATACGACTCCCTCTGTTATGTGACCTGAAAACTTCTGACGGATTCACTTCCAATAACACATGACCTCTGGTATGCGGCAACGTCGTTTATGCGACCAGCAACCGTGTCTTAAGCCCTTTATACGACCGTCTTAGGCAAATTAAAAGAGATATCAGTTAATTTATTGTCTGTACTTTTCGTTTTTTCTCTCATGTTACTGGCTTGTCAAAATGGCGTCGCGCAAGTGGAAAGTTTTGAGTTTGGCAGAGAGAATGAAAGTGATTGAAAGAAGTGAAAATGGGTAGAGTTGTTTGTCTATTGCAAGAAGTTTAGACGTTGGGAAGACCCAAATTCATCTCATCATAAAGGATAAGGAATCTGTGAAACTACGATGGGAGAGTGGAGAAAGTGGCGAAATGAAAACATCGAAACTGAGAGCTTCTGCACTGACAGACTTAGAAAGGACCTGATTAATCGAAAACAGTCTTCAATTTAAAAGTTTTTCCCTGTTTAAAATGTCTGAAGACCCGACTGTTTTCTATTTTTGAAGTTGTGACTAAAAGACAAAGCTAAAAATGAAACATGTTTTATACTATATATTATAGTTTTCTTTGTCAGAGAATACATGCTGGTGAGTGTGAAAATTATGACTACATACCCCTCCGAGCCTGACCCTCCCCCCCCTCCCACCCCTTGTTTCCGGTATAAGACCACCTCTATTATAAGACCGTTTTTTTGCAGATTTTGGACGGTCATATACCGGAGGTTCCACTGTATTAGCCTGCCGATAGATTATGCGTGTCTGTGATTATCAAGCACACAGTGTGCTCAATAATGGTATTAACTGTTGCTGAGCTAAATGAATTTTCATTATTATTGATTATTAGTATTCATTCTTCTTATTATTATTATAAGTATTATTATTGTAGAAAAGCAGAAAGCAAAGCACTTCAGTAGAGTGACCCTGCGTCTGTCTTACGATGACCTGCTAAGGCCGAAAACAGCTGACACACAGAGTGTAGGAAATACTGCAGAAAGACTTTCACCTTTCCTTGAAAGCATAATGCAGTGGCGGGAAATCTTCTTTCAGGAACCCTGAATTATTTATAGTTACTTTTCTACATAATCATCCAGTGTTGGGAAAACTCCCTTTTCTTGTAATTGTGATTGGTGTTGTACAGACACGGTCGATGGCCCAGATGAGTCAACTGCTGCGGGATCAAGTGCGCAACAAGTACGAACATGACACCTTTGACCGCAAAGTGCTGGAGGCTCAGATCTTCGCCAAGCTGGAGAGCAAACCCATGCCAAGGCCAGTCAGCGCCAACAGCTAAGCCCCGCCGCCTGTCTAGTCCGTAGTAGATCTTTTTTATTTTCCATCTCTACTTTTGTGCAAGATTCATACATTGTACTGGCATATTCTTATGTCCACCGGCAAGTTGTGGGTGGCCCTGACCAGGCATCACTGCTTCATACAAAAGAAGTTTTTTTACCACTGGATCATTTACACAGTTCCAAGTTACTCTCTGCTGTTTAGTTTCTTTCGCCAGCAGTGCCTGAAGCGTGATTTCTATAACATTTTGACTTCTTTTTTTTTTCTCCCCTGCCTTAAAGCACTTTTATAGTTTTGCAAGATGGGTGCCTGTGGTAAATCTTTGTTTTATTATTAATTCCTTTGTCGGCACCTTGAATCGCTGCAACAGCGAGAGATGTGAGTATAATAAATCAAGCATTATCAGTTTTGGGGGTAGGAGGGTAATTTTCGTTCAGATTTCTTTGTTGTTTCTGAAAATGTTTTGTGGTTGCTTTCGATCACCATTTTGTTCGCACCAAAAATATCATTTTGAGAAAAAAACTAACAGCATTTATCGTTTGGAAGGAGCTGGCAATTCGTTTCATTGTCACCATGAAATTCAGTATTCTGGCTGATACTTTCTTATAGTCTGATTTGACTTATGTTAGCTCATCCACAGCGATGCTCAGAGTTCTTACTTATTTTAGTTTTTAGATTAAGGCTGTAAAGAATGTACCTTTATGCGTGGTATGTTTTAAATGAATTAAGGTAGGTAGAAGCTAGTGTTGACAGACTTGCAGGAATATAGTGACAGCATTGTGACTTGCAAGTCGTTGGCTGCTGTAGCTAATAGTCAGAATCTTATTGACCAGTATCGCGAGTAGTAATAATTAGCTTTGTGTATTAACAGATTCTCTGTATCAACAGCTTCCCCAATGTCCCAGTCAGTTCAGCTCGGCTTGCACTGTTGGTCATAGTGTCCCCACTGTTCTGGATGGCACCAGCGCTGCTCTTGCAGCTGCTTCACTTTCGCTGAGGGAGGCAACCAGGATTTTGCTGAGAAGGCAACCAGGATTTTGCCTGCCTGGGTGACCAATACAAACACAAAAATAAAAAGAAACAATAATCCAATTTAAGTTTTTTTTTTATTTTGCCAATGTTGTGCATCATCTTAACCCTCAAGATATTTGTTCCCTTTCCAAAATGCTGATACCTTGCACTGTGTACAGGATTTGTCATAAATGATGTGTTGAGAAGACATTTACCTGTCGGTTTCTACAATATGTAGTAGGTAATCTGGAGTGTATTGGCATGTATGAGATTGTCTGAGCGAGGTTGGCACATGATTGTCCATGGCTTTTTAAAATTCCTTGTAAAATATTCCTTACTGTTTTTATTTTTTTTGGATTATTGCATGATTCTTATTTTTCCTATCAACCAAGATGTGGAGTACTTGGATACTTTTGTGGGCTAACAAGTCTGTGATGTTTATTTAACTTTGACAAGTGTTGACCGATAGGGTCAATGTGAAAGAATCTGGTATGGAGTTGAAAGGTATGTGTGTGATAGGCCAGTAATGGTAACCCCATCGAAAGGGAAGAAAGTAATTGTTTGACATTGTTATCATTATTTTTTAATAACTATTTAATTACCATTTGGAGCTAAAAGTGTGTTCGTCTCACAGTGTCGATAACTTCGTGAATTAGTAATGTATTATAAAATATGAATTTATGACAAGTGCACACTCTGGTACTAGTGGTCCCCGTTGTTCTGAACTTTTGAGTTGGTATAGTGCACCTTGAATCATTACAATGGCGAGATATACATGCATTATAAATCAAGGAATTATTATTAATTAATTTCAGTTGTTTTTTCCCTTTCTTTCTAATATGGATTTAGAAGAGCTGTCTGTTGTTCGTGCATGCAGATATATTTCACAGGAATAATTTGATGGATACAAATCAGGAATAAATGTGTGCATGCATTGTTTTGAATGCTAGACATTATAATGCAACACATTCTCTTTTGTGGTGAAAACAAAAATAGTTATCGTTAACTGTTGTAAAGTATTAAAATGTAACCTTTGGTGAAACTGGAACAATGCTTGACAGCGAGAGTTTCTTTTAAATTCAGTTGTCATTTTGATTTTTGGTCATTGGAATGCATGCACAGTGCTTTTCTCTGTCAAAATTGGCCTTTGAAATGTGTAGATCAATATAGATATGAATCATACAAAAAAACGTTTTGCATGCTGTGTCGTGTCTAATCTTGTGATTATTACTTTTCCATCGCTATCTATCTAATCCCTCCGCCTGGGGAAACTTTTGCAGAGTTTTCACCGCTTTGGTCCCTCTGTTGCTGTTGTCAGCAGGCGTGACATGTCCATGTTTTGATCATTACTAAACGTCAAACCACAATTTGCGGCGACATGTTTTAGGATCATTAATAAAATTTGTTGTTTGACAGTAACTAGATCCGTTTTTTAAAGGCACAGGGTATGAAGGACGTTTGCTTTATTTTATGTGACAGAGAGCTTACTTGTGAAATTGTATTGTTGTGACATTAAAAGATGATGTAATGGGCAATGGTTGTTCAAACCCATCGCTATTCATTGAATTACTAACAACTGTGCCTGCTATATAGGCACTTTTGATGCAGTGCTCTCTTTAGAATCAAACTTCATTTGATTTTGTTTTGTTTTCATTTTATGACACTTTATTGTCCATTTTTATCGGGAAAGTCTGGGCCGTCTACTCTTGGGGAAGGTGTAGTAGCAGCTAGTGGCGCGCCCAAACCCAACATACCTAATATTAGTGCTTTAAAATTTTGCCGGGAGAGCAAAACAGGGTACCCCTCGCTCTACCCGCGAGTCAAAAGTAAATAATATTTGGAGAAACAAAACACCCAGAGACGGGATCAATCCCACACGGGGTGCCGGGGGTTTCAGTATAAATAGTATCCCCACTTTCTGGAAATTTAGTGCTTTAAATTCCCACTGTCGCTGTCTTCCTCATTTACTCTTTCCCATTCCTGCTCTGTCCTATCACTCTGCTATACTATCTTCTTCTTCGCTAGATCAATGACCTGCCTTTTTTCTTGAAAACTCTTCCTGGACAAGACTCCTTGTTTGTGTATGAGGTCTGTTGGATCAGCTTGGGAGTGTTGGACGCTTTCTGCCGGGTGGTCACTAGGGCTTCCTATGATGCTATTATTTAGCAATGTAGGCATTTTATATGTATATGTTTTGTTGATAATTTATAATGATGTTTGTATTCTATTTTGTTTTTGTTACCGGGGGTTCGAGTAGTTGGGGTAAAGCCTCAGCCGTCCCCTGCGTGGGATGTCTTTATTGTAAAGTGACTGGCCGGTGGAGGGCATTCAATTTTCCCACTAGGGTTGTTTCAGCAGATCTTTTATGCGGATTGGGGGTTGTCCGGTCCTGATTTGTCTCGGAAGAGTCCGCTGGACCTAAAGCAACAATCAATCAATCAATCAAACTAGCCCGTGGACAAGGCAAGTTAGTCCCGCCTTAGACCATGCGGCCACAACGCTTGCTCTTGATGCTATTAATTTGCACAATAAACACATCAATTTATGAGGTTTATTCCAAAACTTTATTTTTTTATTTTTTAAAATTTTTTAATTTAAAGTTTATATGATTTTTTTTGTGTGGGGCTAACACCCACTGTGAATTTGAAAAGGATCTGTGGCACTGAAAAGTGTGATGCTGGGACCCTATCTAAGCAATCAGAGGACAGGCAGCAGTAGACAGAGATCAGAAGACAGTGCAAGAACAAAGCATGTAGCGTGTGAAGACCACACGCTCTCTTTAAAGTTAATCCTAACAACTTTTTTTTGTATGTGATGTTTCTTTTATTAATCCTACAATTCAACTTCAATTTGTTGATTAACAACAAAATTCTTCATAATTCGTTGAATTAAATTTAAAAAAAAAAAGGATAATACTTAATAACACACACTGTATTTAATATCAGCCTTTGTATGATGTGTAATAATCTGTCAGTGAGTAGGTGGCGGCAGTGAAAATTTTAATAATTGTTAATACTGACTAAATGTGTTTTTTGGCAAACTACAAGCAAATACAAGATATACAAAAAAAAAAGTAAGTGTCTAGCATTACTACAACCTTAGATAATGCTCATCAAAGTCGCGACAAAATGTGCGTAACGTTAAACGCAAATATTGCACAACTTTCACACGACAGTCATTATTGCTACGAACACAGTGCAATAAAGATGTTGGCATATTTTGAAAATAAAAGTTGTTGACAGCATAAATCAGCAAAACCAAATGTGTCAGCATAAAGGTAATAGGAGAGATGTCATAGCAAAGTAGCTACAAAATGACTTTAAAAGTGCACACATATTGCACAGAACACCATGTTCAAAGGCCAGTTGTTCAAAAAATATGGGACCCAGATATCTCAAAATGTGATTTCCTGGATGAGTTGTACATATTATTATAGCCTATTTTTTTTCAATCACTACACTTAATAAAAAAAATGGTTACATAGCTTATAAAACTGAGCAAAATCATCAATTTGTACAGCGGAAAAACATGATTTTACCCAAAATTACACTTTAAAGACCAATATCTAGAAACCTATTGTAGATAGAGCCTTTAAATTTGGTATGCAATTTATGAACATATTAAGCAACACACACTACTGCTTAAAACATACCAAATGTCAGTATTTAAATTAAAAAAAAATTTCCAAAGGCAAAATTCTGCTGTCATAAATAATTGCGTATCTGCAAAGCGCAACCAATATCTTCAAATATCTGCAAGTCTATTGTAGATAGAGGTGTAAAATTTTGCCAGCATTTTAGGCACATTATGAGCAACAAAGAAATGTTACAACTTACAAATACAAGTAATCAGTATTAAATATAAAAATAAAAAGTTCGAACATTAACTGTCTCATATATATTTCACTTTTCAGTATTTTGCACTGTCGCGTCATAGCACGCAATCTTTCCCTATAACAAGCCAAGCAATAGGACTGTCACAGCAAAACTGTTTATAAGTAATACTGTTCACAAATCATAATTTTCTTGCAAGTAGTCCCTGAATAATGTATAAAGGTTTGATAGACCAGCTGGGGACTCGACAATAAATGTACGTCCGGAGGACGATGAAGGGGCCAGCCTCAAGTTCTGTGCAAATACCACAGATGAAGCAATTGTGGCCTTGTCTGGATGGCTAGGCCACTTGTAAACTGAAGTGCCTTGTTTGCTGTCAGCCTTCACCAGGAAGTTCACCTGTGCTTCGTCTTCACTGGCAATGGAAGTTACTTCACCGATAAAGAAATCCTCTACGTAATAGACTGCCACCATTTCTCCTTCAACAGTGAACTTGTAGTTCTTCACCAAGTCCTTATCTAATGCTAGTGGTTCTTCTCCAAGTTCTTGATCTTCTGCTTCAGAATCAATGGCTGCTTCAGAAGTGTTGCCAGGAAGCAGTTCTCTTCGCACTCGTTTTCTGGGCTGAGCGTCGTGGGTGATAGCTGGCAAGCACAAAAGAGCATCACCCCCAAGAAATTGTCTCAGTCTGTTGGTGAGGACAAGTGGAGCTCCCGTCACTCTCAAGAGAAGAGATTTCTTATGCAGGACAAGCTTCTGGAACAGAATCTCTGCTTTTAGTGCTGCCTTGAGTGTAGCATTGGTGGTGTAGTGTTGAATTAGAAGATCAACGTCTGCCACGGATTTACACGGCCCACTGTGTGTCTTGAGTGTGTCAAGAATGGACAGCACCTGCTGGTTTTTTCTTCTCCTCGGCTGCCTGCTTCTGTCTCTCAGCCTCCAGTAGAAGTTCTTTCTTCTTCTCCACCACTGCTTTCTCTGCTTGAACATGCAGCCTCCGAAGAGCAGGGGCTCTTTGTGCCGACAGCTTTAGCAACTGTTCCTGGTCTTTTGCTGATTTATTAGCGAACCAACCGGACATGGACTTGTTGCGCTTCAGCATGTTCATGGTGGAGTGGTGAAAGAGGCTGCAGCTTCGACGTTTAAACAAAGAGAAATCTAAGTCAGCAAAGTACTCCTCTGCAACCAGATTGGTAATGTGGGAGTGCTGTAATTTTTCTCGCATGTGGCAGTCTTGAATATTATAGTAACGGCCCTCTGGCAGGAAATCTGACAGCTGCCTCTCTGTGACAAAAGCCATGGCAGCACACATTTTCTGCAGCACAGGCTTCACAACAGCTGCCTTCTCCCCATCAATGGTCAGGAGGGACATGAAGATCTCCTCATGGTGAAGAAACTTGATGTCTGGGAAGAGAGGTGGGCAGTCTGGTTGTAGAAGAGGTGATGAATCAAGTTGCCAAAGCTGCAGAGCTTGATGAAGTTTAACTACATACTTGTAGAAATCCAGGTAGTGTGGACAGCTGCCTAAGAGACTCCAATATGGCCCTGTCACTCGAAAGTAGATCAGGCCAAGGGCGATGAGATGACAATCAGTTGTGTCATTACGACAGTCAGCAAGGACAATCTCCAGTTTCTTGTTTGGACTCGGCAAGTAGTTTGTGATGCACTTATCAATGTCGTGGCGGTGATAGTGTAGACTTGCTGGAGCTTGAAACGCATTGTTAAAACGGTTCTCCCTGAAACTGGTGATTGTAGAGGCTTTCTGTGCAATGAGGAGGCTTGCCATCCAAGCATCTCGACAGCCATTTTTGTCATCTCCTCTGGGGCCAAGGCAGTCACAGGCCATTCGAATATACCTGAATGCCAACGACTCTGACGGTCTGTAGAAGCCACTAGGCTGCTTCTCCCTTGACCTGTCCTCTTCCACTAGCACTTTCTTGCACTCTGTAGATAGGCCCAGCAGAAAATGTGCATTACAGTGGAGGAAGTCAAGGCCCTCATCGCTCTGAAGTAAAAGCTGTCGTTCCTGTTGAAGGGCTCGTCCGAACGACTTCATCACAGAGGCTCTGTCTGACATAATTGCAGACAAACTAGACAGCATTTGTATGAAAGTCTCTTGAGCCTCCTCCTGTGGGTGTAATTCACTGAGTTCCTCAAGGACTTGTATGGAAATATCAACGAGGGTGGAGGTATCCTCTGTTGCCACCATGGTGTATCCCAGTGACAGAGTGGCATCCTCTGTGGTGACTGCTTGCACAATGAATTTCTTTCCACCTCTGCTGGTTCCATCCACATGCAGATCCCAGTGTTCAGAGGAAAGCAGGCTCTCGGCGACATGTACCTTTGTGACCACCTGCGCCTGGTCACACAGCCGTAGACAGGTCCTCGGAGATGGCAGGTCATCCATAGGAACTCTGGCATTGCAAACTTGCCGCACTACAACTTCAATGACCCGCCCAATTTTTTCACTTTTTACCTCCAACTCGGTCCCCAACACCATGATCATAACTTTGGCCTCCGGTGTATAGTGCCCTCTCTCATCCTTTAGTCTGATCACAGACTCCTCCTCTACCTCTTCTCTCATCAAGCCCTCTACAACTTGCTGCAGTCTCTGAACTCTCTCCTTGCTCTCTACTGTCTTCTTCTCCTGCCTAATCTTGCAGTTCGACAGCTTTTTCTGCAGCTGTTTAATTTTAGCCTTTAAACTGCAAATGTGCTTTCCTAATTCTTGAATTCTCTGTTCACATTTTCCATTTTCATGGGCATGTAGTATTTTTGCATTCTTCGCTTCTCTGTACACCACGCTTTTATAATAATTCATCTTTTTAATACGATTTACTTCTGCTTGTGCTTCACCAAGTAACACTTCTTTGACACCTAGTTCATCTCTCAAGCTTTTGCTTTGCAGTGTAATCTCATCAACTTTTGACTGCAGCATCTTCACACCTTCTTGACTTTTCTGCAACTCAGTTATCAACACTAATTTTTCGTTTGTTGACACCTTCAGTTCCCCTTCCTTTTCCTGCAGCTGCCTTCTCAGTGCAGCCAGAGACTTCTCTGCTGAAGCTACAGCTTGCTGGCTTTCACTTGCTATGGTGTGGTGTGGTGTGGTGAGCTGCAAAGTATCACCTAGTGGGCTCCACAATTCCATCTGAAATTTGTTCATATTTGCCCTTCCAGATTCCCTGTGCATACTCTTGATAAGTGAGGAGTATCTATTCATTGTTGCTTTCAATTTCTTGTTAAGAACTCTTTCCGAGTCTGAGACATCTGCACCAAGCATCTCCAATATGCGTCGCTTATTGACTACTGTCTGCTGATGATTGCAGAAGATCATAAGATCAACAATCAGACCATTATTCACTGTGTCTGGTGGTGTCACCGACATAAGCAAATCAGGGTCCAGAAGGTGACTTCGCAAAATGCCAAGCTTCAGCAAATGGGGACCTACATTCCTTCTGTCAATACATGTCGCCACGTTCATCTGAATAAATGTAGGAAAATCTGCATCTGTACACTGCATTGCTTCTTCAACAACACCTTCAATCTCATTTTTCAGCGGCAGACCTTGCAGCAGATTTTGGTCAGCTACTTTGTCAAACAGCTCTTGGACAGCTAGCCAGCTAAGCTGCAGCCTGTGTAACATAAAGAGGTTGCCTTTTTTTAGTTTGGTACATATTAACACATTGGTATACCATAATGGTCGTGAAGAGAGAAAGAGAAAGAGATCATGAGTGCAACTGCTAGGTATGAAAATACTGAATGGCCAGGGTACAGAGCAGTGCCTTGTTAGGATTTCTTACTCTCCTTAACCCTTCACACCTTCTTTATATTGATCCCTTTGAATTGAGGTCTTACACTTTTCTGAATATGATTATAAAGTATAATACTTACTTGTGACGCAGTATCTCAAGCTGTAGCAACAACTTTCTTGTGAAGGGTTGTTGGTCTAACTTAGGGCGTCGACCTCTGCCAGAACAACTTAAGTACTTGGATAACTGGTCCAGCAGAGGATCATCTCCTTTAATTTAAAAGAAAAAAATAAATGTATTCAAAACAATCACTATAACTCTCTGTGTATAATGTAACTAAAACAGGCACAGGGAAACTTTAAGCCTGCAGAACATGTCAAGTTTCAACATCAACATAGTTGGAATGTACTAGCAGACGACGCAGACTAACCTTCGATGCACAACTTCCGGTTTAGCACTTGTGTTTTATTATCAAATTTTAGGCAACAATTCTACAAAACAAACTGCATCAACGGCAGAAATAGTTGACTAAAGTATCTATATTTCGTTTTAAATAATTTATTAACCATGTATTATGTAAAAAATAAATAAGCCCCTTCTCAAATAGGACAACCATCACTTCCGATTTTTAAGTGCAGTCTTTCATCACAATAGAGATCGTGCTTAATTTAAGTTTAAGTTATTTTTCTTTATTTTCACAGTAAATAAGCGAACATTCTTCAACTATGATCATTATAAGTTACTTCTTAGTTAACATGATTGTGTTACTTACCGAAAAATCTTTCCATTTTCTGGAGAAATGACTCGACCGGTTCGTGACAATTTTCATCGGTAGCCATACTTGTAAAATCAAAACAGACTTTTTGGCATGGTCTCTTTCGATGGTTCGCGTTGTACGCGCATGCGCCGTACAAGTTAGCTTTGTATATCATTCGATTCAGCGAAAAACAAGCTTTCTAACGCTACCCGTTCTGGATAGGTTATTTTTGGTAATTTATTGTAAAATCTTATTTACATTTAGAGGTTTTCAGAACGCTGTTTTTAATTGAGAATCTATCACACTTGGAGAAATATTTAAAAAAAATAAAAAGTACGAAACTGAAGCTCGATCATTCCACCTTTGACCTGGCCTCATTTGCATAGCTAGAATGACATTTTACCGTGCGAGTTATGGAATTTACCACAACAACCCACACCGCGAGACTGCACAATAATGGCCGCCATGGCAGCTAGCACGTCGCTCAAAGTGTAACGGATGGCTTTTCTATTTAATTTTTACTCTTCAATTCTCACATAATCTGAACATAAAAATTAGTGCCATCGACAGCAGAAAGTTCAGTCTTTATTTTGCAGGTAATTTGAAACCAGGGGGTGAATGCCTAATGTCTATATCTTTGCTCAAAAAACAGTAAATTTATAGGTTTTTTAAGCAGTTCCCACATGGCTGTATAGAGCGTGCCGGTACCTACAGTGAGAGACAAATTCTTCCCAAAATTACCTAGACATGAATTTTACTTCACTTTCACTGCAGACTTCAACACTAACACACACAACAGAAACATGCACAAATGGTTGCAACTGCATATTACTAATTCACATAACCAACGCATCCTGTCAACTGATCCAATAACGCAAACAAACGCTACATCTTGTCAACGGATCAAATCGACGCTAACACGCGCTTCAGAAACATGCACAAATGCTTGCCACTGCACACTACTATATTCCCGCAACCAACGCATCCTGTCAACTGATCCAATAACATTAACACTCACAACAGAAACTTGTGCAAAATGCTGTTTGCAACTGTATATTATAACACTGACATAACCAATGCATCCTGTCCACTAATCAAATATTCTGGCCGATCACAGCAACAGTTTGTCAGAGGACAGTTTGTTGGCTTTCTTGCGCTTGGCGACTACGGCTGTTTTGGCGTTGATCTGTGTGGTGACTTCCTCCTGGAGGGTGGTGAAAAACGCCTTGGACGATGTCAGCTTTTTCTTCATGCCCTTGCCCTGAAAACAACCAGAGTGCCATGAACAGATGGGTATACCATGGGTCTGCCAATACCAAGTTGCTGCCAACAGTAAATTTTACAGCAAAAGTCATCTCTTTTTTGTGTATGTAAGTACAACAATCTGAAATTCATTAACTTGAAAGCATCGTCGGTTATTTTGCGGTGTATTCAAATGTTACCCAAATGGCAGTACATAATCCCCTACTCTATTGGTTATAATGATTCGTTGAACTGCATTAGATCTCTTGTCATGGAGTCTGATATTCTGACTGTTGAAGTCCAATCTCTACAGATGGAACTGTACTGACCTCAATGACCTCCAGATTGTCCTTGGCGTCTTTCTGGAGCTGCTTCAGAGCACGCTGCTTGGCATGTTTGTTGCCCAGGCCTGGTTTGACCTTGTCCACCGCCTTTTCGCGCTGCTCTCTCTCCTTGGCCTTGCGACGCTTCTCCGCCTTCTTCTGTCGCCGCTCCCGCGCCTTGTCCTCTTTCGTCCTCTCTGACTTGCCCTTGACCTCGCCCTTAGCTTTGGCCTTGACCTCTTCAGGGGCCAGCATGCCCTCTGTTGCCATGGTGATGGGCGTGGCTTCCTCCATGCGAATGGCGGGCAGGTTGCTGCGCACCTTCAGTTCGCTCACCGCCTGAGATGCCAAAAACGGTCCAATGAATCATTCAACAGCCAGGCAATCAATCAAATAGGGTTTGACATTAAGAAAGGCATGTACTGCGTCTAACATTCAGTAAGCAAATCAACAAAACAGTTTCACCTGGAGTCCAACAGTATTTGTGTCTTCACTGTTCACTTCCATCTGCTGTTGCTAGCTGAACATGTCTACGTACTGAACAAAACTAGACTGAATATAAAATGAGGGGTGACGGACTGTACTCCAGCCCTTTTAAGAGTTTGAGGAGAACAAAACAAACAGCAACATCCAAGCAGAGGTCCGAGGCAATATTTCGATTTTTATTCAAATCTTTATCAAGCCATGTATTAAAAACATCACATCAAGTCTTTATATACCTATTTATTTATTTAATCGTTCTTATATAGCGCTTTTCCAGCTCAAGAGCTGCTCAAGGCGCTGGCCGATACAGGATCTAACTCAAGCCGCCCGAGACGCCCACCCGCAGCCTTTGGGCGCATGGTCTGACGCCCGGACAACTGAGCACAATCCTGGGCAGCCAGGGATGGGGGAGAAGGACCTAGGTGCATGCTGGGTGTGTTCTTGTCACCGGCACTCACCAGTCTAGGACATGAGCGTCAGGATCTTTAAAGTCCGTTATGATGGAATGTATGCAACACAGACTAGATCTCGGATTATACTCTCATCCGAAGGAGTAGGAAAACAGGAGTAAAGTGTCTTTCCCAGGGACACAACACAATGGCCCGGCCAGGGCTCGAACCCGGGACCTTCAGATCCGCAAGCCGAAGCACTACCATTAGACCACAGTGCTTCCCTATTCAGTAAAACTACCCTTTTAAGAGTTTGACCTCCAATGTTACCTCCTCTTCTCTCACTGAGGTGCTTTACAAATAAGCAACATCTTCTTCTGGCTATTATCATTATTCTTATGAAATATTCTTATTATACCCTCCGGGTACTCCGGCTTACTTCCTTCAATAATGGTATTGGATGCAGTCAATCTAAAATTTCAAAATTAAAATTGATTTCTATAACAATCTCTTCAGATCGCGCGCGAAATAGCATCCTGCATTATTATTATTATTATTATTATTAACCAATTCAATTCAACACATCTTTATTACCACAGGAATGGAAATATTGTACAAGTCTCATCACATTATGTTATATAATGGCTCCACACATCAAGACAGTTATAATGAACAATAATAAGACACAGACTAATATAAGTAGGTAGTCAAAAGCCATTTTTAAAAAATGATTTCCTCATCACAAAACTGACATAGATTTAAAGAGCTTTTCATTCTGAACACAGTGGTATATTTTTTTCCCCCATAGGACAAATAGGTAAAAAGTTATTAATGTTTGAAAATGCCGAATGTTGGTGTTTTTTTGGCAACGTTTTGGAATTGAAGAAATTGACAACTTTGGAGTCTCAAAGTGAAGCCAATATTGATACCAGGAAGCTGATTTTTGACAGGTAACCCCTTCATATGTTATACTCCAAGCCCAATTTTCTTCAGGCCTCTCCCATGTAATGTTCAGCCGTTTTGGTGCTTCAAAGTTGGGAAATCATCAAATTCGCAGTGCGCGCCGGCAAATTATAGGCCTACTGGTGTGCTACTACGCTCAGCACGCGTGTCGCTTAACAGGCCTACGAGTACGCAATGACCGCAAGAATTCCCGAACACCGTTTGGGTAGGCTTTTCTACGGCAAAGCGCTCCGCGATACAGTAATGCACAAATTAATAAATACCCTAGTTTTATAAAGGAAAGTCTGCTCTTTATTTCTTGCTAAGTTTTAAACTTCTAGTTAAAATCAAACTTACATCAAAACCGCTTTATCCACTTTGTTCGGCTCGTAACAAAACTTTTTCACACGAGAGCCCCACAATACCTATATGTAAATGAAGCTAAGTATCCGAACTTTTCATTGGTTCTTATTTTTAGGCCATCCAATGAAGTATCGCAAAGCACTTAGACTTTGAAACGAGCCCCTCTCAGCAAACGACGCTGACAACTTTTTCCGCACCGCCATTCAGCGCTCGGATAGGGGCGTATTCAAAAGCTGTTTTCTCGGAATCTTTCGCATAAACATGCATTAAAAACAACACAGATGTAAAGATAAAGCTTTCAATTTTTATTTGAATACAGCCACTGTTCGTTTTGATGCAGTTTTACATTAATAATAAGTGTTGAAAGTGAAGTGAAAACTGAGTCAAAACTGCCGACCGGACAAGAGCTAATGAAGGGCTTGGAGTACCTAATATAAGAGGTTCAGAAAGCATAGAATCCGTACGCAGAGTTATACTTTTGGCACTAAATACTAACCACACAAATGCCAGCACTGGGATGCAGCAAGACGAATGATCATATGACCTACCTGTACTGGTGTGTAGTGCCAGCTGGCCAGTGCGTCCAGCTTTGAGAAAAGAGACTTCATCATGTTCTGGATCTCCTCGTGCTTTGGGTTCACCTCGTCCTCCTTGGGCTGAAATCATTATCGTCATCATCAATTATCAATCATCATCTGTAATCACCATACCCTTTCCCAAAAACAACATTACCATTAGAAAAAACCCTGACACTCATTTCCCAGACGTTTGAGTTCCAGCTCCACTATGACACCCAGCAATCAAAGTGTCACTTCTCTCCCATCCCCAGCATTGTACTCAGTTGTTTGGGGCATCTGACGATGAGGGTAAGGCAGCAAGTTGGCGCCTCAGACAGCTATTGGGCTGGAAAAGCGCTATATACAAACAATAAAATAAATAGTTTAAAAAAAAAAAAAAAAAAAAAAAAAAAAAAAGAGAAATAAACAAATCAAACTACTGAGCGGCAGACTCACAGCGATGTTTTTGATGTACTCCTGTTCATAGACTTCAGCCAGGGACAGCTGGGACTTCTCGTCGTTGACCGTTTTCTGTGTCTTCAGCTGGAAGTTGCCCTGAGTCTTCTTCACCTGGCGTACGTTGTCATCAAACGCTCGGTCCTTGATGCGCTGCCGGATGATGTCTTCCACCGACCTTGTCAGCTCTTCCGTCACTTCAGGCGCTTGCATAACAAAATGGTCAATGGAAAAATCAATAACTGGATGGGGAGAATAATACTAGGTATGGGATACGGGTGGGAACAGTCCCGGGGATGTTTTTAAGATTAATATTATCGTTGGGGGTATTGTTTCCACGCTACTATAACATGTTCGGTGCGCTCACCTCCCACAACAGTAGCGTCCGTCTGTAGATGGACCTCAAGCAAGCTGTTCTCCTCTCTGTCCTTGTTAGTCACCTCCCCTGTCATCTGCCAGGTCTTGGGTTGGAGGCTCTGCTCCTCCAGCGCTTGCATTTGTTGCTTCAGCTACAACACACATCAGTCATCGCACAACAGCAAACAACTATGACATGCCTCATTCAACATTATGAAATACGCATCCTGCAACATAGGGTGTGCAACTACATCAACAGTCTACAACACGGTTCCTGTAACAGTGTTGGAAAAATCATTGTGAATTCTTAGTTACGTCCCTTCCAACTAACTTGGAGCCCACTAACTCCTCAGCAGCCATTACATTCCAAACAATAAAACAGGAACTCTTGTATATTATTATACAGTGGAACCTCCGGTATCCGTCTCTCTGGTATACGACTCCCTCCGTTATGTGACCTGAAAACTTCTGACGGATTCACTTCCAATAATAAATGACCTCTGGTATGCGACAACCTCGTTTATGCGACCAGCGACCGTGTCTTAAGCCCTTTATACGACCGTCTTAGGCAATTTAAAAGAGAAATCAGTTAATTTATTGTCTGTACATTTCCTTTTTTCTCTCATGTTAGTGTACGCCTGCTGTTGTGTGCTATTTCCGGTTCGCAAGTAAGGGACATTACTCGCTTACACTGGCTTGTCAAAATGGCGTCGCGCAAGAGGAAAGTTTTGAGTTTGGCAGAGAGAAAGTTTTTCCCTGTTCAAAATGTCTGAAGACACGACTGTTTTCTATTTTTGAAGTTGTGAATAAAAGACAAAGCTAAAAATGAAACATGTTTTACAGTTTTCCTTGTCAGAGAATACATGCTGGTGAGTGTGAAAATTATGACTACATACCCCTCCGAGCCTGACCCTCTCCCCACCACCCAGCCCCTTGTTTCCGGTATAAGACCACCTCTATTATAAGACCGTTTTTTCTAAGATTTTGGACGTCGTATACCGGAGGTTCCACTGTACCATACATGCCTGCTGACCCCAATCATCTGCATGTAACCTATTTCCATAGTTTTGACACCGTTATTAAAAAATGAGTTCACATTATAAATAAATAAATTTTTTAAAAGTATATTTTTAAAAGTATATCTAATGTCGTCTAGCTCACTTACCATTTAAAGAAAAAAAATCATCCAAAAATTACCAAAAAACGAACAGACCTTTAAAAAAAAAAAGAAAAAAAAAAGTTAACAAAATGCTCACCCTTTCCAAACGCTTTTCATGTTTTGATTTGCTTTTGTCATCGCCAGCTTTCTGTTGAGACCTACAAGTTGATAGCAACAGCAGTGATACATACATTTTTAAAAATGCAGCTATACGATAAGACTATTGAGAGATCATGAAACTTGTCCCAGCCATACATAAGCACAGAGATGGAAATAAAATGTTCCTGATCATAGAAACACATCAAGTCACACACTATTCCTAACAGAAAATCACAACTGTAATGTTGTAGAAGGTGGATTGATTGATTGATTGATTTATTGTTGCTTTAGGTCCAGCGGACTCTTCCGAGCCAAATCAGGACCGGACAACCCCCGATCCGCATAAAAGATCTGCTGAAACAACCCCAGTGGGAAAATTGAATGCCCTCCAACGGCCAGTCACTTTACAATAAAGACATCCCACGCGGGGGACGGCTGAGGGTTGACCTCAACTACGCGAACACCCCGGTTACAAAAACAAAATAGAATACAAACATCATTATAAATCATCAAAAAAACACATACATATAAAATGCCTATAGTGCTAAATAGTACAATCATAGGAAGCCCTAGTGACCACCCGGCAGAAAGCGTCCAACACTCCCAAGCTGATCCAACAGACCTCATACACAAACAAGGAGTCTTGTCCAGGAAGAGTTTTCAAGAAAAAAGGTAGGTCATTGATCTAGCGAAGAAGAAGATAGTATAGCAGAGTGAAGGACAGAGCAGGAATAGGAAAGAGTAAATGAGGAAGACAGGACAGTGGGAATTTAAAGCACTAAATTTCCATAAAGTGGGGATACTATTTATACTGAAAACCCCCGGCACTCCAACGGGGGTACTGTTGCCGCAGTGAATCTGTCTTGCCTATAAAGGAAAGACAGGTTTTCAACTGTGGCTTTCACTGTTCCCTTTATAGGTTTGAACAATCTACAGTGGCAAGATTGCTCATGACCCCAAGGGGTGTAGAAGGTGGATGAAAAGTTGTTAACCATTGAGTCAGCAGTACTACATTTGCAGTGAACACAATGTATTACAATCCTTACAGTGGGAGCATTGAAATTGTCCATCTCTGATTTCCTAACACAGTGATCAGGACAATCAATATTTGGCTGCCGCGTGACACTTGGTTAGTTAGTTAATTAGTCATTGTTTATAGGGTCCAGCGGACTGCAAAGAGCCGAATCAGGACCACAACTTGGTTGAAAGAGGGCTCACCCCTGTTCCGTATAAAAGATCTGCTGAAACCACCCTAATGGTAACACTGAAGGCACTCCACCAGCCAGTCATTTTACAATAAAGACATTCCCCATTTACAACAACAAACATCATTATAAAATATTAAACACATACATATACAATGCCTACATTTCTAAATAATAGTACCAAACAAAGCCCTATTGGCCATTTGTCAGAAAGCGTCCAATAGCCCCAAAGCTGACCCAAAAGACCCCATACACAAATGAGGAGTTTGGGGAGAGTTTTCAAGGAAAAAAAGTAGGTGAATGATCTATCGAACAAGATAGTAGATTGATAAAACAGATTAAGAATGAGAAAGAACAAAGGAGAATGACAGAAACACTGGTAATTGAAAGCACTAAATTTGCATACAGTAGGCAGGGCTTCCGATAACACACATATGTGCGTCCCTGACCCTTTAAAGCCTTACAGGACGCACTAAAACTTCTAACTGGAAGTCCGTGGGACGCACTAACCCATGCCGATCAAAATCAGACTATAGCCTCGCGAGCAGCCAGTGCCAGCCACATCTTGTCGTCTGCTAGTTCATTTTCGCCTCCGACCTTATCTCCCTTGAAAAGAAGTTACGACAGGCCATTGTTTAGCTCTTTCTTCTTCCTTCCTTAGACTGCAAACTTGTATACCCCTCACTCTTTCTCTAGTGGGACCCTCTGACATCACTTAGGGACCCCCTAAAATTCTCAAGAGGGGGTCCCTGAGACCCTCTATGTTAGAAAGCTATAAGAAGCCCTCGTAGGGAAACTGTTTATACAGAAAACCCCTCAGCATCCTGATGGGGGAATCGCCTGACCCTTGTGTAAGCTAGCTCCGCTCACAGGCAGTATCTATACAATTAGGTTAAGACCAAGACCAGTGTCAGGTGAGGGTCCATTATGGGCGGCTTTCATCACTGTAAGATTACATCACAGATCAGCTGTTACATTCCACCTCCGTGAGGATCATCATACATTTGGTTTCATGCAAATGCAGCATTATTTACAAAAGTTATATAAGCCATTTTCAACAGGGAGTTACTGTTCCACCAACCCTGCAGACCCACGCTACTTCAAACAGGATTACAGCAAGCATTGAGCACAAAGCGCAGTCATTGAAGGGATGGATAGAATAACAAAGAAGTCCCTTACTCTTTCTCCTCGGTGTCCTCACTGAATCGAACAGTCTTCTTCATAGTCAACAACTCCTCACCATCGCCGTCTTCTTCATCGTCATTGAACCCACCACCAGCCCCGTCCGCTTCTTCGTCATCTGAAATGTGTCACTCTCAAGCTTATAATAATATATTTATTCTAACTTTTACTACTTACATAACCACAGTTAAAAACTAATACTAGACAAAAATGTAACCATACACGATGATACAATCTGTTGGTAATCACATGATTTAGTTTGGGTTACCCTTTCTACCAAATATTTTATTTACATGTTACAATTATTCATGACATTGTATTGCCCCATTGATTATAAAATTAAATTTTAGTGTTAGTTTAGAACAGCTACAATAATCCTAATCCATGTGATTTGCAGTAGCAGTCAAAGTTTTCTTCTTCTTTTTTATTTTCCTTTTGTGGTTAATGTAACTGATTTGTTACAGTTAGTGTTACTCAATCAGTCAATGTCACAGAACCCACAAGAAACCTTTTCAACTGCTAAAGGCGTATAAGAGACAAAGCAGAATAGAAGAAGCATCATATACGGTTATGACAGTCAAGATAAAAAAAATTTTCTGAACATTTTGGAGTACTCACCGTCCTGCTTCTCTGGCATCTCTCCATCTGCTGGCGGATCAAAGTAGTCTGAATACTTGAAATTCTGGATAACAAAATGATATACATTTTATCTCTCCTAGTTTGAAGTAAACATCACTGCAAAGTACCCACATAAACTGACTTTGGACAGCTCCAGTGACTTGGAGCGAGGCTGACCAAATTTGCCTAGTATGTGTGTCTCGTTGATGTACATATATATCTATCTCTTTTTGCCATGTTTATCCCTCAAACGCACAATTTTTAAGCGTATTTTTGAAAATTCAACCACCTAATATATAAAAGATAATATAGAAAAACTAAACATTTTTATAAAGATTATGGCATGTTCTTTCAACAACTAAAAAATATAAAATACATTTATTCACCATTTGTAAGAAAATAACACTCAAGTGCCCACAATGAATGCAAAAATTCACAAAGATGTTTATATCCAGAATATATAGTACATCCACCACAGAACAGTTTTGCACTAATGATAACAAATACATTAATGTACCAAAATGTATATAAACGATTGTTGTAGATCAGTATGCATACAACTGCCATATTAGAATTGGCTGCCATTTTGGAATTGGGGTAAAACATGTGCGTCACATGTACCCATGAAAATTATTCTCACAGCAAAAATACTCAGTTTTACAGTTAAAGGGAAGTAACAAACGAAACCAATTAGGAATTATGAGTCTTGCTCCCAAATGTACTCTCCCTTTAGTAGTTGGATTGCTTATAACAGACACTACCGATCTTCTTAAGAGGTGCTGTGCTGGCAACCATAAAATAGAATAGCACATCCTATGATGCGCATCGCTGGCTATGAGTGAAAGGTCTCCATGTGACCACGTTTTCTTCATAATAACAATACAGGATGCTAACATGCACTTTTTTTTTCCTTCAATCAAACTCAAAGCACAACGCTCTCGGAATAGAAATCAAATTTTAGTTTTGAAATTTTAAACTGCTTCCAATACCACTATTGAAGGAAGGGAGTATAATCAGAGTACCCAAATAGAATCCTTGGTGTCCTGAAAAGTTTGGTACTGAAGTCATGCAAGTTTCGCCCCACTCAGGGTTAGAACATGCGACATTGGGCACGGGAAATCAGCACTCTATCAACTATGCTACCTGGCCAACACTGGGGGTGATCAAAGAAAGTAAGCCACTTCTAAGATTTGCAAAGTCAAATGGATGGATGGATAGACAAATGGACAGACAAAAAGATTTATTTTAAATACGGTTTATGGACTTTTTAATTTGGTTGAATAAAGTTCTATAAAATGAAATCTGGTGCCTCACCTTGGTCGTTTCATCATCGTCTGAATTTAAGTAGTCCATGTCTTCTTCATCATCATCGCTGTCCTCTTCCTCTTTCTTCCCCTTATTCTTCTTCTCTTCCTTTTTGTCCTCTTGGTCCAGGTAGGCTTCCATGTCAGACAGTTTGAAGAAACGATCGTCTACCTGACTGGCGTTGGAGGGTTTCTTTCTTTCCACCTTTTGTTTCTTGTTCACGTGCACATCTTCCTCCGTATCATCCTCATCGTTATCATCATCATCGCCTTCATCCTCATCCATGTTGAACAGCGTGTCATCACCTCCTCCAAACAAGTCGTCATCGCTTTCATCCTTTGCCAGGATTCTTTTCTTGATCTTCTCCAACTCTGCGTCACTGTTTGAGTCACTGTCATCATCACCGCTGCTTCCCACTTCCATTTCATTGTCCCTGTCATCGTCATCACTAAGTGCTGGTTTCTTTGCCCCATTTTTAGTCCTGTCTTTCTTTCCTGTCTCAGCCTTTTCTTTCTTTACTTTTGTCTCGCCAGCTTTTTGGCCGTCGTGGCGAACGGACGGTGCTGCTACGAAAGAGAACAGTTTGGTTTCAATGTCATCGGTGGAAAACTTTTCAGCCACGGCCCGTGCCGCAGCTCCTGTCTGGAGATCCAATTGCTGCCAAACCTGCTCCGTGTCAAAGTCCGACACCTGCAGCTCTGTGATGTATGGCGAACGGTAGTCTTTGTCAAAGGTGTGCGACAGGTCATGGTAAGACTTGGTAAACTTCAGCACTGAATCTGCTGCCGAGTTAGTTGTGTTTTGTGAAATTTCCCTGCACAAAAAAAAAAAGGACAAAGAGATAAATTTAATAAAGGAAGCAAATATCAGAGAATTATTATTGTATTGGGATGAAATGGATACAATTCTAATCATAACACTCTGCTAGGATGACATCCTATTTCAGGGGCTTGTAATGTGGATATTTGCCATGGCTAGGGTGGGTCAGTACTGGACTAACTTTATTCACTGGATGGAGGGAAGAGGGAAAAGTGGGTTTACTTTACTCACAGGCTTGGAAGCCTTCTTTTTTGTTTTTGTAACTTTGCACTCTCTCTCTACCAAGGTGTTCTTCCTGACATTTCTGTTTCAGTCACTGTCCCCTACCAAACACCTTTCCTACCAATGTCAATATCTTTCAGTGCCAATTTATTCCATAAATGCAGTCACCAATGCAAGTCCAAGCACACCACCAATATTTATTGCAGAGACAGTCTCCCTACAGCAAAATCCTGCTCGCTCGCTACGACCAATAAAAAAAATGTATACAATTATTCCCAGCTGCGTGCAGTTGGACCAATGAAAGCGCATGGTATTCCGTCGGGAGCCTATCTCCACAAATAAATATGGGTGGTGGACCAGAATTTGTGACTGCGTTTCGGGAATAAATTTTGCAGTGAATTTGCAGCTGCCATCGTTTGAAGCGATATGAATATGATGCTATGTAATGTGTGTATGTGCTTCATCGGCACACTCCCTTTAAGCTTGAAGTGGATACAAAAAATTTGAAAGGCGTTTGTTTGGGGTCTGGGGTTGAAAAGAGTTCTCTGGAAATAAGAGAGTATAGTAAGCAAGGCCTTGAAACAATACCAAATCTTTCCAACCACTTAATCGTCTAGGTCGAATTTCAACTCCAACCCATCGGAGTGATGCAAACAGCACGAAAAGTCACCTGTTATTCATGCACTAAATGGGACGCTTTGAGAAAATAGCAGTGCTTTCCCATGAAATCCTCACTACCGCCTCTCACAACCAAGACATTGAAGATATGTGGTCACAAGATGGCCTCCTCAGCAGAGTGCAAGGATTCACACCACAGGTGTGACGTGTGACGGCATCTTACTTTGGCATTACACCCATAATGTCGCAAATGACACAGTTAATACTTTTATTAACAAGTTTGCTGGTGTTTCAATATGTTTGATTTTAAGGATGATTTGTTTAGCGAATTTCACAAGGAGTGCATGTGGTATATTTTCATACAATAAGGTATTTCTTGTGTTATTTGTGACGTGTGACTGCAAAATCTGTCGAGTCACTCCCACAGTTGTCACAAATGACAGTAGAACTCCATTTCTGGCTTCAGTATCATTGTGCTGATTTTCTTCACATATGTTGTCATACTTTTTATAAGTTATGAATAAATAATAGTATCACTTCAAATGCGTGTCTTGTTTTGTTGGAATAGAATCGACTCCTACATAGTGAATGTCATTTGTGACTGTGACGACAAACAAAACCATTTTTCTTATTAAACTAGTTTAAAACTTTGATTTTTTTCTCCATCCCTGTCAACAGAATCACTAACATAGATTGTTCATACTATCATATTCTGTATGGTCCCAGCTGGATTATCACAACTCTACACAGTTTGGTGTCACATGTCACAAATGACATTCTGCAAGCAGTCTCATTCAAAACTTAATTACTCAAGAACTAAGCAATCGAGCGCAAATTCATCTACCACACTGTGTACTGTAATGCTTTTCCAGTATAAAAATGATCATCTTGCACATTTATCATTTTTAATTTTGAGGTCTGTAACTGTCACCTTTTGATCTCTATTCACATATCAAATCGATAAACAATTCTCATCAGGTCTTGCAAAGACCATCCTGCAAGACACAGTGCAAGGAGGTAGAAGAAGAGGGAGACCGGAATAGAGGTGGGAGGACAACACTGAGAATGGACTGGTTTGACAATGAGCGAAACAATCAGGGTTGCTGAGAACAGGGAAAGATGGAGTATGCTGATTAAACCATCATCTGTGACTATGACCTCCGATTTACGGGATAGGATAGGAATAATTAATATTGGTGATGTTACACTATAAGAAATACTAAAACACAACTCAAAACGGTTAACTTCATGCACTGCACTACATTACGGCACAAGCAGTTAACACACTAAATAGTCTTGAGTCTAAACTACTACTACTAGCACATTCTCATGCTCAGTGTGGCATGGTTCATAACAACGATTTAATCTACTAATCTTGGCAGTTACAATGACATTTGTGCTTCCATCAGGCCTTTAGATCTATATATCACACACCCAGACGGCGACAAAGAGCTTGTAATTTGTATGCTTGCAGTTGCAGACTCTTAACTTGTAGGCTCTAAACTCGTCCCATGTGTAAGGTAACACGGCCAACAAAAAATAGTGGACGATGCTCGTATAGTCGACTGACGGATAAAAATCCGGATTTGAACTCCAAGAAATGTTTGGAAGTTCGTATGGATCTATTCTAAGCAATCAACGTAGCAAAGTTTTTCGGAATACCCTTATTAGGCTTAGGCATCAAATTCGATGCGTACTAGTCATTGTTACATTTGGCTTCCATGTTGATCCTAACGAGTCCTAATTCCTAGGCCTAAGTCAAGGGCAATAACTATTATGTACTGTTTAGGCCGACGAAGACCATAGATAGGATAGGCTAACAGCCTTTGGGCTTTGGCCCTCATATTAGTTCGTGATGAGGGTTTTAAGACCCGGACACTTGGCATCAGTGCCTTCCAATTTAGAACCTTTTCTTCGCTCAGTGTCAAGTATGTTTATTCTCGAATGTTGTCCTCACAACTCACCTTAAACCTATTCAGTAGTATGCTATTCGGGAGTTTTTTGTGATACCTTCCACAAACTCTTGCCCATCATCTCCTCTACCCACCCCACCGATAATTAATTCCCTCAGCCTTAATTCCTGACAGTGGTCCACTTCATCTATCCTCCAAATAGTTCTTCCCCCGATTTAACAGCTACCAATCAGTGCAGCAAACTTTTTCAACAAAGTGAAGTTGGTTGCCCACACCAAAGATAAGTGTTCTGGGTCTGCTCTTCCCCACGTGTTCCATGACACGTAAAATTCAAGTACACTCATAAACGTAACGCTTTTCTAGTAAATTTCAATTAAATAAATTTTGAAATAAGAATGACATGCGATCCAAACTGTCTTTACCATAATTTATCCGATGCATCTCTTGTAAGGACGCAAAATTCTTCAGCAGTTCTCGATAACAGTACTTCGACGAGTTCTGCCATCTTGCCTAAGAAAGATAATTCTGCCACATAAAACTATTCCGGAAAGTCTTTTTACAGGAAACATCGTTAATAAAGCTGTAAGTGCTTGCGAAATAGACCTACGTTGACTGTTAATCCCTTCTTTTATAGAAGGGCCATAATCACGACTTTTAAATAAAGTTTCTGAAACTGGAAATAATAAATTAAAAAGAAACTAATTCCTTCGTCGTATCAAAATCAAAACTGACATGTATGTATTTAGTTATTGCTGATGTTACATTTCTGGGTTCAGTCACCTGCTTTTTGTCAGTGATAGTCTGTCCGTGTTTATTCAGGGATTAAATCACAATTTTGAAGTTTTTCCTTTAATTCTTTGTATTATTTTCCAGACTGCTTTGGAAGAGGTTTTGGTATGAAGTTTGGAACAGAAGGTTTTCCAGGATTGGCACCTTTTTTGTTTAAAGAGATACCTAGTTTTGGCTCGCTTTGGCTGGTGATTACATTTATTTTCCTATCCTGTCCTATCCAGTCCCGTAACCCGAAGGTCGTAGGCGCACCACAGATGATCTTTTAACCAGCATACTCCATCTTTCTCTGTCCTCAGCAGCCCTGATGGCTTCGCTCAGGGTCAAACCAGTCCATTCTCGAATGTTGTCCTCCCAACTCTTTTTCGGTCTCCCTCTTCTTCTACCTCCTTGCACTGTGCCTTGCAGAATAGTCTTTGCAAGGCCTGATGATCTGGTGACGTGGCCATACCATCGGAGTTTCCTTTCTTCACCACTGTTAGCAGGTCATCGTGTTGTCCAATGGCTTTATTTTCAGTGGTGGGATTTTGAACGAAATGTCGTTGGGCTTGTTTTCTTTGGTGATGAACAGTCTTGCATTCTTCATCAAACCAAGGGGTCTTCGGAGAACTGCTTTTAATAGATATTTTGGGAATATTTTCGGAAGCACATGCATCTATTAGGATATTAGAAAACTCCAGCTGGATATTCTGACTTTAAAATGTCAGAGGTAATTCTACAAGATGCGGAGTGTCTAAATTTGCCCGAATCTCTTTTTTTAATTTTTTTTTTATTTCAGCGCTGCTGGGGCTCCTTAGGTTGGTCTTCTAGAAACTTTAGAAAAATAGGAAAATGGTCACTCCCACGGAGATCCGAATGAGGTTTCCAATCCAGATCCAAAAAAAGAGAAGCGTCACAGATGGCCAGGTCTAAATTAGAAAATGTTTCTAAAGGGCTACAATATGTAGGAGCAGGCCTATCTGAATTCAAAATACATAGGTTGAAGTCATCGACAACATTCTCCATAATTTTGCCTTGGGGATTCTGATAATCACTTCCCCATCGCCAACGATCAGAAATGGAGTTGGATCGAGTTGGTCCATCAAGTGTAATAAATCACGCTTAGCATGTGGGTTTTGAAGGAAGTAAATATAAGGAGCAGACTGATATAGTTTTTTGAAAGATATTCGAGCAGCAACCGCCTGTAGGGGTGTGTTCAATGTAAGTGGGCTATATAAAATGTCTGACCGAACACATAAAGCGTTCCTACGAATAACATTGGATTGCAAGCAAGAGTATCTAGAAAACTTAGGTATTTTATCAGGACTCAAAAGAGTTTCCTGTAGACAAATGAAGCTTGGTCGGTTTTTAATTAAGAAGCAGGAGCAACTGTTCGTAATTGGCTCTAAAACCTCTGTTCCATTGTATTATAAAAGACATGATAGGAAGAAATAAAAATCCTATCCTATCCTATCCTGTCCCGTAACCCTGAGGTCGTAGGAGCACCACAGATGATCGTTTAACAGGAATACTCCATCTTTCTCTGTCCTCAGCAGCCCTGATGGCTTCGCTCAGTGCCAAACCAGTCCATTCTCGAATGTTGTCCTCCCACCTCTTTTTCGGTCTCCCTCTTCTAATAGTCTTTACAAGGCCTGATGATCTGATGACGTGGCCATACCATCGGAGTTTCCGTTTCTTCACCACTGTGAGCAGGTCATCGTGTTGTCCAATGGCTTGTGTGATGGTCTGTCGGACTTCGTCGTTGGTGATGTGTTGGGTATAGGAAATGCCCAGAAGTCTTCTGTAGCACCTCATCTCCATGCTTTGTATTCTTCGTTGGAGATCTGCTGTGAGGGTCCATGCTTCGCAAGCATATAGGAAGATGGGAAGGAAGAGAGAAATAAAAATAATATGTTTTATTTCAATTATTTTTACATTCCTTAGTTTCTCTTTAATTTTAACCACTGTATTATTTACCTGGAGATGGAGACGATGACCCCAGTTGAGGTGTCTCCTCCATGTCAACTTATTCTACTTCCATAGAGGCGAAACGGTTCTGGGTATGTCATTTCAGCGCCAACATTTCAGCGCCAACACTACAGCGCCAACATTTCAGCGCCGTACATTTCAGCGCCGTACATTTCAGCGCCGTACATTTCAGCGCCGTACATTTCAGCGCCGTTCATTTCAGCGCCGTACATTTCAGCGCCGTACAGTGAGAGAGAGAGAGAGAGAGAGAGAGAGAGAGAGAGAGAGAGAGAGAGAGAGAGAGAGAGAGAGAGAGTTGTGAGTTACAAATTGTGATTTGAGTAATCGTTCACGAGAGAGAGAGAGAGAGAGAGAGAGAGAGAGAGAGAGAGAGAGAGAGAGAGAGAGAGAGAGAGAGAGAGAGAAAGAGAGAGAGAGAGAGAGAGAGAGAGAGAGAGAGAGAGAGAGAGAGAGAGAGAGAGAGAGAGAGAGAGAGAGAGAGAGAGAGAGAGAGAGAAACCTACAAAAACGATGAAAATTTCGCAAAATTGATGAGAATGCTCCCGGGATTGGCATATCTGCCTCCTGGAGACATCGAGCATGCCTTTGAAACTGTCTTTGACCCTACATCGCCATTTTATGACGCACGTGGCCAGCCAATATTTGATGACTTTGAAGACACATACATCGGCCGACCTCGTCGTGGTGGCCCCCGTCAGTCACCACTTTTCGAAATAGAAATGTGGAATGTGCACGACCGAGTCCTTTCGGATGCAGCGAAATCCAACAACAGTGTGGAAGGATTCCACAACGCTTTCCAGAATCACGTAAGGGCGTACTCACCAGATTTGTGGAAGCTCATTGCGGTCCTCAAAAAGGAGCAAGCCATGATTCAAGCTGACGTCACGCGTCTGATCGGAGGTCAGGCACCTGCTCCGAAGCGTCGAAAGTACAAAGACTTACAAAAGCGTGTCAAAACTATTATCTTGCAGTACAATGCAGGGGCTCGTTCTCTCATGATCACGATGGAGGGAATTGCTTTTGCATTCATGTTTTAGGAGAGGCACTAAACGATGATGGTGACCATTTATAAATGATGATAGAGCGCCATCCATCTATGGCGATGCATAGAGCGCCATCCATCTATGGCGATGCATAGGCTAAGTCAGTGATTTAAATGGACACGAGGCACCAGGGTTTTATGTGATTTTATCATTAAAGTTCAATATGTTAATGTACGGCGCTGAAATGTACGGCGCTGAAATGTACGGCGCTGAAATGTACGGCGCTGAAATGAACGGCGCTGAAATGTACGGTGCTGAAATATACGGCGCTGAAATGTACGGCGCTAAAGTGTTTGGCGCTGAAATGTTGGCGCTGAAATGTTGGCGCTGAAATGTCATGGAACCATTTGTTTTAGACGACAACGGCCCAGGTTTGTTTCCAGTCCTTGAAGAGGACTTCGGGTTGGTCAACCGTTGTATAGTACCTGTGGAAGGGGTTCGACTTCGATGGGGCGAGGAGGAGGGATGTCGAGCACCAGATGCCATCACTCGTCCCGAAGGCACAACAGGTTAGAGAGGTGTGGTTGGGGGAAGGGAGGCGGTATATGACGCGGCCGCCGGAGAGTTCACCTTAGGAGATGGATGCATTATCTTAAAGACAGTCGGTCCGCTTGAGTCCGACCATAGGCAATACTAACTTTGTCATTTTTGTCACAATCACAGATGTTTTTCTCGAGTTTGTGTCAGGTCTTTAAGAGAATTCAGACTCCATCCGAGAGCAGATTTGTCACAAACAAATATCACTAATGAGATAGATATATGAGGATGTTTGGCAAAGTGTTTGTTGATGCCACTTCAGCAAAATTCGGATTGTTCGGACATCATGGGTTGAAAGTCTCATAACGTTTTCTCGCTTCTGGAAATGAGCATCTTTCTCGTGTTCTGATCTCAAACGGTCGACGGTCCACTTAAGAATTTCCATCAAGTTTTAGCATTTTGCACACGACGCTCTCCACGCCCTACGCTCAGACGCTGCCATTCGGATGTGAAAACAAGTCGCACCTACTGTTTTTGATTGGATGCCGATAATTCATCATGGCTACCCCCACAGCTACGTTCATTAATACGGGTGTGGTTTTCTTTTTTTTTTCAGTGTATTTATATAGAGCAGCCGGCATGTTGCAGATTCTCATTCTACATCACCTTCACCATTGCTTTTTGACTCACATGCCCAGCAAGGTGAATCTGTGTATTCCCCTACCCCCCACCCCTCCTCCCCCCCCCCCTTAAAAAAAAAATTCCAGATTTGTGCAAATCTGTGCGAGACGAGTCCTAAATAGTCCAAAAAATGACATTTAAAAAAACATGTGTCCGTCTGTCCGTCTGTCCACCGTCTGTCTGTTCAAAACTTACAAATGGATTAATAGTGAGTGTCAGCAAAGGCCGAAAAGACACTTTCGGTGGGGATTCCCTCGGTTTGTTGACGCCTGTGTACTTCCGCCAAGTAGTTCCTGTGGGCGAAAGCAGCCATTTTCGTGGGACTTTTGCAGGTTTCCACGAAAAGCTTCTCGACGGTTTTCGGTGAGTGTTTTGACACATTTATAGTATCAATACATGGTTACAAATACACTTGGTACTTGCATTAGCCAACCTTGTTTTACCAGCAAGTTTTCTGTGGTGTAAAATGCCGAGAAACATGGTTGAAACGGTCTGCTTCAAATGCAATGCAGCGGCTCTGTTTTGAAGCAGTCAGCGACATGATCATAAAGATCGCAGTGTTTACTAGTCCTTGGAGCTTTGTTTTTATGCACACTGCAGTAGATTTTAATTTAATGAGGTAATCTGTGTGAGATAAATCTGCCTGACGAAAATAGTCAACGAAAACACGAGTGCTGACCCCAAAACTCGTGTGACGGTGGTGAGACAACTGTGACGTTGTGTAACCTGGAAAACACCGGTAATTCCCAGTGACGTAGCAGCCACGAAAACCTGATTTTCGGTCATTGCTGACACTCCCTAATATCTCAGAACCCCCGTTGGGGTGCCGGGGGTTTCAGTATAAATAGTATCCCCACTTTCTGGAAATTTAGTGCTTTAAATTCCCACTGTCGCTGTCTTTCTCATTTGCTCTTTCTCAGTCCTGCTCTGTTCTATCAATCTGCTATACTATCGTCTTCTTCGCTAGACCAGTCTCCTACCTTTTTTCTTGAAAACTCTTCCAGGACAAGACTCCTTATTTGTGTATGAGGTCTGTTGGATCAGCTTGGGAATATTGGACGCTTTCTGCCAGGTGGTCACTAGGGCTTCCTATGATGTTATTATTTAGCAAAGTAGGCATTTTATATGTATGTGTTTTGTTGATAATTTATAATGATGTTTATATTCTATTTTGTTTTTGTAAACGGGGGTTCGATAAATTGGGGTGAAGCCTCAGCCGTCCCCTGCGTGGGATGTCTTTATTGTAAAGTGACTGGCTGGTGGAGAGCTTTCGGTTTTACCACGAGGGTTGTTTCAGCAGATCTTTTATGCGGATTGGGGGTTGTCCGGTCCTGATTTGGCTCGGAAGAGTCCGCTGGACCTAAAGCAATAATAATGTAATGTAATGTAATATCTCAGAACCCATTTTAGCTATCATAACCAAACTGGGTAAGATGGTGTATATCCATAAATGATCAGGGAATGAATGACTTCACTTCAAGGTCGAGATCGCAGGGTCAACATATGTTAGACAAAAATAGACAATTTTTTCACCAAATTTAACTTTTTAAAAAAAACCTAAGTTATTAATATTGAACTTATATATATCCTAAACCGTAACTCGGAGGTCGTTGGGGCACCACAGATGACCGTTTAACCAGCGTACTCCATATTTCTCTGTCCTCATCAACCCTCATGCCGTCATGGCTTCGCTCAGTGTCAAACCAGTCCATTCTCGAATGTTGTCCCCCCCCCACCTCTTCTTCGGTGTCCCTCTTCTTCTACCTCCTTGCACTGTGCCTTGCAGGATGGTCTTAGTTTCCGTTTCTTCACCAATGTGTGCATGTCATCGTGTTGTCCAATGGCTTGTGTGATGGTCTGTCGGACTCCATCGTTAGTGATGTGCTGGGTATAGGAAATGCCCAGAAGTCTTCTGTAGCACCTCATCTCCATGCTTTGTATTCTTCGCTGTAGATCTGCTGTGAGGGTCCATATTTCGCAAGCGTATAGGAAGATGGTGATGACAAGGGAGCGCAGCAGTCTTACCTTGGAATGTAGACTGATGGTCTTGTCTTTCCAAATGGGCTTCAACCAGCAGATGTTTGTGCGATCCTGGAGAGGACTTCCTGTTGGGACCCATTGTCTGATATAATGGCTCCTAAACATTTGAAGCTATGCACTGTTTTGAGGGATTGGCCTTGGACTTTGATGTCAGTGTTGATGCCTGTCACGTCACCCGAATGGGATCAGTGACTTCAGCTCAAACAGCGAGTGAGGGGATACAAACTCAAACTAAAAAAAACTAACACAAATGCCAGATGAACATTTACACTCTTTTATTCAACACACAACCCCACAGGAAATGGGAAATCTAACCTACCCCAACCCTTAATCGGTCCCACCACCCCAACAATTAACAATCAATTACCTCCCTTGTCTAATCCGTAACCCCTTTGACCCTGGACACAAGATGCCAACACAATCAAGATATAACAATATGAAAATAAAGATGAAGTAATACAACTGATGGCTTATGTATACAATCACCAAGATTTGAAGAAATATATTTAATTAATATCAAACTCTTTATACACAGTACAGTATAACCAAAGAGCTTAATGATAGAAAGAGGGGGAACTTGGTACAGAACCGCGAGACGAAAGGTACGAGTTATGCTCCCTTGTCGACATGCTGAAAATGGCTCGTGGCAGAAAGTCAAAAGGCGACCGAGTGAAACAGGGCGGTGACTTTTGCACAGCCATCAATTGCCATAATGCCAGATTTAAGAAAAGTTGTGTTGGCAAGTCCTTTTTCAAATTTCCAAGAGACAAAGAAAGGTAAATTGCAATTGAAAAACTTCATTTTTTTGGTGTTTATGTAGGCCTAAACTAAGACCGCTGCAGTGTTGTTAGTGTTAAAACAATCGGAGAGCAGCTTGAATTATTCATGTTATACCTATGTGCTAAATCCAAAACAGTTTGCTTGCTGACAGTTTACGTTCAACAGGTCGCTCACTATTTACGTTATTGCTAGGTTGTTTGACTATATTTGTGCTTATATTTCAAAAGTAGATGTCAGATTGGCAGTTTGGCTTCGTCAAACTGCTTATGTTAACAAGTTAAATTAGACTAAGTCTGTTTTCTCCTCGTGATCAAATACTGTGCAAGATAACCCCTTACCTAGGCACAAAAATGGTCCTTGATCTGTTGTAATCCCTTTTCGTTTGAGTGTAAACGGGGGAAAAAAATGTAATGTAGAAACTCAGTCCTTGTTCTGATCTGTGAATTTCTGCGCATTAGATCTATATTGCGTGGAATGTTGTAGTCTAGGTTCTGATTGTTCTGTCTGATTAATTAATGGGGGGGGGGGGGGGGGGGGGGGGGCTACTGATCCGGGCCCGATCGGGCAAATGGAAATTGGAACCGACTCGGGCCTGATTCGGGCAAAGATCGGGCGATCGTCGGGATACCCAAAACTTACCCGACCGTAACCCCACCTTTGCCGAACGGTAACCAGATTCCGGCAAATATCGGGCATACGTCAGGATACCCAAAGCCCACCCTATTGTAACCCATCTTAAACCAGAACCCCCCCTCCCTCCCTCCCGATAATACCCATCCCTGGCCAATGCTGATTTACCCTAAAATTATATCCCACATTGGCCTATTGTTTATGATATGCGATTCCATGAAGAAAGAATTGAAGTGTCTGGTGTTAATAGGGACTGTCGGCACAGGCGTTTTTGTTTTCGGAAGTCCTTGGTGTGTCCCCACTGAAGTATTTACACACCATTTCCATAACGATATATATTAACGTGATCTTCATCGCTATCGAAATCGTGTGTAAATACATAAACGAAAGGCAAAGCCCCAAAAAACAACCACAGCGGAATAGGTTTTCGCAGGCAAACACAATATCCGAGCACATGCAACTGCAGAAGAAAATAACTGTAGAAAATTGGCGCCTAAGGACAACAGGAAAAGACCAGCAGTAATGGGCACGGAAATTTACCCTTGGCTTATAATGTATAAATAAATACAATAGTTAAAAGAAACACTTTAACAATAAGTTACATATTGTATGATAAAAATTAAGAATTATAAGCACAATTAAATAATGATATCTTGCTGAATTGATTTTGTATATAAATATTTTTCACATACGTACGTAGCAAATGTGAAGCAGAACGAAACATTCCACAGACAGTTTAGCCAATGAGAAGCGAGAGTAGGGCTATGTTAGCGTGTGCGCAGCGTGGCTTGGTGGTGGGGCAGAATCGGGTGGCACACGGGAGGGCGAATCGTTACGCATCTACGTACATTTCTGGACTCCGCTACGCATCGGGTTTTTGTAGGGCTATGTGGGTCCCTACTATAGCCAGACAAAAGTCGGGATGCCCTACGCGGCGCGAGTGGGGCCCAGATCGGGCTGGTTTGCTGGGTTCATTCATCCCCTCTTTCATATCCATCACCCCTCTCTCATATTCATCACCCCTCTAGCATACAATTGTACATCATCACCCTTGCCCTCATTCTTGCAACAACTTCAACAACTGTGACGACACGAGTTTTCAGCACGCACTAGAGTTAGTTACATATCGTGCAGAGTTGCACATCTCTAGTGATACAGTGTACATAGTCGATTCGGCAGTTTCTTTTACTGCTATGAACGATTAGTATGTGTGGGTTTCACGTGTTTAACGCAAAGAGCATAATGCGTAATGGGGAAACTGGGTTACTGAGCTCGACTCGATGCTGTCCTGTGTGCTGATATGTGATTTAGTTAGCAGAGTCAATGTGGTTGCTTTTGCAAGCAGTCAGTCTTTTTGGACAGAAGTAACTTTGTGACTGTGTGTCAGGTTTGAGTACGTTCTTCTGTAAGGGTAGATTGCTCGTTGTGTTTCGAACCACACAAGGACTTACGCCCTCGTCGGGACAAGAATGTCTAAAAGTCTGTAGTGGGAGGACTGTAACCGCCATTATTGTTTTTGTTGTTGTTGTTTTTGTTGTTGTTGGCGTTGTTTTAACAACAATTCTTTCATACTTCCCTCACACAGAGTCTGTGAAGTTCCTCTAAGTACCCTATCGTGTACCAAGCCCGGGCTGGTATATACGCAAACCTTTCATGGAAGTTCTCCTCTTGATAGAAATTATCATAAAGATCCCCCGCTACCTTGTCCATGGTCACCTGCGTGTTTTCAGTGGGGTCAAACAGTCTGTCCAACAAAATGTTTTTGATTGCTTTGGTGTCCTCCTCCTCCTCGTTAACTAGATACTCTTCCCACAAGGCCTCCGAAGACAAATGCTCAAAAAAAATCCTATGGTCTGGCGGACATGGAACTGTATTGTCTCTCGGGGATAAACTCCACTTCCTTTTTGTCCTCTTGGTCCAGGTAGGCTTCCATGTCAGACAGTTTGAAGAAACGATCGTCTACCTGACTGGCGTTGGAGGGTTTCTTTCTTTCCACCTTTTGTTTCTTGTTCACGTGCACATCTTCCTCTTCCTCCGTATCATCCTCATCGTTATCATCATCATCGCCTTCATCCTCATCCATGTTGAACAGCGTGTCATCACCTCCTCCAAACAAGTCGTCATCGCTTTCATCCTTTGCCAGGATTCTTTTCTTGATCTTCTCCAACTCTGCGTCACTGTTTGAGTCACTGTCATCATCACCGCTGCTTCCCACTTCCATTTCATTGTCCCTGTCATCATCATCACTAAGTGCTGGTTTCTTTGCCCCATTTTTAGTCCTGTCTTTCTTTCCTGTCTCAGCCTTTTCTTTCTTTACTTTTGTCTCGCCAGCTTTTTGGCCGTTGTGTCGAACCCACGGTGCTGCTACGAAAGAGAACAGTTTGGTTTCAATGTCATCGGTGGAAAACTTTTCAGCCACGGCCCGTGCCGCAGCTCCTGTCTGGAGATCCAATTGCTGCCAAACCTGCTCCGTGTCAAAGTCCGACACCTGCAGCTCTGTGATGTATGGCGAACGGTAGTCTTTGTCAAAGGTGTGCGACAGGTCATGGTAAGACTTGGTAAACTTCAGCACTGAATCTGCTGCCGAGTTAGTTGTGTTTTGTGAAATTTCCCTGCACAAAAAAAAAAAAAGACAAAGAGATAAATTTAATAAAGGAAGCAAATATCAGAGAATTATTATTGTATTGGGATGAAATGGATACAATTCTAATCATAACACTCTGCTAGGATGACATCCTATTTCAGGGGCTTGTAATGTGGAGGATATTTGCCATGGCTAGGGTGGGTCAGTACTGGACTAACTTTATTCACTGGATGGAGGGAAGAGGGAAAAGTGGGTTTACTTTACTCACAGGCTTGGAAGCCTTCTTTTTTGTTTTTGTAACTTTGCACTCTCTCTCTACCAAGGTGTTCTTCCTGACATTTCTGTTTCAGTCACTGTCCCCTACCAAACACCTTTCCTACCAATGTCAATATCTTTCAGTGCCAATTTATTCCATAAATGCAGTCACCAATGCAAGTCCTAGCACACCACCAATATTTATTGCAGAGACAGTATCTCCCTACAGCAAAATCCTGCTCGCTCGTTACGACCAATAAAAAAATGTATACAATTATTCCCAGCTGCGTGCAGTTGGACCAATGAAAGCGCATGGTATTCAGTCGGGAGCCTATCTCCACAAATAAATATGGGTGGTGGACCAGAATTTGTGACTGTGTTTCGGGAATAAATTTTGCAGTGAATTTGCAGCTGCCATCGTTTGAAGCGATATGAATATGATGCTATGTAATGTGTGTATGTGCTTCATCGGCACACTCCCTTTAAGCTTGAAGTGGATACAAAAAATTTGAAAGGCGTTTGTTTGGGGTCTGGGGTTGAAAAGAGTTCTCTGGAAATAAGAGAGTATAGTAAGCAAGGCCTTGAAACAATACCAAATCTTTCCAACCACTTAATCGTCTAGGTCGAATTTCAACTCGAGTCCAATCCATCGGATAGATGCAAACAGCACGAAAAGTCACCTGTTATTCATGCACTAAATGGGACGCTTTGAGAAAATAGCAGTGCTTTCCCATGAAATCCTCACTATCGCCTCTCACAACCAAGACATTGAAGATATGTGGTCACAGCTAAAAGATGGCCTCCTCAGCAGAGTGGAAGGATTCGCACCACAGGTCCTTCTAAGCACAAAAAAAATCTAAACCCTGGCTAGACTACTCCAACAGCGTCTTATTACAAATCACAATCAAATACACAGAAAAAAATGGAAGAAAAGTAAGCAAGCAGAACTACTTGATGGATACAAGATACTGAAAGGAAAGTCCAGAGAGGTCTGAGAAGACAGTACTGGCAGTGTTAGACTCCCTCATCACCGATCCTTCATCTGACAAACCCCAAAGACATTCTGGACCTAAATACAAACAGAAAAAGAATGACGTTTCTGGCGTCTCCCCGTTAAAGGTCGAAGGGAAATTGGTGACCGACAACAAGCAGATAGCTCAAGCCCCAATGAGCAGTTAAGTCTGCTTTCATTTTGAAAGTGATGCTAAACAAAGAGCAGTTTGATGATATGTGCCCCATGGGCCATGGATGGTCTTTGCAAGACCTGATGAGAATTGTTTATCGATTTGATATAATTTGCAAGTTTGTCTGGCTGTTCATTCCAGTACAATCCAAAAGAAATCAACACTGATACCTCTGCTAATAAAATTATGTATCTAATCTCTAATACTAAATCTGATCTAGTTGTTCCAGGACGGAACCTTGAGTGACTCCGGACTCCACTGTTGTAAACTCGGACCTTGAGCCGTTCACCACTATCTGTCAGTCATAAAGCTGGCAAACCAACTGTTGGTATTTCATCAAATGCCGAGATGGTTGAGCTTGTGAGGGGAAAGGCAGTGGCCTCACCTTGTTAATGGTCTTGGAGAAGTCAAGGACGAGCAAGTCTGCTTGACGACCTCTCTGAACAGGCTGGAGAATAGCTGAAGAAAAAAACCTCTGAAATCCGGTCGGGGTCCAGGGGCCGCCGTAAGGCCCCTGGTCAGGCAAAGCCCCGGTGGAGGGTCTGGGGGGCGAAACTGAAAGTTTTATAGCATTTAAAAATCCCAAAAGTATGCTTTTTGTGAGAGATAAATTTGGATGTTTTTCATAATATTCATGCATTCATAGATAGACATTATTATTTTTTATATTGTTATTAAGGCTAATGTTCACATACACACAAAAAAACTGTTACTTGGAAAAAAAAACAACTGAATAGGTTTGTGTCAACATATGCAAGATTATGGCAACTGTAACAAACAAGCTTGCTTCCTAGTATTAAAATCTAAATTTTAAAAAAAAAGAAAGCAAATCAATACTCTATTTGAAAAATGATAATAAGGTGCTATGTTTTTTTAAAGTTACTGCTGGCTTAGTATTAGTGCAAAGTCTCTTGGCTGGAGGTCTGTCATCAGCTTTTTTTTGCTCTTGTCAGGAGGGTTTATGTTTCAATTAGTCTTCTTTACGAAGAAGCACAAATGTGCTGTGAAAGCACTGACTAGCTGCACAACGATACCAGGTAAGAGTTTGTATGCTTAGTGTGGCTGCACAACGATACCAGGTAAGAGTTTGTATGCTTAGTGATACCAGGCAAGAGTTTGTATGCTTAGTGTGTGCCAGGTGGTATCGTTGTGCAGCTAGTCAGTGCTTTCACAGCACATTTGTGCTTCTTCGTAAAGAAGTGCTCAGTGAGCGCTGTAAGACCACGATTAGTGTATCTAATTTCTTTGTTGCACGTGATGCAACAAGCCATGCCTGCAGCATCAACTTTTCGAAAATGAGAGCCGATATGCTGCTCGACTCCCTCAACTTTTACCACTTTCGACATCCAATCCCAATTCCATTTGTTGGCGATGTCTCCCTCTTGAAAATCTTCTCCCCGGTTAATATTCCGCGATGCGCACGACATTTCTGTAACTTCTCACACTCGAAGGGACTGTGTGAAAGAACATGCGTCTTTGCTGGGCGGAAATACTTCATGGTGTGCGCCCAATTATCAACACGCGCTTCTACCGGAAATGGTACAGAGTCAGGCAAAACGTTGGAATGGGTTTGCGGAGCGAACATACATGGTTAATTTACGATTTGCGTCTCCTTTTTTTTTCCTCGGAACAAATTTTTAAACCTCGGAAAGTAAACTTATTGTTCGTTAACCTCGGAAACTCGCGTATCCGAGGAAAATTCTCCAGCCTGTCTGAAGCACTTCTGATGTCTCGTCCACAACCCCGAGCGTCTGTGACTTGCAGGAGCGTCCATTTCTGAAACCTTGCTGTTCCAGACGGCGACAAAGAGCTTGTATGCTTGCACTGTTGCAGACTCTTAACTTGTAGGCTCTAAACTCGTCCCATGACTGTAAGACAGTAAGGTAACACGCCCAACAAAAAATAGTTGACAATGCTCGTATAGTCGACTAACGGATACAAATCAGGATTTGAACTCCAAGAAATGTTTGGAAGTTCGTATGGATCTAAGCAATCAACGTAGCAAAGTTTTTCAGAATACCCTTTGGCATCAAATTCGATGCGTACTACTAAATTGCTACATTTGGCTTCCATGTTTATGTTGACCCTAACGTCGAGTAACGAGTCCTAATTCCTAGGCCTAAGTCAAGGGCAATAACTATTATGTACTGTTTAGGCCGACGAAGACCATAGGATAGGCTAACAGCCTTTGGGCTTTGGCCCTCATATTAATAGTTCGTGATGAGGGTTTTAAGACCCCGACCCTTGGCATCACTCCCATCAGTGCCTTCCAATTTAGAACCTTTTCTTCGCTCAGTGTCAAGTATGTTTATTCTCGAATGTTGTCCTTACATCTCACCTTAAACCTATTCAGGAGTATGCTATTCGGGAGTTTTTTGTGATACCTTCCACAAACTCTTGCCCATCATCTCCTCTACCCACCCCACCGATAATTATTTCCCTCAGCCTAAATTCATGACAGTGGTCCACTTCATCTATCCTCCAAATAGTTCTTCCCCCGATTTAACAGCCCCCAATCAGTGCAGCAAATTTTTTCAACAAAGTAAAGTTGGTTGCCCACACCAAAGAAGAAGAAGAATTTAAAGTGTTCTGGGTCTGCTCTTTCCCCCACGTGCTCCATGACAGTACACGTAAAATTCAAGTACACTCATAAACATAACGCTTTTCTAGTAAATTTTATTTAAATAAATTTTGAAATAAGAATGACATGCGATCCAAACTGTCCTTACCATAATTTATCCGATGCATCTCTTGTAAGGACGCAAAATTCTTCAGCAGTTCTCGATAACAGTACTTCGACGAGTTCTGCCATCTTGCCTAAGAAAGATAATTCTGCCACATAAAACTATTCCGGAAAGTCTTTTTACAGGAAACATCGTTAATAAAGCTGTAAGTGCTTGCGAAATAGACCTACGTTCTTGTTGTTGTTGTTGTTGTTGTTGTTGTTTGTAGATTATAGTCACACGACACTTTCGCATATAGGTGACTACTGGACCAGCGGGCCAGTTGTTGGTAAAGGGGAAAATAATATGATCACACGTTGACCAATCCGGGATTCGAACCAGCGACCTTTCGGTTACTAGCAAGACGCTCTTACCAACTGAGCTACCCGGCCCCCCCGACCTACGTTGATGTTGTTGTCACACACGTACGTTGACTGTTAATCCCTTCTTTTATAGAAGGGCCATAATCACGACTTTTAAATAAAGTTTCTGAAACTGGAAATAATAAATTAAAAGGAAACTAATTCCTTCGTCGTATCAAAATCAAAATTGACATGTATGTATTTAGTTATTGCTGATGTTACATTTCTGGGTTCAGTCACCTGCTTTTTGTCAGTGATAGTCTGTCCGTGTTTATTCAGGGATTAAATCACAATTTTGAAGTTTTTCCTTTAATTCTTTGTATTATTTTCCAGACTGCTTTGGAAGAGGTTTTGGTATGAAGTTTGGAACAGAAGGTTTTCCAGGATTGGCACCTTTGTGATCCACAGCTTCTTCTTTGGCCGCTGCTTTCCAAGGATCTCCGTGGCGGCATCTGTCACAGCTGAAAGACCTGGCAGGGCCCAATCCTCTCCAGGCTGTTGGCCACAGCCAAAATCCACGCATACAGCGTGGCACGCCTTGCCACATTCCCTAATTATAAATGCACAGAAAAGTGCAAATCAAAGTACCCAGCCAACGTAAAGATGACAGTAAAGTCACAGTAAATCACAGACATGACGTGTCTGGAAATTTAAAAAAGGAAAACATACATCAAAATAACAAGTCACTCTGTTTTGGGACATTTTCTTAAACGTTCTGATGCCGATGTTGATGACACTTTTGACCAAAGTTCAAACATACAGGACACCAACACTAAATTGTTTTCGTGAGGAATCCTTCAAAGAAGACAAGTTAAAAAAGCTATAACTAATTTGTTTTAAACACCAAGTTTACGGATTAAACCAATTAACTCATGCATTTTAAACTGTGTCCCTTATTAATTCATTAGGCTCATAACTAATTTATTTAATATTTGTTCTATACTCTAAGAAAGTCATTAAGATTGCCTCTTTGTAAAAAGAATTTAAATAATTGTCACGGAATATTTATCTGCCTGTTTGTTATTGTTGTTGTTGTTGTGTGGAAAATTGTGGGAAGGTTCTTTCTGGGAGATCACTAATGTTTTTGGTGAAGAAAAGGATTTAGAAGTGGTCAGGTGGATATTCTCTTACTGATCAAATATTCACAATTGCAGCTTACGTTTCCTGGCAATATCCGATGACACTTAAATGCTCGCTTTGCTTGTTGATCATGGAACTTCTGCTATTGATCGTTATTGCACTTCGACTGCATGTCACATTCCCAAATATAAGTTCCCCATGGCTTCTATCTACAATCTGTTCTCACCGCTAATTGTGAATGTAATGTTCTTAGCAGCGTTTCCCGAAGCCTGTCTTGAGCCGCGCGGCGTCGTATTTCCATGGCGAGGTTGAGCGTGTAGAGGAACGGGTTGAGGAAGGAGTTTAACGGCAGAATCAAGATGGCCGCTGCCACGATGACTTCGCCAGGGATAGGGATGTTGGCAGACGACAAAATTCCGCAAAGGCCGATAGGAAACCAGCACAAGAAGTCCGTCACAGCGACAGTGATCAGACGACGAGCGACAGTCGCGTCCTTCTTCATTTTTAACTTTGAGGCCGTGTCCTTAACACTGGACTCCGAGGTAGAGCCCCAGTCTATGGCGTTTTGTTGCACGGATCTATAAATGGCTGCCTGGCCGCCGCCGATCAACAAGAACAGGACGAAGTTGGTGACTACCACGACGCCGAAGGAGTAACTCCTGCCCGCAAATTTAGAACGCGTGATTGGTAGCGGGATGCAGATGCCTGTCTGGCTGTAGAACTGCCAATGTGAGGTCACAGGAAGTAACGGAATGACGGCCAAGACGAAGCCGGTAATCCACGATGACACCAAAGCGATAGCCACCGACCTTCTGTTGAAGCGCACTTTGCTCAAAGGAAAACGAAGGACGATGAAACGGTCCAACGTTATCAAGGCGACGGTGAAAGTTGACACTTGGTTGGACAGCAGAGAAAGGAAGCCAGCCGCTCGACAAGCCGCACTGCGAGTCCATTTAGCGTCATAATGCAGGTAGAGCCCGCGGTACCAAAGGTCAGCGATGCCGATCATGGCTAGATACACCCCCATGATAAAGTCAGCCACAGACAAACTGCTGACAAACTGGTTGAACGAGCTTTTGATGCTCTTCCGTCGAACGAGCAGTCTGAAGACAAGACAGAAGCCATTGCCGAAGACAGACAAAATGCTCATGAGCCACAGCAAGCCTCGGTAGGTTTCCGTAGGCACCAGGTCCTTGCAGGACGAGATTTCATCTTGAGGAGCCCAGCAGAAATTAATGTCGAAATTTGTAGGAAGAATACTAGCACAGCAAAGCTTGAAAGTGTCTGCTCTGACATACTGCAGCTTAGACAATCCCCGAAACACGTCTGGAGGGAAGTTTTCCACCGGGCAGCCGGCAAGGTCCAAGTCAGTTAGTGATGGAAGGTGCTGGAAGCCGCCAGTTGGGATCATGTCCACCCCTGAATGTGACAGATTCAGGCGCTGCAGTGACAGGAAGTATGACAAAGGTTCGGTATTGAAGGACCATAATTTAGTGAATGATAGGTCGATATGTCTCAGTGTGTTCTGTTTCTGCGTCGACTGTTGGCTGTACAGGGCGTGTAAGGGGTTGTGGGCCAGTGAAACTGACCGTAAGTTTTCCAGCGACAGAAACACGTTCATGGTGACGTTGTGCAGTTGGTTGTGGCTGAGATCTAAATGTCTGAGATGAGGAAGTGTCACTGCCGAGACAGACTGCAGGTCACAGTCCCTCAGACTCAGGTACACCAGCTCGACATTGAAACGGAGGTCAGCGGGCGTCAAATGAGAACCAGAGCCGTCCAGGTACTTGAGAGGGAAGTGTTGGACGTCAAAGTGATGATCACACACAAAGGCCAGGCCCTGACACAGGCAGCCAGCGGGACAGAGATTCTCTTCACACAACAGCTCGTCGTCGCCTTGATGACACTGCGCCCATCCGTCACACAGGTGGTCAGGATGGAGACAAAGTGAAGACGCGTGGCAGCGGTAGTAGCCGGGACATTCTGGGTCATCACAGTGGTTCTCGTCCTCACGACCTGCACAGTCGTAGAAGCCGTTACAGCGTGTGTAGACCGGCAGGCAGTGGTGCGGCGGCGTGTCACAGCGGTAGTGAGTGAGAGGACAGGGGTCACTGGCGTTGACAGCGATGTGAGTGAAATAGCCTTTGCCGTCGTAGTCGATGAGTGACGGATCAGGCACCTCAATGACCTGACTGGTGAGAGAGCAACAATTTTTATTGACAACGAGGGAATGAGTACTAAAGCGACCGAGTAAGCCTGAGAGAGAGAGAGAGAGAGAGAGAGAGAGAGAGAGAGAGAGAGAGAGAGAGAGAGAGAGAGGATGGAGGGGGGAAAGAGATTATGTATGACAGTCGAGATTCCTATCCTATCCTATCCTATCCCGTAACTCAAAGGTCGTTGGGGCACAACAGATGATCGTTTAACCAGCTTAATCCATCTTTCTCTGTTCTCAGCAACCCTCATGGCTTCGTTAAGTGTCAAACCAGTCCATTCTCAAATGTTGTCCTCACACCTCTTTTTCTGTCTCCCTATTCTTCTGCCTCCTTAAACCGTGCCTTGCAGGAGGGTCTTTGCAAGGCCTGATGCTCTGCTGACGTTTCTTCACCACAGTGAGCATGTCATCGTGTTGTCCAGTGGCTTGTGTGATGGTCTGTCAGACTTCGTCGTTGGTGATGTGCTGGGTATAGGAAATGCCCAGAAGTCTTCTGTAGCACCTCATCTCCATGCTTTGTATTCTTTGTTGTAGATCTGCTGTGATTATTGAGGTTCACAGAACAAACGTCCGATCAGGGGTTTAGTTTTGCATTTCAATCTACGTCAATAGGCTTGCATGTTGAACAAACCCACAGCTTCCAGTTGTGTTAGCCCTTGCGCAGCCATAGGTGTTTGCATAAGAAAGGCAAGATGCAAAGCAATCTGTACAACGAGCAAGGGTGAATTACCTGACTGGAAAGTACTGGCCAAAACTCCTGTCACACAAGACCTCATCCGAGTCGTCCTGGAGGCAGTCAGATTTTCTGTCACAGACGACAAAGAAAGGGATGCATTGGCCGTTGCTGCAGGTGAACTGCTGACAGGGGGCATAGCTGCAGAAGGACTCATCAGACTTGTCTCCACAGTCCTGTCTGTGGTCACACACGTTAATGTAGTGGGTTGTCCCATTACCGTCGTCACATAAAAACATATACACAAACAAGTTACCATGCCCTGCTTCCCGCCAGCCATGGATAGCTGGTGACATCCCAGTGATGTAATGGCTCTGATCTGTTGGAGAAACAACATCAACACTGCCGTTAGACTTCAGTGATGCTGTCACGGACGTTGGGAAAAAGCATTTGTCTACAGACTGTGTTCCGCCACAGACATTTTTTGTGTAGCATATAAAAAACACATGCGTTAGGTGCCCTTTTGGACACACAATCAATGCAAGGGTTCTTTGAGATGAAGTGTGGACTGCAACAGCAGTATGAGCTGCAATGTTCAGTGTTAATGGATTGTTTAGAGAAATACTTCTTTTTACTTCAATAGGAATACTTTGACATACAGCACCACACACGACACTTGGCTTAAATGTATAATAATCTAAAAACCCAGCAATAAAAACCAAATGCGAGGGTACCATCGTCAGATAAGGTGTCTCTATTTCTGCTGACGTAATGGTTAAATTAAAGGAATTAAAGAAAAGAAATACTGTGTATACAATGGACCTGTCTACCCCGGTCCACATCTGTCTATACATGATGGACATGTCAACGTCTCTGTAAACTAGTCCTGTGCGGTATTTTTGGCAATGATGGTGAAAATCCAGCAATCTGTACACGTCATCCTGCTCCGTCCTGGTCTGAATAACAGCCAGAGTCCCGCCTCCTCTCTGACACTGGCGAGACAGCGGGTCAGTGTCAGCGTGGCTCTGTTTCTCGTCGTCTGCGTGGCGGTCGTCTGCTTCGTTTGTGAAAACGGCGAAAAAACACTTGGAACCCGAGGCCAATTTGCCCTGACAGACGTCACTGCTGAACGGACACCGCCCTGTCTCGTCACTGCCGTCCTCACACTCCACCCGGTTGTTGCAGTCTAGATGTTGACTGAAGGTCGAGTAGAAATCCACCCGGCAGTTGAACAGACCCCTATTTTTCACGGGTAGTGCGGAAATTTTGTGGAACGAGAAGTGCATTTTAAATGCCATCGTAGACCAGGAATCATGCTGAAAATATTGGGAAGTAATGGAGAGACTGTCAGTATGAAGCACTTCTGGTGACCATTGCTGGGACTTGCAGAGCCGTGTATGTGTCTTAGTACCATTTCTCGAGACGTAAGATAAGTTTATGTATTTGATTGTATCATTATATGGTGTAGCCGTTTTACACCCTACCGGAGACCATTCAGGAACCAAGGTCAAACGCTCAAAACTGACCATAACAGCATCGTAACCATTGGGAACGACTAGTGTGCGTTTGAGATGGAGCAAGCCCCCGAATAACCAGGGGCCCAAATTCAGGTGAGGCGAGGTCACTTGACCGTGTGTGGGCGACAGCATCACGAGTGGGAACGTGTGCGCTATCAACTGTTCGGAAGTGTTGAAGGATATGAAGACGTCAGTTTTCACAGGCATGAGAAGATACATGTGATTGTTGGGCGAGAACAGCAACCTGGTGCTAGATTTAGGTAGTGTACAATCCATAACTCCCAAAATGTCTTTATTTTCACGTGTAAACCATGACTCATTTTCCCGCGGCATGTCATAGAAGACGGCGATCATGATTCCATCGAACAGTTTTGTAGAGTGCTTACTGATGTTCAAACATATCGTTCTGGCATTATCTTCACGCTGCATGGGGCGCAAACACAGCATTTTGAAATAAAACATTAACAGACAATTTTGCGTCCTTGTTATACAACTTTAAATACTGAACACCAAAGATGCAAATGTATCTTATCTGAGTCACTGTGCGTTCCGGACGAAACAAACACGAAATAACGATAAAATCCAAAAATGAAATGATGTTATTTAGAAAGGAGATGGCAAGCAAATAAGGCTTTCTAATTGTTACCATAATATTCTGAAACATTTTTTATCAATCATTTTGGACTAATTAGGACCCATCTTAAGCAGATTAGCAAAATCTGAACATTTTGATTTTGGTTTGGGCGCTAGAGCAAGTGTCAAAAATGAAGAATCCGCACAAATAACGCCAACTTGGAATACCTATATCAAAATAAATGATGATGATGATGATGATGATGATGATGATGATGATGATTGCAGTCTTATTGTAGCCAGGAAACAATGTGCATGAAGAATAACAGTAGGAACCCAGCCATCAGCCACAAAAACATATTTACAAACAATAGAAAGCCAGGACGGAGAAACCTCACGTTACTACAGGTTCAACGACCACGTGCTCGGGGCCCAAGGCGAGCCACGCTGTACTCGTGGATTTCGGCTGTGGAAAATTAGAAGCACTGACCCATGAGCTGGACCACTATCGATGGAATATTTTAGGTATCAGCGAACTGCGCTGGAAAGGCCTAGGTGAAACAACAATCGACCAAGGCCACAAGCTTTATTTCAGCGAGAGAGGTGGCATGCACAAACATGGCGTTGGATTCTTGGTCAACAAAAACATTCTAGCTATTGTCATGGGTTGCCACCTAGTCTCCAGTGGAATCATTACCATCCGTGTGAGAGCAGCCCCTTTCAACATCACCATCATCCCGGCTTATGCCCCAACATCAGACTATGACGACAGCGAAGTCTAGAATTTCTATGAACATCTGCAGGCTGTCCTTGACCAAGTGCCAAAAAAGGACATAGTCATAGTGTAGTTGTGCTGGCTATGTGACGACACGAGTTTCAGTGTCAACAGAGAGAGCTATATTTTGTGCGAAGTTGCACTTCTCTACTGTGTAGTGTACATAGAATAGCTTGACCGTTTTCTTTATAGCGTACGAAAGAATGCGGTAGCTATGAATTCCCGTGCGTATCGTAGAAGATAGGGGTATGCTGAATAAAGAAGAGGGGTACTGACGAGTTCACTCGACCGGTTTGCTTTTGGCCTGGGTGCGTTTAGTAAGGCAGAGTGATTTGGGGTGCTTTTGCGAGAGGTCAGCTCTAGTCAGGCAGTATCCCTGTGACTGTGTGTCAAATTAGAAATAGGTGTTGTGCTTGGAAGGGTGTTGTATCGTTGGTTCGAGCCACCCAAGGTCTTACGCCCTCGTCGGGGTAAGAATGCCTAGAGTCTGGAAATTAAGGAGGATTGTAATTGCCATTTATTGAGGATAAATGTAGAATTCCTTCCTAAGGTGGTGTGGTTCTCTATTGGACACCCGCCGAGGCTCAAGGTCTTTTGAAGAATTGAGATGTCCTTATCCTTATCATTGTTATTGTTGTGAGAATAACTAGCAAATAGCCAGACACGAAATTAACTCTCAGGACTAACCACTGTGTCACTGTGTTGTGTTGTTTCTGTGTTGGGGAAGGTGTGTCACAGGCCGAGACCTAAGTCGGTGAGTAAAACCCTGTAATTCAGTTTCTTAGTGGCAAAGTGCTCCGAGACTGCGTACGCGAATGAATGGTGATGAATGAGGGGAAAGGGGATGCATTTTGATGAATAATGATGTATTGATTTTGTATGATTTTCATATGATTTTCTTATTACGTACATGAATGGGGAATGTCGTTGCTGTTGTGGCTAAAAGTGGGTCAAGGGTGACGATGAAGAATGCATGTTAGAGAGAGAGAGAGAGAGAGAGAGAGAGAGAGAGAGAGAGAGAGAGGGAGAGGGTGTATGTATGGGGAGAGAGAAATCGTACTATGCTGGAGAGAGATGAAGGAAGTGGTGGATATGAGGAGGGCATGTTTATATTATAGTACGATAAGATAGTATGGATGAAGGGAGATAATCGTGATGTATTTATAACAGTTGAGAGGGAAGGTGAAGATGAGGATGGGTGTGGAATGAATTTGGACTGTGGGATTGAAGTGTGGTCGTAATGATTATGTATATTTATATAAATGATTGTGCTTATGAAAGATATGAATCATTAGCATCAAGAGTTGCATTATATTATTGGAATGTATGCATAGCATCTTGTATTATTATTATTGTTGTCATGCATAACCAGGTCAAGATGGCGGACGGCAGACGGCGTATTATATTATGTAGTGTTTGTGTTTTGTAGGCAGACTGTTAAGACTATATATTTGCTTACAGGTTTGGGCTGTATTATGCTGTTTAATCCTTTGCCGATGTAGTTGTGTTTCCACTGCACCGTTACCTCTTTGCGCGGACGTGCAACTGTGCCGTAACCCTTGCCTCTACAGTTGGGGAGCGTGGATGTTAACTTCGCCACTACTGCCTTGTCTTGCCTCAGTATCGTGGGCGTCGCCATTTATTACAGGAACTCCACGCACCACACCCGCGCACACACAGACTTGCACGACACCGCACATAAAAACATACTTCATTTAGTTATAAAATTCATCCATCATTTTGAGTGAGTAACTGTTTAGCTCCTACTGAGCTACGAAATATTGACGTTTTGAACAGTGCTTCAGTTCTGCAAGTTAACTTGGACAGTGATTGTTGATAAAGATTTGCAGCCCCATTGTTTTAGTGGAAATTTATAGTATTTTGAATTGTTTGTTTATTGCCATTTTGTTGTACATTTTGTGGAAAATCTGTTGATGTTTAGTTCTGTTTTAGGTTGAACAAGGGAGGTAATTGTTAGTTAATACAGGGGTGGGGGTCTTGATAGGGGTGGAGGGTGGTTAGTTCCCCATTGTCCTATGCATGTGTGTTTAAATTGTTGAATAAAAGAGTGTGACTGTTATTCTGGCATTTGTGTTAGTATATTTTTGTTTGAGTTTATCTTATTCACTCGTTGCATGTGCTGACGTCGCGGAACCCGCTCGGGTGACGTGACAGGCTACAATAATTTCTGATCATACGATACGTACGCTCCACTGTCTCTGTTAGGTTTAAACTATACTACTAAGGGCCACTCTCATATTTCATTTAGTTTAATTATTTTTTGCTGCTATCAATAATATCGCTTATATTGCTTATTTCAAAACTTATCCTGTACAGTAACATTCAAGACAATCTTATTCTGACAAGTAATCACATGTGTGAGTTTTGAACTTTTTGCACTGAGTTGAAAAACAAACCCAATTTTTACAAAAAAAAATGACCATAATTTACTGTTGTCTTGCTAATAAAGCAAAATTTTCAACACTAAAAAGTGATTTGCACGCGAAAGGCTTGCATTTTGTGAGTTCAGTCGTCTATGGTTCAGTTCAACAATCTGCGCTTTTCTCTGGGTATAAATGGCAGCGCTTTTGCTGCTTTTCTAACCATGCCCCCAAGGCGACGATTGACTGATGCGGATAGAGGCATAGCTATTGCATGGCTTCAGGAAGGGGTGGGGGTGAGAGAAGTTGGCAGGCGGCTGGAAGTGTCCCACTCCATTGTCCAAAGGCTGCGGGAGCGCTTTAACAACACTGGAAGCCTCCAAGAACCAAGAAGGTCCCCGCGTTACCACTGCAAGACAAGACCGTTTCATCACCCTGTCAGCTCTGAGGATGACGTCCGCTACAGCAAACACCATCAGAAGACAGCTTCACGCAGCCAACAATGTTAACGTCAGCGACCAGACAATTCGCAACCGTCTACACGAGGCAAACCTGCGATCAAGACGACCAGCAGTACGGCCTTTGCTCACCCCAGCTCACCGTGCAGCGCATTTGGCCTGGGCTCGGCGTCATTTGGTGTGGACTAGGCAACATTGGTCAAGGGTGCTCTTTACAGACGAGTCTCGGTTCTCCTTGTCTTTCAACGACCGTCGAGTGAATGTTTGGAGGCGTCCACGGGAGCGTTTTGCTGATGCGACGGTGCGCGAGCATGACCGCTTTGGTGGTGGATCTGTCATGATGTGGGGTGGCTTCGCATTAAACTTCAGAACACCCCGGGCAGAGCTGTTCACTCCTTCGTTTTGACTGTAAAAATCCGCTTATCCGTTTTGAAAACAAAAACTCCGGTTTCAAACGCGAGCGATGAAAAAAAAAAAGTATTTTTTTCGGTAGAAAGACGCTTTTTCTTCCGTTTCGTAAGTTTTCCGTAATAAGACAAAAACTGGAATTTCCTGTACAAGTTTCGATTTCCGGCTCTCGCACTTTCTTTCGTGTGTGATCGAGCATTTGTGCATGTTTTCGAAGTGACTAGTCTGTTCGCGATGCCTAAAATAAAAAACGCAGAAGATGATGGAGAAACACCACCCAAAAAGAAGATGCTTTACACGCAGAAGTGGAATGCTTCTTATTCAAAACTGCATAAGTGCTTAACGTGCTCCGAAAGGTATGAAAACTATGCTTACTGCAAAATTTGCAAACTTGACTTCAGCGTTGCGGACGGCGGTAGAAATGACATTGAAAGGCAGGTGAACTGTGGTAGACACAAGCAGTTGCAACAAGAGCAGGCTAACCAACGCACAACAAGCTCGTTTATTGCTAAAGCAATAAATAAGCGAATGCTTTTTCAAATTTACTTTTTAATGTGTTTTTATAGTAAATTTAACTGTCTTTTTGTTTTCTTTTTTCTCAATCTCTCAAAAAATGTATTCCAGTACTGTACTCCTGACAGACAGATGAAACTCCTGACAGACAGTCTGCTTACTCCTGACTGGCATTGGTAGGGGTAAACAGGTCTGCACCCCTGCTCCAAATTCATGGCAACTTAAACGGTATTGGCTACAGGGATGACGTCATACAACCTAGGGTTCTCCCAGCTCTGCGGGCCATTGGGGAAGGCTGGTGCCATACTACAGGACGATAATGCCAGACCCCACCGAGCGCGTATCGTCAATGACTTCCTGCAGCAACAGCACGTCATAAGGATGGATTGGCCGGCTCGATCACCCGATTTGAACCCCATAGAACATCTGTGGGATGTCTTGGGTCGACAGACACGGGCAAACCTCCCTCCAGGAGCTAACCTTGAAGTTCTGGCCCAAGTTCTCCAGCAAGAGTGGTTGGCCATCCCAGGAAACATCCTCCATAACCTGATACGGTCCATGAGACAACGATGCCAAGACTGCATTGATGCAAACGGTGGCCACACCCGATACTGACTCTATAGATTTTTGGTTTCTAAAGTTTTGATTTTGTAAATGAGGGGTATGTCCAGTTAAATTGAATTTACTCGAATTTTAAGCGACTGATGTCTCAAATCTATTTTGTTATTGATGCAGAAATGATTGCAATAAAATATGATGAACTAATAAATTGAATTCGTGTTTCTGATTTAAAGAGAGACCCATATGTCCAAGTGGCCCTTGTATTATTTTGAGTAGTATATGTACACTTACTTGAGATATACTTGTGAGCTCCCCTAAAGCACATAACCACTAGACGTAAAATTTAATTCTCTATCAGAATATGTAAACTTTATTTAAAAAATTTTTTATGTAGCATCTGTTTAGAACCACCACCCTACCAATACAACAGGGCAAGGCGATTGGAATGCCAAGATTGGCCAAGATGCGTACTACAACTGGGGGGACACATGTGAACCCCATTGCAACAACGAGACAAATGACAGAGGTCTGAGACTCTTGGAGTTTGCCAGATACAACAGTCTGATACTGGCAAATTCGCTTGGTCTCCACAAAAAATCCAGACGATGGACATGGCACAGTCCCAGCGGGGAGCATCCAACCAGATTGACAACATCATGGTCAAGAATCTCTTCAGATTAAGCATCAACATTGGCGAGACACGTACTTTTCCAGGAGCAGACATCGGAAGTGTGACGGTGGGTCTATTGTTGCTGGGCTCTGCACAATGGAATGCTATTACCCACTCGTCTTTCGTCTGCGGGGATCGGCTAGTATAATCACCCTGTGATTAATCTTAATACATTTATATATTTAGCCTGGTCTGTGTGAGGATAGGGTTATAGAGATAGGGAGAAAATGGTAAAAGCTTCATTGACACACTAGCTCTCACACGGCTATGAAACATAGATAGTCCAGCCACTGGTCAACAGTAAATATCACACATTTATTTCCTCTACTCTATACATAATTCTCTAAACACTCTATTAACTTAAATGTCCAAATTCACTTCGAATAGTTCGTTCCTTGATGGGTCTATGCTGTTACTGTTCTGGGTATTTGCTACTGTCTCATCATTGGGCTATTTGTTCTGGTTGGCCTAATGTTGACTTCAGGAGAGTGGACTACCTCACAGTCCTTCTAGATCAGTGTTAGTGCATTTCTTCTTGCACTTAGCTTATTCATTGAGGTGTGATGATGGTTGTTGACTATTGGGCTATCGGAGCGCAGTGCTCGATGTTCCCCTGCAGGCCGAATGTCAGGGTTGACTCTTAGTGGTCTATTTCCTGCATCGGACCAACAAGCCTGCTTGTCCGCAAACCATAAGACGAGTTTTTGCAACGCCTTGTTTACTAAGGGTGTGCAGAGCGTCTCACTGATGGCAGAAATAGCCCTCAGTGATCGCTCCACTTATACAAACAAGAGACGATCAACTTCTATGTCCGGGGTCCACTGGAATCTCCAACATACTTCCTATACATATAAATACATCGTGGCTAAACTAAACACATGGAGAAGTAATTAACAATATACACATTCTCCGGTACAACCACTGGTCTGCAATAATACACATAGGAGAAACAACAGTTGGATAATAGGGGCTACCTCGTGGTTTTGAAAACCGGTCGCGGGTCAGCCACGTGGTCAAGCAAAGTTTGACTAACATTCACAATCATAAAACATGGCAAGAATTCACAAACATAATACAACAATATTATCAATAAATCGCGATGAAACAAAAGATTGATCATTTACTTTTTTGACAATGTCAGGCTGTGGCTATACTGCGATGAATGAATTTCACCCGTCACCTGCTTAGTCTTCAGCTAGAGAGATCTTTCAGCGTGCGTCCTACTTGGTTGAGATTCAGACAAAGACTGATTACCTAAACCTTGTGGTCAGCTTAAGCCCGCGAAAACTCGTGAGACCAGAGCGCCTCCTAACGGGGGGTTGTGGCTATACGTCAGCGGGATGAGGTCACTGCCTACCTTATCTAGCCTACACATGCTTAGCACAGCTTGCCTTGTGTCGTCTGCTAGACAGCGATTTTAAGTTACAAAGGCTACAGCAGGATGAAGTGTTTGAGGCGTGAAGCCTTAGTGCAGGGTCTAACTAGCCTTCTGTGACAGGAAGTGACCACGATCTCGTGATGATGTCTTTCCGGCACCTTTTGAAGAGAGTAAACACAGCAAAGTGCACCAGACTGAAGTTCGACCTGGACAAACTGCAAAACCCGGAGGTGGCAGAAATATTCAAAGCAATAATTGGAGGGAAATTTGCACCATTACACATTATGGGAGCCCGTGAAATAGATGTCAACACCATGATCATCACCTTCAACTCAGCTGTAACAGATGCCGCCACTGAGATCCTGGGCAAGCACCCTGAAAGAAGAAACAGTGGATCATACCTGAACTTTTGGAACTGTGTGATAAACGAAAAGAGATGAAAAAGAAAAAGAACACCTCACAGGGAGCGGATGCCTATAAAAAAATCAACAATGACATCCGAAAAGGCATGTGCACAGCAAAGGAGAACTAGATAGAAGATAATGCCAGGAAATATAGAACAGTCGGAACAAAAACAATAGCAAGAAGGCTTACCAGACTGTGAAGTGGCTGACAAGTGTTAAACAGCCCACGATCCAAAGCAAGTCTGGCATATGATTACAGAAGAACAAGAAGTCTTCGACAGGTACTGCTCTGACCTTTACAACCACACACCAAACGGAGACCCATCAGTTCTAGCATGTCCCTAGAACGGAGAAGAAGAATAAATCCTCCCATATCTCCGAGAAGAAGTTGAGGCAGCAGTGCAATCGCTGAAGAAGAGAAAGTTAGCGGGAGTGAATAACCCGCTGAATTGCTTCAATATTTAGGAGCCGTTGTATTAGACAACGGGTCCCGACAGGAAGTCCTCTCCAGGATCGCACAACCAAATGCTGCCATGACAAGGTTGAAGCCCATTTGGAAAGACAGGACCATCAGTCTATATACACCAAGGTAAGGATGCTGTGCTCAATTGTCATCTCCATCTTCCTATAAGCTTGCGAAACATGCTAGTGGTGATGTCGCGCCGTGCTAGTGTTGATGTCGCGACATGCTAATGGGGATGCAGCGACATGCTAGTGGTGATGTCACAACATGCTAGTGGTGATGTCACAACATGCTAGTGGTGATGTCGCGCGTGCTAGTGTTGATGTCGCGACATGCTAATGGTGATGCCGCGACATGCTAGTGATGATGGCAACAAGAAAGTAATCCGAAAACTGTTGATTCTCGACCCAAACAGATCTGACCATGTCCAGAGTTGGCCTAGACATCACCCAGTCAAGTCACAGCAAGCACATCCTGAGACCTCTCCGCAATCAAGTCATAAATGTCTGCAGCCTTTTTACATAACGTATATAAGGTTATGAGAGAGTGTCAGGAAATGCATCTGAATGGCTTACCATCTTGTTATTTTCTAGGACATCATTTGATCATAATTACACTCCTGATGTTGATGTTATCTCTAGTTATTTTTATGCAGCTGTTGTTCAAATAGTTATGCAGTTTGCTTATCAGTGCCTGATTTCACTCAAATTTTTGAGTAAATATAACCAACGACAAAAAACACATTTACAGAGACTTTGGTTTAGCTAAAAGGGAGAACATGTATGTTTGCTGTTTTCCCTGCTGTCTTTAGTTTGCTCAGCTGACTCCCATGTGGGGATGCCGGTGGTTTCTGTATAAATGCACTTTCTGGAAATTTAGTGCTTAAAATTCCTACTGTCGCTGTCTTTCTCCTTTGTTCTTTCTCATTCCTATTCTGTTCTATCAATCTACTATAGTATCTTCTTTGCTAAACAAGTCTTCCAAAACACCTCATTTGTGTATGAGGTTTGTTGGGTCAGCTTTAGAATATTGGACGCTTTCTGCCAAATGTTCACTGGGGCTTCCTATATTATTATTTAGCAATATAGGCAGTTTATATGTATGTGTTTTGTTTATATTTTATAATGATGTTTACATTCTATTTTGTTTTTGTAAACGGGGGTTCGACAAATTAGAGCACAGCCTTAGCGTCCCCTGCATGGGATGCCTTTATAGTAAAGTGACTGGCTGGTGGAGTGCCTTCAGTTTTACCACTAGGGTTGTTTCAGCAGATCTTTATACGGATCAGGGATGAGTCCTCTTTAAAAAAAATTGTGGTCCTGATTCGGCTGTCTGCAGTCCGCGGGACCCTATAAACAATGACTAACTAACTAACAAAAATCACTCACCATATTAACGGCGGCATGTAGAAAGAGGTGTGGAGGCGCTTGGAGGTGTAGGATGCAGTATGAACCCATTATTTCTCTCACGGACCACTTGACCTCCCCTAGCCTGGCACTTAGACTTACTTCCATATTACAGTCTATGGCCCACAGCGTTTCGTTATAAACTGTAGCAGTCTGGAATTTATCTGCGTCACCCAAAGCGTTCTCTGAGGTCATTGTGGTATTGTATTAAGTCAGCGCCTTAACTAAATAACTGTGTATTAACTGCATTATTGGCTCTGTGGGTTCGGGCAAATAGAATAGACCCAACGTTTCCCGGCGTGTCGTAAGAGGCGACTAACAGGGGTGATGTTAGCACGGCATCACTGGGCGAAAGTCTTCTACACAGAAGTCACCGGCCAGGGCGGAAGAACCTCACGTTACTACAGGTTCAACGACCACGTGCTCAGGGCCAAGGCGAGCCACACTGTATTCGTGGATTTCGGCTGTGGCCAACAGCCTGGAGAGGATTGGGCCCTGCCAGGTCTTTTTTGCCCAAGACACAACACATGATGAGGCTATCCACTAATTCCATGCCGGATCGGTCGTTGTCCGGCTACACAAGGACCGCGCCTTCCGTTGGCCACCAGGACGGAGGTGAAAAGTATGCTACTGATGGACAAACTAGCAAGATCCGCACGAGAAACAACATCGTCATAGGAACCTGGAATGTCAGGACCCTAACTGCGGAAGGAAAATTAGAAGAACTGGCCCACGAGCTGGACCACTATCGATGGAACGTTCTAGGTATCAGCGAACTGCGCTGGAAAGGCCTAGGTGAAACAACGACTGACAAAGGCCACAAGCTCTATTTCAGCGGTAGAGATGACAGGCACGAAAACGGCGTTGGATTCTTGGTCCACAAGAACATTCTAGCCACTGTCATGGGTTGCCGCCCAGTCTCCAGTAGACTCATTACCATCCGTCTGAGAGCAACCCCTTTCAACATTACCATCATCCAGGCCTATGCCCCAACATCAGACTATGAAGACAGCGAAGTGGAGGATTTTTATGAAAATATACAGGCGGTCCTTGACCAAGTGCCGAAGAAGGACATAGTCATAGTGCAAGGCGACTGGAATGCCAAGGTTGGCCAAGATGCGCACCACAACTGGGGAGACACATGCGGACCCCACTGCAACAACGAGACAAATGACAGGGGTCTGAGGCTATTGGGGTGTCGGATAGTGCAGTGGTTGGAGCACTCGCTACTGTGTCGCAAGTTAAGCACCGTCCGGTGCGGTTAGCACTTGGATGGGTGACCGCTAAGGTGTGAAGCGACAAACAACAACGCCCCCAGTTGACTCAACTGTGATTGAGTACCTACTCTCTTGAGGGTGGGGAAGGTAAAGCAGCGAGGGAGAGAGTTGGGCATCACCCTCATTACGCTGGCCCAAGATAAGTGTGATCTCCAACATCACGCTCCCCTACGGCCACAAGGCTATGGGACTACCTTTACCTTTACCTACCTGAGGCTATTGGAGTTTGCCAGATACAACAATCTGGTACTGGCAAACACGCTTGGTCTCCACAAAAAATCCAGACGATGGACATGGCACAGTCCCGGCGGGGAACATCACAACCAGATCGACTACATCATGGTCAAGAAACGCTTCAGATCAAGCATCAACATTGGCAGGACACGCACTTTTCCAGGAGCAGACATTGGAAGTGACCACGATCTCGTGATGATGTCTTTCCGGCTCCATTTGAAGAGAGTAAATACAGCAAAGTGCACTAGGCTGAAGTTCGACCTGGACAAACTGCAAGACCCGGAGGTGGCAAAAATATTTCAGGCCACAATTGGAGGGAAATTTGCACCACTGCTTATTTTGGGGGCAGGCGAAGTAGATGTCTACACCATGACCAATACCTTCAACTCAGCTGTAACAGATGCCGCCACTGAGATCCTTGGCAAGCACCGACCAAAGAAGAAGCCGTGGATCACACCTGAACTTTTGGATCTGTGTGATAAACGAAGAGAGTTAAAAAAGAAAAAGAACACCTCACAGGGAGCTGATGTCTACCGAAAAATCAACAATGACATCCGAAAAGGCATGCGCACAGCAAAGGAGAACTGGATAGAAGATCAATGCCAGGAAATAGAGAACAATCTGAACAAGAACAACAGCAAGAAGGCCTACCAGACTGTGAAGCGGCTGACAAGTGTTAAACAGCCCAAAGTCTCCACTATCCAAAGCAAGTCTGGCATTTGCCTTACAGAAGAACAAGAAGTCTTGGACAGATGGACAGAGTACTGCTCTGACCTTTACAACCATACACCAAATGGAGACCCATCAGTTCTAGCATGTCCCGAGAGCAGAGAAGAAGAAGAAATCCTCCCAATTCTCCGGGAAGAAGTTGAGGCAGCAGTGCAATCGCTGAAGAAAGGGAAGTCAGCGGGAGTGGACAACATACCAGCGGAACTGCTACAAGCAGGAGGAGAAGCGATGACTGATGCTCTCACCATTATCTGCAACAAGATCTGGCAGAGTGGGGAATGGCCTACACCATGGACCCAGTCGCTTGTCATCACTCTTCCCAAAAAAGGTAACCTTCAGGAGTGTGAAAATTACCGCACCATCAGCCTCATCAGCCATCCCAGCAAGGTCCTCCTGAAAATAATACTCAACAGGTTGAAACCACAAGCTGAACAAATCATAGCTGAAGAACAAGCAGGATTCATGGCAGGGCGAAGTACCACTGAACAGATTTTCAACCTCAGAATAATCTGTGAGAAATACCTACAGCACCAACAACATCTATATCATGTGTTCATAGACTTCAAGAAGGCATTTGACCGAGTCTGGCATGCAGCTCTATGGGCAACCATGAAAGTGTACAACATCAGCCCTAAAATTATAGAAGTCATCAAAAGCCTGTATGACAAGGCTACCAGTGCAGTCCTCCATAACAGCGTCATCGGGAACTGGTTCAGAACAACAATCGGTGTGCGTCAAGGATGCCTTACTCTCTCCAACACTCTTCAACATCTTCCTAGAGCGCATCATGTCAGATGCTCTTGCAGATCACGAAGGCACAGTCAGTATAGGGAGCAGAGCAATCTCCAATCTTCGTTTTGCGGATGATATTGATGGATTGGCTGGAGAGGAACAAGAACTTGAACAGCTTGTACAGAGGCTTGACACCACCTCCAGAGCTTATGGAATGGAAATAAGTGCGGAGAAGACCAAAATGATGACCAACAACACCAATGGCATCAACACGGACATCAAAGTACAAGGCCAATCCCTCAACACAGTGCACAGCTTCAAATATTTAGGAGCCATTGTGTCAGACAATGGGTCTCGACAGGAAGTCCTCTCCAGGATCGCACAAACAACTGCTGCCCTGACAAGGTTGAAGCCCATTTGGAAAGACAGAACCATCAGTCTACATTCCAAAGTAAGACTGCTGCGCTCTCTGGTCATCTCCATCTTCCTATATGCTTGCGAAGCATGGACCCTCACAGCAGATCTCCAACGAAGAATACAAAGCATGGAGATGAGGTGCTACAGAAGACTTCTGTGCATTTCCTATACCCAACACATCACCAACGTTGAAGTCCGACAGACCATCACACAAGCCATTGGACAACACGATGACCTGCTCACAGTGGTGAAGAAACGGAAACTCCGATGGTATGGCCACGTCACCAGATCATCAGGCCTTGCAAAGACCATTCTGCAAGGCACAGTGCAAGGAGGTAGAAGAAGGGGGAGACCGAAAAAGAGGTGGGAGGACAACATTCGAGAATGGACTGGTTTGACACTGAGCGAAGCCATGAGGGCTGCTGAGGACAGAGAAAGATGGAGTATGCTGGTTAAGCGATCATCTGTGGTGCCCCTACGACCTTCGGGTTATGGGACAGGATAGGATAGGATAGGATGACTTAGAAGATTGTGTACAGTAACCCATGCGTTGTACAGCGCCGTTGCTTCAAATAAGTTATGACGTAGAAGATTGTCTACAGTAACCTATGCGTTGAAAAGCGTCATTGCTTCACATGATAAGATATGAGGTAGAAGATTGTCTACAGTAACCTATGCGTTGTACAGCGTCATTGCTTCACATAAATAAGATATGACTTAGACCATTATCCTCTTCGCTTACGCTCGGGAACCAAAAGAAGGCATGACCCTCAGACACTGCGCCCCTGCTTCTTCAGATGACGTCATAAACCCAGGTCTAATCTGTGCACGCACGCATTTCATCGCACGGACTATAAATATCCTGAGGCTTATGTATTAGACGAGTGAGAGACGTCTACACAAAAACTATACATATCTTGAGGCTCATGTCTTAGACGGGTGAGAGACGTCTACACAAAAACGTCCAGCAAGCACTAGGTCCATGTGCCCCCATCCCCAGTCGCCCAGATTTGTGCTCAGTCGTCTGATCGTCATACTATGCACCCAAAGGTTTCAAGTGGGCGCCTTGAGTGGCTTGAAATTCCCTTCTGTAAATGAGGACTATTAACCATCTTGTATCTTGAGTTAGATCCTGTATCGGCCAGCGCCTTGAGCAGCTCTTGAGCTAGAAATGCGCTATATACGAAAAAAATAAATAACACTATCGATAATCATTTATCGTCTTGTTGATCTTGTTTCCTCAACGTGGAATTGTACATTACTCTCTCAGTGTGTAGAAGAGGGAATTCTGTATGTTTGATTTAATAATTCTATATTCATCACCCACTCCCTGCAACAAGTGGATAGTTTTTAATGTATTTATTTATTCATGTTATGGTTTGTTTTCCTTAACATCATTTTTGTATGTGAAATGCACACCATGGATGGTTGGTTGACCGTGGTGCAAAATGTACTCTGTGCCTGTGTTCACAATTTTCTTTGTATCTCTCTATCATTGGCGATACATATATCATTACAAATACCTCATACACCATTACAAATACCAAATACACCATTACAAATATTTAAATACACCATTACAAATACCCCATACATCATTACAAATACCTTATACACCAATACAAATAACTCATACACCATTACACATACACAAGTATTTAAGGGTGGTTGAAACAAAGTAATTAATAATTGTGTAATATGTTTATGTATTCGGTGGCTGAGACAAAGTAATAAATAGTTGTGTAATATGTTTCTGAGCGTGTTGGGTGGTTGAGACAAAGTAATTAATAATTGTGTAATATGTTTATGTGTGTGTGTTGGGTGTTGGAAACAAAGTAATTAATTGTTCTGTAATATGTTTGTGAGTGTGTTGGTGGGTTGATTCAAAATAATGAATAGTCGTGTAATATGTTTGTCGGTGTATTGGGTGGTTGAGACAAAGTAATGAATAGTTGTGTAATATGTTTGTGAGTGTGTTGTGTTGTTTTGTGATTGAGACAAAGTAATGAAAAGTTGTGTAATATGTTTGGGAGTGTGTTATGTGGTTCGGTGGTTGAGACAAAGTAATGAAAATCTGTGTAATATGTTTGTGAGTGTGTTGGGTGGTTGAGACGAAGTAATGAATCTCTGTGTAATATTTTTGTGAGTATGTTCGGTGGTTGAGACAAAGTAATGAATCGTTGTGTAATATGTTTGTGTGTGTGTTGGGTGGTTGACACAACGTAATGAATAGTTCCAAAGAAAGTAATTGGTGCGTACCAGAAAACTATGCGTGGAAATAATATTGTGAGTTGTGATAAGGAAAGTAGACTATTGACATGTAAGGAATGTTTAAAAAAAATTGGGGAACAGAATAAAGACGAGAGAAAAGGAATGTACTCCGACTGCTCTGTTTGAACGCGACATTAATATCGTCCTCATCACAACCACAGCAACCACCAACAAACCACTCCACCGCCTTACTACCCCCCCCCCCCAAAAAAAAAAAAAACATAGATAAATAAATAATTTAATTAATTAATAAATAGTAATAATAATAATAATAATAATAATAATAATAATAATAATAATAATAATAATAATAATAATAATAATAATAATAATAATAATAAACAAATTTTAAAAAAAATACAAAAATATTTTTTAAATAATAATAATTAAAAAAAAAAAAGGATGCCTTTTACGTGCCTTTTCGTCAATCAAGCGAGAGTGCAGTTGGTTCAAGAATTCGATATACTCGCAAACGTAAACAGTATTTTACTAACGGAGTCATAACCCCTTGAAATAACCTTAATGCCGAGGCTATGGATGCTATGGATGCTAAATCACTCAATATGTTGAGGAACTGTATAGACGGGCTATTTAAGGATTGCATCTACTCCACCATTTTGGAGTCTAAAAGATTCTAAATAATATGTAGGAACTGAGGGCAGGGGTCTGGTTCTGAGACCTTGATCAAGATTTAATGTGAGGGCCAAAGGCTGTTAGCCTATATGCCGAACTATGTTATGCTATGCTAGTGAATGAAGAATATCAAGTTTTAGTTTGGATTTAGATTGACTGCATCTAGTTCTGGAGAAACCGGAGTACGTAGAGAAACCCCATCCGTAACCTGATAAGCTCAATCCAATTATGATATTCCTGACGGGGTGAACCTACATCCATCAGAACTGGAATGTTGTGTCCTAACGAACAACTCAGCTGAGTGAAGAAGAAATGATCTCATCAAAGGTAGCTAGAAATAAACATGATCTGGGATGTCAGAATTATAGTGTCACTTGTGTTGATGAATGGCTCTCAATCGTAAACTGTTCAGCAGCTTCATCTCACTGTCTCTGCGTTTGTCCTCTTGCATTTGCCTATAGATCAGTGCTACTGGGCTGAAGGCGGCAGGGAAAGGGAACAGCAGCACTGCCAGCACGACGTTCAGTAGGGATTCAGCTGACGTATCGTCCAGCTTTGTAACCAGCCCGTACACACTGACGAAAAACCAGCACACAGCGTTGCCCAGGACAACGGGGTAGATCCTCTCTGCAAACAGGACGTACTTGCTCGTTGTTGACAAACAACCATGTGCTCTTTGTTTAAGCCCTATGAAAATGAAAGCTTCACAAACGGCGATGAGCGAACTAACGGTCACGGTCTGCAGAATGATTACTCCAAAGTGAAAATGATCTCCCGCGAAACGGCCATTTAGGGCCGGCAAGGGGACACAGAGGGCTGACTGTTTGTGGAACGGCCAGGCTGACACTGACTGTATGACAGCGACCACGAGACCCATACACCACGTGACAAAGCACACTGACACTGCTGACACCGCGTTGAGACGAAGTCTGCTGTAAGGGAAATACAGAACAGCCAGTCTGTCCAGTGAAATAACCAGCATGGTCAGAACAGACACTTGGTGGGAGAGAAGATGGAGGAAGCAAGCCGTCTGACACGTCACACTCTCGGTCCAGTCGTTTTCACGGAGAACGTAGCGACCTCGATAAAGCTCGTCCGCCACGGCGATGATGCCTGCGTAGAGTCCCATCAGCAGACTGGCCACGTTGATATTGGACACCCACAGTTCACAGCCGCTGAGAACCGACTCCTGGTGTCGGGTACAGCGAGAGATGAGACACATAGTGCTGCCGGCCGTTGCCACAATGCTGATGACAAACAGCGCCACTTGGTACGAGCGTGAAGCGAGCAAGTTCTCACAGCTAGACAGGTGATCAACAGGTGCTAAGCAGATGGGTTTGATTACCTGATCCGGAAGAATTCCGTCACAACACAGTCTGAAATTGGGCGAATACACAACGCTAAGACTGTGCAGACCTCGAAACATGTCCAGGCGAAAATGTTTAAGCGGGCATCCACGCATGTCAAGCACTTCTAACGCAGGACTAAACTGAAAGCCAGCATTACCTATGGTGTGGATTCTGGAGTGAGACAAATTGAGCCGCTTCATCTGAGAATACAACGACAAAGCCTGAGTGGAAAGCCTCTCTATCAAAGTATTGGAAAAATCCGCCACTAGCACAGTACTTAATTGTGTATGGTGTTCTCCACCTACCAAATCTAGAACTGGGTTGTATGCAAGTCTGAGCACTTTGATGTTGGGCAGTTCTTTAAACACTGGGGTGTTCAATGTCGTTATGTTGTTGTGGCTTAAATCGAGCATCTGCACGTTTGGCAGTCTCATGCCAAGAGAAAGATTGGAGATCTGACAACGAACAAGGCTGAGGAAGATCAAGTACACGTTGAGGCTGAAGCTGGATAATGTCACTGCCGTGGAATTCATGGTCAGGTATCGGAGGTCAGGGTGGTCTGAAAGCGGGAAGGGGCCGTGACAGACAAACGCCAGACCTTGACACAGACAGGACTTGGGACATGATGTGGCCTGACATCGCCACTCATCGTCATGCTGCGGACACTGAGGCCAGCCGTCACACACGTGCTGCACGTGCACACACACCCGTGACCCTCGACAGCGGTAAAGGCCGGGGCAACGCACAACGTCACAATCAAGCTCATCTTCCCGCCCATGACAGTCGAAGTAGCCGTTGCAGCGTGTGTAGACCGGCAGACAGTAACGAGGGTGGCTGGCACATCGGTAATGGGTGACAGGGCAGGGCTGGTTTTGGCTCCAGTCAGATGACACAAAACCTCCCGTGCCATCCAAGTCGATCAGTCCAGGTAATTGTCTCGGGATTCGTTCGTAAAAGATATCCAAATTACTTTTATTGAAGTAGCAGTAGTACTCGTCAGAGTCGTCTAGACAATGAGACTTGCGGTCGCAGCGATGTCTTTCTGACACACACTGGCGGTTCATGCAGGTGAAGCCATTACAATTCGGATGTATACAAAAAGTCTCGTCAGAGTCGTCCAGGCAGTCAGACCGAAAGTCACACACCAGGCTGTAGTGCACGGTGGCCTGGTTGGAGCACACAAACATGATGATAGAAGCGGACGTCTCATGATCTCTGACGTCATCTACGTAATCAGTGCAGTAAAGTGTAGAGAGAGACTGGTCACTGGATGTGTTGGTCTGCGCACGGTGGCGTGTAGTCGCGGTGTACTTTTGGTACTGTGCGGACCACTGACGCAAACGAGACTGACAGTGTGCAGGAGAAAGAACGGGACATTCGTCCACATAGCGTTCTTCTCCACAGTAGCTGTGTAGGTCACATGACAGGAAGCTGTGGGTCACATGGCCACATGGACATACCACTAGAGAGTAATAAGAACGGTTGTTACACAGATTGTACACGGTGGTCGTGTTACTGATCAGCCCATGGAAGGATGCAGCGTGTTGCTTCATTAGTGTCGATTGATGCGCTGTTTGGGTGTCTGGAGAATTTAGAAACGAGTCGTTTACTGAAACCGTCCGTTCACACAGTCCCAGTGATGCCGAGCGCTCGTCTTTGCAATTTGCCAATTCTACAGTGAGTTCCTGACTACGAGGATTAACAAGCCCCACAGCACAGAGCTCCAGCCCTCCCACTGGAATCCTTGGGTAGGATATTATGCCTAATGCCATGTCACGTGTGATGGGACGTTGGATGTCTTTAAGCTGTGGCATAAAATACAACAGCGTTCCGTCAGACGATTTCAGAACTTTCCTGTACATAAATAGGTCATATTTCCAATTAAACTTGAAACCAATGTGGAAGGGTGTCAAGAACACTTTGCTGTACGTCCCGAGCTTGAGCACATCCTGGAATTGCTGTTCAGTGAAAGTAGCAAGGCGCCCGTTCTTTTGGCCACATTCCCTGGCTGCAGTGTTCCAGCTCACTCGTTTGTACTGACTGTAGATAAGCTCTTGGATAACCCAATCCAAATGCGAAGAGTTGGGATTTATACCGTAATAATTTAATTGTACTTGGCGGAATCTGTCTGTGCCGACCAGAAAGAAACACTTGTTGCCTGACGCCAGCTGGCCGCGGCATTTGTGGCTGCTGTACGGGCAGTCTCCTGTCTCGTCCTGTCCCTCTTCACATTCCTGGTCCAAGTTGCAGTGCAGGTGTTGACGAAAACTGGAGTATTCGTCCCTGGAACAGTTGAACAAGCCTGACGGCAACTTCTCAGGAAGGCGGCCCAGCTGGTGAAAAGAAAACAACAGCTTGAAACCTGTCGCAAAGTAACTCCGATAGTTCATCATGCTGACGGTCGCCAATTGTGCTGATGGATAAACGTGAGCAGGAACGATAGTGAGGCCGCCGCACTCATTCATCACGCGCGTGACGTCACCACGCAGGTCAGTGAGGAAGATATCAAGGCAGGTCATCCGTGCGGACGGCAAGTGAAACTTGGGAAAGCTGACCATCAGGCCGTGGTTTAGCGGCACCACGATCTGCCCCCAGCAGATGACGTCATCCTGGTTTAATAGGCTACGCTGAAAGCCTAGTGAAGTCATAAAACCTGTCGTTGGTGACGTGAAGCGCATTGGTAGATGACCTCTCTCGCTTTGTGGAATGACCTTGAACTCGATCTTGAAAGTGATGTTTTGGATTTCTTGGCTACAATCTCGCTGATCAAGAGTTATGGACACGTTGTTTTCCTCGGTCAGCAACAGAGCGTGCGGGTCTTTGCACTGAAGCATGTATGATGGCAGAAGAGCTTATCACATCGTATTGTAAGGCCATTTTGGCAGGGCATGGCCTTGTTTCATGTATTGGTCCAAATTTTCTTGATTATATTTCATATTAACTTTTGTCTGGAGGTGAAAATCAATCCGACAGGTAGGAATTTATGAAAGAAAGGGTTTAGAATTTAGGCTAAAATAACAACATCACAGAACACTTTTGCAAACGCAGGGGTCCACACTAATATGGACAGTTTAACATAATAAAAACAATTTACCCATGAGTTCCTTTGATTAAAAAATAAAGCACAACAACAACAACAACAAACCACATCGTCTTGAAAAGCCCATATGACTCACAGGCACTTTATGGTATGAGCGCCCAGAGAAAAGATTAATCCAAACGGTGGCATTAAAGAGCAGAGCGATACCGACTTTAAGCTTTGGATGCTCTAATCTTGAGATGACCTCGACTTCCGGCTCCAAATACACTCATGTACATAACCCCATGTTGTTGCATTATATGGATCAAATCCCGGCAGCAAACTTGTTTTTTCCAAACAAGTTCCAGTCATTCGCCGAAAAAGGCCGTCACCGAAGTCGAAATGATGCTTGCATGACTATGACTAGTCAAACAGACTAGTTAAACATTAAAAACGGTCGCTGTTGCTTCTAATTCTGTTCGATTTACACAGACTAGCATTTCGCAATGATGTATTTAGTAAAGATGAGTATAATTATTATCGACCATATTCTACTACAGTAGTTGCATTTCTTTCTTTGCTTTTGTTAGTTCTTAGCAGTACGCTAATAATAGCATTCCCCATTTCCTGCCGCGAATCAAGTAGACACTGTTATATACATAGGCCCAATCTACATTATACATTATAAGTCAGTCACCGCGCAGCGAAGAAGCGTCACTAGCTGAATATAATTATTAGGCCTGCAACATCGGATAGCTTCGTTCGACTTCGGTGATGGCCTTTTTTGGCGGATGACTGGAACTAGTTTTGAAAAAAACAACAACAATTTCGCCATCCCGGCACCTCAAATGGTGGCATTAAAATGCAAAGTAATGCCACCGTTTTGTGTTGTTGTTGTTGTTGTTGTTGTTGTTGTTGTTGTTCTTTGTTTTTTTTTCTGGGCACTCATTTTCATACCTTCATTGAGGTGCCCGTCTGTTTGTGTACAAATAGTATCCCCACTTTGTGGAAATTTAGTGCTTGAAATTACTACTATTTCTGTCATACTCATTTATTCTTTCTCTCTCCTAATCTGTTCTATCATTCTACTATCTTCTTCGCTGGACCAGTTACCTACTTTTTTTTTCTTCTTGAAAACTCTCCGGTCTCCCCAAACTCCTCGTTTGTGTGTGGGGTGCGCTCTCCTCCCAACCCTCCCCCTCCAACAACAAAAATGAAAGCGTGGCATTAAAATGCAATGTAATAACGACTTTGATCTTTCTATGCTCTTAACCTTCAGATAATCTTAACCTCCGGCTCCAAATACACTCAAGTACTATGAAATGAACTACAGCAAAAGTTGTATTATGCTGTTGCATACTATGGAAATTCTCCGGGAAGAAGTTGAGGCGGCAGTGCAAGCGCTAAAGAAAGGGAAGTCAGCGGGAGTGGACAACATACCCGAGGAACTGCTACAAGGAGAGGAGAAGCGATGATTGATGCCCTCACCATTATCTCTAACAAGATCTGGCAGAGTGGGGAGTGGCCTATACCATGGACCCAGTCACTTGTCATCACTCTTCCCAAAAAAGGTAACCTTCAGTGTGAAAATTACCGCACCATCAGCCTCATCAGCCATCCCAGCGAGGTCCTCCTGAAAATAATACTTAACAGGTTGAAACCCCAAGCTGAACAAATCATAGCTGAAGAACAAGCAAGATTCAGGGCAAGGCGAAGTACCACTGAACAGATTTTCAACCTCAGAATAATCTGTGAGAAATACCTACAGCACCAACAACATCTATATCATGTGTTCATAGACTTCAAGAAGGCGTTTGACCGAGTCTGGCATGCAGCTCTATGGGCAACAATGAAAGTGTACAACATCAGCCCTAAAATTATTAAAGTCATCAAAAGCCTGAATGACAAGGCTACCAGTGCAGTCCTCCACAACAGCGCCATCGGGAACTGGTTCCGAACAACAATCGGTGTGCGTCAAGGATGCCTACTCTCTCCAACACTCTTCAACATCTTCCTAGAGCGCATCATGTCAGATGCTCTTGCAGATCATGAAGGCACAGTCAGCATAGGGGGTAGAGCAATCTCCAATCTTCGTTTTGCGGATGACATTGATGGATTGGCTGGAGAGGAACAAGAACTTGAACAGCTGGTACAGAGGCTTGACACCACCTCCAAAGCCTATGGAATGGAAATAAGTGCAGAGAAGACCAAAATGATGACCAACAACACCAATGGCATCAACACGGACATCAAATTTCAAGGTCAATCCCTCAACACAGTGCATAGCTTCAAATATTTAGGAGCCATTGTATCAGACAATGGGTCCCGACAGGAAGTCCTCTCCAGGATCGCACAAACAACTGCTGCCCTGACAAGGTTGAAGCCCATTTGGAAAGACAGGACCATCAGTCTACATTCCAAAGTAAGACTGCTGCGCTCCCTTGTCATCTCCATCTTCCTATATGCTTGCGAAGCATGGACCCTCACAGCAGATCTCCAACGAAGAATACAAAGCATGGAGATGAGGTGCTACAGAAGACTTCTGGGCATTTCCTATACCCAACACATCACCAACGACGAAGTCCGACAGACCATCACACAAGCCATTGGACAACACGATGACCGTGGTAAAGAAACGAAAACTCCGATGGTATGGCCACGTCACCAGATCATCAGGCCTTGCAAAGACTATTCTGCAAGGAACAGTGCAAGGAGGTAGAAGATGAGGGAGACCGAAAAAGAGGTGGGAGGACAACATTCGAGAATGGACTGGTTTGACATTGAGCGAAGCCATCAGGGCTGCTGAGGACAGAGAAAGATGGAGTATGCTGGTTAAACGATCATCTGTGGTGCCCCTACGACCTCCGGGTTACGGGACAGGATAGGATAGGATAGGATAGAATAGGATACTATGGATTAAATAAACAACCTTTCCACTGAACAAAGACATATTTTTAAATGTTTTTTTAATATTAAAGATCAACCTATCATCTCTAGACACAAGTTTGGGTTATATACTCATAGTTTAGGATCCAAGCGCTTCAAAACCCTACACTAACCGAATTGGACAGCTCCAGTGACCTTGACCTTTAAATAAGGTTGACCAAATTTGTATAATAGCCTATGTGTTTCCTATTGATATCTATCATGCGTTAAGAATCATAAGTTCAATATTAAGAACCTAGAAAACAAAAGTGAAATTTTGTGAAAATTTGTCATTGTGTGACTAACATTTGAAGATCCGCACGAGAAACAACATCGACATAGGAACCTGGAATGTCAGGACCCTAACTGCTAATAAAAACAATTTACCCATGAGTTCCTTTGATTAAAAAATAAAACACAACAACAACAACAACAACAACAACAACAACAACAACGTCTTGAAAAGCCAATATGACTCACAGGCACTTTATGGTATGAGCGCCCAGAGAAAAGATTAATCCAAACGGTGGCATTAAAGTGCAGAGCGATACCCACTTTGAGCTTTGGATGCTCTAATCTTGAGATGACCTCGACTTCCGGCTCCAAATACACTCATGTACATAACCCCATGTTGTTGCATTATATGGATCAAATCCCGGCAGCAAACTTGTTTTTTCCAAACAAGTTCCAGTCATTCGACGAAAAAGGCCGTCACCGAAGTCGAAATGATGCTTGCATGACTATGACTAGTCAAACAGACTAGTTAAACATTAAAAACGGTCGCTGTTGCTTCTAATTCTGTTCGATTTACACAGACTAGCATTTCGCAATGATGTATTTAGTAAAGTTGAGTATAATTATTATCGACCATATTCTACTACAGTAGTTGCATTTCTTTCTTTGCTTTTGTTAGTTCTTAGCAGTACGCTAATACTAGCATTCCACATTTCCTGCCGCGAATCAAGTAGACACTGTTATATACATAGGCCCAATCTACATTATCTCTATATATAAATTGCTTAGCCGGAAGTCCTTCTTCGCCACTACTATAAAGTGTGTCTCCTATGGACGCTGATCTGGTGCTGATCGGCCTGCTGTGTGCTCAAAACCAGCCAAATCGTTATAGCCGACATTTCCTTACCGAACGTTTAACCGTTTCTGAGATAAATAAATAAACAAAATGTCCACAAACTGCAATAGCCTCATTCCGCGCGCTTCCATTAAAAATCAAATTGAGGTTTCAGCATGTTTTTCCATATAGACCAAAAAATTCATGGGTTTTCTACGAAGCCTTCGTAGCTTAGTGGTTTAATCTTTCGCCTATGGTTTCGGGCGACCCAAGATCGATACTCACGCGGGCCATATTTTTTTTAAAGTTTTTTTTTATTTTTTTTAAACACTACAATATGGATTTTTTTTTCATTTAGACTTTTTACATTTAATTTATTATTATTATTATTATTATTATTATTATTATTATTATTATTATTATTATTATTATTATTATTATTATTATTATTATTATTATTATTATTGTTATTATTATTATTAATAAACTAATAATAATAATAATAATACTAATCATAATAATAATAATAATAATAATAATAATAATAATAATAAATTATTATTATTATTATTATTATCATTATTATTATATCAAAATTTCTTTTAAAACCTTAGTGTTTTTTATGATTTCTATTTGTATTATTCTATATTCAATATTATTATTATTATTAGTAGTAGTAGTATTAGTAGTAGTAGTAGTAGTAGTAGTAGTAGTAGTAGGCCTGCTGTGTGCTCAAAACCAGCGAAATCGTTTTAGCCGACATTTCCTTACCGATCGTTTAACCGTTTCTGAGATAAATAAATAAACAAAATGTCCACAAACTGTAATAGCCTCATTCCGCGCGCTTCCATTAAAAATCAAATTGAGGTTTCAGCATGTTTTCCCATATAGACCAAAAAATTGATGGTATTTCTAGGAAGCGTTGGTAGCTTAGTTAGTAAAACCATTCGCCTACCGTGCAGTGCGACCAAAGTGCAAATCTCACACGGCCCCCTTATTATTATTTTTTTTTAGTACACTAAAATATGGATATTTTTCTTTTTAATTTAGCCTTTTTACCTTTAATTTATTATTATTATTATTATTATTATTATTATTATTATTATTATTATTATTATTATTATTATTATTATTTATAAACTAATAATAATAAATTATTATTATTATTATTATTATTATTATTATTATTATTATTATTATTATTATTATTATTATTATTATTATTATTATTATTATTATTATTATATCTTATATCAAATTTTCTTTTAAAACCTTAGTGTTTTCTATGATTTCTATTTGTATTATTCTATATTCAATATTATTATTATTATTATTATTATTATTATTATTATTATTATTATTATTATTATTATTATTATTACTTATAAACTAATAATAATAATTACTATTATTCTTATAATAACAATTATACTATCTTATATCAAATTTTATTTTAAAACCTTGGTGTTTTTTCTGATTTCTATTTGTATTATTCTATATTCATTATTATTATTATTATTATTATTATTATTATTATTATTATTATTATTATTATTATTATTATTATTATTATTATTACTACTACTACCAAGGATCGGGATGGGGTGGTACGTGTAGGTAAAAGGGGGCTACGGGTAGGTTTAAAGGGGCATGGGTAGGCATAACGGGGATACGGGTATATATAAGGGGGTATGGTGATGGTCGATTCCTTTCATCCATACCTGCGAAACGATCAACGGGGAAGTATCAAGGAGGGTACAGTTAGGAACCAAGGAGGGAATGGAAGAAATCAAGGGGGTATGGGGAGGTATCACGTGGGTTCGGGGAGGTATCAAGGGGGTATGATGAGGCATCATGGAGGGGGGGGGACGGGGAGATATCAGGGGGGGGGGTATGGTGAGGTATCAAGGGGGATATGGGGAGGTATCATCGTCCAAATGAAACTCGCAGACAAAAGTTCTCTCTGTCTACATTTTAAACAGCATCATGTGTACCCTGGCTTGCCAGGGTACAAAAACCACTAGTACATTATAAGTCAGTCACCGCGCAGCGAAGAAGCGTCACTAGCTGAATATAATTATTAGGCCTGCAACATCGGATAGCTTCGCTCGACTCGGATAGCTTCGTTCGACTTCGGTGATGGCCTTTTTTGGCGGATGACTGGAACTAGTTTTGAAAAAAACAACAACAATTTCGCCATCCCGGCACCTCAAATGGTGGCATTAAAATGCAAAGTAATGCCACCGTTTTGTGTTGTTGTTTTTGTTGTTGTTGTTGTTGTTGTTGTTGTTGTTCTTTGTTTGTTTTTTTCTGGGCACTCATTTTCATACCTTCATTGAGGTGCCCGTCTGTTTGTGTACAAATAGTATCCCCACTTTGTGGAAATTTAGTGCTTGAAATTACTACTATTTCTGTCATACTCATTTATTCTTTCTCTCTCCTAATCTGTTCTATCATTCTACTATCTTCTTCGCTAGACCAGTCACCTACTTTTTGTTTTTCTTGAAAACTCTCCGGTCTCCCCAAACTCCTCGTTTGTGTGTGGAGTGCGCTCTCCTCCCAACCCTCCCCCTCCAACAACAAAAATGAAAGGGTGGCATTAAAATGCAAAGTAATAACGACCTTGATCTTTCTATGCTCTTAACCTTCAGATAATCTTAACCTCCGGCTCCAAATGCACTCATGTACTATGAAATGAACTACAGCAAAAGTTGTATTATGCGGTTGCATACTATGGAAATTCTCCGGGAAGAAGTTGAGGCAGCAGTGCAAGCGCTGAAGAAAGGGAAGTCAGCGGGAGTGGATAACATACCCGCGGAACTGCTACAAGCAGGAGGAGAAGCGATGATTGATGCCCTCACTATTATCTGTAACAAGATCTGGCAGAGTGGGGAGTGGCCTATATCATGGACCCGGTCACTTGTCATCACTCTTCCCAAAAAAGGTAACCTTCAGGAGTGTGAAAATTACCGCACCATCAGCCTCATCAGCCATCCCAGCAAGGTCCTCCTGAAAATAATACTCAACAGGTTGAAACCCCAAGCTGAACAGATCATAGCTGAAGAACACGCAGGATTCAGGGCAGGGCGAAGTAACACTGAACAGATTTTCAACCTCAGAATAATCTGTGAGAAATACCTACAGCCCCAACAACATCTATATCATGTGTTCATAGACTTCAAGAAGGCGTTTGACCGAGTCTGGCACGCAGCTCTATGGGCAACAATGAAAGTGTACAACATCAGCCCTAAAATTATTGAAGTCATCAAAAGCCTGTATGACAAGGCTACCAGTGCAGTCCTCCACAACAGCGCCATCGGGAACTGGTTCCGAACAACAATCGGTGTGCGTCAAGGATGCCTACTCTCTCCAACACTCTTCAACATCTTCCTAGAGCGCATCATGTCAGATGCTCTTGCAGATCACGAAGGCACAGTCAGCATAGGGGGTAGAGCAATCTCCAATCTTCGTTTTGCGGATGACATTGATGGATTGGCTGGAGAGGAACAAGAACTTGAACAGCTGGTACAGAGGCTTGACATCACCTCCAAAGCCTATGGAATGGAAATAAGTGCAGAGAAGACCAAAATGATGACCAACAACACCAATGGCATCAGCACGGAAATCACATTTCAAGGCCAATCCCTCAACACAGTGCATAGCTTCAAATATTTAGGAGCCATTGTATCAGACAATGGGTCCCGACAGGAAGTCCTCTCCAGGATCGCACAAACAACTGCTGCCCTGACAAGGTTGAAGCCCATTTGGAAAGACAGGACCATCGGTCTACATTCCAAAGTAAGACTGCTGCGCTCCCTTGTCATCTCCATCTTCTTATATGCTTGCGAAGCATGGACCCTCACAGCAGATCTCCATCGAAGAATACAAAGCATGGAGATGAGGTGCTACAGAAGACTTCTGGGCATTTCCTATACCCAACACATCACCAACGACGAAGTCCGACAGACTATCACACAAGCCATTGGACAACACGATGACCTGCTCACAGTGGTAAAGAAACGGAAACTCCGATGGTATGGCCACGTCACCAGATCATCAGGCCTTGCAAAGACTATTCTGCAAGGAACAGTGCAAGGAGGTAGAAAAAGAGGGAGACCGAAAAAGAGGTGGGAGGACAACATTCGAGAATGGACTGGTTTGACATTGAGCGAAGCCATCAGGGCTGCTGAGGACAGAGAAAGATGGAGTATGCTGGTTAAACGATCATCTGTGGTGCCCCTACGACCTCCGGGTTACGGGACAGAATAGGATAGGATAGGAACATTTGAAGACCCTGTGACCTTGATCTTGGAGTGAAGTCATTCATTCACTGATCATTTATGAGGTCTCATGGATATACACCATCTTACCAAGTTTGGTTGTCATAATTGACATAGGTTCTTAGTACTTAACCACCAGGTTTTTGCACAGACAGACGGACGGACAGTCTTTTTTAAAATGTCAATTTTGGACTATTTAGGACTTTTAGATTTTTTTTGAAAGGGTGAGTACATAAACTCACTTTGCTTTGCATGTGAGTCAAAAATCAAGAAATATGTGCAATGTATTGCTTGGGAAAAGCCTATCCTATCCTATCCTATCCTATCTCGTAACTCAAAGGTCGTTAAAATACAAAAGGTGATCGTTTAACTAGCGTACCCCATCTTTCTCTGTCCTCAGCAAACGTCATGGCTTCGCTCAGTGTCAAGCCAGTCCATTCTTGAAAGTTGTCCTCCCACCTCTTGTTCTGCCTTCTTGCACCGTACCTTGCAGGATAGTCTTTGCAAGGCCTGATGCTCTGCTACCATCGGAGTTTCAGTTTCTCCACCAGCATGTCATCATGTTGTCCAGTGGCATGTCTGTCGGATTTCGTTGTTGGTGATGTGCTGGTATTGGAAATGCCCAGAAGTCTTCTGTAGCACTTCATCCCCATGCTTTGTATTCTTTGATGTAGATCTGCTGTGAGGGTCCATGTTTCGCAAGCGTATAGGAAGATGGAGATAAAAAGGGAGCGCAGCATCCTTACCTTGGAGTGTAGACTGATGGTCCTATCTTTCAAAATAGGCTTCAACTTTGTCAGCGCCGTGTTGATGCCATTGGTTTCGCAGAGCATACTTGAAAATTGTGATCGGGCCTACGTGGAATCAGTTCTTACGTTTTCATTCATTTGCTGGTTTCAGTCTCTCAGTGTCAAAAGTAGGAATTCCTTGAACCGTATTACCAATACCTGCAACAGAATCATTGGTAAAAAGCAGACACCTCTGTGTGAATTGTTTCAGAGAAGGGCCCTAGGCAAAGCCATCAGCATCAAGGACGATTCCACCCACCCTCCCTCTTCTTGGTTTAAAATTCTACCTTCTGGGAAACGCCTCAGGAGCCTTAAGACCCGCACAGTACGTTACCGATCCAGTTTTCTCCCATCTGCCGTGGCCTTGATCAACTCAAACCTGACGCGCTGATGGCTCTGCTTGGGGCTCCTTCCTCTTCCTCTTGCTTGTTGTAATCGGCTCTACAGTGTGTAAGGGTGCGTGCGGTTGTGCATGTGTGGTTTGATGAAGCGGAAGGAGGGGAGGGAGGGAGAGTGGGAACCCGAAATTAGGTTACATGTGTATATAGACGTATGTATCGTTTTTTAAAATAAATATTAAATGTGTTGGTTGTTAGTACAGTTTAACTTTAATTTCATTAATTATTGTATGGGACTGTGATATCTTGCACGTAAACCTTTTTTTTGTAATGGCTCTCTGTGATAACTGTACCCTGGCTGAATTTGTGATTGGAGGGAATAGTCTCTTCTGTGAGAATTTGTTTTACATTTTTTATTACATAATTTACTACATAAATTAATAGTGTGGGTGTGTATTTGTTTGTCCATACATAATCGTATCCTACATGTTGTAAAGAATTTAAACAAATATTACTTTATACTATGTTTAATTTTTTACTTGCATTTTTATATTTATTTTCATTTTTATTTGTTTTATTTTAGTGATCAAGTGCCTGTCATAATTCCTTGTAAGAGGTAATAAAGATTTGTTGAATTGAATTGAATTGAAGTTTGTGCGATCCTGCAGAGGACTTCCTGTCGGAACCCATTGTCTGATACCTATCCTTTCCTTTTCCGGAACTCAAAGGTCGTTGTGGCACCACAGATGATCGTTTAACCAGCGTACTCCATCTTTCTCTGTTCTTAGCAACCCCCATGGCTTCGTTCAGTGTCAAACCAGTCCATTGTCGAATGTTGTCCTCCCACCTCTTTTTATGTCTCTCTCTTCTTCTGCCTCCTGTGCACCGTGCCTTGCAGGATGCAAGGCTTGGGGCTCTGGTGACGTGGCCATACCACTGGAGGTTCCGTTTCTTCACCAATGAAGATGGAGATGACAAGGGAGTGCAGCAACCTTAGCTTGGAATGTAGACTAATGTTCCTGTCTTTCCAAATGGGCTCCAACCTTGTCAGGGCAGCAGTAGTTTGTGCGATCCTGGAGATCACTTCCTGTCGGGACCCATTGGCATTGTCTGATGCAATGGCTCCTAAATATTTGAAGCTATGCACTGTGTTGAGGGATTGACCTTGGACTTTGATGTCTGTGTTGATGCCATTGGTGTTATTTGTCATCATTTTGGTCTTCTCTGCACTTATTTCCATTCCATAGGCTCTGGATATGGTGTCAAACCTCTGTACCAGCTGTTTAAGTTCTTGTTCCTCTCCAGCCAATCCATCAATGTCATCCGCAAAACGAAGGACTTAGATGTCCATGTTGATGCCATTGGCGTTGTTGGTCATCAATTTGGTCATCTCTGCACTTATTTCCATTGGCTTAAATACATGTTTCTGTTTTGTTTTTGCGTTTATTTCTTTGTGAAGCATGGGTAATTGATTACTTTACTTGTGGGATGCATGAGGATGAAAATCTAGGTATTTGACTGTAAATAGAGAGACAGAGCAGTCTTTACCTCCAAACCGGCGCCAATTTATTTAGGCCCCAAGAATGGCTGGCGAAACAGATCTAGAGCTAGTAACTCTCCATGCCAGCCTGTGCTGAGGTGAACAATAGCATGCAAGAAATCACACGCACTCGGCGACCATTTTAAGTGATCAACAATTAGAAATGAAGTAATTTTAAGTCTACGAACATTCTTGGAAGCGATGACATTCATTTCAGGTCATCATAGATAACTATGTATGCGTCAACTCCCAATACCCTGTACATGGCGTTATTTTCTTTGATGGTTACATGTCAGGGCCATCTACAAAAGACACGACTCACTTGCGAAGGACAATATTGCATGGGTTTGTGTTAATACAAACATCCACAAAATAACAGAACTCCTTTAGGTTCAACTTAAAGAAGAATGATTTTATTCAGCCACACAGAAGAACAAGGTGCAAAAACATGGAGGCCCGCTTTGACGGTTCGCTGTCATGTGACCATGCATTTTAAATGAGAGCGGTAAAGTTCAAGGTATAGCGCTCTCTCTCCGAGTCTATGTCAGCCATACGGTCCAAGGGAAGCAGCTTCCTAAACACCTCCCTTCTTTTAGAAGTGGAAAATTTAGGCACTCGAAAACGGCTAGCAGGTGGTAAAAGTGTATAATGCTTTGCAAGGACATGTGTGGTGTCTCTCGCAATCTCTTTATCCTTTCGCAATGCACGGCACTCATACAACTCAGTCAGACCCTTCTGTTTCTTTCCAGTTACTTTCCTGCACACTTTCACCACTCCGTCATTCTTGTTCTTCACATTTAGACCTCCATACCAGCAGAAAATGTCGAATGTTAAAACAGATTCGATAAAATATCTGTAAAATGTACACAAAACACGCTGACTGACGCCTAAGGAACGAAGTTTCTGTAGGCAGTATAATCTTGACTGACATTTCTTGTGGATCACAGCAGTATTTGAATCAAAAGTGAGTTTATTATCCAGTACAGTTCCAAGGTATTTATACTCACTCACACTCTCAACTTTCACACCATCAATCATCAGATCCGGAATGACAGCTGGTCCCCTACGGAAATCTATAAGCATTTCTGTAGTCTTTTTGACATTTAGGTCCAAGTAATTCTCTTTGCACCAGGGGGTGAAACGGGCAACTTCTTAAAAGTAAACAGAATCAGAGTTTGAAAGGTCTTGAAGGGCTGTATCGTCAGAGTATTTAATAAGAGGGGTGGGGTCAGTACCATTACAATCATTTGTGTATAAAGTGAACAATACTGGAGAGAGAACTGTACCTTGAGGTGATCCTGTAGAGGTGCTGAGGGAATCAGAGAAAGCATTTTGAAAACAGACAGTTTGGGACCTGTTTACTAGAATGTCTACTATCCACAGAATCAGTTTTGGGTCTACTTCAACTTTCAGGAGTTGTAGTGCCATCAGATCTATAGGGTGACCTTTAAACTCCAGTTATTCTCCTTTCACACCACACAATATCATAATTACAAATTGTTTTATCCTGTTCTAGGCTGCCGGCCAGGTCCAGCTCTCGCAGCCGTACAGCAGAACGATGAACCACAGGTAACAGGGATTACAAAACCTTTAGTGCATCGCTCCTTCAATAACGCAGCATCAACCTTCTGAATTTCCCTTCCGATAACTCTGAAGTCGAGCTCCTCCTTATGAAGCTTCAGCCCAATTTAGTAATTCCCCCCCCCACACACACCCCCCCCTCTCACTGTTTTGATGGCTGAAACACTATTTGTGCATATTGAGGATGTCCTTCTGGTAAGTAATTTTGGCGCTCTACAAGTCAATAACATCATATCATCATCAAGACCTATAATAATGCATTGACCCGACACTTTTCTATTTGTAATGAACATCTATTACAATGTACATGTAATTTTCTTACGTGACGTTCATGAACGCAGATGCATCGCATCGTCCACATCATAACCGTATCACGCGGTGAATGCAGAACAAAACTGCAGTTGTGCCAGTCTGTGCCGGTGCTGGTGCCGCTGATTACGCCATGGCTGCTCACATTGAAACTGATCAGTCCTTTGAAGGTGGATTGTTGAATGCAGTCGTCATCAACACGCAGCAATTGGCCATCAACGATATAGTCATCGATATCGGGACCGCCTACCTGTATTTCCTTCTCTCCTCTTCTTTCCTCGTCTTGGACATTAGTGTTGGTGTGGTCGTCATTGCTGTCGTCGCTGACGTCACCGCCTCTACCCCTCTCTTCTCTTATTTCATCGTCTTGGACATTAGTGTTGGTGTGATCATCATTGCTGTCGTCGCTGACTTCACCGCCTCTACCCCTCTCTTCTCTTATTTCCCTGCTTTGGTTGTCATCATCTTCGTCATCGTGAACGTTCTTGTATTCGATAATGTCCTCACCATCATTGGAGATTCTATCCGCTGTGATCAATATTTACCACTTCATAGGGTATCTCATAGGACAACATTCGAGAATGGACTGGTTTGACACTGAGCGAAGCCATCAGGGTTGCTGAGGACAGAAAAAGATGGAGCTAGTATGCTGGTTAAACGATCATCTGTGGTGCCCCTACGACCTTCGGGTTACGGGACAGGATAGGATAGGATATGATAAAATATGGTATCTCATTTCAAATTAAAGCACACACTCACACACACACCCCCACACATGCAAACACACCCACACCCACACACCCACACCCACACAGTTAATACTAGAATATGGTAAGAACACAGAAGAGTGCATTAGTTAGCATTTTTTCGACGAAAGCTTTCAAATAAGATGCATGAAATATGAATGACTGAAATTTGTTAAGAGATCAGTTTAGTCACCTCAGTCCTCCACCCACTGCCCAAAAGGTTTTATGATTTTGCAAATCAAGAAAAACTGTTCCATATAACCTCGTCTAAGCATTTTGTGTTACTAAGATAACGCATCCAACGTATTTAAAAACTGAGAGAGATCCTGAAGCAACCGTCCAAGACGGGCGTGGATGGGAAACTCCCTGAGGGATTCCTCGATTTAAGACGTTATCGCTGACCGGCCACCACTGCTGAAACATGGATCCTGTGCAAAACTTGGCGCTGGCTACCGTTTGTTCCCTTGACAAAAGCAAGACAATGGGACTAACTTCCCTTGTGTTTGTGTGGTGCGAGTTTTCAAAAATGTTGAACAGTTTGCTAGAAAAATACAGAGAAACAAGTTTGCAACTTATTCCTTCGACCCCTCTCACTACATTTCTTCACCAGGAATCAGTTGGGATGCTTTCCTAGTGAAGCTAAATTTGATTGATTGATTGATTGTTGCTTTAGGTCCAGCGGACTCTTCCGAGCCAAATCAGGACCGGACAACCCCCAATCCGCATAAAAGATCTGCCGAAACAACCCTATTGGGAAAATTGAATGCCCTCCACCGGCCAGTCACTTTACAATAAAGACATCCCACGCAGGGGACGGCTGAGGCTTTACCCCAACTACTCAAACCCCTGGTTACAAAAACAAAATAGAATACAAACATCATTATAAATCATCAACAAAACACATACATATAAAACGCCTATAGTGCTAAATAATACAATCATAGGAAGCCCTAGTGACCACCCGGCAGAAAGCGTCCAACACTCCCAAGCTGATCCAACAGACCTCATACACAAACAAGGAGTCTTGTCCAGGAAGAGTTTTCAAGAAAAAAGGTAGGTCATTGATCTAGCGAAGAAGAAGATAGTATAGCAGAGTGATAGGACAGAGCAGGAATAGGAAAGAGCAAATGAGGAAGACAGCGACAGTGGGAATTTAAAGCACTAAATTTCCATAAAGTGGGGATACTATTTATACTGAAAACCCCCAGCACTCCAACGGGTGTACTGTTGCCGCAGTGAATCTGTCTTGCCTACAAAGGAAAGACAGGTTTTCAACTGGGGAGCTAAATTTGATCTCATAACTGACTAGGCAATTATGACAATGATCGAGTCAGGCATTCCTGGTAGAATACGCATGGCAGCACATAATTATAAAAATTCAACGGTTTGGAAGTGAATTATTATTATTATTATTATTATTATTATTATTATTATTATTATTATTATTATTATTATTATTATTATTATTATCATTATTATTATTATTATTATTATTATTATTATTATTATTATTTAATATGCACAAAAGACAGCACAAATAAAAGTTGTCTTTATCTCAGACTTTGATACAATTGACTGTTAAAATTGTAATTTCTAACCCCATATCTATCTCGTTCTCTCTCACTTAAACCTCTTACACAATGTACCTGGCAATTATGGTCTATTTTCGATCGTTGTAAAGATATTTTATGCCCACAAGTGTTAAAAAGTGTAAGCGTTTCGCTTTTGAAAAAGGTGAAGTCTTTTTGTCATTGCAGTGGTGAAAAAAAAGTATAATTGTGTATTCCAAAGTATATGTTATGCATTGTTTTTTAGTCATATTTGAGGGCACTAGTTTCTTGTAAAGTCATGAGAATTGCTGCTACGAGATTTGGAGACAAATTGTACTGTTCCACTTTTTAACCTGTTGACATGTGGGGAAAGAAGCGCTGCCTTAGCAGGAAAGTTAATAACAAATTGCCCAGGAAACACACTGTTGAAACAAGTGCTTATATTGTTGACGCCCGACAAGACTAGAAAATATTAGAAACACTTGTGGATGAAAAATAAACAACACAGCACACGATGCAAAAAACGACGACAGATGTCCATGGTGTGGTAAGACGCCCATATGAGGGGTAAAAATGGCCGAGGCATGTTAGTTAAGACATGCATGCGCGTTTTGCCCCAGGTTTTAGCGTTTTGTCCAATGTGTACACATCTGCATCCCTAAAGGTCGGCCCACACTAGTGTTACGCTTATACATTCCTTATGTCTTTTCCTTGCGTACTGGCTAACGTAACATTTCACAATTGATAGCACATGTTTGATTTTTTCTGCCAAAAAAATCATAAGCCAGGCTCAGGAGAACCAATTAAAGTGAGAATGGGACGTCAAGAGTCTAGAGGTCAACCCAGAGATTGTAGATTTGACAACTCAGCACCACCTTTATCTCCATCACCTTTATTTCTCCTAAAATAAGTGCTTTTGAGTATTTTAAATCGCTTCTCTCTCTCTCTCTCTCTCTCTCTCTCTCTCTCTCTCTCTCTCTCTCTCTCTCTCTCTCTCTCTCTCTCTCTCTTCAAATACCCTATCCTATCCTATCCCGTAACTCGGAGGTCGTAGGGGCACTACAGATGATCGTTTAACCAGCGTACTCCGTCTTTCCCTATCCTCAGCAACCCTGATGGTTTCGCTCAGTTTAACATATATGCTATTTTAAGGCGTCTTAAATCCTGTCTCGAATGAAGTCCCCTAATTCTTAAATACATCTATTTTTCAATTTTCCTCACCCACTCCCTCCCTACCCCCACACCTCACGCTCTCCTCTCCCTCACCCCCTCAGCCCTATTTTGGTCCTGATTTGGCTCGGAGGAGTCCACTGGACCTAAAGCAATAATCATGTAATGTAGCCCTACCTTAAACTTAGTGATTCTAAAATTGATCTCATAACTGACCAGGTATTTCTGGCAGATTATTCTGAGGTTGAAAATCTGTTCAGTGGTACTTCGCCCTGCCCTGAATCCTGCTTGCTCTTCAGGTATGATTTGTTCAGCGTGGGGTTTCAACCTGTTGAGTATAATTTCAGGAAGACCTTGCTGGGATGGCTGATGAGGCTGATGGTGCGGTAATTTTCACATTTCTGAAAGTTACCTTTTGCTACAGTTTATTTCTTGCCACAATAGTCATTTTATCCACTGTGGTGTTCACAAACAATGACGAAAAGTACGAGATAAAAATAACAATCACAAAGACGTCAAAATAGTCGATGACGCACTGTCTCATATAACGGCAACAAAAGGAAGCTAGCGGGAGTGCAATAGTAGCAGCGGGAAGTATTCACTAACAATGAGTGGGGTTTTATTACAGGACAGACCATCGGACATGAAAATGAGGGATTTTCATCCTTGAACTGGAGAGGAAACATGCACTATCGTAAGTGTCGCCAGTTTAAAGGTGCGTATTCGATAAGATGACAGTCGCTTGTCATCACTCTTCCCAAAAAGGGTAACCTTCAGGAGTGTGAAAACTACCGCACTATGAGCCTCAACAGCCATCCCAGCAAAGTCCTCGTGAAGATAATACTCAACAGGTTGAATCCACAAGCGGAACAAATCATATAGCTGAAGAACAAGCAGGATTTGTCAACTTTCTGACAGTCTGTAATGGATAAAGAATTTTATTGTGTATTCGAGTCACCGTTGGAGGTGCATTATTGTGTTAGCACAGGTGTACTAGGCCTGTGACAAAGTATGTGTTAAACTGTGTTAAAGCCACCATTGAAAGTGCACATAGACAACATTTTGTATTTGTTATTTTATTGTTGTGTGTTGTTTCTGGATTTTTGTGATGCTGTGTGAGATTATTATAATTCCTATAATAGGAAAAGGGTAGGAGTGGATTTAATATTGCTATTCAACCATAGTTTATGAAAATTCATTTTATGATTTTTATGTTTGTTGCCTAAATTTCTTGTTGTTGATTTGAAATTAAAAAAACAACCTTTAGGTAAATTTTATAAATCTGTGTTAGTGTTAGACTAAATGGGAAGAAGGGTGATTGATTGGCACACACGTAACAGCACACCGTTTTGACGAGCAAGTTACATATACGCTGCACACACACACACATAATACACAGTGACACGAAAAGAATCGTGATGTCGGTTTATGCAACAATTAAACATTAAATCCTCATTGTGATGTGACAACAATACCATTTTTAAAGTCATCTTATAGTCAGAAAAACTAAACAAACATAACTGATTCCGTGGCCCTTTAAGCAATCTCCCGTGGGGGTGCCAAGGGTTTCAGTATAAATAGTATCCCCACTTTCTGGAAATTTAGTGCTTTAAATTCCCACTGTCGCTGTCTTTCGGCTTTGTTCTTTCTCATTCCTACTCTGTTCTATCAATCTACTATACTATCTTCTTCTTCGCTAGACCAGTCACCTACCTTTTTTCTTGAAAACTCTCCTGGGACAAAATTCCTAATTTTGTGTGGGGTCTGTTGGATCAGCTTGGACGCTTTCTGCCAGGTGGTCCTATGATGTTATTATTTGGCAATGTAGGCATTTTATATTTATGTGTTTTGTTGATATTTTATAATGATGTTTGTATTCTATTTTGTTTTTGTAAACGGGGGTTCGATAAATTAGAGTATAGCCTCAGCGTCCCCTGCGTGGGATGTCTTTATTGTAAAGTGACCGGCTGGTGGAGTGCCTTCAGATTTACCACTAGGGTTGTTTTGGCAGATCTTTTATGTGGATCAAGGGTGAGTTCTCTTTCAGCGAAGTTGTGGTCTTGATTTTGTGGTCCTGATTCTGCTCTTTGCAGACCTTGTAAATAATGAATAACTAACTAACTAACCTTTAAGCAAGTGAACTGTAAGACAAAAGGCTAACAGGCTATGATGCCGTCACCGCAGTGCTACCATTGATCAGTGAATGTAAAAAGATAAGATAATTTAATGATGGAATGCATGAATAGAACGTCTTAGCCGCACCCATAATTATACCTAGCAATTAACCACACCAGCCTTTGTTTTAAGTCGCTCACTAATACAATGACGGGACTGCAAGGGGTCCATCTTTTAATTTAAATGTGCGCGCAAACGACCGGAACATATTTAGTAGAATAATATTGACAAAGGTCTTTGATATTGACTACACACAGGACAGAAAACAGATTCAGTGAATAGAACACACACATACACACACACACACGCACGCACACACACACAAACATAGGCTGCACACGTGCACACACACATACACATTATAAATATACAGATACACTATTACACACGCATAAACCGACTTGGAAATATCAAATTTTCCTTTTATAAAGAATTACACTTGCGCTGTTTGAAAAGCGCGTGAGCAAAAATATATCACAAAATCGAATTACGCTTTTGTGCGTAGGAAACGCGCTCGTAAAGAGAAAAGAAATATCCCCACAGTAAATGTGTCTTCTTTTGACAAATATACAACTCGGAAATGTATCTTTTCGGGACGAAATCCAATTAGAGTCTGCACAGCAATGATCTAGGTCAACTAGTTGCTATCTCCAGCTTTATTTATTTATTTATTTATTTATGTTGTGTACCATGGAATCTATATATTGCAGACACAATGTTATTTTTATCTGCCTAAAGAGGTTGAGATAGTGAGAGGCAGAAACGCAGAACCAGAGAGAGGGAGGCAATCCCTATGCCTTTACTGTGTTTTTGATGTATGGGCGCCTGATTGCTTCCCTTTCTCTGTCACTGTTTGGCATAAAGGTTTGCCGGTGTGACATCGTCACAGTTCCTAGTATCTTAGCTGGGCTGGGAGCGACTGGGAGCATTCTGATTGGTCGACGCGTTACAAAATTCGGCGCATGCGCACAGTGCTATCGTAGTCTTAGTAAGGATTAGGGTTAGGGTTTGGGTTAGAGTTTGGGTTAGGGTTTGGGTTAGGGTTACGACGCCTAAGAACATCGTGAAAAGCCGGCCCGACATAAACTGGCGCATGCGCAAAGGCGCCCAGATAAACTAGGAAACCCGGAACGTGGAGGATGTGACACCGGCATGCTTTAGGTAAGGGGCGGGCTCAAGGAGGCGTGTGACCACCCGCCAATAAAAATGGTCGTTATTTTCCAACTGATTAATAGTCAACAGCTAATATTCTCAGCTTTCCAAATGGCGTGCATGTGTGATGTTGACCGAGAAAACACGTCACAATGACGGTGACTACCATCGTCATTGGCAACAATCGTCACACAAAATCGATCAAGGGATTGAGATGCTTTCAATTACAAGTCACTGTAAAGCCTTCACATCGCACACATGACGTTTCTCGGCTTTAAATTTAAAGAAACAGTAATAGAGGTTTCACGTCACACACATGACGTTTCTCTGCTTTACATTTAAAGAAACGGCAAATAGAGGTTTGGTCATCATGACGACCAACAACATGGCATCAACACGGACATCAAAGTCCAAGGCCAATCCCTCAATACAGTGCATAACTTCAAATATTTAGGAGCATTGTATCAGATAATGGGTCCCGACAGGAAGTCCTCTCCAGGATCGCACAAACAACTGCTGCCCTGACAAGGTTGAAGCCCATTTGGAAAGACAGGACCATCAGTCTACATTCCAAAGTAAGACTGCTGCGCTCCCTTGTCATCTCCATCTTCCTATATGCTTGCGAAGCATGGACCCTCACAGCAGATCTCCAACGAAGAATACAAAGCATGGAGATGAGGTGCTACAGAAGACTTCTGGGCATTTCCTATACCCAACACATCACCAACGACGAAGTCCGACAGACCATCACACAAGCCATTGGACAACACGATGACCTGCTCACAGTGGTGAAGAAACTGAAACTCCGATGGTATGGCCACGTTACCAGATCATCAGGCCTTGCAAAGACCATTCTTCAAGGCACAGTGCAAGGAGGTGGAAGAAGAGGGAGACCAAAAAAGAGGTGGGAGGACAACATTCGAGAATGGACTGGTTTGACACTGAGCGAAGCCATCAGGGCTGCTGAGGACAGAGAAAGATGGAGTATACTGGTTAAACGATCATCTGTAATGCCTCTACGACCTCCGGGTTATGGGACAGGATAGGATAGGATAGAATAGAGGTTTCACGTTACACACATGACGTCTCTCTGCTTTGAATTCAAAGAAAAAGTAATAGTTGTTTCACGTCACACACAGGATGTTTTTCTGCTTTAAATTAAAAGAAACATTAATAGAGGTTTCACGTCACACAAAGGACGTGTCTCTGCTGGGTAGGGGTGTGACAGATGCTCACAGCCTGCAGGAGTGAAACGTTTCTTACTGACGTCCAACATCATTTTCTGTATTCTTTGTGTGTCTGAGGTTCTTCCCAGCACTAGCAAACCATGTCCAACAAACATCATGCACACACGTGACTTTCACTCCCCTACACGACTTTCCGTGATCTGACAAAGCCGACGAAGTCCACAAAACAAGTTTGATAAAAACGCGTTGTTTTTTTTTTGGGCAGCAAGTTCTACCCCGAGTTGCCTAGGCAGAGCGTTACGTAACGCTACGTAACTATTTTGGCGGAAAGTCTTGGCAACTCAACGCCCGCGGATCGCTACAGAGCGCTCTGTGGCAGTCTTGAAAGGTTGTTTGGGAAGAGAAAAAGATGGTGGCCAGAGTGGTGGGCTTTGACTTGCGAATGGCGAATATAGCGAGGGAGGACTTTTTGTCATTTACAGTCTGGTAAGATTTGTGTAGGCTACTTGTTATTTGACGAATAATTATGTTTATGTGCAATAGGTATGAATTAGTATTTAAATTTCATAATACAGAAAAACCTCCGTTTTGAGACCCTCTCTTAAACGACTTCCTCCAACATACGACCGGAAAAAAATTACCGATGCTTTGTACTATATAAACGACCTCTCTTAAACGACTACCTCTAAAACGCGACTTGCCCACCTTCAAATAATTACATTTTACGACCTAGCAACTGAAAAATTCAGATTCCAAAGCAATACAATATTTGTGCGCTTGATGAAAACCGTTTCGTTTACAACTTTTAACAGCAGACGATGCATTAAAACAGCTTGAAATACTCTAAGGAGCTGACCAGATTTGCCCTGAGCAGGGGCCTGTCAGATCTTGCCGACACCATGTCTGGTGTTCAAAGTGACATACTAAGAAAACATGCACCGGTGGGGGGGATCATGCAAACAAACAAAAATAACCGCTTTCTTTATTTAAAAAAAAAACTATTCAATAATTGAATACAAATAATTACAACAATATTAGTGGGGTTATCTTATAAATAGTTATAACTCCAAACATGCACTCATAACTTACATACACTTTTAAACAACTATCATACCAACATTGATTTTTTATTTTGTAAATAATGAGGAACAACAAGATATTGACTGTATTGTTTTTAAGTGCATGTTTATGATATTGGAATGAAGTGTGTGCTGTGTGGCGGCTCTGCATGTGTGTAGCGACAGACATGATCCTGCAACACGTACGGTACCTTCTGGTTCTTGCCCTGCAACCCTTTCTCTGAGTCTCCATTACTCTATTAGTACGCTCCCTCTTCAAATAATCCTTTCTTTTTTCAATTTCACAGTTTCTTAAAGTCTATATCTCGCACAGAACAAATTCTTCGGTTTTACATCGAACTACACCGTTACGCGTGTGTTTGTTTGTACTGCTGCTAGCCATGGACAGAGCGACCTTTGGCCTTGACCCCTCGACCTCAACCTCTGCATACGGTTTTCGCGGTGGCTCATGGGTGTGGTTCTGTCTGTCGTGCTTGCATGCAGTATGTTGGCTCGTGTGCGAACTGTGTGTGTGTGTGTGAGTGTGTGCGTGCGTGCGTGTGTGCGCGAAAGCTTTTGGGTTATGGCCTATTATAGATGTGCGTTTTAAGGAAAAGCTCGTATAATTTTTAGAAAAGTTGTATAGTAACATAGTCACTTGAACTGTAATTCTGTAGCCCACTGCCTGTCTTAGCTTGCTACATGTGTGTGTGTGGGTGTGTAGGTTTGTGTGTGTGTGCGTGCGTGTTATCTCGATTCTGAGACATATTCCTGGTGTTTTATCTTGGCAATAAAATTATTTGACTTGACTTGACTTGATTGGTTGTGAGACAGAGTTTAATCTATATTTCTGAAAAATGGTAGATGTTCCCTATACTTAATGGTGTGTGTACTTTTTGTACATGTATTTATTTTACTTAATTAATTTTGTAAATGTTTTTTTCGAAAATGCCCTACCTCCTTTTTAAGACCCCTCCAATTTAAGACCTCGTTTTAATGGCAATTTAAAGGTCGTAAAACAGAGGTTTTACTGTATTGTTGTATCGTCAGTGCGATTGACAGTAACTTTCACTTTCAGCCAACTTCACTTTGATTGGCAATTGTGCAGTCAGCTTGTGTTGCGCCATTTTAAAAGTGCTCGCTTATGGCAAAAGATTGCCCAGAAGCAAAAATAGTTCGTGTGGAGCAATCGCAAGCGCTTTATGGCGCTTTTATTTTAGGCACCTCGGGGCTGCCTTTAAGACTTAGAGAGAGCGTATTTCATGCTTTCAAAAGGAGAGTAATTCAATACATTACATTACATTACATAATTGTTGCTTTAGGTCCAGCGGACTCCTCCGAGCCAAATCAGGACCGGACAACCCCCAATCCGCATAAAAGATCTGCTGAAACAACCCTAGTGGGAAAACTGTATGCCCTCCACCAGCCAGTCACTTTACAATAAAGACATCCCACGCAGGGGACGGCTGAGGCTTCACCCCAACTTATCGAACCCCCGGTTACAAAAACAAAATAGAATACAAACATCATTATAAATTATCAACAAAACACATTGGCCTACATATAAAATGTCTACATTGCTAAATAATAACATCATAGGAAGCCCTAGTGACCACCTGGCAGAAAGCGTCCAATATTCCCAAGCTGATCCAACAGACCTCATACACAAACAAGGAGTCTTGTCCCGGAAGAGTTTTCAAGAAAAAAGGTAGGAGATTGGTCTAGCGAAGAAGACGATAGTATAGCAGATTGATAGAACAGAGCAAGAATGAGAAAGAGCAAATGAGAAAGACAGCGACAGTGGGAATTTAAAGCACTAAATTTCCAGAAAGTGGGGATACTATTTATACTGAAACCCCCGGCACCCCAACGGGGGTGAGTAATTCAATAATCTTGTCCCGTCAATATTTAACATTTATTAATTAGTATATACAGGCTCAAGGGTAATTATACTGGTGAATAACCTGGCAATCCGCCACAGTTTTAATTTGTTTTGTTTTGTTTAGGTTTTCTGTGTTTCAAATCAGATTACCTCTGCCAAGGGGTAATCACTCTCCATTGCAAAATTGGCAGGAGTAATTTCTCGTAAATTGATGGCCCCCAAATTGCTTGCCGTGATGTCAAAAAAGATAATTCCGAGCAAACCGACGTTTTCCTGACCATAGAAACGTGCCCTAGATATTTTATTTGTGTTTTTCATCCCTCATTCCGACGTCTCCTCTTCCGTGATCGAATGTATTAAAAAATGAGACCAGAGGAATCAAACAAAAATGTGAGAATACTGAAATTAAGGGAAGAAAAGTAACAATGCATTGTCCCAAACATGTGATGAATATTTAATGTGATGGGACTGTTTCCTCTCTTTTCTGTTTTGGTATTTCCAGACTTAAACTTATATGGAAATATTTTAAATAGTGGGGTGTTTGGTAGGGTAGGGTAGGGTGAGGTGAGGGAATTATAAAGACCAACAAATGGCGGTCTGTCCGTCGGTGTACCCTCCTTTTGAAAGCATGATATATTCTCTCTCTCTCTCTCTCTCTCTCTCTCTCTCTCTCTCTCTCTCTGTCGCAGGGCGATCTGTGGCGGAAAGGTAAAATTAGTGGGTGTGTAATTGCTAGTTGTGGCGTGTATGATTTCGATAGCCGAGCGTGCAGAACGTGCGGTACATTACGCAGTTGGTTAGCAAGTTGGGAGAAGTAGTCACTACAAGGCAGAACGTGTTTGAGGGAGCTAGCGGAAGGTTGTGTGTTGGCTAGTGTGTCATTGTTCTGTGGTGTAGGGGTTAGACTGTTACTGACGAATTATAGTAACTGGGTCTGGTAATACTAGTTAAACGTTTGCTGTGTTCTATGGTGGTAGTACTCAAGTTGGAGTATATAGAAAAGCAAAGTGTGGTAGTGTGTTAGTTTAGCGTCGAGGAAGTGTCCGCTAAAGGAAACTAAGCACTACGGATTAACCCTACGCGGAAGTTACTCGTAGGAGCGTGGAAGGGGGCTGCGAGTGGCGACTACACTCGAACCGGTTGGGTGAGTGTAGGGGTGTTACTTTCCTTGCTGTCCAAGAGCCTAGCGCCGGCTATGGGGTGTGTGTGCATGAGGTGCGAGTGAGAGAAGGGGTGGCTGTGGAAGGCAGAGGGAAGGAAGGTGAGCGGGTGGAAGAGAATGGAGGTGAGAAGGGAAGTGAGGGTGAAAGTGGTTGCTGTTGTTGTTGTGGTTGCCAGATGTAGATAACATGATTTCATTGTATTATGATATGTTTATACTCATTTGGATGCTCATGATATTCATTGTATTTTGATGGGGATATTATCATTGAGAGAGAGACAATAACAATAGTGAAGGGAAGTAAGTGAGGAGAGAGTCGAGGGGGGAAACGGACAGCAGTTGTGTCCCCTCGAGCATGGCGGGAAAGTTGTGATGTGTGAGAGAGGGGGGGGGGAGAGTGTGTGCAGAGGGGAGGGGGACATGGATGAGCAAGCAGGATATTAACTATGCAACAAGCATGTCGCAGGTTCGACATCGCCGGTTGGGTTCGACATCATGACAGATTCGACGTCGTTTCAACGCCGTGCGACGGCACTCGATCGTGTGGATCGACCGTATCATCGGTGTCCTCATCACCATCGTTATTGTCTGCGTCGTCATCTTGTTCCCCCAACCTCATCATTGTCCGCATCATCATCTTCCCTCAACCCCACCATTCCTGTTGGTGACCGGTTACGTGGATGGTCGGAGCCGGGCCTAGACGTCACGTGGAAGCTGTCCAGGGGTGTACTGCTGTGCGACGTCGACGGTGGCAGGGTTGCCGTGACTACTACATCACCGTCATCATCATCATCATCGCCGTCAGCGGTGAGTCGAAGCAGGGACGTCGCCACGCATCGTCATCGACGGTGGCACGTGCAACGACTACGGCAACTAGCAGGAGAGGATACTAACAGGGGGACCTCGAGTCGCGGGACTTTGTGGACCGCTACGCTGCAAGGAGGCACCGAGGACTGGACCCATACAGGTTGGATCGTTTCGTGTTGTCCTCCTCCTATGCACTTAACCCCCCTTTCTTAGTACTGCGAACCGACGTTTGCTACGCACGATTCTTACGCGGACTGGGTTGCTAGCAACCATCGATCATCGCGCTGACATTTCATTTTCATTGTACCATTAATTGTCCATCATCTTTATTTTTCTTTTTCATGTGTAAATGTTGTATGCGAGTGGTGTGTGGCTTGAATGAATAAATAGTTTGGAAGTTGTATATATACTCGTTGTGTTTTTCATCACTTCACGTCTGTTGGTAATCGTCATCCTGTCTGGGCTGTCTGCGTGTGCAAGTTGTTTGTTTGTGGTGTCTGCTTGGGCGGGCTTGTGGCGGTGACATATGTTGGAGATGCAGGGTACCACGACCCATTTACGTGGTGTGCCCAGACGTGAAGTTGTCTTGTAATTGTTTTGTGGCGTCCGAGAGTGTGAGGAGTGATTCGGTGAGAGTGTGCACTCCAGCGGGTGGTTGGAGGGAGTCAGGTCGCTGTTTAGCGGAGGCTCACGGCCGGCCTACGTTCGACCACACGTGGAGGGGAGGGGCCACTGCACTCTCCAACCGGATCGCTACCTCGAGGGCCAGTTCCACTGTTGAGTGGGAGGAGGAGGGTGATAGGTAGGGAGATAGCTTAGTTAAGTAGGGTAGTATCTTAGGCTAGGTTAGGTAAGGATAGGTAGGGATCTTGACTTGTTGTTGTTGGTGTTGTTGCTTCCCTTGTAAGCAGGATGGCGTCGATCGTGGAGGCTGAGGTCGGGTCTCCGATCGCGGGTCGCACGCGTTCTCGCGTGGGCGTCACAACGGATGAGCGGGCGACGACGGCGGCGGCTGATACTGAGGTCACCGATCTACCTTCTGCGGTCGAGCAACTGAGATCGCCGGTTACGTCGTCAGGTCAGATACCTTTCTCCACGAGGTCATCGCGTCGGGGGTCAGCGGACGACGAGTTGTCGACGTTCGGAACCAGAGACGCGGTGAGTAACCCTTTTCCGACGGAATTTGGTGCGACTGGCGGGATGTTGACAGGCGCCGACTTCTGCGGGGACCGGAATCGCCCGAGTGATGCGACGAGGCCGAAGAAGTGGGAGACCAACCCCTATCGTTCGATCTACAAGGTCGAGGAGACACCGACGCCGAGGACAGGGTTGTTCGCGGGCGAGACGCCGGTGGAGAGGATCCTGAGGCTCGCCAAGCGCGAAGGATTGAGAGGTCAGGCCGCGTTGGACTACGCGATGGACCAAGCGGCGAGGGAGAAAGACGCAGACCGGAGAGAGAGGGAGAGAGAGATAGAGCTGAGGGAGAGAGAGATGGCGCATGAACTAGCGATGGCGCAGCTGACGTTGCAAGGCGCCGCCAACCGCAGGAATCATCAACCCGAGTTCGAGACGGTTAAGCTCAGGTTACCTTTCTTGGAGGACAAGGACGATCTCGAGACCTACCTGTGTCAGTTCGAGCGTTTCGCCAAGGCACAAGAGTGGAACCAGGACTCGTGGGCTATTCGCTTGGGAACCTTGTTGAAGGGGAAGGTGAGGGAAGTCTACGTCAGCCTGAACGAGGACGACTCTGCCGACTACGACATACTGAAGGCAGCGTTGCTAGTACGTTTCAACCTGACGGCCGAGACGTATCGCAAGAAGTTTCGCCAGCTACGAAGGGAGCCACCAGAGACTTTCAAGCAGTACCTGCGGAAGTCAGAGTTGTTCCTGGAACGCTGGATGGGGCTAGCGAACAAGAAGGCCACGTACGGAGACTTGTTAGACCTGGTGCTGATGGAGCAGCTGGTCAACGGTTTGACGCCGGAACTGGTCACGTTCGTGCGCGAACGCAACCCAGCGACGGTGGAGGAAGCCGCGACGTTGGCGCAGCAGTACGTCGACGCCAGGGCAGGAACGAGCCTACGTTTCCCAGGACGACAACCCTTTACACCCAAGGATCGGAACGAGGGCCGCAGGCCAGCGGTACCACGGCCCAACTCGCCTGACAAGCGAGAATGCTACAGTTGCGGTCAGAAAGGGCACCTGAAGAGGAATTGCCCGAAACGCAACGAGAAGGGTGGAGCAGAGTTGCGTGTCTTGGAGGAGGAGAAGGAGGCAGGCAAGAAGAGAGATTCCCGGTTCCGAAGCCAGGTGATGGTGGAAGGGGTTCCGCTGACGGCCATGAGGGACACGGGAGCCGACCTGATATGCCTGCGGGAAGGGGAGGTTGCCAACCTCGACTACACGGGACGCACGCGGCGCGTGGGATTCGCCATTCGCCAATTGTCCAGGTCACTGCCGACGGCGTGGGTGCAACTGGAGTCACCGTTCTACACCAGGAGAGTGGAGGTGGTGGTGGTGCCAGACCTGACCTACCCGGTGGTGATCGGCAACTGGGCGAGGACGGAACGACGACCGGACACAGCACTGCCTGTATTCGCCGAGGGAGCCGCAGAGTGTTGCGCGGTGCAGACCCGGGGGCAAGCGGCCAAGGAGCGAGGCGCTGCGGAACCATTGGCGGTCGGGCCAAGCAAGAACATCGTCGCGACGCCGAAAGAGATTCGCCAACTGCAGTTGGGAGACGACGAGCTCGCGAAGGTGCGGCAGCTAGCAGACCGGAAGGCGGGAAAGGAGAAACGAGGCAAGGGGCAAGTGGCATTTGTCTGGAAGCGAGGCCTGTTGTACCGCGAGTACACAGGGCAAGACAGAGTGGATCACAGCCAGTTGGTGGTACCAACCAAGCTTCGGTCGGAGGTACTACGCATGGGGCACGACACGCCTATGGCCGGACATCTGGGAGCCAAGCCAACCCAGGATCGAGTGTGGGCCGAGTTCTACTGGCCAGGGATGTGTCGTGACGTCAGGAGATACTGTGCTTCGTGTGACGCATGCCGGCGGACGACGCCGAAGGGGTGCGTCAGGAAAGTGCCTGTCCAAGACGGCAAGAACAGGGAGCTGTACCACGCAAACCTGCTGAAGCGCTACGTGGAACGTGGAGCGGAACCAGAAACGACCGTGGCAGTGGTGATCGACCAGGCTGAAACGGAGGGGACTACGGACATCAGCTATCAGGGCACCGTACCGCTGATACCGCTACGAGCGAGCGAGGGACCAGGGGACGTACAGATAGATACGACACTGTCTGCACTCCATCAGAGACAACTACGGGAAGTGTGCCAACAGTACGCGAGTCAGCTGACCGATCTACCCCAGCGCACCCACCTGGACGAATGCGAGGTAGTGCTGACTGACGACAACCCTGTCCGCATACGACAGCATCCGCTACCATTCTCACAGATGGAAGTCATCAGGGGCGAGGTGGAATCGATGCTGGAGTTGGGGGTTATCGAACCCTGCACATCGCCGTACAGCGCATCGATCGTGTTGGTGAAGAAGAAGAGTGGGGAGGTGCGATTCTGCATCGACTACCGGGGGTTGAACAAGATTGTCAGGTTCGACGCAGAACCACTACCGGACATCGAATACTTGTTTGCCAAGCTAGGGATACTGGCAGATACCAGTCAAGCAGGAAGACCGGGACAAGACGGCGTTTACGACGCCGCAGGGTCAGTTCAGATGGACCACGATGCCGTTCGGATTGAAGACGGCAGGGGCGACTTTCTCACGCATGATGAGGAAGCTGCTACGACCACTGCACCGAGCTGACGTGGATAATTTCATGGACGACGTCATGATCGCGACGGAAACGTGGGAGCAGCATCTGCAAGCGCTGCGAGCCGTGTTCCAGAGGCTGCAGGAAGTACATCTTGCCGCCAGACCAAGCAAATGTTTCCTAGGGTACAAGGAGCTGAGTTACCTAGGGCATCAAGTGGGAGATGGAGCGATGAAGCCGGAACGAGACAAGTTGGACAAGGTACGCCGAACGTGTCCACCGACCAACAAGAAGCAAGTCCGAGCGTTCTTGGGGTTGTGTGGGTACTTCAGGAGGTTCGTGCCGCATTTCGCTGAGAGCGCTACCGCTGACCAACCTGACAAAAGGAGGAAAGAAGGGTGAGGTCAACTGGATGGACGACTGTCAGAAAGCCTTCGATGACTTGAAGGGAGCACTGACTAGTGAGCCGGTGGTGAAACTACCAGATTTGGACAAGGAGTTCATTCTAAGGACGGACGCATCTGAGCAGGGGCTAGGAGCCGCGCTGATGCAGGAAACCGGTGAGGGCGTGCAACCAGTGGGGTTTGCCAGCAAGAAGCTGCTGCCAGCTGAACGGAACTACTCCACCATCGAGAAGGAGTGTTTGGCAGTGGTGTGGGCAGTCCAGCGGTTCGAACTGTATCTGTTTGGACGACACTTCTGGCTGGAGACCGACCATCGACCGCTGCAGTACTTGCAGAGGACGCACATCAACAGTGCCAGACTCACCCGATGGGCGATGCAACTGCAGGCATATGTGTTCACCATCCGACCGATCCCAGGAAGAGACAACATAGAAGCAGATTTCCTCAGCAGATCTGACCCTGTGGAAGATTAAGGTGGGAACTCTCCGTAGGTTCGTCTTGGGAGGGGGGTATGTCACAGGGAGATCTGTGGCGGAAAGGTAAAGCAATTAGTGGGTGTGTAATTGCTAGTTGTGGCGTGTATGATTTCGATAGCCGAGCGTGCAGAACGTGCGGTACATTGCGCAGTTGGTTAGCAAGTTGGGAGAAGTAGTCACTACAAGGCAGAACGTGTTTGAGGGAGCTAGCGGAAGGTTGTGTGTTGGCTAGTGTGTCACTGTTCTGTGGTGTAGGGGTTAGACTGTTACTGACGAATTATAGTAACTGGGTCTGGTAATACTAGTTAAACGTTTGCTGTGTTCTATGGTGGTAGTACTCAAGTTGGAGTATATAGAAAAGCAAAGTGTGGTAGTGTATTAGTTTAGCGTCGAGGAAGTGTCCGCTAAAGGAAACTAAGCACTACGGATTAACCCTACGCGGAAGTTACTCGTAGGAGCGTGGAAGGGGGCTGCGAGTGGCGACTACACTCGAACCGGTTGGGTGAGTGTAGAGGTGTTACTTTCCTTGCTGTCCAAGAGCCTAGCACCGGCTATGGGGTGTGTGTGCATGAGATGCGAGTGAGAGAAGGGGAGGCTGTGGAAGGCAGAGGGAAGGAAGGTGAGCGGGTGGAAGAGAATGGAGTTGAGAAGGGAAGTGAGGGTGAAAGTGGTTGCTGTTGTTGTGGTTGCCAGATGTAGATAACATGATTTCATTGTATTATGATATGTTTATACTCATTTGGATGCTCATGATTTTCATTGTATTTTGATGGGGATATTATCATTGAGAGAGAGACAATAACAATAGTGAAGGGAAGTAAGCGAGGAGAGAGTCAAGGGGGGAAACGGACAGCAGTTGTGTCCCCTCGAGCATGGCGGGAAAGTTGTGATGTGTGAGAGAGGGGGGGCGGGGAGAGTGTGTGCAGAGGGGAGGGGGACAGGGATGAGCAAGCAGGATATTAACTATGCAACAAGCATGTCACAGGTTCGACATCGCCTGTTGGGTTCGACATCGTCGACAGATTCGACGTCGTTTCAACGCCGTGCGATGGCACTCGATCGTGTGGATCGACCGTATCATCGGTGTCCTCATCGCCATCGTTATTGTCTGCGTCGTCGTCTTGTTCCCACAACCTCATCATTGTCCGCATCGTCATCTTCCCTCAACCCCACCATTCCTGTATGTGACCGGTGATGTGGATGGTCGGAGCCGGGCCTAGGGGTGTACCGCTGTGCGACGTCGACGGTGGCAGGGTTGCCGTGACTACTACATCACCGTCATCATCATCATCATCGCCGTCAGCGGCGAGTCGAAGCAGGGACGTCGCCACGCATCGTCATCGACGGTGGCATGTGCAACGACTACGGCAACCAGCAGGAGAGGATACTAACAGGGGGACCTTGAGTCGCGGGACTTTGTGGACCGCTACGCTGCAAGGAGGCACCGAGGACTGGACCCATACAGGTTGGATCGTTTCGTGTTGTCCTCCTCCTATGCACTTAACCCCCCTTTCTTAGTACGTGCGAACGGACGTTTGCTACGCACGATTCTTACGCGGACTGGGTTGCGAACAACCATCGATCATCGCGCTGACATTTCATTTCCATTGTACCATTAATTGTCCATCATCTTTATTTTTCTTTTTCATGTGTAAATGTTGTATGTGAGTGGTGTGTGGCTTGAATGAATAAATAGTTTGGAAGTTGTATATATACTCGTTGTGTTTTTCATCACTTCACGTCTGTTGGTAATCGTCATCCTGTCTGGGCTGTCTGAGTGTGCAAGTTGTTTGTTTGTGGTGTCTGCTTGGACGGGGTCGTGGCGGTGACACTCTCTCTAACACAGCCCTAATCCGAACGGAAAACTGTTTTGACGTCAAAATAACAGGGTCCGTAAAACAAAAACAAACCAAAAAAAAAAAAAAACATGTAGTAGGCGTTCAAGTGTTTGTCAAAATAATGGCCTTTCTACCTAGCAACACACACACACACACACATACACATTTTTGTAGAAACGACGTTCTGATGACTGTTGTGAAAAAAACGGATTATTTTGACACACTTTCCATTTCTTTGACATTTTCCAATTTTTGAAGCTATCCCTAACCCTAACTCTAACCCAAACCCTTAACCTAACCCTAACACATCCCTAACCCTAACGGAACATTGTTTTGACGTCAAAATAACGGGGCCGTCAAAAGAAAGTACGTAGAGTTTCAAGTGTATGTCAGAGTAACGTCGTTTCTACCTAGCCACACACACATACACACACAAACATACTCTCTCTCTCTCTCTCTCTCTCTCTCTCTCTCTCTCTCTCTCTCTCTCTCTCTCTCTCTGTCCCTCCCTTTCCAACGTTTATATTATGGTTTGGAAGAGGGGTGATGAATATGAGAGAGGGGATGAATCAGGATTGTTGATTAGAAACTGATTTATAATATGCATTTGTATTTGAATGAATAATCATTTTCATAAGAAGGGATATAAATTATAGAAGAATTATGAATTGTGCTAATGCATAAAAAAACAGGTCAAGATGGCGGACGGCGGAAGGAGTTATTTCCCATGTATTCTTCTTCTTCTTCTTCCATTTGACGACCACGATCAATAATGATCACTATTGTCGCAATAGGGCGATATGTTGTCACTGGGGGTAAGAAACGGTTTGATAAGGGGCAGGGCTGTTGGGTAAGAGAGGGAAGAGGGTGGAGAGGGGGGAGGTGCATGGGATTGTGGAGGTGTGGGCTACAGCACCGCCAGCGCCCTTGTAATGAAGGCGCTGACTGACGGTGCCTGCACCACTTCAGCGGGCAGGAGGTTCCAGTCGCGGACGGTCCGGGGGAAGAAGGCTGACTGGCGGTGGTCTGTACGGCAGGGGATGCGGGTGTACTGTAGGCTGTGGCCACGCCGGGATCTTGATGGCAGTGGTTTCAGGTGGGAGCATCTGACTTGGATGGTTTTGTGGTGGATTTTGAAGAAAGTGGATAGTCGGGCTATTGTTCGGCGTTTTTGAAGGGAGGGCCATTTCAGCTGCTCAAGCATTGCTGACACACTGGAGGTCGCCTTGTAGTCATTCATGACAAAGCGGACTGCTCGTCGTTGGACTGCTTCCAGGTCATCTGTCAGGTTCTGCTGAGAAGGGTCCCATACGGTTGAGGCATATTCGAGGTGGGGGCGCACCAGGGCTTTGAACGCTAGTTCCTTTACTTGACGTTGGCGGGTTTTCAGGTTCCTCCGCACAAAGCCAAGCACGGAGTTTGCTTTGTTGGTGACCCTTTGGATGTGCTCATCCCACTTGCCATTGGCCTGTATGGTGACACCCAGGTACTTGGTGGAGGTAACGTTTTGGAGGGTGAGGCCGTGTAAGGTGTACTGGGTTGCTTGGTCAGCCATCCTTCTGGCGATGTTGAGGATGACACACTTGCTGGGATGGAACTCCATATTGCAGGCTTCCTCCCACTTCTCCAAGGCAGCAAGGTCGGCCTGGAGGATTTGTTGGTCGTGGTCATTCGCTCTGGCGCGGTAGAGCATGGTGTCGTCCGCGAGCAGTCTGGAGGTAGAGGCAACCCTGTCTGGTAGATCGTTGATATATACGAGGAACAGACAAGGGCCAAGGACGCTGCCTTGAGGTACACCGGACCTCACACATACTGGGTCAGACCGGGCTCCCTCAACGACAACGGATTGGGTGCGTCCTTCCAGAAAGTTCGCTATCCATGCGTTCGTCTGCCCCCTGACACCATAGTGGTCCAGCTTGTGCACTAGTAGGCTGTGGTTCACTTTGTCGAAAGCCTTCGCAAAGTCCATCACTACGACATCAGTGGGCAGGCCGCGCTCCATGTTGTCTGACAGCTCCTCTGTGAATTCAAGCAGCTGCGACTCGCAGGACCTGCCTCTGCGGAAGCCATGCTGCTGTGGAGTGAGGATGCTGTTGGACTCCAGGTGTGTCATGATGGAGCTGACCAGGATGTGTTCAAACACTTTACAAGGGACACTAGTGAGGGAGATTGGGCGGTAGTTGCCAGGATCGTATTGTTGTCCCTTTTTGAAGACAGGGGCAACGTTGGCAGTCTTCCATTCCAGTGGGACGGTGCTTGATTCAAGGGATGTAGAGTAGATCCGCGTTAGTATGGGCGCGATCTCAGGAGCCAGCTCTTTTAGCACTCGAGGTGATATCCCATCTGGTCCTGGGGCCTTATACGGGTTGAGTGACGTCAAGAGTTTCAGCACCCCTACTTCGGACACAGTGATCTTGTCCATTTCTGGGTAGTCGTCTCTTGAGTTTGGCATTTGGCACTTGTCCTTGAACTCTTCGAAGCTGTAGGTATCACCGGCGCTGAAAGCTTTGTAGAACTGGTTGTTTAGGAGTTTTGCTTTCTCCTTGGGGTCCGTGATGAGCTGACCGCTTTGTTTCAGTGCTGGTATGCCAGTGGAGTTTGCCCTTTGGTGTTTCATGTAGGTCCAAAAGCGCTTGGCGGATGGGGCAGTGTCAGTCTCTGTGGATGTTGGTACAAAGAGTCCGCCAACGTATTCCCAGTAGGCTTGCCGCAATTTGCGCTGGACGTCACGCCTCAGGTACAGGAATTCGGTGCGTAGGTCGTGCGTGCCGAATTTTCTCCACAGCTTGTATTTCCTGTCCCTCTTCTTGATGAGCCTACGTAGTTCTGGGGAGATCCAAGGTTGACTTGCTCGTTGACGCGATGTTTTGTGAGGGATGTTACTCTTCATGCTCTCTTGCAACTTGTTTTGTTTACATTGTTAAGGTAGCTTAGTAAGACGGTTTAATTTGTTGACCAGACTGAGCCTACTGTTGCTACTTCTGTTACTACTGCTACTTCTTCTACTACTACTTCTTCTGCTACTGCTTCCACTAGTGTTATTCTGCTGGTTCTGTTGCTGTCTTTTGATTGGCTGCTATTGCCCCTTTCTGGCGTCGTGGGTGCCTTACTGAGAAGGTTGCGCGACCATCGCCGCCTAGGCGCTACGAGACCCCTACGACCGGGAGACGACAACCTGGGTTTTCCACACGTGCGTGTAAGCCATCTGGGCGTCAGACGATGCGGGCTAAGTCATCTGGGCGTCAGATGATGCGTCTAAGTCATCTGGGCGTCAGACGATGCGGGCTAAGTCATCATGGCGTCATCACGATGCGGGCTAAGTCATTATGGCGTCAGACGATGCGGGCTAAGTCATCTGGGCGTAAGACGACGCGGTCTCAGTCATGGTGTCAGAAGATGCGGTCTAAGTCATCTGGGCGTCAGACGATGCGGTCTATGTCGTCATGGCGTCAGACGATGCGGGCTAAGTCATCTGGGCGTCAGACAATGCGGTCTAAGTCATCAAGGCATCAGACGATGTGGTATAAGTCATCTGGGCGTCAGACGATGCGGTCTAAGTCATCATGGCGCCAGATGATGCGGTCTAAGGCATCATGGCGTCAGACGATGCGGTCTAAGTCATCATGGCGTCAAACGATGCGGTCTAAGGCAGCAAGTGGGCGCCTTGAGATAGATGTTTTATCAGCCAGCGCCTTGAGCAGCTCTTTGTGTGGAAAAGCGATGTGTAAGAACGATGAAATATAGCTGTTGCACATTTCAGGCACTTCCGTCCTGCCCGCTGGGCGTTTTTTTTTTAAACGTCTTTATTTATCAAAAAAAAAAAACAACAACACCAAAACAATTCGTGGCATTCCTATTCTTGGTATGCACCGTCATAGCACATTTTTATACCCTTGGTTTGAAAATTACTGGCTTTGAAACACACACACACACACACACACACATCTGAATAATACGTCACAGCAGCTTTTGCTATCGTTAATTTTAATAGTGTTTTTTTTTTTCTTTCTTTACATTAAAGTACTGTTTTTGCTTTTAATTCTGTACTCGTCCATTACTGTGTTTACAAATTCCCTTCATTTGGCTGTGCCCCAAAAAGAGTCAGCCTTTGGGGTTCTAGTTTTTGGAAGTACAAGACATGAAAATTGCTAGTGCAAAAGGTCAATTTATAGCCTATAACTATACAGATTTATCTAGGAGAGTGAGAGAGAGAGAGAGAGAGAGAGAGAGAGAGAGAGAGAGAGAGAGAGAGAGAGAGAGAGAGAGAGAGAATAAAAATAATATGTACAGCCAACAGATTGATTGATTTTCTTATTGAAAGCTTATTCAAATATATTTGACATTAGACTTGGAAAAAGGATATGGAAATAAAACATACAACTTTCGTCCGCTTGAAATATTACAAGAATTTGCCTTGCGCGTCGGTGAATAATACAACAATAAAACATGAAAAACAATATAGATCTATTCACTCACGTTCCACGAAACATAATACACGGCACATGTGTGTGCCGTCAGCAAACAAAAGCACACAAACATACACTCACACGGAGTCCCAACAAAAGGTAGGTAGGCCGAAGGCATGTAGTTTGTGTGCCGTGACGCCCGCCAGTCAAGGGGGGTACCACGACTGTGTTCGAGTGACTATTGGTTCCGGCGACTGCAGTAATTTATTTTATTTATTTAATCGTTCTTATATAGCACTTCTCCAGCTCAAGAGCTGCTCAAGGCGCTGGCCGATACAGGATCTAACTCAAGCCGCCCACCCGCAGCCTTTGGGCGCATGGTCTGACGCCCGAACAACTGAGCACAATCCTGGGCAGCCAGGAGTAATCGGGGCTCATAACCCGCGCATCTTGTCGCGAGACTGAAAGTTGCTGTTTGTATGTAGATTATAGTCACACGACACTTTCGCATATAGGTGACTACTGGACTGATTTATACTGACACCAGCGGGCCAGTTGTTGGTAAAGGGGAAATTAATATGATCACACGTTGACCAATCCGGGATTCGAACCAGCGACCTTTCGATTACTAGCAAGACGCTCTTACCAACTGAGCTACCCGGCCCCCCTGAAAGTTGCTCGTCGCTGGACTGAAAGTCACGCTCATAACTCCTCCCTGCTGTCGCCGAAGCCAATCAGCTTGAAGCCCTTTGACACGACAACACTCCAGGCAGAAAGAAATTCGAGCCATCATCATAGTCGTCATCATCATCATCATTGTCGTAGTCGTCATCATCATCATCAAAAAACAGTAATATTAGTATTAGTAATAGTCGTAATAGTATAGTGGGACCAGTAATAGTCGTAGTAGTCAGTAGTACGACTAGTAGAAGTAGTCCCCTCGTTGGGGTGCCAGGGTTTTCTGTATAAATAGTATCCCCACTTTTAAGAAATGTTGTGCTTTCAATTACCACTGTTTCTGTCATTCTCGTGTGTCCTTTCTCGTTCCTAATCTGTTCTTTCAATCTACTATCTTCTTTGCTAGACCAGTCAGTCACCTACCTTTTTTCTTGAAAATTCTCCCCAACTCCCCATTTGTGTATGGGGTCTGTTGGGTCAGCTTGAGGATATTGGACGCTTTCTGCCAAATGGTCACTAGGGTTTTCTATCCTATCTCATAAATCGGAGGTTGGGGCACCACAGATGATCGTTTAACCAGCGTACTCTATCTTTTTCCTGTTCTCAGTAACCATCATGGCTTCGTTCAGTGTCAAGCCAGTCCATTCTCGAATGTTGTCCTCCCACCTCTTTTTTGGTCTCCCTCTTCTTCTGCCTCATTGCACCGTGCCTTGCAGGATAGTCTTTGCAAGGCCTGACGCTCTGGTGACGTGGCCATACCATCGGAGTTTCAGTTTCTTCAACACTGTGAGCATGCCATCGTGTTGTCCAATGGCTTGTGTGATGGTCTGCCGGACTTCGTTGTTGGTGATGACATAGGAAATGCCCAAAGTCTTCTGTAGCATCTCATCTCCATGCTTTGTATAGGGGGTGAGGAATAGTAATAAATAAGATGCACTTGAGAAATGAGGGGCCTAATTTAAGACAGGATTTAAAACACTTTAAAATAGCATATATTATAACTGAAATATGGCAATTGGAGAGAGAGAGAGAGAGAGAGAGAGAGAGAGAGAGAGAGAGAGAGAGAGAGACAGAGAGAGAGAGACTGAGAGAGAGACAGAGAGAGAGAGAGAGAGAGAGAGAGAGAGAGAAGAGTAGTGTAAAATACTCACCAAAGTACTTATTTTAGGAAAAAAGAGGAGAGTAAAGAGGGGGATGGGTGGGGCTGAACAGCCAATCCCTCTATCTTTAAAATGCACCTCGAACTACAGAAAGTCTATAATTGCTCTTTGCTGAACGATTTTCTTGTTAACCAAGTGAACTGTCAAGTGCGGATTAGCCTTGCCTTCAGTTAGTTGGGGAGAAGGATGGGAGGGGAGGGGGGGGGGATTCGTGGCTAGTTGGACAGTTAGTCAGCCAACCACCATAATTATGCTGTGCTGTACCAGCAAACCAAGACCAAACAAACATGATCCCAGTCTACACACACAGGCGGCGGAAGCTGCTCAGGATTCGAATGAACGAATGAATATTGAGGTTTAACGTCTACACCCACCATTGGTGATATGGCAGACGAGGATAACCATCCCAGGGAAAGAGGGGTAGGGACCTGAATCAACACTGAACCACCAAAGCAATCATACTGCTAAAATGGACAGTAAAAATGGCTACATTTTATATCGCCCACCACGGGATTCGAACCTGGGTCAACGGTGTGTCAGGCGAACGCTCTACCAATTGAGCTAGGGCGGTGGGCCCCAATCTCAGGATTGGGGGAGGGGGGGGGGGGAGGGGCACACACACATTTTATTCAGTGACATTTACAGTACTGACAATAAATGAAAATAAATAAGACGTCAATATCACACAAATAACAAATTTTAAGTAAATAAATAAATAAATAAATAAATAAATAAATAATAATAATAATAATAATAATAATAGCAACCACAACAACGACAACAATAATAATAGCAATCTGCATTAAAAACAAAAAAACTCAACAGACCTATATTATGATTTTTTTGACAGCTACCGTCACAACAGACTTGGGGTACTTCCTCCACATCTACCCTTATTAAAATCATTTCAATCAATCTTTAAATTCATTAAACTTTTTAAAACATAGATAGATCTACTGGTAATGTACTAATGATCCAACCTGAAAAAATATTTTTTTCAAGTTTCATTGTGAAAAATAATTTTAAACAGACAGAAATAAAGAATAGTGTTACGTTGAGACGCGCATGATGGTGCGTGTGAAATGCGCACGATAGTATGTGTGAAGCGCGTGCAATGGCAGGCTTGCGTGTGTGACGCTCGCGATAGATCTGTTCGTTTTATTTTGCAACACATGCAGTAATAGAGTGTATTTATCTTTGATTTGATTTTGCGTTATTATTAGAAGAAGCTTTGTGTGGCGTTGGTGTTTTTAGTTGGTCGATATTGTTTGAGAATTTTCGAGAATTGGTTGTTTACTATCGATCGAAGCGTATGGATTGTTCTGTTGGTTACCATGGAAGCTTCCATTCCAAATGAGGTTGTATGACGTGAGTCACGTGATGATGAAATTAATTTTGATTGGTTGTGGTGGTTTATGTAGGATATTCTCGTTTGTTCCCGAGTATGTAGAGACTATATAAGTGCCGCACTGTTTCAAAATGTGTTGTGTTGTTGATAGTGAGTTGGAAAGTAAAAAGTTGAGAGTGGAAAGGCGATTGTATGCAGTTGTTGATGTGTGCTGAATAAAAGTGGAAAACTTCATACGAAGACTCAGTGACTTGTATGCTGATTGAACGGGTTGCGTGGATAATCGAATCCGAACTTACACTCATCAGGAGAATTCACACATTGGGGCTGAATCTACTACTGATAGAAAACACCACCATCAAACGGAGTGTAACAAATAGTCTAGACTTAGCCGCAAAATCATTTCTTCCTCAATTTAAAGCGTTATCGACTACTGTACGTTTCTTTTGAAGTGACGAGGCCGGATGTTAAAAATAGGAAGTTCAATGGTTTACGCAAGCTTCCCCGGGTCAGTACAAAAAATATAGTGAGTAGTATTCACCGGATCAAAGAATGCGGCATCTCTCTCTCTTTTAGGAGCTTTATCGTTATATATCGTTGTTTTTTTTCTCTTCCCATTAAAAAAAGTTTAATTTCAGGGGCTGAGAATTGGGGTAGGGGAAGAAACGGTGGAAAACTTTGGTTTGAACCTCCAAATAATGTTTTTTGAGGGGCTGAATATCTATACATTTGCCCCCCCCCCTTCCCCCAATATTAAAATGCAATACCGAGAGTCCAGTGTACATGTTGGAATTGGCCCGTTTCGACTCAAATGGCGACCATGATGCTGGTGGCGTGTTTATTGCTGTCGGGATATTCCATTTTATTGTTGTTTTTTGTTGTTGCAGTTTTACTCTAAGCATGTGTTGTGTGACTAAATGTATGTTTGTGTATAATAATAGTAATTTATTGTATAAATCCCAAATTTCAACATGCGCCAGTCTTCTCAAAGAGCTCACGTTCATCTACACATACAGTGACACACGAGCAAGTTTTAACAGGAAAATAACACACAGTTTAGGTGCAGAGGGTTTCTGTATAAATAGTGTCCCCACTTTCTTGAAATTTAGTGCTTTAAAACAAGAAAATAATATTAAACCGACAGATAAACATTCTACAATACTAAAACAGTAAAAGAACTAGAAGGGCAAAACCCACATGACTCCCATGCTTCTTATGGAACATGCAACATTTAACGTGAAAATGAGTGCCCAGAAAAAACTAAATTAAACGTTGGCATTAAAATTCAAATACCGACTTTGATCTTTCAATGCTCTTCACCTTCAAATGACCTTGACCTCCAATTACAAATAAACTACAGCAAAAGTGGTCTTATATCACCGCCCACCACACCGTCCCACGAAATAAAATACAGACCGTGGTATGACCTTAACCTTCAGTGATCTTGACCTTCATACGACTTCTGATGCTCATGTATGATCAAATAACCCAATATTGTTGCATACTATGGGTAAAATATAGAGCCATTCCACTGTGTGAAAACCAATTTTTAAAAAAATGTTTTTGCAAGGTCTAAAATGACTTTGATCTTCAAAGATCAATGCAAAAAATGGAACATATATATCAAAGATCAATCTATCATCTCTAAATACAAGTTTGGACTTTATGTTTTTTTATAATTTAGGGTCAAGGTCACTTCAAAATTCAAAGTACTTATAATAACCGACTTTGGACAGTGTAACAAGAGCCGAGATTTAAACACAGCCCGATAGCTTTTGCCCTGTTTAGTCAGTTGTAACACTAAGGTTAATGTTACGCTGAAGCAGACGATAGAAGTGAACGATGTGTGCTACACGCTGCTATACGGACGGTAGCACAGTATAGTGACATCAGGACTTGTTGAAAACTCTATTCAACTAAGGTAGCCACAGCCTGACATTGTCAAAAAGGTAAATGAACATACTTTTGTTTCATCGTGATGTATTGATATTATTGTTGAATTATGTTTGTGAAATTTGCCATGCTTAGAATTGAATGGTTCAACGTGCGTGACCACGTGGCGAACACGACCGGCCGACGCCATGTTGTATTCCGTACGGACCCACTGTTGTTTAACCTATATATATATATGCTTGCAGACCAGTGGCTGTACCAGAGAATGTGTATACTATTAATTATTTCTCTATGTGTATAGTTAGCCATGATTTATATTTATATATGTATAGGAAATTAGAGTGGAGACTCCAATGGACCATGGACTTAGCAGAATGTTCGTCGCTTATATATAGAGATCTGGAGCTAATCACTGAGGGCTACTTCGGCCTTCAGTGAGATGCTCTGCACACACCTATGTCTCATATGTTACAGACGAGCAGGCATCGTATCGTGAGCCCAACCAGGCGAAAGACAAGAACAAGTCGTCGGTGAACGTTGGCCTGCTGAGGTATCTCAAGCAATGAGCAAAGAGAGCCCACCCGTCTAGCAACAAGGAGAAGAACCCACAACAACACAGCTTATCAAGGAAGCAACCACAACACAGCTCTTCGGACACTGAGCTAAGTACACAGTCCTCAGTGATTCAAACCTGTATCTACGGACCACAGTAGTCCACTCTTCCAGAACTGACCCTTAAGGCAGAAATCATCCAGTGCCCGATGATGATAAAGTAGCTGCATAGAACTATCAAGAAGCGAACCAGTCAAAGAGACATTTAAACTTTTTAGTATCGTACTTAGCAGATCGTGTATAGAGTAGATGAAATAAATGTGTGATATTTACTGTTATCAAGTGGCTGGACTACCTGTTTCATAGCCGTGTGAGAGCTAGTGTGACAGTGATCTTTTACCATTTTTCTTTCTATCTCTGTACCCCAGACTAAACACAGACCGAGCTAAACAAATAAATGTATTAAGTAGAGTCACAGGGAGATTTACTAGCGATCCCCATCGACTTAAGACGAGTGGGTAATAGCATTCCGTTGTGCACAGCCCAGCAACAATAGACCCGCTGTCACAGCTTAATTGGCAAGCCTTGCCAGGATCTGTGTATAATAGGAACTGGGGAAAACCGGATCTGTGTACAATAGAATATGATAATAGTAGTAGCAGTAGAATAACTTAGAATAGTTGTAAGTGTAGGAAACAGAGTTGGTGCACTATTCTTTTGTTTAAAAACTTTTTTGCTTCAATTCTTTTTTGTGCCTGTATGTTGCATTGCCCTTTTGCAGGGTTTGCTTAACTGTTGTATGCCATTTGACTCGTTTTATTCTACTATTGATTACGGATTTGATTGTCTTTGCATTGTTTTTATTGAATTGCAATATTGCTATTGTTTTTGTATTCCACGTGATTCTGAGGTTGGTCATAGACACTTTTGACAATGTCATACCCAGTAGCCTTGAGATTGCGCTTCAAGGAATTAGGAGAAGCTTTACACTTAGCCGGAACAGATTTAATTGCGTATATCAATGAAGAAGTAGATAAGCAGGAAGCGAGGGCAGAGAGAGAGAACAGAAGAAAGCCGAATTAGAAGCAGAGAGAGAGAGCAGAGGAAACTATAATTAGAAGCGGAACAGAAGAAAGCAGAGGCAGACATTACATTACATTATTATTGCTTTAGGTCCAGCGGACTCTTCCGAGCCAAATCAGGACCGGACAACCCCCGATCCACATAAAAGATCTGCTGAAACAACCCTAGTGGTAAAACCGAAAGCTCTCCACCAGCCAGTCACTTTACAATAAAGACATCCCACGCAGGGGACAGCTGAGGGTTCACCCCAACTTATCGAACCCCCGTTTACAAAAACAAAATAGAATACAAACATCATTATAAATTATCAACAAAACACATACATATAAAATGCCTACATTGCTAAATAATAACATCATAGGAAGCCCTGGTTACCACCTGGCAGAAAGCGTCCAATATTCCCAAGCTGATCCAACAGACCTCATACACAAATAAGGAGTCTTATCCCGGAAGAGTTTTCAAGAAAAAAGGTAGGAGACTGGGCTAGCGAAGAAGACGATAGTATAGCAGATTGATAGAACAGAGCAGGATAGAACAGAGCAGGAATGAGAAAGAGCAAATGAGAAAGACAGCGACAGTGGGAATTTAAAGCACTAAATTTCCAGAAAGTGGTGATACTATTTATACTGAAACCCCAGGCACCCCACCGGGGGTAGCAGAGGCAGAACAGAAGAAAGCAGAGGCAGAACAGAAGAAGGTAGCAGCAGAGAGAGAAGCAGAAGTTAGGAGATGGGACTATGAGAGGGCAGAAAAGGAAAAAGACAGACAGCATGAGTTGGAACTGAGGAGATTAGGAGCCTCAAGTTCGGCCACCACCCCTCCCCACTCAGATCAACTAGATGTCGCCTCCAACCCTGTACTAGGTATGTCATTCCCACTGGGATCATTCAACGAAAGAGAAGGTCTAGATCTCTACCTAACTAGGTTTGAGCGCCTAGCCACAGAGTACAAACTAGATCACACCCATTGGTCTTTTAAGCTTAGTCAAGGGCTTAGAGGAAAGGCATATGACATCTACAGTAAGCTACCGACTGACAAAGTGACTGAATATCACAGAGTAAAAGAGGCACTCCTAAAACAGTAACAGGATTCAAACTCACAGGAGAATGCTACCGGCAAAAATTCCGCACCAATCGGAGAATGAAAGGAGAAAGTTGTAGTAGTTTTCATTCACTTGGAATAACGGCAATAAAATAAGATAAAAAACGGACTCCCATTCACTCCGTTCATTTCCATATTCATTCCATTACGCTCCAGACTTCTAGCACACAACACTACAACATTTATTCTTTTTTTATTCAGTTACTGCCCAGGCACCTCTGCATTATTTTCCACATGTACGTTTTGCTGTGACAACATCAGTGGCAAAGGTTAGGGCATACTCCATTTTCATGTCGTCCAGTCAGTACATGGATGGGTTGCTATGTGTTTGAGAGCACAGAGGTGATAGTTTGACATAGTGTTGTAGGTACTTGGATTGGATAGGTTGCTATGTGTTCGACTTGGAGCTTGAGGGCAGAACGATGACGGTGAGAAAAGTGGTGTAGGCATTGATGAAATTCACCTGTTGGCCAATATCTGGCGTAAATGGAAACTCGGTGCCAATCTCGCCGTTGGCAAAGATGCCAAGCAGCGGTGTGTTGGGAAAGTGTTTTCTGAATAAGGCCGACTCCACCCCCTCCTTGTGGTAGATATGCGAACCCCGTGCCACGCACGCCACCATCAGTCCCAGCGAGCAGCTTAGGTCAGCCAAACATGTCTTGGCCTTCAGACGCAACACTGCATCCTCTGCCTCTTTCTCGCTGCGCATGTCAGAGGAAAGCATGACGCTGGCACCATCCACCTTGCTGCCAGCAAACATGACGAACATAGAGTCAAGTTTATCCATGCCACGGATTGGAGACTGATCGCGGGACTCCTCTCCTTCTGCCCTCCTGAAACAACATAAGATTTATTTCCCAATATTGTTATTATATAGAATTGGTTTTTAAATTTTTTAAATTGTGATTTTTGACACCTTATTGTTCTTTTTTTATTGGGAAATTATGGATTGCCTCCCCTAGTCACAGCCTATGGCACGCCCAAACCCAACCTTCCTAATATTAGTTGGGTTTTTGACATTATCTGATCAAAACCCCCGAGACGTTGCCAGAGTCGAAAGTAAATAATATCCGGGGAAACGTAACGCCCAGATTCTGGATCCATTCCATACCTTTCAGGCGCCATTGGTTTCTAGCCTGTGGACAAAGCGCGTTACTCCCTCCTTAGACCACTCGGCCACAACACACTCAACAGCTGCTCAAGGCGCTGGACGATACAGGATCTAACTCAATCGGCCCAAGGCGCCCACATGCTGACTTAGGCATATGGACACCCTGGACAAGTTGAGCACAAGCCTGGGTTGACTTAGGCATATGGACACCCTGGACAACTTGAGCACAAGCCTGGGTTGACTTAGGCATATGGACACCCTGGACAACTTGAGCACAAGCCTGAGCTGACTTAGGCATATGGACACCCTGGACAACTTGAGCACAAGCCTAGGCAGCCACGTGCTGACTTAGGCATATGGACACCCTGGACAAGTTGAGCACAAGTCTGGGCAGCCACGTGCTGACTTAGGCATATGGACACCCTGGACAAGTTGAGCACAAGTCTGGGCAGCCACGTGCTGACTTAGGCATATGGACACCCTGGACAAGTTGAGCACAAGCCTGGGCTGACTTAGGCATATGGACACCCTGGACAACTTGAGCACAAGCCTGGGCTGACTTAGGCATATGGACACCCTGGACAACTTGAGCACAAGCCTGGGCTGACTTAGGCATACGGACACCCTGGACAACTTGAGCACAAGCCTGGGCTGACTTAGGCATACGGACACCCTGGACAACTTGAGCACAAGCCTGGGCTGACTTAGGCATATGGACACCCTGGACAACTTGAGCACAAGCCTGGACAACTTGAGCACAAGTCTGGGCTGACTTAGGCATATGGACACCCTGGACAACTTGAGCACAAGTCTGGGCAGCCACTTGTTGACTTAGGCATATGGACACCCTGGACAACTTGAGCACAAGCCTGGGCTGACTTAGGCATATGGACACCCTGGACAAGTTGAGCACAAGTCTGGGCAGCCACTTGTTGACTTAGGCATATGGACACCCTGGACAAGTTGAGCACAAGCCTGGGCTGACTTAGGCATATGGACACCCTGGACAACTTGAGCACAAGCCTGGGCTGACTTAGGCATATGGACACCCTGGACAAGTTGAGCACAAGCCTTGTCGACCAGAGATGAGGGAGGAAGGATGCAGTGCTAGCTGGGTGTATTAATGTAGCCACCTAGGACATGGTCTTTATAGTCAGTGCAACTGAATGTTTGTATGCACAGACTAGACCTTGGTTTAAACTCTCATCCACAGGAGTAAGACAGTCTATGTTTATAGGGTCCAGCGGACTGCTAAGAGCCCAATCAGGACCAAATAAAACTATTCTAAAGCAGATTAAACTGCTAAAATTAAAATATGATAAAAAATGTATATAAAACTGGCTGAACTAATGAAATCCAAACAAGCGCACCAATAAGATGACATGACCTATAGGCCATAACACAAGGAGTAGGATGAGAAGGAGGGGGGAGGGGTAGAGGAGGGAGGTAGAGGGGAAGTAGAGGAGGGAGGAAGAGGAGGGAGATAGAGGGGGGTAGAGGAGGGGGTAGAGGTGGGAGGTAGAGGAGGGGGGTAGAGGAGAGAGGTAGAGGAGTGAGGTAAAGGTGGGAGGTAGAGGGGGGTAGAGGAAAGAGGTAGAGGAGGAAAGTAGAGGAGGGAGGTAGAGGGGGGTAGAGGAGGGTAGAGGAGGAGGGTAGAGGTGGGAGGTAGAGGAGGGAGGTAGAGGAGGGGGGTAGGTAGAGGAGGGAGGTAGGTAGAGAAGGGGGGTAGAGGAGGGAGGTAGGTAGAGGAGGGAGGTAGAGGAAGGAGGGAGGTAGAGGAGGGGGGTAGAGGAGGAAGGTAGAGGAGAGAGGTAGAGGAGGGGGATAGAGGAGGGAGGTAGAGGAGGGAGGTAGGTAGAGGAGGGGGGTAGAGGAGGTGGGTAGAGGAGGGAGGTAGAGGAGGAAGGTAGAGGAGGGAGGTAGAGGAGGTGGGTAGAGGAGGGAGGTAGAGGAGGAAGGTAGAGGAGGGAGGTAGAGGAGGGAGGTAGGTAGAGGAGGGGGGGTAGAGGAGGGGGTAGAGGAGTGAGGTAGAGGAGGGGGTAGAGGAGGGGGGTAGAGGAGCTGTTGCTGCTGTATGGCTACTTACAGCTGCTGTGCTTTGTGGAGATACTCCTCCTTGAAGCGATGCAGCAGGTAGGTTGAGATGTAGGGTGGGGGCTGGGTGGTGTAGGACTGGCTGATGAAGCCGCCCATCAGCAGAGGCCTGTCGATAGGGCACACATGGTCTAGCCGTTGAAGTTCCAGGTAGTGGTTAGAACGCGTCAGCCACATGATGACCTTCACCTCTGACCTAAACCCACCAAACACAGGCACGTGAAAAAGTCATCAATGCAATTGTGCAGGACCAACACACAAGTAGTCAACAATGAAATAGCACCAACAATTAACTTACAGAAAATAAACAGCTTTGTTGTGATCAGAATTTTTCTCAAATCTGACAATTGTCAAGAGATGTATCACAAACTATAGAGAAATATAGGCTACATAAGAACAAAATCCGCACCAACTACATTCTACATCACACAATTCTTCGGATTTTAAATCAGGGCTCCCCATTATGCAGAGATCGGGCATAATATTGCCTTAGAATTTCAAATCAGCCGTGAGAAGTACATCTTAAATGTTACAGTCTGTGCCGAAAACACGCCTTAAAAATCTATCTACGGCGTGAGAAGATCCTGAACATGATGTTAAGGGAGGCTAAAAGGATTTTTTTTCCTAAGCAAGTGTCAGACAAACAGCTGCTTCTTACAACAGTATTTACTGTTTCAGGAAGAATCGTATCTAAAATGAGCACAAGCCTGCGACTGAAAAGTTAGATTGATGTTCATTGGTTTACCTTCTGCATTGTCAACCCATCACAAAGCTTCTAATTCCTCACTCTAAGCTTAGGAAGTGACATCACAGTTTGAAATGGCATCGGTCTGTGACCAATTGTATACAGTGGTTACTTCTCTTGTTTCACTATGAAACCATCAATTGTGGTGTTGTGGATCCAGGTTTAAATCTGGAAATGTGCTCACATTTTTGGTCAGGTTGTACTCTCTCTCTCTCTCTCTCTCTCTCTCTCTCTTTCTCTCTCTGTGAATATGTGTATATGAATGTGTGCATAACGTGCGTGTTGACTAGTGAAAAGTGTGCGTATACACTTTTGTCCATCAGTGTTGTTTTTTTCCCTCCTTTAAAACGCTTAACAAGGAGTGAAACAAAAATCCTTAAAATTGTCAAATCGAAGTGAACCTACTCCTTAGATTCACTGTAAATGGAGAGCCCTGTAAACACACCTGCCCAAGATACAAAGTAAGATGATGTTTTTGTTGATGATGATAATACATGATGATGATGATACATGATAATACATGATGATGATGATAATACATGACGATGATGATACAAGATGATGATGATAATACATGATAATGCATGATGATGATGATGATACATGATTATTATACATGATGATGATCATAAAACATGATGATGATACATGATGATAATACATGTTGATGATACATGATAATTCATGATGATGATACATGATGATAATATATGATAATACATGATGATGATGACACATGATAATAATACATTTTTATGATGATTGTTACATGGAAAGCAGTGGGTAAAACGTTTTCAGGTTACAGCCACATATTATAGGTTTACGCAAGCAGAGGCTTTTATACCGTGTATGGAGTAGCCATCAGAGAGGGGGGCAGGATGATGGTAGAGATGGGTACAGGTATTTAACCTGGATAGTGGTTTGGAAGAGGCATGACTTTCATCCAGCGTTTGGATTGGCTAACAGTTGGATTGGCTAACAGTTGGATTGGCTAACAGTTGGATTGGCTAACAGTTGCATTGGCTAACAGTTGCATTGGCTAACAGTGAGCGAACAAATTCTTGTTGCTACAAACTAGAAAAGATTTTGGTCAGATGCCGTTTGCATTTCAACCCTAGCTTGAACCTGGGGAGTGGGATTGAACCACAGGGCAAGATACGCGCTGGGACACAGGTGGGGCGATTTGGAACTTGTGCTATAGTTCTGCATCAAGCCACTGGATTTGGGGACTCAGGTTGTTTTGTCTCATTCTTTTGATACCAGCTTTCCAGTAGGGTGTGTGTATGTGTTCAGTAATGTCATCACAAGCCGGTAAGTGGCGATGTTTTGCATTCTGTCTCTGTCGGGTCGGTCGCAAGTCTAAGTAATTCTTTTTTTTTTTGTATTATGTAGAAAAAATATACTGTTGTTTTAAATAATTGTGTTCAGCTTTCAGAATAATAATTATTTTTAATTGTGGGGATAAATAACCTTCAAGGGAAGCAACCAATGTGAAGTTGCTGTTTTGGCTATGGTATTAAAATAGGTTTATATTTTATAAGAAGGTTGTACAGAAAGTAATCACCAGAAACTTACCTTTGTGTGGCGTGAGATCTGTGCCTTCATCTGTGGTGCTGAAGTCTCTCACGCTTTACAATAACGCAGTGATGAACAGTCACACAAATATATTAATTTTGTTGATATTGCACATTTTTTGTTCAGAGAATTACTTTTTTTTAAAATGTGTATTATCTATATAACTTTTTAATGTGTATTATCTATAAAACCGGATTGGTTGTATAACTTGAAGGTACGGAAAGATATTGACAAATTAAGTTATAATTAAGTCTCACGCAATTTGCTGTATATTTATTGTTGTAAGCGATTTCAAATATATATGTTCCAGTAGTTTTATCCTAAGATAGTTTTGGTTCTGAAATTGTAGTACATTTTTGCGACAAGGTGTATATTTTCCATTTCAGCTAGCTTGCAGTGGAAGGGAGACAATCCCTGTTGTTTGGACATTAAAGGTGAATCTTGTTTAAAGATGCTTGATGTATAATCAAATATGCTTTCAGGTTGGGCTAGTTTTCTTTGTTCACTTGTTTCGTCATTCGTTCTTTTCATTGGTGGCTGTCGTCAGGGTGGTGGCACAGTCAGACTGATCGGCGCTTGTTCCTTGGCTTGGACAGCGCTGGATGGAGGGGGCCCAGAAGGTGAAGGAAGCACCAACTCTGACAACCTGGAAGACTGCTTGTACTCCTCTATGTCCACGGGAATAAAGCTACAATAAGTTTTTTGCTCTGACAACACTTAACGGACTAATTTGTGATTCCGCAGGGATTTTTTAAATTGTACTTTTACTTCATTTTGTGATTGTAAGAACTGGTTATTTTGTGTTTTGTTTTATATCAAGACTGGGGAAGGGAGATGTTTGTTGTATTTTTACTTCATTTTGTGATTGTAAGAACTGGTTATTTTGTGTTTTGTTTTACAACAAGGCTGGGGAAGAGAGATTTTTATTTGTTGGTGCCATGGAAACATGTTGGAATAATGGTTATTGTAAATCTGTAAAACTGTGTTGTGTTCATTAGATAGGAAGAGTGGTAAGAAAGTGGGAAACAAACATGCACACATTGTGACATGCAAAGTCAAGTGTGAAACCAAATACACGTGACAATGATGATGGTGGTGGAGGTGAATATGTCTAAATTTGAATAATGGTTGTTGATGACGGTGATGATGATGATGATGATAATAATGACGATGTTGATGACAATGATAAAAGTACCAGCAACAAACTCACTCACAGGCCATTACTGGTAAAGCTGGTGTTTATCATGTCGATGACATTCTGGTCAGGAGGCTCATGCTTGTCCATCGAAAAACAAGTAGGCACAATGTCAAGATCAAGGCCAGGGAGATGACCCACACACAGTATAGATGCTGCCGCATCCCGCTCTCTTTCCACAGTCTCCATTTTGCTGCTGGTGCCTGAGGTTGACATGGCAACCATTTATTAGCACATAGGCACAAGCATCATACCACACTGCATCGTTAGACTTTAACAATTTCTCAACACTGATACCTCATCCCCAAAACTAAGTAATCACATCTTATATTACCAGTATACTGTGGTATATTAATATTAGTATGCACAATTACTAATTCTTTTCTATTTCTTTTATATTATGTCTTTCCGATATGAATGTCAGTCCTTGTCATTGTCAGTCTAGGATATAAGCATCGGTCCTTGTCATTGTCAGTTTAGGATATAAGCATCAGTCCTTGTCATTGTCAGTCTAGAATATAAGCATCAGTCCTTGTCATTGTCAGTCTAGGATATAAGCATCAGTCCTTGTCATTGTCAGTCTAGAATATAAGCATCAGTCCTTGTCATTGTCAGTCTAGGATATAAGCATCAGTCCTTGTCATTGTCAGTCTAGGATATAAGCATCAGTCCTTGTCATTGTCAGTCTAGAATATAAGCATCAGTCCTTGTTATTGTCAGTCTAGGATATGAGCATCAGTCCTTGTTATTGTCAGTCTAGGATATAAGCATCAGTCCTTGTCAATGTCAGTCTAGAATATAAGCATCAGTCCTTGTAACTGTCAGTCTAGGATATAAGCATCAGTCCTTGTCATTATCAGTCTAGGATATAAGCATCAGTCCTTGTCATTGTGACTGTCAGTCTAGAATATAAGCATCAGTCCTTGTCATTGTCAGTCTAGGATATAAGCATCAGTCCTTGTCATTGTCAGTCTAGGATATAAGCATCAGTCCTTGTCATTGTCAGTCTAGGATATAAGCATCAGTCCTTGTCATTATCAGTCTAGGATATAAGCATCAGTCCTTGTCATTGTGACTGTCAGTCTAGAATATAAGCATCAGTCCTTGTCATTGTCAGTCTAGGATATAAGCATCAGTCCTTGTCATTGTCAGTCTAGGATATAAGCATCAGTCCTTGTCATTGTGACTGTCAGTCTAGAATATAAGCATCAGTCCTTGTCATTGTCAGTCTAGGATATAAGCATCAGTCCTTGTCATTGTCAGTCTAGGATATAAGCATCAGTCCTTGTCATTGTGACTGTCAGTCTAGAATATAAGCATCAGTCCTTGTCATTGTCAGTCTAGGATATAAGCATCGGTCATTGTCAGTTTAGGATATAAGCATCAGTCCTTGTCATTGTCAGTCTAGAATATAAGCATCAGTCCTTGTCATTGTGACTGTCAGTCTAGAATATAAGCATCAGTCCTTGTAACTGTCAGTCTAGGATATAAGCATCAGTCCTTGTCATTATCAGTCTAGGATATAAGCATCAGTCCTTGTCATTGTCAGTCTAGGATATGAGCACCAGTCCTTGTAACTGTCAGTCTAGAATATAAGCATCAGTCCTTGTCATTGTCAGTCTAGAATATAAGCATCAGTCCTTGTCATTGTCAGTTTAGGATATAAGCATCAGTCCTTGTCATTGTCAGTCTAGGATATAAGCATCAGTCCTTGTAACTGTCAGTCTAGGATATAAGCATCAGTCCTTGTAACTGTCAGTCTAGGATATAAGCATCAGTCCTTGTCATTGTCAGTCTAGGATATAAGCATCGGTCCTTGTCATTGTCAGTCTAGGATATAAGCATCGGTCCTTGTCATTGTCAGTCTAGGATATAAGCATCGGTCATTGTCAGTCTAGGATATAAGCATCGGTCATTGTCAGTCTAGGATATAAGCATCGGTCATTGTCAGTCTAGGATATAAGCATCGGTCATTGTCAGTTTAGGATATAAGCATCAGTCCTTGTCATTGTCAGTCTAGGATATAAGCATCAGTCCTTGTAACTGTCAGTCTAGGATATAAGCATCAGTCCTTGTCATTGTCAGTCTAGGATATAAGCATCAGTCCTTGTCATTGTCAGTCTAGAATATAAGCATCAGTCCTTGTCATTGTCAGTCTAGGATATAAGCATCAGTGCTTGTCATTGTCAGTCTAGAATATAAGCATCAGTCCTTGTCATTGTCAGTCTAGGATATAAGCATCAGTCCTTGTAACTGTCAGTCTAGGATATAAGCATCGGTTCTTGTCATTGTCAGTCTAGGATATAAGCATCAGTCCTTGTCATTGTCAGTCTAGGATATAAGCATCAGTCCTTGTCATTGTCAGTTTAGGATATAAGCACCAGTCCTTGTAACTGTCAGTCTAGGATATAAGCATCAGTCCTTGTCATTGTCAGTCTAGGATATAAGCATCAGTCCTTGTCGTCAGTCTAGGATATAAGCATCAGTCCTTGTCATTGTCAGTCTAGGATATAAGCATCAGTCCTTGTCATTGTCAGTCTAGGATATAAGCATCAGTCCTTGTCATTGTCAGTCTAGGATATAAGCATCAGTCCTTGTCATTGTAAGTGCGCTGGAATGCATGCCTGCACAGACTAAACTTGGGTTTATACTTTCATCCCAAGAAGTAAAGACAATGGACTACAGTTGTGGCTTAAAGATAATGCACACACAAAAATTCATCCCAAGAAGTAAAGAGAATGGACTACTGTTGTGGCTTAAAGATAATGCACACACAAAAATTCATCCCAAGAAGTAAAGAGAATGGACCACAGTTGTGGCTCAAAGTTAATGCACACACAAAAATTCATCCCAAGATGTAAAGATACCGGACTACAGTTGTGGCTCAAAGTTAATGCACACACAAAAATTCATCCCAAGAAGTAAAGACAACAGACTACAATTGTGGCTCAAAGTTAATACACACAAATTTTTTTTTTTAAATTAAAAAAAATAAACAAAAAGGAAGGAGTAATCTAATTAGCAAACTCAGAAAACACAGGAATACAAAAATACAAAAACATGTTATGGCTCAGGCACAATTTCACTACTTTCTGTATCAAGATGCTGATGAGGACAAAGTGATCCATATTAACTGCATGTTGGTCTATTCTACTTTTCACATCACCGTGTAAGAGGTTGCTTGAAGTGTAGAAATGTTGTCAGTTATGTGAGCTCACCAACAACGCCCTCCGTAACGGAGACCATGATCTGGCAGTCATGGGGCACAATTTCCTTCAGAGCATTCATTGTTGAGACCCTAGTCTTTCTGCCCCTCCTCCTGTGTTCGCTCTTGGTCATGAAGACCAGCAGTCGGCTCGGCACAAAGTGCAGATCCTGCCAACCCAATCACAACACAAGTAAGTCAGCCTTTGTCCTACAATTCCAAGGCCATTGTGTATTTTCATCTGTGGTTTTTGTCAGTTGTGTATTAATTTTTAGTTAGTTATTCATTGCTTATGGGATCCAGCGGAGTGCAAAGAGCCGAATCAGGACCACAAAACCAGGATCACAACTTGGTTGAAGAGGTTAGTTAGTTATTCATTGCTTACAGGATAGGGGTGTTCGGTTTTACCGGTTTTCCGGTTAGAATCGGTTCAACTTTCTCACGGTTCGGTAAACCGGTTTGGCCTTAAAAAAACGGAAAACCGCGGTTTTTCTAAGGGACATCACTCGTCCCGTAATCCTATCCTATCCTGTCCCATAACCCGAAGGTCGTAGGGGCACCACAGATGATCGCTTAACCAGCATACTCCATCTTTCTCTGTCCTCAGCAGCCCTCATGGCTTCGCTCAGTGTCAAACCAGTCCATTCTCGAATGTTGTCCTCCCACCTCTTTTTCGGTCTCCCCCTTCTTCTACCTCCTTGCACTGTGCCTTGCAGAATGGTCTTTGCAAGGCCTGATGATCTGGTGACGTGGCCATACCATCGGAGTTTCCGTTTCTTCACCACTGTGAGCAGGTCATCGTGTTGTCCAATGGCTTGTGTGATGGTCTGTCGGACTTCAACGTTGGTGATGTGTTGGGTATAGGAAATGCACAGAAGTCTTCTGTAGCACCTCATCTCCATGCTTTGTATTCTTCGTTGGAGATCTGCTGTGAGGGGCCATGCTTCGCAAGCATATAGGAAGATGGAGATGACCAGAGACACAGCAGCTCAATGCCTATGTGAGCAGCACTCTTAGGTTCTCCCACATTTTGCTGGCTGAGGGCTATTTATAGCTTGCCTACACCCTCCCTTTCAGTGAAAGGACAGGAAAGAAGAGCACTGGCAAAGCTATTTATAGCTAGCCTGGCTGAACTAGCTTCAAAACCTAAAAGCTTTGGTTGAGTCGGTGTGGAGAGCGCAGTAGTCTTACTTTGGAATGTAGACTGATGGTTCTGTCTTTCCAAATGGGCTTCAACCTTGTCAGGGCAGCAGTTGTTTGTGCGATCCTGGAGAGGACTTCCTGTCGAGACCCATTGTCTGACACAATGGCTCCTAAATATTTGAAGCTGTGCACTGTGTTGAGGGATTGGCCTTGTACTTTGATGTCCGTGTTGATGCCATTGGTGTTGTTGGTCATCATTTTGGTCTTCTCTGCACTTATTTCCATTCCATAAGCTCTGGAGGTGGTGTCAAGCCTCTGTACAAGCTGTGGCTTGACACCACCTCCAGAGCTTATGGAATGGAAATAAGTGCAGAGAAGACCAAAGACCCGTAAAGCACTAGCAAAATGGCAGAAACAGAGACATTCGTAGCGAACACGCGTGGGAAAGCTGACATTTGGAGATTCTTTCTCCTGCGAGAGACAGACGCAGGAAAGGTTGGCCATAATACCGGTTACTGTAAAATGTGTAAGGCAAGTATTAAACTTGACGGTGGCACTTCAAATCTGAATGCACATATTCGCCGACACCACCCTTTGCTGCTGCTGAAGCCAGCCAAGCCTGCGGGCCCAGCACCCAATAGATCTAACCCACAAGTCCTACATGCTAGATGCAAGGACTTTTTACAAACGAATTTCACAGAACACGAACTTGGAACAGGCTTTTAATCTTTCAATGCGCATTGTTTTTCTAACCAATATGACATTCGCAACTTCAGATTCCACCAACGGTTTCACAAACTCAAAATTGAAAAGCAAACTCCCAAATCTACTTACAGTGGAGGAGGGAAATAGCCTCTGAGTTAAATAGCTAGCGACATAAGTTCCAAAAAAAAATTCAATACAGAGGTTATTTCCCTTGCTTACTATGCGCCTTTACCCGGGGTAACCAGTTGTAACTTCTAGCCGGTTAACCGGTTTTAAACCACGGTTTTCTATTGGAAAAAACGGTTAAAAACCAGTTTGAGAAATCGTACCGGTTCCACCCTCTATTACAGGATCCAGCGGACTGGACTGCAAAGAGACGAATCAGGTCCACAAAATCAAGACCACAACTTTGATGAAAGAGGACTCACCCCCGATAAGCTCTAGTGACCATTTGGAAGAAAGCGTCAAATACTCCCAAGAACAGACGAGTTTTGGAAGAGTTTTCAAGAAAAAAAGTAGGTGACTGGTCTTGCGTAGAAGATAGTATAGTAGTTTGATAGAAAAGTAGTAGGAATGAGAAAGAACAAAGGATAAAGACAGCGACAGTGGGAATTTAAAGCAGAAAGTGAGGATACCCTTTAGACAAAAAAACCTGGCACCCCCAATGGGAATGGGGTGGGGGAGGTGTCTTTAATGTGCATGCTTATAGCATGACCTTTAGGTATTATGAAGACATTAAAGGTGAATCTTGTTTAAAGATGCTTGATGTATAATCAAATATGGTTTCAGGTTGGGCTAGTTTTCTTTGTTCTTCACTTGTTTCAACGTTCGTTCTTTTCGTTGGTGGCTTAAAATATGGAGCAATCTTAATAATTTAATGAATAGAATCAACTATTTACTTGTCCTCTTGTTGTAAATAAGATTACATTGCAGTATTTTTGCTTTAGATAATGACAAAAGTAGAAAGCTATCGATCAGATCCTATCACCCAGGTCACAAAATGGCTTCACTGGCAGACGGCTTTCTAAACATAACACAATAAAATGAATGAAACACACACATTTTATTTTGGAAAATATGTATTTCATATATCAGGAACAAGCAAATCAAACATTAGCAGTGAACTGTATCAACAGAGGGTATGTGTGTATGTATTTATGTTACGAAGTTGGGAACCCCTCTCAGTGCGAATTCCCAGTGAGGGGAGCAGGGGGTTTCAGTCTGTATCCCGACATTGTTGATATAGAAGTGATGTAGAATGAGAGACTGGCTGGTGGAGAGAGAGAGAGGGAAGGTGTGTGTGTGTCGCCATAGTGACATGTGTCAAAAGAGGTTGTAAGTGATAATAATTAGCATTTTAAACTTTATTTTCACATTTTATTTCATATGCATCATCGCAAGATCCTTGTGTATCAAGATGACAACAGAATGATTTGTATTCGTGTGTTGCTGAAGCAGTATTTTGTTCCTTTCCTATCCTATCCAGTATCTCAAAGGTCGTAGAGGCACCACAGATGATCGTTTAACCAGCATACTCCATCTTTCTCTGTCTTCCGCAACCCTCATGACATCGCTCAGTGTCAAGCCAGTCCATTCTCAAATGTTGTTCTCCCACCTCTTTTTCTGTCTCCCTCTTCTTCTGCCTCCTTACCCCCATTGGGAATGCCGGGGGTTTCAGTATAATTAGTATCCCCACTTTCTGGAAATTTAGTGCTTTAAATTCCCACTGTCGTAGTCTTTCTCCTTTCGTCTTTCTCATTCCCACTCTGTTCTATCAATCTACTAAACTATCTTCTTCTTCGCTAGACCAGTCACCTATCTTTTTCTTTAAAATTCTTCCGGAACAAAACTCCTCATTTGTGTGTGAGGTATATTGTATCAGCTTGGGAATATTGGACTCTTTCTGCCAAATGGTCACTAGGGCTTCCTGTGATATCATTATTTAGCAATGTAGGCATTTTATATACGTGTTTTGTTAATATTTTATAATGATGTTTGTATTTAATTTTGTTTTTGTAAACAGGGGTTTGATAAATTAGAGTATATCCTCAACGTCCCCTGCGTGGGATGCCTTTATTGTACAGTGGCTGGTGGAGTGCCTTCAGTGTTACCACTGGGGTTAATTCAGCAGATCTTTTATGTGGATCAGGGGTGAGTCCTCTTTCAGCCAAGTCTTGTAGTCTTGATTTTGTGATCCTGATTTGGCTATTTGCAGTTCGCTGGACCCTGTAAGCAATGAATAAATAACTAACTCAGTGCGCAAGTTTGTGAGAATGACCCTGTAAAAACAAAAAGATACCTTTTCATCTCTTCTTCATTCAGCTGGGAGCCCCACTCCGGTAACAAGGCCTACGGTGGTCATTATAATACAAATTAAATATATTCACCCGCACAAACTGCAGAAGCTGTTGCGACACATCAATACATTCCGCACCAACACCCCGGCCTCTGTCATCAAAGAAGTCCCAGCATATTTGACGTCTCTGACGCAACACTAGGTTTGCTGCCTGGTGCCAGCTCTTACACACCCTGCACAAACAACACGATCACTTAAGCATGCAGCTGAACACAACACTATACAATGCATAGCACTACATCTGAATTCTGGTCTCACCACTCTAACATTCTCCTTCTTTACACTGACTTTTCTCCCTTCGATTCTCTCTTTAAAAGCTCTCCTTTCTCCTGGCTGACTATGCGGTGTGGGATGTTAATTGTATTGCAGTGTAAGATTGTATAAGTAAAACATTAGCAGTGTAACACTGTTAATCTTTTTTAGCATTTTATAAGAACAGATGTTGATCATGCTTCCTTTATACAGTGTATCAGGATGAAAAAGTTGCACTGTTTATTAATATTATTATTGTTACAGACCTGTGCACACCTCTGCAACCTCTTTTAGTACTTTAGTCATTACTAACAGCTTTCAGTAATTTACAAAAAAGAATATTATTCTTCAGCTTGAAATGCACAGCACTATATAACTTTATAAGAATGATTGGATAAAAGAAATCAAATATTATTATTACTAATATTACTATGAAATTCATATTAAGTCAAGATTTGGCATATAGTAACCCTTTGTTGTAAATTTATATTAGGAGTCAATGACAGTACCCACTGACTGACTGACTGCAAACATGTACATACATATGTGTTAAGAGAGAGTGAGAGAGAGAGAGAAAGAGAGAGAGAGAGATCGAGAGAGAGTGAGATCGAGAGAGAGAGAGAGAGAGAGAGAGAGAGAGAGAGAGAGAGAGAGAGAAGGAAGAAAGAGGGAAAGAAAGAAAGAGAGAGCATGAGGGAGAGAAAGAGATCTAGACAGAGAGAGAGAGAGAGAGAGAGAGAGAGAGAGAGAGAGAGAGAGAGAGAGAGAGAAAAGAGAGAGAGAGAGAGAGAGAGAGAGAAAAGAGTGTGAGAGAAAAAGAGAGAGAAATTCAAGATTTTGTATATTTATTTCATCGTTCTTATACAGCGCTTTTCCAGCTCAAGAGCTGCTCAAGGTGCTGGCCGATACAGGATCCAACTCAAGCCGCTCGATGCGCCAACTTGCAGCCTTTGGGCGCATCGTAATAACGCTCCAGATAACTGAGCACAATCCTGGCCAGCCAGGATGGGGAGAGAAGGACCTAGGTGCATGCTGGGTGTGTTCTTGTCACCGGCACTCACCCGTCTAGGACAGGAGCATCAGGATCTTTAAAGTCCGTTGTGATGGAATGTATGTGACACAGACCAGACCTCGGTTTATACTCTCATACGAAGGAGTAGGAAATGGGAGTAAAGTGTCTTTCCCAAGGAAACAACACAATGCCCTGGCCTAGGCTTGAACCCGGGACCTTCAGATCCGCAAGCCGATGCTCTACCATTAGGCCACCGTGCCTCTATGTTCTATAAGCATACAAGTGTAACCCTCTGTTGTCAATATTAGGAGTCAATGACAGTTCCCATTGATGACTCACTGCAAACATGTGTATACATGTATAAGAGAGAGAGAGAGACAGAGACTCAGAGACAGAGAGAAAAGTAACTAGGTTCATGTTATAGTAGTAAGTTCTTCTAAGGTAGATTTTAGTTTTATTCTTGGTTAGAAGGGCAAAGCCCATATGACTCATATGCTTCTTATAGAACTCCCAATCCTATCCTATCCAGTAACTCCAAGGTCGTAGGGGCACCACAGACGATCATTTAACCAGCGTATTCCATCTTTCCCTGTCCTCAGCAACCCTCATGGCTTCGCTCAGTGTCAAGCCAGTCCATTCTCGAATGTTATCCTCCCACCTCTTTATCTGTCTCCCTCTTCTTCTGCCTCCTTGAACCGTGCCTTGCAGGATGGTCTTTGCAAGGCCTGATGCTCTTGTGACGTGGTCATACCATCGGAGTTTTAGTTTCTTCACCACTGTGAGCATTCATTGTGTTGTCCAATTCTTTGTTGAATTTGCTGTGAGAGTCTATGTTTCGCAAGTGTTTAGGAAGATGGAGATGACCTGGAAGCGCAGCAGCCTTACCTTGGAATGTAGACTGCTGGTCCTGTCTTTCCAAATGGGCATCAACCTTGTCAGGGCAGCAGTTGTTTGTGCGATCCTGGAGAGGACTTCCTGTCGGGACCCATTGTCTGATCATACAATGGCTCCTAAATATTTGAAGCTATGCACTGTAAGATGCAAGATGCCCTTGCAGATCACGAAGGCACAGACAGCATAGGGGCAAGAGCAATCTCTAACCTTTGTTTTGCGGATGACATTGATGGCTTGGCTGGAGAGGAACAATAACTTAAACAGCTGGTACAGAGGCTTGACACCACCTCCAGAACCTATGGAATGGAAATAAGTGCAGAGAAGACCAAATGATGACCAACAACATCAATGGCATCAACCTGGACGTCAAAGTCCAAGGCCAATCCCTCAACACAGTGCATAGCTTCAAATATTTAGGAGCCATTGTATCAGACAATGGGTCCCAACAGGAAGTCCTCTCCGGTATCGCACAAACAACTGCTGCCCTGGCGAGGTTGAAGCCAATTTGGAAAGACAGGACCATCAGTCTACATTCCAAGGTAAGGCTGCTGCGCTCCCTTGTCATCTCCATCTTCCTATATGCTTGCGAAACATGGACCCTCACAGCAGATCTCCAACGAAGAATACAAAGCATGGAGATGAGGTGCTACAGAAGACTTCTGGGCATTTCCTATATATAATTATATAATATAGTCCAGCACATCACCAACGACGAGGTCCGACAGACCATCACACAAGCCATTGGACAACACGATGACCTGCTCACAGTGGTGAAAAAAACTGAAACTCCGATGGTATGGCCACGTCACCAGATGATCAGGTCTTGCAAAGACCATCCTGCCAGGCACAGTGCAAGGAGGTAGAAGAAGAGGGAGACCGAAAAAGAGGTGGCAGGACAACATTCGAGAATGGACTGATTTGACATTGAGCGAAACAATCAGGGTTGCTGAGTACTGTGAAAGGTGGGAGTACGCTGGTTAAACGACCATCTGTGGTGCCCCTACGACCTCCGAGTTACGGGATAGGATAGGATAGGATAGGATAGGCGGTACACTTATACTATTAGTAATACGGGTTACCCCACTGACTTACGTTCTCATCCGACAAATCGTCCTGGCATGGAAGAAACTAAACACGTTTTGCACAATATGCGGAAAATGTTGCAATACAACAATGTCAACATCCTCCATCATGATTTGGAATCTCTTCTTTTTGCTTTGGACCACTTAGTGGTTTGCTCAGTGATTTGGTGGCGCTACCCTACTCACGCTCACAGGCCCAGAAGTGTTTTCTTTCCTCTTTGTAAACTCGTAGGTTTCCTACATACGTATGTGTCTACAGTATGTAATTGAGGCCTAAGAAAGACGAGACTTCACTGCCTGTGCCCTACTCTGCGAGACCTTGCCCTTGGGGTTCTTGTAAACAAAAATAAAACTCCAACTTCCGGTGATTACGTTGATGTACCACTCATAATATCTTGTTTAAATTTTATATGCTCAGCTGAGGTGTTCGTTAAATAATAAAGTATAGGCGCTGGCATTCAGTGACGAGGATTTATTACAAAGCCTGTGAACTATTTGCCATTTTAAAAAAAGAAAGTTAAACATCAGTTCCTTTCTTTATTATTTTGTGCCTAAACAAAGCCCAAAACCACGGAAACCACGGAACGCAGGGGACGCTGAGGCTGTATTCGAATTTATCGAACCCCCGTTTACAAAAACAAAATAGAATGCAAACATCATTATCAAATATCAACAAAACACATACATATAAAATACCTACATTGCCAAAAATTAACATCATAGGAAGCCCCAGTGACCATTTGGCAGAAAGCGTCCAATATTCCCAAGCTGATCCAAAAGACATCACACACAAATGAGGAGTTTTGTCCAGGAAGAGTTTTTAAGAAAAAAGGTAGGTGACTGGTCTAGCGAAGAAGAAAATAGTATAGTAGATTGATAGAACAGTGTAGGAATGAGAAAGAACAAAGGAGAAAGATGACGACAGTGGGAATTTAAAACACTAAATTTCCAGAAAGTGGGGATACTATTTATACAGAAACCCCCGGCATTCCCAATGGGGGTAAGGAGGCAGAAGAAGATGGAGACAGAAAAAGAGGAGGCAGGACAACATTCGAGAATGGACTGGCTTGACACTGAGCGATGCCATGAGGGTTGCTGAGGACAGAGAAAGATGGAGTATGCTGGTTAAACGATCATCTGTGGTGACTCTACGACCTTCGATTTACAGGGTAGGATAGGATAGGAACAAAATACTGCTTCAGCAACACACGAATACAAATCAATTTATTGTCCTCTTCTTGATACACAAGGATCTTGTGATGATGCATATGAAATAAAATGTGAAAATAAAGTTTAAAATGCTAATTATTATCACTTACAACCTCTTTTGACACATGTCACTACTGCGACAAACACACGCTATGCCTTCCCTCTCTCCACCAGCCACTCATTCCACATTCCACATTCCACAGACATCACTTACATTATCGAGATGCAGACACCAAAGACATCTCTCCACCAGCCAGTCTCTCATTCCACAGACATCACTTACATTATCGAGATGCAGACACCAAAGACATCTCTCCACCAGCCAGTCTCTCATTCCACAGACATCACTTACATTATCAAGATGCAGACACCAAAGACATCTCTCCACCAGCCAGTCTCTCATTCCACAGACATCACTTACATTATCGAGATGCAGACACCAAAGACATCTCTCCACCAGCCAGTCTCTCATTCCACAGACACCACTTACATTGTCCGGATTCAGACACCAATGACATCTCTAAACCAGCCAGTCTCTCATTCCACAGACATCACTTACATTATCGAGATGCAGACACCAAAGACATCTCTCCACCAGCCAGTCTCTCATTCCACAGACACCACTTACATTGTCCGGATTCAGACACCAATGACATCTCTCCACCAGCCAGTCTCTCATTCCACAGACATCACTTACATTATCGAGATGCAGACACCAAAGACATCTCTCCACCAGCCAGTCTTTCATTCCACAGACATCACTTATACATTGTCGGGATGCAGACACCAATGACATCTCTAAACCAGCCAGTCTCTCATTTCACAGACATCACTTACATTGTCGGGATGCAGACACTAATGACATATGCATTCACTTCAATCACTGACACCAGACGTCCTAAAAAACCCATCAACACTTTAAAAATAAGACATAACATATAAACCATATTCCTAATTTTCTATACATAACAATGCATGCAGGCACAAACCAATTTTTACAATTGGTATACAACTCAATGATGCTTAACACACAACGAACACACACATACACACTCCCACAAACATGCATGCATAAACCCACTAAGCCATCACACATCTTAATCTACAAATGACAACTCAAACATCATAGACGTAGTGGATATTATTATTAATATCATTATTATTGCTACAGTATGCCTGACAAAACTGTTTTGTTACGTGAAGTGATTGAATTATCATCATTTTATCATAATAGTGCCATCCACGTTTGCTATCAATCTCTTCTTCCCTCTTCCTCTTTATCCCTAATAAAAAAGTTTCAAAGTTTCATCCTCTTAAGCTTCACCATAAAAATCCTTTCCAAATTTCAACTTTACCATTTCAAATCTGTTCTGTAAAATTAGTGTTTGCAATTCTGACCTTGCAGTAGCAGAGCTGCCAACCACCTCACCGCCACAGCTCAAGTGGTAGAGCGTTCGCCTGGCCAATTGATGACCCAGGTTCAAATCCTGCGGTGGGTGAAATAAAAAGTGGCCATTTTTCACTGTCCATTGTAGCAGTATGATTGCTCTGGTGGCTCAGTGTTGATTTTGATTTAGGTCCCTACCCCTTGTTCCCTGGGATGGTTATCCCTGTCTGCCCTATCGCCAATGGTGGGTGTAGACGTTAAACCTCAATGTTCATTCATTCAAACACAAAAATTAATTTCAGTATTGGACAAATTTTATAGACTTTCAGTAAGTTTTGGTAATTACATCATGGGTGGTACTGCACCAAAAAGCCACACATACACACACAAAAAACACACACAAAATGGGCCTGCAATTGTGTCTAGATATCTGTCTGCTAAACGTATATGTCTTCCTCCTTTCTGCTTCAAGTTCTTCAGCCGTGGCAGACTTGCACTTCATACATCCAGGAAGCTACCCCCAAGAAAATTAAATTTCTAAATTAAAATAAAAATCAATATAAATCATCAATTTCTGTATTTCCGTTACCAAAACCAATTTCAGAAACCATTTATGAAAATTGTAAAGTGTTCGCAGTTCTGCAGTAGTAGTCATCATTTGTTTATCTGAATAATGTGTTCCAGTGTATTGGCGTTTTTCATCATAATTATGTTCATGCTGCACACATTTTTCCTTGCAATGCTTGGGAACCAATACAGATCTGTATCAGTGTCACTGATCCCCCTCTTCCTATTATATCACCATTATCATGACAATTTAATTATCATTGGCTACGGTTGATAGCGTCAATAGTTATTGGATTATTGCTACAGTGGTAGCGCAACTGCATCATCATTGTTCGCCATCATCAAGGTCATCAGCCAAGGTCATCTGCCACACAGCGATCCACAAGCTCTCGCAGGTTGGGATTCTCCATGGCTGCCGATATCCTCTCTTTATCGTTGATCTGCTTGTTGACTGCGCACACGGAAAACAAATAATAATGATAGCAATCATCATTATCATCATCATCAGCAGCAGCAGCAACAGCAGCCTCACCACCATCACCATCATCATCGAAGAAAGAAAATGGACGACTCAAAACCCAAAATAACAACCAAAACACCAAAGTGGTCGAAAAGTAACTCCCTATAAGCAAGTGCTTATAAATTGTGTAAATACTAATTGCATTTGCACAACACAAAATGTTTTGTGATCCTTACAGATCTAGAGGTAAAATTTAATGATTGATCTCCGATTTCATCTCAAAGTGATGAGAGCTGTGCAGAAATACCAAAACAGTTGCTATAGGATGCCTATCACCACTTGGAACCCGGCTAGATTACTGTGGTAAATCACGTATTATATATATGCTTCGATTTGCACAGTAGTAATATTTCTAGATTACTGTGGTAAATGACTTATTACATATATGCATCGATTTCCTATCCTATCCTGTCCCATAACCCGGAGATCGTAGGAGATCACAGATGATCGTTTAACCAGCATACTCCATCTTTCTCTGTCCTCAGCAGCCCTGATGGCTTCGCTCAGTGTCAAACCAGTCCATTCTCGAATGTTGTCCTCCCACCTCTTTTTCGGTCTCCCTCTTCTTCTACCTCCTTGCACTGTGCCTTGCAGAATAGTCTTTGCAAGGCCTGATGATCTGGTGACGTGGCCATACCATCGATCATGCATCGATTTGCACAGTAGTATTATTTCTAGGCAGCGATATGATGTACCAATAATTACGAGTGCTTACTTTCATCTGCTGTTTGGTGGGTACCCTCCTTGATGAATATGTCCACCTGAAATGTCAAAGACAATAGTAAGGCAATGCTACCAACCCACCACACTACAGTATCGTCCACAATTTCAAGTTGCTTGCCACCTAGAAGTGATTGCAAACGTTCACCTTTAACATTTCTAAATTTTTTATTTATTTATTTATTTATTTATTTATTTATTTATTTTTTTGTAATACAAATTTATCTGGAAATACTCTGATATGGTCAGGAATCAGAAAGAGCCAAACGTCCATTTGTTGGTCAGTCTGTCGTCAGTCTATCACTGGCCAAAAGGCCCTTTCTCCCACCTTCCCCCCTCAACCGCACACCCCCTGGGCTAAGGGATGTTTTCCAAATCTTTTATTTTATAACATCACAATAACCATAACTAACACTTTCATTTTTATACTATAGCATTTTGTTTGAAGTTCGTAGGGCTTTACAGTAAGAAACGTTTTTTAAAAAAAGAAAAAAGGGTACCTTGTATTTTTCAGGAAAGCAGTTGTCGATTTTTCTTCGAAGTGTGAGTCCTGCAACGAAATAAATCATACCTTTTTACAGACATGCACACAGACAAACAATTCATTAGCGTCCAAGAAATGGCAACAATTAAACCTATAAAATGAAACCTATCATCAGACATCACTCTGTGAATAAAGAAGAGTAATCAAAATAAGGCTTTTGTACCTATCTGTCTGTCTATCTATCTGTCTGTCTGTCTATATGTCTATATATCTATCTACCTGTCTGTCTATCTATATAGCTATCTGTCTATCTATCTATATTGCTATCTATCTACTGTTTATCTATCTTTATAGCTATCTGTCTATCTTTATAGCTATCTGTCTATCTATATAGCTTACTGTGCGTCTGTCTGTCTATCTATATGTCTATTTATATATCTATCTGTCTATCTATAATTTTATATCTATCTCAGTATCTGTCTTTCCGTCTACATTTTGTGACCCTCCACCACGGTTTGAGTCTTATTGTGCCTCTGGGTCATTTTGAGTTATTTGTGCTATCATAAAGTATTTTGAATGCCAATTTCAATGGAAAAAACCGTTTGAAAATCCGACGAATAGTCTCGGAGCTACATGCTTTTTACTTTGCCCCCCCCCCCCCCCCCCCCCTCAAAAACGCGATTCTGAGAAATTTCGAAATATGTGTTTACAAACTTTAAGACAGTAATGTCCTTAGCAACCATGCATGGTTCTTAATGAAATTTGGCACTGTAATCTAGCACAGCATTAGCAACACACACACATTTTCATTTCAAAGTATGAAGTACTTTTATTTGTACACTTTTTAAAAATACATGTTAAATTGCATGTTTTACTTAGTTAACATTTTTATGCAGGCCGATTGCTACTACTATAATAATTTTATTCATAACAATATTAAAATCATTACAAATGAGCAAATGTCAACAATTTGTATGAAATAGCAGCATAAAATAAAAAGTATGTGGTCTAAAAATTGTTTAATTTTTTCAGGAGGCGGGGGACAGGGGGTGGGGGTGGGTGATTTTAATCACAAGCCACCATGAAATTATCCTAAATTAATGTTTACCAAGAGACATACAATTTTAGTTCTTTTCCAAGCAGATAAAGCTTAAAGTTTCTGATACCCCAAAAAATAAAAATAAAATTAAATGATGCATTTCGTTGTCTGTGTCACTAGTTTCCTCTTCGTGTTCTAGGCCTACGCCATCACAATCACTTTCGACACCACCACTCACGTCATCATCACTTTTCTCCTCGTCCTCGCTTAAATCACCGGTATCTTCCAATTCTAGAGATGTAAAATACTTTCTTATCAGACTTTCTAATTCTTCTGAATCTTTTTGGTCCGTAATATTTGCATCTCTGGCCGAATTCAACGCTTTTGCGACGAAAGCTTCGGAGACGCCACGAGCAGCCATGTTGCAAAATTTTAATTACCTTCCTGCTGGTTGGTTGGTTGACGTCACGCGCAGATATTAGCCAATCATGGAGCGAGCTTCCCCTACATGGTGACGATTTGTTTACAGGGGCATTCCCCGAGAACTATTATTTTTAGCCTATCGTTTTAGCTTTCTATTTCGAATCAACCAATCGTATTCTACATAGTTTAAAAGCTGAGACAAAGACCTTTCAATCGGTGCATAATACGTCGGGTCCACTCGAAAAGCATAGGGAGGACAGGTTGTTCAAAAGAAGTGGTTTTGGCAAGATTTTCTCACCAAAACGGGATAGGTGGTGCTTTTAAAACACATTTATAATACTTTTAGAAGTGAATTTTAGCAAAATTCCAACGGAAACATGTGGATAAATGATTAAAGAATCAGCAACAACTAAAATCTCCAAACCGACAACCCATACCCCCTGCACCTATTTTCAGTGATTGCTCGGAATGGACTGAGGCGCAATACGACTCATCCCGTGGTGGAGGGTCACATTTGTTGTTTTTTTTTTTTAAAAACTAATTTTAAAGTTATCTATTTTAGTTACTTTGACTACCCTTTTTTAATTCCCATGGATTATTGATTACTTAATATCTTCAGAACAGTGAAAATTTCTCACCATGATTATGATAAAAATGTTCAACTACCTCTACCAAGTAATTCACATGAACATAGTACATATGGGTATAATTTGTTTGTTTGTTATTTCAAGGATCTTTGAATAACACTAAGAGGTCACCTAATCATCCTCCTCATAATCATTACCATCATCGTCATCTAGTACTGGAAGGGGCTATGGTTTGTTTGTATGTAGATTATAGTCACACGACACTTTCGCATATAGGTGACTACTGGACCGATTTATACTGACACCAGTGGGCCAGTTGTTGGTAAAGGGGAAAATAATATGATCACACGTTGACCAATCCGGGATTCGAACCAGCGACCTTTCGGTTACTAGCAAGACGCTCTTACCAACTGAGCTACCCGGCCCCATAAGGGGCTATGGTGCACGTGCAAAACATATATAAGGGATCAACAGGATGATAAGATCACAAGGTTAACAAATCAACGGAAAAATAAAACTAGTAATAATAAAAAGGACAGGAAAAGAACAGTAAAGAAAATGAAATGTTTTGCAGCAAGTGTACCACTACCCGACTTACCAATGATAGAAGCGAGAGAGCAGTGTGGCACAGTGGGGATAAAGGTAATGGTGATGAGCGTCTGTCCTGCCGGCAATCGCGTGACATGCACACAATCCTCACTCACCACATTTAACTCCTCCAGTGTCTCCGGCTTTTCGGGATCATGCACATCACGGATCATATCTGAACATAATAAATAATAATAAACTGTTAAAAGCATAAATAAAGACATGCGTGTGGACAGCAAAGTTGGAATGAGGGTATGCAGTACAAATATTAAGAATATCAAGAATTTTACTACTTCTTCTAGGATTGAGCAGCCACAATCAATACGTCATAAGATGACTGAGCCAGTGAGTGACTCATTCTATGAATGAACCACCCCCAACTTCACCACAATCAAGAAAGGGCCTAGCAATCCCCATGTGGCAAGTTTAATAACATTGAGCACTCTAATGTGGCTGGATCTAGGTTAACTGCAAAACTCAAGACAAGTCGACCATAGAATCATCTTTAATGACTTTATGCTTAGTTTTTTCCCATGTACTCTAAAATTTTATGTCAGATTGTATTGTAGACCATGTATTGAATTTCTCAGTTTGAGATCAATAAAGTTATATTGTATTGTATTGTATTGTATAATTATGCTGTTGGTAAAACGACACTATCCTGTACATATCCAGATATACTCTCCTCGATATTATTAGATACACATTTCCGACGGAAAGAAGGTATTTATAGTGTCTGCAATGTGGGTGTTCATGTATATTATAGCCTTCTTTCTGTTAATAGAATGTAAAGAACTGAAAAAAAATATTAAATACCAATTTGGAGCTGTTACAATGATGAGGGGAGTATACTATAAATTATAATATTATATCTGGATATTGTTTGACTTTCACATTTTCACGTGAATAGGTTTAGACTTTAGTTACTGTGAAAATCATTACAAACCCAAAGGACTGATTCACACTGTGTGTACTTATTAACTAACCGTAGACAGTTTCTGCCAGCTGTTTTAACTCGGCATTATTGTCGGATGATTCCTCTACATGGCTGTCACCTTCCATCTTCGCGTCGACTGCTAGGTTAGTCAGAGTACCGTGCCTTGTGGAGAGTCGTTTTCTTTTTATCTTTTTTTAGACTGAAGAGCTGAAAGAGGGGAGAATATTCTGTGTATTTTTTTTTTTAAATTCTTAAAATCAAGTTGTGTGTGTGCGTTTGCGTGTGGGGCCGCCGGGGGTGTACGTGTGTGTTTCGAATTTTGATTTGAGGAGAAGATAAATTACTAGCGTGCAAATTAAACGCGCACGCGCGCGCGCACACACACACACTGCATGTTATTTCAAAAGCATTTTTTTAAAGTATTATTATTTTTAATAGGCCTACGTTAAAAAAAACAAACAAAAAAAACACTCAAACCGTTTGTTTGAACTACAGTTTCCAGAGCTCCAATTAAGTGCCATTTGAAAGTATAAATATCACAGGTAACATTTCTTTCGCTTTTTTGTCGTGTGCTTACATCAGAAGCTTAATAAAAAGCGACTGACAGTATAAAGACTTCACAATACACATGAGGTTTTTTCTACAGTTTAAGGCAAGATAAGAAATACTTTATTATCTTTAATCACGAGAAATTTACCTGTTGGTGCGTGTCGCGAACCGATCAGACACATGTACAAGCGCAGGCACTCATCTATGATCATACACTCGCACAAGCAATCGCTGATCGGCCGGACGACCTTCAACTGCTGAGACTAGAAATGAAAGGACATGCCAATATATAACGTACAACATGCGACAATAGCACAGATTTATGATCACAATGTCAACCACACTTTATTCATGCAACTAAAGCAACTGACAATCACCGACACATTCTAAACCCAATTAAACTAATGGAATTAACAATAATAAACAATCACAGTGACATCCATATAGACAACAGGGAGAAAGTCAAAGTACACAAGGAGGAGAGAGAAGAAAAGATGGTGCCCTCGCATTTGGTTATTATTGCTATGCTATCGCAGTATTTGACATCTAAGGCAACTGTGTGTGGTGCTGTACGTATGTCAAAGCATTCCTTTTGCAGTAAAGAGAAATATTTCTCTAAACAATCCATTAAGACCTAGCTAACCGTGCAGCTCAGACTGTTGTTGCAGTCTCCACTTCATCTCAGAGAACTCTTGCATTGGGAGGCACGGTGGCCTAATGGTAGAGCTTTGGCTTGTGGATCTGAAGGTCCCGGGTTCGAGCCCAGGCCGGGGCATTGTGTTGTGTCCTTGGGAAAGACACTTTACTCCCGTTTCCTACTCCTTCGGATGAGAGTATAAACCGAGGTCTAGTCTGTGTCGCATACATTCCATCATAACGGACTTTAAAGATCCTGACGCTCATGTCCTAGACGGGTGAGTGCCGGTGACAAGAACACACCCAGCATGCACTTAGGTCCTTCTCCCCCATCCCTGGCTGCACAGGATTGTGCTCAGTTGTACGGACGTCAGACCATGCGCCCAAAGGCTGCGGGTGGGCGTCTCGGGCGGCTTGAGTTAGATCCTGTATCGGCCAGCGCCTTGAGCAGCTCTTGAGCTGGTAAAGCGCTATATAAAAACGATTAATATATAATATATTGACTGTGTGTCCAAAAGGACACCTAACGCATGTGTTTTTTATACCCTACACAAACAATATCTGTGACGGGACACAGTATGTAGACAAATGTTTTTCCCAACGTCCGTGACAGCATCACTGAAGTCTAACCGCAGTGTTGATTGTAGAGAACGTGAATTTTCCGGTTCTCCATAATAGGCTATTTATATATTTAGAATGTGAGTTATTTTTTGAATATCTTATGTTATTATTTTAATTGGCTAAAATTGTTGAACCAATGGAATAAGGAATAGCTGGCAGGTCAGGGCAATTGTAGTCACTCGAGTGTTGTGTTCCAAGCTGTCAGGATATGTAGTCAGTGTGTCAGGCCAGGAAAAAGATTTTAAGAAAAAAAAAAGAAAAGATTTTGAAAGTGAAGAGGTAGAAAGCACTGAGAACTTATCAGGTTGTGTAGGTTCGGTGGGACTTTCTCTCTGAAAGTGGATGTATATTGTGTTGTAAAGATTACAGCTGCCTACAGGAAGCTGGTGTTAGCTTCATACGCCTGGACACACGGCGTTGTCTCGGACAACGGAGAAAGGGCGATTCGATGAACAGGTACCAACCTGACCAAGTCACACTGTCTTCCTCAGACAGATAGGGCAGGCGCGTGCCCATCTGCCTGTTTACAACATCACTGCTCGTTCATCTGCCTGTCTACATCGTCACTGTTTGTTCATCTGCCTGTCTTCTTCGTCACTGTTCGTCTGACTACCTGTCTACACAACTCTGTCGCTCGGCTTAGCTTTCGTGGGCCTACGCGTGATCCAGTTATAAAGGTAACACGTTTTTGTGCTTATTTTTGCTCGGGACAAGCGATTGCCAGCCGTGATTATTCAAGCTCGATTTTGACAGATTGGTGTAAGAAGATTAGTGTAAAAATATTGGTGTAAAAAGATTAGTGTGAAAGATTGCTGTAAAATAGTGTGGTTTGTTTATATAAAGTATTGAGAAGGTGGATTGTATATTTGTGTTGGTGTTTGCCTGTGTTAGTGAGAATCTGTGAATTTGTGGGTGTGGTAGTTAACAGAGAGACTGAACACGCACTTACTTTTGATCTAGGAGTCAATTATATTTCGCATTCACTTAGCTATTATAAACAGGCATCCATCCAAATATCCATACTGATGTTGTTTCTCCAACAGATCAGAGCCATTACAGCACTGGAATGTCACAAGCTGTCTATGGCTGGCGGGAAGCAGTGCGTGGTAACTTGTTTGTGTATTATGTTTTTATGTGACAATATATGGTAATGGGACAACCCACTACATTAACGTGTGTGACTGCAGACAGGACTGTGGAGACAAGTCTGATGAGTCCTTCTGCAGCTATGCCCCCTGTCAGCAGTTCACCTGCAGCAACGGCCAATGCATCCCTTTCTTTGTCGTCTGTGACAGAAAATCGGACTGCCTCCAGGACGACTGGGATGAAGTCTTGTGTGACTGGAGTTTTGTCCAGTACTTTCCAGTCAGGTAATTCACCCTTGCTCGTTGTACAGATTGCTTCGCATCTTGCTTTTCTTATGCAAACACCAATGGCTACACAAATGCTAACACAACTGGAAGCTGTGGGATTGTTAGTGTGCACGCCGTTCTGGCGTGCATTTCACCTAATTGTTGTTTTTTGTTTGTTTTGATTTTTGTCTTGATTTAAAGCTAAATTTTTATATGTTTTGGCACCAACGTTTGCATCAGCGCGATCACTGATATTATTTTCTTGAGACACGTTTTGTACATTTAAATAAGCGCTACGGTGTTAGATATTTATTAGGATAAGACTATTTGCAGTGCGGACCCAGGTGTCCCGTAGATGATAATTGACCAAGAGTGCTAATGGCTACCAGACAGAGAGGACAATGAGAGCAGCACCGTTTTGAACCATATCTTTCACCCTTTCCATTAATAGATTTAGACAGCAGGTTCGTAGCGGCCACGGGAAACTGGAGGTTCAGAGAATTTGTAGAATGTTCATGATACGGCAAGCTCGTAGTACCGCAAATATCAGTTGACAGATTTACATACCAACGATGGTTTATAGAATGTTTATGGTATAGCAAGCTCGTGGTACCGCAAATATCAGTTGACAGACTTACATACCAACAACGACGTTTGCATTAGAATTATTCTAGGCATTCGGTACCCAGACCTTGGAAAAATGATAATGATGAATGAAGAGATATGTTTAGTTGATAAGTTAGAGAGTTTTCTTAATTAGTAATTGATACCTTTTTTGTTAGGAACGTAATTATTGTGCACACTATGAATATGTACGTAAGCTACATTGTATTATAGTGAATGTAGTTGATGTGATGCATCTTCTGTAGTCTTTCCGTGACTTGACCACGTATATTATGAAGTATGAGTCTTTGTCCATTTTTTATATAGACTATATGTGTGACTTCCAGTGCTGTACTTATTCGTATTGTCAGCATAAATGATACACCCAGGACAAAGGTGCAGTCAGAAAGAAATAGTTTGTACCGGGGTACCAAAAGTGTACGAGGGTCAGACCGGACCTGTCAGAACGGGTAAGGGAAAATTAGAATGAATGCCATAGCCGATGGGAAATTCCAGGAAAGCCGGCGGGAAGGTATGCAATGGAATGTTGTCTGCAGGCGCCAGACTCGGGGGCAGTTTGTGTTTTTAAGAAGTAATGCGGCCCCACGAGTAGACTTCGCGTCATGCAGATGCATATGGTATAGTTATGTTTTATTTGTTTGTGTGTTTTGAGAGAAAGAGTACTCGGGGCGGAGTTTGAAGGGAAGCTGGGAGAGAGAATTACCTTTATGGATGGGTTAACAGAATACATTGTTTAGAAGCGACATAGTTTGAAGGACAGAAAATGGGAGGAGAAAAGTAAGGTTAGGACCAATGATTTAGTTTTGTGGAGCTGAACTGCTCTTGGATGGGAGAATAAAGGCTGGTGCAAAACAGGAATGGGGGCAGATAGAAAAATTAGTTAGAAGATAGAGTAAGACGATCTGAGGGCAATTTGTTGCAGAAGTTGAACGTTATTAGGCCGAAGTTCAGTTTTAGCGAACCTTGAATATTCTAGTTTTAGATTGATCCAGAATTATTATTTTTCCAAAAGACATTTTCTCCACTTTTGTTGTGTGTCTTCATGTGAGGCAACATTTTTTGGTGTTCCTGGTCAAACCATGCACATACAGCGCATAAGGTAAATGTCTTCTTCTTTCTTTTATGTTGTCTTTTTCTATTTTCAATTTGACCATTGTGGATATTTGCTTGACGTGTTTTCCATCATATGAGTGGACTCATTATCAGTTTGTCATTTTTTGTCTCTATTAGTGTTCTTTGGGCCAATACTATTAAGTTTTGTAAAAGTAGCCAACTTGAATTACAAAGGTTTATTTAGTGCTAAGTTTGATTAGACTGTTTAGTGTCAATGTTAAATGTAACCCTTTAACGATGTGAATAATAAGAGGGTTTGTCTTTGTTGCGTTGAAACGCGAATGATGGTATGGCTGAAGCGTGTGCGATGGATCTAATCGTTTCGATTTGCAAAGTATTCAATAATAGAGTTTATTTACCTTTGATTTGAGTTTGCATTGTTGTTAGGAGAGGCTTTGTATAACGTTGATAATTTGCGTTAGTCGATATTATTTGAGAATCTTCTGGATCTGCGTGTTTACTCTTGATAGAAATTTCCGGATGGATATCGAAGGTCGTGAATGTTCCCGGAAGTAGAGAAAATGTGAATGACGTAAGTCAGTGATGACGATCTTTAGTTCGATTGGTGGCAGTGCGTCATTTCTACCACGTACCACATCGTTCCAGAAAAGAGAGAGGTTATTTAATCGTGAGCCGAGTCGCTGTAGAGAGAGTAAAGTTGTTGATAGTGATTTAAAGAGTTGCTGTGAAAGTTGTTGAGTTGAATTGAGAATTGTATGCAGTTGTTGATGTGTGCTGAATAAAAGTGGAAAACTTCATACGTCGACTTTGTGACTTGTATGCTGTTTGGACGGGCTGTGTGAATAAACGAATCTGAGTTACACCCTATCAGGAATTCAAGCATCGGGGCTGAATCAGATACTGATAGAAAACACCAACATCAAACAGAGTGTAACATTTTGGGGGTCAAGCCGCGATTCACGCCATAGCCAAGGGTTCAACTGCTACAACAAGCGAGTCAACGTTACGAGAGGCAGTCATCGAGGGTAGCCGCCAACGAGTTGCGTCGAGAGGGGCCAACATACTGGGACTACATCCGATAGGTTCGGGTTGACTGCAAGGGCGTGTAGTCGCTGAAGAGTTGCTTCGTGAGCGAACAACAGATCGGGACTACGTGGCTACCGCAGGACTACGTCGAGGGACAGTCTCGGAGCTACATCGCCAGTGTTACAGAGAGCGGCGAGCGGACGTCGCGTCTACTTCAGCACAGGAGCGTATACATCAACACCAGCGTAGTGCAGCGTCGCATACGACGAGGACAGCGGGGCCTGCGTCAGCGAAGGCGACTAGTGACAAGCATCAGCGCTACTGCAGAAAGCGTGCTGTTCTAGAACAGTCTAGAAAGGTACAGCACAGTCAAGAACTTTCCAGAAAAAAAGAACTATACATGTACAGTCAAGAACTTTCTAGAAAATTTTCCAGACAAGAACTTTCCAGAAGCATCAAGATGGCTGACTTCTGGCAGAAAGGGATTGCACTGAATCTCAAAGGCAAACAGCTGACGGAGTACGTCAAGTCCCAGGAGAGAATAGAAGAAAGAGAATTAGAAGAGCAGCGTCGCCGAGAAGACAGAGAAGAGCGGCGTCAAGAAAGAGAAGAGCAGCGACGGCGTGAAGAAAGAGAATTAGAGGAACAGCGTCGGCGTGACGAGATGGAAGAGAGACGACTAGAAGCTGATCGTCAATACCAGCTAGAGTTGGCGCGTATCCAAAACAATCAGCATGCGCCACAAGTCGTCAGCGACCACATGGCTCCAAAATTGCCAGCCTTCGTCGACGGGAAGGACCAGATCGACAGTTATTTGGCGAGATTTGAAAGGTTTGCCAAAAGCTCTAACTGGCAACCTCAAGACTGGGCGATTCGACTAAGTGCACTTCTGACGGGAGAAGCACTCGACGTCTACACCAGATTGTCGGACGATGACGCTAAAGACTACGACGTCTTGAAAGAGGCCCTATTGCAGTGCTACAACTTTACAGAGAAGGGCTACCGTAAACGCTTCCGTGAATGCCGGCCCAAGTCAGACGAAACGCCAAAGCAGTTTGTGGAACGCCTGTCGTCATATTTACACAAGTGGGTGGAGTTATCAGGCGAAAGGAAGTCTTACGACAGTCTCCATGACCTGATCGTGAAGGAACAATTTCTCAATGCCTGTCACAAGGACCTAGCGACCCACTTAGAAGAACAAAAGCTGCAGACGCTTAAAGAGGTGACTGAGGCTGCTGAAAGATATCTTATCGCTCATGAGAAAACGTTGGGGCCACCCAGCGCGACGAAACACTTTCAGAAGACGGCAAGCCATGGGAACCAGATCCAGGGGAGCCAGACGAGCCAGAGACACACTGACTCCACGCCTCCTCCCAGGGAAGGGCACTCAAGAGGCTGTTTCACCTGCAACGCTACAGACCACAGGGCGGCTAATTGTCCTCAAAACAAAAGTAGCGGACAGCGGAGCAGTACGGACAACGCAGCGGCGGGCAACCGGCAGAGGCGGTTCTCCAATCAACGGCAAAACAGTAGATCTGACCATCAAGTGTGCGGCGGGAGCGTCATTCTTCCGAGTGAGACCAAGCGCACAGCTACCCCTGCGGACGTGCAAGAGTGCATGACCGATGGCCAACTTCTCCTTGCCAACGGAAAATCCATCCCCGTCGTCGCCAGCGCAGCTGTGACCGTACAGAACATGCCTGTTTCCAAGGGACGCGTAGGAAATTATGAAGTGACTGTCTTAAGAGACTCTGGCTGTAGTGGGGTCATCGTCAGAGAAGACCTAATCGCTAAAGAACAGTTCACTGGCGATTCAAAATGGACACTCATGGCCGACAGCAAATGTGTAAAAGCGCCAGTTGCAAAAATTCATGTCAACACCCCTTTCTACATAGGCGAAGTCGAAGCGGTTTGCCTGAAGAAGCCGCTGTATGATTTGATGATCGGGAATATCGACGGCGCGAGACGACCCGACGACCCCGATCCGGAGTGGAGTCCTGCCTCAACTCAACACGTCGAAGTTGTGGAGGAGGATCCATTGCCGTTTCCCGATGGAGACCTTACAGAGCTGCTACGGGACAATGTGGTTACTCCGGCTCAGCCCTGCCGACCAGAGATCGTCGGTGCTGTTACAACCAGGGCCCAGGCCAAGAGAGACAAGACGTCTACGCCACTGAAGGTCGCCGACAACTCTAAAGCTGCCATCGTGGACAGAGATAAGCTGATCCAGCTCCAGGAAGCTGATAGTACTTTAAACAAGTACAGGAACCGCCAAGACCACGTGACCAAGGGCAGTGGTACGGTCTATTTCGAGGTGAAGGCCAAGATCCTGTACAGAATCTTCCAGCACCCGAGGGTCAACGGAGGTAAACCACTACGTCAAGTCTTGGTACCGTTACCCCTAAGGCGCCAGGTGATGGAGGTAGCGCATGACTCAATCATGGGAGGTCACCTGGGTATCAAGAAGACGTCGGATAGAATCCAGGCGGTGTTCTACTGGCCAGGACTTCATGCGGACGTCAGCCGTTTCTGCCGATCATGTGACATTTGCCAGAAGACCATACCTCGAGGAAGGGTCCCGAAAGTGCCTATGCAGAGGATGCCTCTGATCGACCGACCTTTCAAGAGGGTGGCCTTAGACTTAATCGGCGAAATAAGACCACCGAGTGAAGAAGGTCATCGGTGGGTACTGACTTTAGTGGACTATGCGACTCGGTACCCAGAAGCAGTGCCACTGAAGAAGATTGACACTGAAACTGTAGCAGAAGCACTGGTGGACATGTTCAGTAGGCTTGGAGTGCCTGAAGAAATTCTGACAGACCTCGGGACGCAGTTCGTCTCTGACTGCATGAAGGAGGTGAACAGACTGCTGAGCATCCGGCATTTGACTACGACACCCTACCATCCGATGTGCAACGGGCTTGTCGAAAAGTTCAATGCTACGTTGAAGTCTACCCTGAAGAAACTGTGCAGCGAGCAGCCCAGACAATGGCATCGCTACATCAACGCCTTACTTTTCGCCTACAGAGAAGTACCGCAGGAGTCCACCGGCTTTTCTCCGTTCGAGCTGCTGTACGGAAGAACCATCCGAGGGCCGATGCACATCCTAAAAGAACTGTGGACGAAAGAAGTAGACACCCCAGAGGTGAAGAACAGCTACCAGTACGTGTTTGAGCTACGGGAGAAACTGGAGCAGACTCTCGAGATAGCCAGAGAAAACCTGAAGAAGTCCCAAGACTGTGGAAAGCACTACTATGACCGTAGGGCTGTGAACAGGAAGTTTAAACCTGGCAACAAAGTGCTGGTGCTGCTACCTACCGATCACAATAAGTTGCTGATGCAGTGGAAAGGCCCGTACGAAGTGGAGACCGTGGTGGGGATCAACGACTATAAGGTGAAGGTCGGCCAGCATTCCAAGATATACCACGCCAACCTCCTTAAGCTGTATGTGGAAAGGCCATCAGAGACTGTGCACGCGGCCACAGCAGCTGGGACCGACGACAGCTTTGACAACGAAGAACTGTTGGAACTGGGAGACTTCCACAGCAAAGAAGGCATCAATGATGTTAAGCTAGGACCAAGCTTGACGGAAGGTCAAAAGATGGAGCTCAAGGACCTTATGGGCGAGTTTCCCCACAACTTCAGCGATGTCCCTGGCTCTACAACTTTGGTCGAACATGAAGTCCACACCCAGACCTGGAAGGAGCACCTGCAGACCTTGAGGGAGCCGTTCCACCGTCCCGCAGAAGCCAACCTGACCGTGAGACCCAGCAAATGCATCCTGGGAGCTGACAACGTCGACTGCATCGGACATCCGATGGAAGAAGGAGACAACGGAGGACGCACTGATTCCAGGAAAGCCCACGTGATCGTCGTCTTTGACCCTGGGCCGATGACAACCGTAACTGACGAGGGCGCCGTTTCCTTGCGGTTGAAACAACATTGACTGTGTTGGTGAACTAAGAACATCGGTAATATCTAAACAGACTTGAAAATGAAAAACGTTGACTGTGTGAATGAACTGTGAACATTGACAGTATCCAGAAAGACTTGCGGATGAAAAACATGGACTCTGTGTATATAAACTGAGAACATTGACAGTATTCAGACAGTCTGAAATAAGTTTTAATTCTGAACTTTGTTTGTGCATTACGTTTCAACGTTGTTGAAAGAAATTGGGTAAATTTCTTCTTGAGTGGGGGGTTATGTTGCGTTGAAACGCGAATGATGGTATGGCTGAAGCGTGTGCGATGGATCTAATCGTTTCGATTTGCAAAGTATTCAATAATAGAGTTTATTTACCTTTGATTTGAGTTTGCATTGTTGTTAGGAGAGGCTTTGTATAACGTTGATAATTTGCGTTAGTCGATATTATTTGAGAATCTTCTGGATCTGCGTGTTTACTCTTGATAGAAATTTCCGGATGGATATCGAAGGTCGTGAATGTTCCCGGAAGTAGAGAAAATGTGAATGACGTAAGTCAGTGATGACGATCTTTAGTTCATTGGTGGCAGTGCGTCATTTCTACCACGTACCAAATCGTTCCAGAAAAGAGAGAGGTTATTTAATCGTGAGCCGAGTCGCTGTAGAGAGAGTAAAGTTGTTGATAGTGATTTAAAGAGTTGCTGTGAAAGTTGTTGAGTTGAATTGAGAATTGTAAGCAGTTGTTGATGTGTGCTGAATAAAAGTGGAAAACTTCATACGTCGACTTTGTGACTTGTATGCTGTTTGGACGGGCTGTGTGAATAAACGAATCTGAGTTACACCCTATCAGGAATTCAAGCATCGGGGCTGAATCAGATACTGATAGAAAACACCAACATCAAACAGAGTGTAACAGTCTTTGTCTTTGTGTATTGTAACGTTTTTGTTTGTTTCAGTCGTCTAAGCATGACAGGCATAGCACCTAGTGTGTGTTGTGCCCAGGGTCTTTTGATTGCTTAGATGCTGAGTGTGTGTGTCTTTGTCTTTGTGTATTGTAACGTTTTGTTTGTTTCAGTCGTTTAAGCAAAGACAGGCACGACACCGAGTGTGTGTTGTGCCCAGGGTCTTTCGATTGCTTAGATGCTGAGTGTGTGTGTCTTTGTCTTTGTGTATTGTAACGTTTTGTTTGTTTCAGTCGTTTAAGCAAAGACAGGCACGACACCGAGTGTGTGTTGTGCCCAGGGTCTTTTGATTGCTTAGATGCTGAGTGTGTGTGTGTGTGTTCTTGTCTAGCATGCAGTATTAAAGTTAAAGGAATACTGTAGGCTCAACGTTTCCTTGTCTGGGGCTGTCTAAACGTTTTGTTTAAACATGTATGTTTTGTTCTGACTAGCAGTTGTTCGTTGCATAGGTTGTATGTTGATTATAGCTTGGAACGTGTTAATCTTAAATTTGTGTTTTATAGTTAAAGGAAGATATAAGGTACAGATGGTTGTTTATGATATAATGTTTGTTATTTTTGTATACAATGTTTTATGATTTTGTTTTTCTTCCTTGACCTAGTTTTTTACCGTACATTGCTGGCCACGATTGTTTTAGGGAACTACGATATATGTTGTTTAGCATGAATTTGAGTCAAACGTGAAGTGATTATCGTATCATGTCATGCTTTCAATATTAAAGAACATCCTATAACTTTCAAGGCTTGTGCGCGTTATCGCTTATGTGAATATGAGGTCCCTGATGGACGAGTGTTAGTGTGAATACCAACCTATTACATGAAGGCGCGCACAGTTAGACATGCAAGCCTATTAACTATGGATAGTGTAGATTGAAATACAAAACTAAGCCCCTGATCTGACGTTTGTTCTGTGAACCCCAACCACGACTGTCGTACGTAATCTCTCTCTCTCTCTCTCTCTCTCTCTCTCTCTCTCTCTCTCTCTCTCTCTCTCTCTCTCTCTCTCTTTCTCTCTCAGGCTTACTCGGTCGCTTTAGTGCCCATTCCTTCCTTGTCAATTAAAATTGTTGCTCTCTCACCAGTCAGGTCAATGAGGTTCCTGATCCGTCACTCATCGACTACGACGGCAGAGGCTATTTCACTCACATCGCTGTCAACGCGAGTGACCCCTATCCTCTCACTCACTACCGCTGTGACACGCCGCCGCACCACTGCCTGCCGGTCTACACACGCTGTAAGCTTCTACGACTGTGCTGGTCGTGAGGACGAGAACCGCTGTGATGGCCCAGAGTGTCCCGGCCACTACCGCTGCCGCGCGTCTTCACTCTGTCTCCATCCGTATCACCTGTGTGACGGCTGGGCACAGTGTCCTCAAGGTGACGACGAGCTGTTGTGTGAAGATAATCTCTGTCCCGCTGGCTGCCTGTGTCAGGGCCTGGCCTTTGTGTGTGGTCATCCCTTTGACGTCCAACACTTCCCTCTCAAGTACCTGGACGTACGGCTCTGGCTCTCATTTGACGCCCGCTGACCTCCGTTTCAATGTCGAGCTGGTGTACCTGATTCTGAGGGACTGTGACCTGCAGACTGTCTCGGCAGTGACACTTCCTCATCTCAGACATTTAGATCTCAGCCACAACCAACTGCACAACGTCACCATGATCGTGTTTCTGTCGCTGGAAAACTTACGGTCAGTTTCACTGGCCCACAACCCCTTACACGCTCTGTACAGCCAACAGCCGACGCAGAAACAGAACACACTGAGACATATCGACCTATCATTTACTAAATTATGGTCCTTCAATACCGAACCATTGTCATACTTCTGTCACTGCAGCGCCTGAATCTGTCGCATTCAGGAGTGGACATGACCCCAACTGGCGGCTTCCAGCACGTTCCATCACTAACTGTCTTGGACCTTGCCGGCTGCCCGGTGAAAAACCTCCCTCCAGACGTGTTTCAGGGATTGTCTAAGCTGCAGTATGTCAGAGCAGACACTTTCAAGCTTTGCTGTGCCAGTATTCTTCCTGCCAATTTCGACATTAATTTCTGCTGGGCTTCTCAAGATGAAATCTCGTCCTGCAAAGACCTGGTGCCCACGGAAACCTGCAGGGGCTTGTTGTGGCTCATGAGCATTTTGTCTGTCTTCGGCAATGGCTTCTGTCTCGTCTTCAGACTGCTCGTTCGACGGAAGAGCATCAAAAGCTCGTTCAACCAGTTTGTCAGCAGTTTGTCTGTGGCTGACTTTATCATGGGGGTGTATCTAGCCATGATCGGCATCGCTGACCTTTGGTACCGCGGGCACTACCTGCATTATGAAACTACATGGACTCACAGTGAGGCATGTCTAGCAGCTTTACTCCTTCGGCGTCGTGGTAGTCACCAACTTCGTCCTGTTCTTATTGATCGGTGGCGGCCAGGCAGCCATTTATAGATCCGTGCAACATAACGCCATAGACTGGGGCTCTTCTTCTTCTTCCTGTAGACGACCAACATCAGTGTTTTGATGATTTTGTCGCTTTTTGGGTGCTAAGACGCGCTTTGTATTTGAGGTATTTTAGGTCGGGTGTACTTTGAGGATACTGGAGGCTATGCATTGTTATTTAGATAATAATAGGAGAAGGGAAGGGTACAGGGGTGATCGGGGGAGGGGGGGGAATCAGTGACTGGGGGGTTGTGGTGGGTCAGGAAAGGGGGGGGGATACGTGGGGAGTGAGGATAGGGGAAGAGAGGGTGCATGGAGTGTGGGAAGGAGCATCATGTTACAGGCAGGAGGTCAACCTGGACTTAAAGGTGTCCAGGGACTCTGCAGTGACGACATCGTCAGGCAGATTGTTCCAGTCAGGTATTGTTCTTGGGAAAAACGACATCTGCCTATACTGAGTTCTGCAGTGGGGGATGTCGTAGCAGCAGCTGTTATTCTTCCTGGTACTCAGCCTATTTTCTGATGGTTTGGGCAAGTAGTTGGAGTTGATGGAGTCTATCTCGGAGTCCAGTGGTAAGGACACGCCCTCAAAGTTAAAAATGAAGAAGGACGCGACTGTCGCTCGTCGTCTAATCACTGTCGTTGTGAAGGATTTCTTGTATTGGTTTCCCATGGGCCTTTACGGAATTTTGTCGTCTGCCGACATCTCTATCCATGGCAAAGTCATCGTGGCAGCGGCCATCTTGATTCTGCCGTTATATTCCGCCCTCAACCCGTTCCTCTACACGCTCAACTAAGCCATGGAAATACGACGCCGCGCGGCTAAAGACAGGTTGCGGGAAACGCTGCTAAGATTAACGTTTAATTCAAAATTAGCGGTGAGAACAAACTGTAGATAAGAAGCGATGGAAAATGTATAGCTGGGAATGGGGCACGCAGACGAATGCAATAAAGATCAACAGCAGAATGTCCAAGATAAACAAGCAAAGCGAGCATGTTAAGTGTCAATGGAAATTGCCAGGAAAGGACCGCTGTGATTGTGAATATTTGATCAGTAAGAGAATATTCACATGAGCACCTTTAAATCTTTTTCTTCACCAAAAACATTTGTGATCTTTTAGAAAGAACCTTCACACATTTTTCCATAGATCCAAAACATTAGTGATCTCCTAGAAAGAACCTTCACTCAATTTTCCACACACCAAAAATATTAGAGATCTCCTAGAAATAACCTTCGACCATGATCTCGTGATGATGTCCTTCCGGCTTTACTTGAAAAGAGTAAACACAGCAAAGTGCCCCAGACTGAAGTTCGACCTGGACAAACTGCAAAACCCGAAGGTGGCAGAAATATTTCAATCCACAATTGGAGGGAAATTTGCACCACTTCTCATTTTGGGAGCTGATGAAGTAGCTGTCAACACCATGACAACCACCTTCAACTCAGCTGTGACAGATGCCACCATTGAGATCCTTGGAAAGCACCGCCCAAAGAAGAAATCATGGATCACTTCCGATGTCGGCTCCTGGAAAAGTTTGTGTCCTGCCAATGTCGATGCTTGATCTGAAGCGTTTCTTGACCATGATATAGACGATCTGGTTGGGAAAGACAAGCCCAGATAGTCAGAGAAGAAAAAGAAAGTTAGTTATTCATTGCTTACAGGATTCAGGAGACTGCAAAGAGCCGAATCAGGACCACATCTTGGTTGAAAGAGGATTCACCACTGATCTGTATAAAAGATCTGCTGAAACAATCCTATTGGTAACACTGAAGGCATTCCAACAGCCGGTAACTTTACAATTAAAGTATCCCACGCAGAGGCCGCTGAAGATATACAAAGCGTTGCTTACAAAAACAAAAACAGAATATAAACATCATTACAAAATATCAACAAAATACATACATATAAAATAATAATATTATAAGAAACCCTATAGTGACCATTTGGCTGAAAGCGTCCAATATTCCCAAAGCTGACCCAACAGACGTCATACACAACTGAGGAGTTTTGGAAGAGTTTTCAAGAAAAAAGGTAGGTGATTGGTCTAGCGAAGGAGATAGTATAGTAGATTGATAGAACAGAGTAATGAATGAGAAAGAACAATGGGGAAAGACAGAGCGACGGTGGGAAGTTAAAGCATTAAATTTCCAGAAAACGGAGATACTATTTATACAGAAACCCCTGGCACCCTCATGGGGTGGAGGGAGTGAGGGTCATGAGATAAAACAAAGATAACTATTGCACTAGGAACAACACAAGCAAATAACACAAGCTTACATCACAGACACAAACGTCTCAGCAATACACAATAAAGAAAATAATAATTCACCAGTTCTTTTTGTATGTTATAATTTATTACTTTAAAAAAAAAAAAAAAAACCTCACAAATCTACTCCTTTACACATTTTCATGTGTAAAGTTGCATGATATAATTATGACACACGTACACATAGCAAAAGCAAAAAACAGATAAATAAATAAACAATTACTACTATAAATTTTAAAATAATATAATAGTAAAGAAATGTTGTCCAAGTTTTATTATTAAATCAGACACTGTCTCTCATTAAGTTCAGAGAAACTGAAGTGAATGTTTTTGTACCAGGCTATCAGTATCACATATCACCCTTCGGTTTTATATTGTGCACACCTTGTGTACTCCTTGGATAATAAACTGTAATCCAAACAATATAAAGGTCTCAATCACGCATAGCATATACATGACTAATTGGTATAAATTATAAATGAGAATGTGTCACAATCTTACAGGCTTACCAATTGGGCGGTATGACATGGTATACATTGATTTCCATTAAAACATTTCTCGATAAATATTTGTCTCGCACCAATAAAGATTTCAATAGCACAAGGTAAAATCCCTCATTTCATGCATGTAAAACCATTCAACGTTAAAACTTACATGATTAAACGCTAAAACCATACACGCTTGATGATCGATCGAATTCTGTTAAAATATGCGGTTTAGCCCCCAACTTTCGATCTCCGCCACATGTCATTTGCATAAATGATATCAGTGGCTGTTCCAACAAATAAATTCCCTCCCCTACCTTTTTTTAAATGTAATTCCATGATGTATCCTTCCCCCTCTCTCTCTTTTTTCTCACCATCGATCTGCCTCTCTCTCTTTCTCAATCTCTCTCTTCAGTTCTGCCTGTCTGTCTGTCTCCAATCAAGAGATAGAAAGAGTGTGACTGAGATTTAGGGTGAGAGAGTGAGAAAGAACTAGAACTCCCTCCCCTCCATCCTCCCCCCTTCTCCCCTAACAGAATAAAAACAGAGAGAGAGAGAGAGAGAGAGAGAGAGAGAGAGAGAGAGAGAGAGAGAGAGAGACACGCACACACATACACACACACAGAGGGAGAGATTAGAACAATGGCTGTGACCTCATTGCTTCCTCCTGATGTCAGTTCATTCCTCTTTTGTACCCATGTTCAGAGGGAGTTGACAGAACAGCCACTTTCCTAACATTTCTGGAAAATAGGGATGCTAAACGGCACATTTACCAAATACTTACAACGGGAGTTACGTATTCTCAATAACAAATGAATCAATATTAACTGCATCTGCTCAATGTTAAGACGTGACATAAATACGCAAGCAAAATGTTAATATGTACAAAAAGCAACACGCGATGCTCCGTTCTTCAATCGTTCGCAGACAAGCTACAATTGTGACTCGTATCAAAGCATAAAAATAATACAGTTAAAGGGACCCAAGATCACACATGCCATTGTAACATAACCTTTTCAAATTCACAGTGAGCAAGTGTGAGTGTAGGCCCAACTGAAAAAAAAAGATTGAACTAAAAAAATAACCTCTTTCAACAGTTCTTTAATTTTTTGCTTACAATTTTTTTTTTAATGTACTTGATAAAGTTTTTTGTTTATGTGACTTTTAATAGCATAAGGTTGATTTTAAAACTAGCACTGCAGCGAACGTTTGGGCACAGTTGTCTGTGTACATAACAAAGGAAGAGATGTATAAAACTCAAAAGTTTCGTGGTGGGTTTGAGCGACCCTTTACCTGCTGTTATTATCTAATGTGACCGCAATGCCATTTCCCCAAGACAGACACACATACACAAACATCTCCAGTACCCATGGCCTTTAAAACATGGATTTTATAAAGCACTCACCAACCAAACTCTCAAAACATAAACTACATGCAAAAGCTGAACTTGAATGGATCTCTCAGTAATCAATAAGCAATCTTGGTGGGAAGAAACCAGCTCGGCACTGCTCACATTCAGAGGAAGTTGAAAGAAACAGCCACAGTCCAAGCGTTGCGGATAATAAGGCGCTAAACTGCACTCTAAACTCACTTACCCAGTTACCAGGACCTCTCTGTTGAGCAATCCCAGTTTTCAGTAACAGTTAACACTGATCTTTAACACATTGTAAAAAGCAAAATGCATCATAAAAAGCAATATTCTCTTTTTTCCACCAACAAAATGAGCCCACACAATAAATCATGACCGGCCCGTTGTATGAAATTGCCAGGCAGAACACATCACGAAAAATACTTCAAGCAAGAATATATCACATGTACAAACATGCTTCCTCCATAAAAAAGGGGATTTCGTTTGTTCGTTCGTCATTGTTTATAGGATCCAGCATACTGCAAAGAGCCGAATCAGGACAACTTGGTTGAAAGAGGACTCGCCCCTCATCCTTATAAAAGGTCTGCTGAAACATAATCCCCATCCTCAGTAACATTATCAAATTATTATAATTAATATAAAACATGAATCCAAGGCCACTGTTTAAAGTTTTCATTGGCTTGCAGATGTTGTACATCATTGCAATACACTGACTCAACCAAAGCTTTTTAGTTTTGAGGTTAGGTCAGCCAGGCTAGCTATAAATATGTTTCCTTTCCTTTCCTTTCACTGGAAGGGAGGGTGCAGGCAAGCTATAAATAGCCCGCAGCCAGCAAAATGTGGAGGCACTAAACAGTGCTGCTCACATAGGCATTGAGCTGGTGTGTACTCTTGATTTGGTTCTGTTCATAGTTTGCGACCCAACTGTTCATAACTGACTGAAAACTGTGTATCAACAACGAAAATTCGAAATCGGAAATGCATGCACCATTTTCTGATAGCTTGGTGTAAAGACGCACTACACAGCATCATGGGTTATCAAGGATTAGTGTACCATTTTCTGACAGTTGCATGTAAAGACAAACTACAGTGCATTATTGGAAAACTGCCTGATTTTTGTTTCTGATTTACTGTAGATCTTGATTGTTGATACGCCTCAGACCCATCGTCTGTCACACTGTATAAGTCTGAGATCAGCATACGATCACCATAATACTCTCTCTTTGTATTCTGCATTGAGAATACAACAGCAGTACATAATAGCCCATTCCCTATCATTACTGTTATTCAGACGACTCAGCCTTCTACGAAGTTTCATCTTCTAGTAAGTTTCATAGGCAAAGGTATCTGGGATAACCCCAGCTGTAAGGTTTCCCTCCAGCATTTGTAAAGACTCATATCTAACACTGGTGTTAGACAGACCAAAAGGGCTTGACACTGTGACTGACCAACGAGGGTCTGAGATGTTTGTATATTTATCCTGCATACTCGACATGTATACTATACTTGTATATTAGGAAACCCTGCAGTTGAAGTTCTTGCTGTCACTGTCTGTGACAGGACATCCCAGATATTTAGGGCAGTATTACTGACTGGATCCTTACATAGTGCATCCGAGCTTTGGTGCTGTATTTCTTTAAGGGATGTCTACACAGACGTCAGGTGCAAGGGACGGTTGATCTTGCAGAGGAACAGGTCTGCAGACATGACCCCTTAACTCCATGGGTCCAAAGATCTGAAAACGTGCTTCTCGTGCCCTCAACTACATGGTGAAAAGTAACATTTTCAGAACGTAGAATAATTTTATTATTTTGGCTGGGCTGACGGTTTGATCGGAGCGTTCACCACAAAGATGAAGAAGAAGAAAAAAATGAAAGAAAATAGGTCTGTATCACAGACGATGCCATAACACTCTTTCCTTCCGCCGCGACTGTCTGACCAAGACAGTTAAAGGCAATGGAGACATAACTTCAAAAACCATTTACACAATAGCAGAACAATGGCACTGTGAAGATTGTGGTTTGGAATCTTGGCAGATAATCACTACTTCTATAGCGACAAATCAATTGTCCCTGCTCAAGAAAATCCTCACACTTCATCTCTCTACCTGCTCAACGTTGCCCAGCAAATAGTACAATTCACTCAGCTCTCTCTCTCTCTTTCCTTATGGGGGAGCACCTGAAACAGAAACAGCAAGCATCATGATATAATGGAGATGAGGCTGTGCCAGAATGTGGATCCAAGAAAGTGGACATCACAAAAAAAATAAAAAGTGTAAAAATAGGTGTTCTCTTGCCATTTTACTTTCAAACTGCATGTGTTGCATGGCCTGCATATCTTAAAAAGATAACTTTTGGAAGCATTTTTAAGATATTTGCATTTTAAGAGCGTCAAGGAGACCATGTCGAATGTAACGTTGGACATAGCGATTTTCCAAATAACTTAATAAATTATTGAAAACTTGTGCAGAAAATGATGTCAGTGAATACATTTCATATAAAGAAGTTAAAATAAATCCAAAAGAGAATAGAAAAAGCGTCAAAAATTAAAATTTTATTACTGCCTTTCATGTCCACTGTTACATTTGACATGGTGCCGTATTATTCAATTAAAGACTGAGCAAAGTCATTCAAGTAAAAGAGTCAAAAGATTTATTGAAAGAATATATTTAATTCTAGTTAAACATCTAACACTAAATCAAAACAAATATCAAAGCAAAACCATTAATTATTGTCATGTTGTATGTTGGATGTAACAACTGCACATTGGACATGAAATTGACTTCATGTCCAATGTTACATTCAAATGCAGTGACTGTAATAAAACATGAAGTTAAATGGGCAATATGTTCAAAACAGGATAGTTAGGTGACAAAATGTTTCCTGAAGATGTAAGTAGAGCAGAAAAATGATTTTTATAAAGTAAACATGTCGGATGAACGACTGTAGCTTGGACATGAATTATTTATGTCCAGTGTTACATCCAACTACTGTAACATTGTTTGCACTAAAAGAACAAAATGCAAAGTAGGGAAATACTAACAATACTCAAAAACATATTGTATATAGGCTTTTAATCTATATAAATAGAAGTTTTTCAAAACGAACAGAGGATTCAGAACAAATGTGCATGTCGGATGTAACCACAACAACTTGGACATAAATATTGTTTTGTCCAACTACAACTTATAATTAACTTATATGGTATTCTGAACCATAAATCAGCAAACAGTGTCTTTCACAGTACTGTTGATCACCTGGTGCGATTGGAAACTTTTATCCGTAACGCAATCATCCAGGGTAAACATGTCATTGCCATCATGATTGAGTTGGAAAAAGCGTACGATACCACATGGACATATGGCTTTTTTTTTTTATTTGCAAGAAATGGGATTGAAGGGACATTTACCTCTGTTTTTATCCAATTTCCTAACGGACAGAATTTTTCAGGTCAAGGTTGGAGGATCTTTATCAGATATGAGGGAACAGGAGATGGGGGTGCCTCAGGGTAGCATCTTGTCTCCCTTGCTGTTTCAATATTAAAATAAATAATATTGTTCATTCAGTGAAATGGGGAATATATAATTCTTTGTTTGTTGATGATTTTGCATTAGTAGCCAAAGGTAAAACCTTGGCATCTGCAGAACGTCAGCTACAGTTATGTGTCAAGGCCGTTGAAGACTGGGTATTACAAAATGGTTTCAAATTTTCGGAAGCAAAAACCGAATGTTATCACTTTTCCAAGCACCGGGGAATTATTCAAGATCCTAATATTACCCTCAATAAAACTCCAATAAAGATGGTCCAACAAGTCAAATTTTTAGGCGTTATTTTTTATCAAAGGTTATCCTTCCTTCCTCATCAGAAAGCTTTGAAAACTAAATGTCAACAGGCCTGCAATTGCTCAAGGTTATCAGTGGTACAGACTGGGGAGCTGACAAGAAAACTTTATTTCTGTTATACCGTTCTTTAATTAGATTCAAGTTAGACTATGGTTGCATTGTTTATAGTTTTGCTAGAAAGTCTTATCTTAAAATGTTAGATCCAGTTACTCATCAGGCACTACGCATTGCTTTGGGTGCATTTCGCACCTCCCCTTGTGAAAGCCTTTACATGGAAGCTAACGAACATCCGCTGGAGCTGAGACGTACAAAATTGTCTTTGAATTACTATTTAAAATTAAAAACTGATCCCATGAACCCCGCTTATGACTGTGTTCTCAACCCAGATTTTGTGCTGAAATTTGAAGCCAAACCTAACGCAATTCCTCTGTTTGGCATCAGAATGCAGGCTCATTTGAATAAAGCAGGCATCGATGTTGCTTCCATCAACGATGATGAGCTTCGGACTGAAGCCCCTCCATGGAAATTACGTACCCCAAACATTAACTGGCAATTGTCTGCTTTCGTCAAAAATAATACATCTGAAACCGTCTATAACCAACTTTATTTAGAACAGTTTGCTTTATACCCAGAATATGAAACACGTTTTTCAAAGAAAGGAAAGAAAGGAGACTTGGTTGTTGCTGCGATCCGATAATTTGACAATTTCTCATTGAATTTCATGAATACACGTGTCCATGTTCTCCCACGACACATCCATCATCCCCCAGTAAAACTGCTCTCCCCGTTGGCTCATGAAGTATACGAGGACTTTGGTTCCTTCAACCCGCTTAACCTGAAAAACCAAAAGTGTTTGTTAGTGTTACAATGAAGAAATGCAACATAAAGTGAAAGCTGTAAAAAAATCAGAATCGTAAATAAATAAATAAAAACGACAGACTAGAATGTTCATGGATATTAACATGGTAGGTACATAAAGTTATGAACATGTGAAACATACATGAATAATAGCGATTAGCCTGTATAAAAGTTTTATTAAAACACATAGTGGCAGTAGTTTGTGATACTTCCGGAAGCACTATTTATATCAATCGGTTTTTTTAATTCGACCTACATATTCCCAGACAGTATGCTATACTGTGCATTGTTTAAAGTGACATGAATTAGTTTTTGGGATATTTGATTAGTATGAAATAGCGCAAAGAATAATAATAATGCATGTTGCATTCTTGAAAACTGATTGTTCAAAGAAAAAAATCTTTATAAAAGTACACCTATTTGTTATTTTGATTATTTTAAAAGGTTCCTTAAATTTTATTAGTTTAAAATAAAACTGCATCAAAATGGTTATAAAAAAGTGTTTACGAACCTGGCATACATACTGCTTTCCATCTGCCCACCTCAGACGGTAGAAGTCCTCCTCCACTGGAAATTTTTTTAAGCAAGGGTTCAATACCGTACTACATAACATGATAATATAACATCAGGGCCTCACATCCACGTTGGACATAGACCTATAATTAAAAATGTCCTTTTCATTTGTCAAGAAAGCGGACAATGACATACATGTTCTAAAACATGAACAGACAATGTCTGATACCTTCAATTTAACCAGACATCATGTAAAATATTTTCACCAGTCTGTAGCAACTGATGCTCACAGACTGCTTGACCTGTCGGCATGTTTACAAATTGTGTGGTTGGCAGAGCCCTTATCGGTCTCATTATCCGTCCCTTGTGCAATCATTTTACAAAGAAACAAAATTATGTTGTTTTTCAAAGGTTCGGGACAATGTCCTATTGTTCTTGCTGTGTCCAAGATATTTGAACTATTATTGTCTGAAAGGGAGCTAGGATGTGATGCCCTGTAACATGGGGTAAAAGTCTTAAAATTATTTTTAAAAATATTAAAATTATAAAGACCTAACAATTCTTTGTGGATTGGATACTATAGGCCTACATTTTCTTTTCAGCAAGTATCAGTATGCAGACAATAAATTGCAACCAACCCACCCCTCCTAACATAATAATAGATCTACTCCTGAAATCTCAAACTAAAATAAAATTTGCTGTATTTGAAGGATACCTAACTAAAGTCAGTTACATTGAAGAGAAAACGAAAATCATGTCCACATGTGTATCTGTTACGATCAACTGGAAATGGGTCACTAGTGGCATTATTTTAAATATAAAGTGGGAATTTTCACTGCCGGGAATTTGAACTCGTACAGTACAAGCTACGATTTCAATCAAAAAGTTGATGCGATAGTGTAATCAACAAAATAACAAATATATGGTCAGTTGTAACTTGGACAAGATTGTGATATGTTCGATCGCAACCTTGACATAATTGGTTCTAAACATTCGCCGGTCGATCGCAACTTGGACACAAATCACTTTCATGTCAAGTGTCCAAAAATCTAACACGTGGGCTCTCTCAAATGCAAAACAATGCCAGTCGTAATGTGTAAATTGCTTTGCGTATATAAACAACAGAACAAAATAAAACCCCACGGTAAATATTCAAAAGAATCAAAGAAAATGCGGATAATTATGTGTTGGACGTAACACTCAGTTGAACGTAACATCCTTACGATTGTGGACATGATAAACATAAACAAACCTTCTTTCGTTCTTGTCGCCATGATGAAGAAATGAATGGTCGCAAGTGGTTATGGGTAAACATGGCTTCCCAAAAAATGTTGGATCGGCAGCAAAAAGTGCCACGGACTGAAAAAATTTGCGATCATTCGAACGTAACTTTTGGACATGAAAATTTTCCTGATTGGAAAAACTGTGTTTTGAGGAGCTAGATACATTTTGCAATGTTTCTTTTAACTTGTTTTTGTCGAGTACGTATTTTTACAGATTTATATGGGTAATGAAAAGTGGAGAACTGGACAGGAAGTATAGCAGACGATATTTTTAGTGTAATGCATGTTTGACATGAGGTGGTTGCGTCCGACATACAACACTTTCCAAACGCATTTTTCAAAAATATCTTTTTATTTCCATTCAACAAACAGTTAAAAAATATCGCTTAAACACCATTTAACAACATTTCAAATCGGCATGTTAAACAAACAAGTGGTTCGTGTGTAATTCGTATCAACATTCTTGCCACCCAAAATGTCCACTTTGACAATGCTGTTATCTGGCGAGGACGTCTTCATTATTTCTTTGATAAATCAATTTAAACATATCTCACCAAGACAGTTTTGTCTACACTATCTCCTGGAAGTATACTTTTTCTATTAAAACACAGTGGTATTGCATCAGAAAAAAACTTAGTGAGATATGCTACTCCAAAAATAGGGTACTTCTCAACAAGCACGTTCTGTCACAGTCTCAGATATCAAACCAACGTTAGCTCTTTCTAAATTCACAATGCACACCAATACAACTACACAGCTATGCGCACAAATGTAAACCCAGACACTTATAACAGACACACACTTCTGTGGGTGATCTGCAGCACAGTGGTTAGAACTGTAGTATCAACGCTGAAGGTGGTGAGCTCAATTCCCATTGTGGACAACCTTCTTTGCCTAGCTAGGTAGGGCACGACTTTCCAGAAATGAATTGTTATCTTGAAATTTGAAGAATTACGCAATTTTCCAGGCCACCGAAGGTTTTCCGTGGACGGTTTCTGCCCTCTCATTAATAGTGTTACTGGAGGCAATCACTTCAAGCTTCACAATTATAATTGATTTCTTTTCTGTCTTCTACAATAGCTTGGTGCTAGAGTCAAAAGGCATGTGTGCTTCATCCTGTATTCATATTATTAGGGGTGGTGCAGTAAAACAGTGGTTTCTGCCCTCTCATTAATAGTGTACTAGAGGCAATCACCAAATTTCACAATTATTGATTTCTGTTCTGTCTTCTACAATAGCTTGGTGCCAGAGTCAAAAGGCATGTGTACTGGGTCTAATACTTGGATCTTCTACAATAGCTTGGTGCCACAATCAAAAGGCATGTGTACTGGGGCTAATACTTGGATCTTCTACAATAGCTTGGTGCCACAATCAAAAGGTATGTGTACTGGGGTTAATACTTGGATCTTCTACAATAGCTTGGTGCCACAATCAAAAGGCATGTGTACTGGGGCTAATACTTGGATCTTCTACAATAGCTTGGTGCCACAATCAAAAGGCATGTGTACTGGGGCTAATACTTGGATCTTCTACAATAGCTTGGTGCCACAATCAAAAGGTATGTGTACTGGGGTTAATACTTGGATCTTCTACAATAGCTTGGTGCCACAGTCAAAGGCATGTGTACTGGGGTTAATACTTGGTGCTGCAGTCAAAAGGCATGTGTACTGGGGTTGATACTTGGATGGGTGACAACAGCTTGGTGCCACAGTCGAAAGGCATGTGTACTGGAGTTAATACTTGGATGGGTGACAACAGCTTGGTGCCACAGTCAAAAGGCATGTGTACTGGAGTTAATACTTGGATGGGTGACAACAGCTTGGTGCCACAGTCAAAAGGCATGTGTACTGGGGTTAATACTTGGACGGGTGACTATGCTTGGAAGGTAAACACCGAACCACACAAAAAGAATGGAACAAGCACACAACACAGCCCAGTCCACCCAGCTGTAAATGGGTAGCTGGCTCTGTTTAGAACCGGGGGAGGTAAAGCAGGGAAGGGAAGGAGACAGTCACCGCCCTCATTAAGCTGTCCTAGAGAAAAGGGAGGTCCCAACGACCCAAAGGTTATGGGAACACATTTACTTTTGTATCAGTATGACACCTGCCACCAACCAATACACACAAATCAAAAATCAACAAAACAAACACACAAATCAAGGAAACAAAACCCCACAAACCCAATTTCTTCAAATCTGTGCCATCGTGATCATCGTACACAGAAGCTGCTGTGTGTCCGGCAGCAGACGGTCCCATCACACTCTCCTTCAACTCTGTCTCATGCTGCTGCTGCCTCTCTGGCCCCCATCGTTCCAAGCTGCTCTGGTTGAGTGACGGCGGTGGAGTGTGGTCATTGTACTGCGGTTCGTAGCTGGTGTGAAGGTCGCCCAACACCAGGTTGCCTTCTGAGTGACCTGCTAAAATACAGATGTCAAGTTAACTTTCCTTGTCTTACAGTCACCTCAAACTCATTTTGGAAAACAATTCTGAGAAGAGAGAAAGAAATTATTAAAAAAAAGAAGATAAAATTGTTTTGATTGCTTTTAAACTCATGTGTATTTCTCCAAAATATGAAACTTTACAGGTACCATAATGTAATCATAATGTTAATTGGTACAAATGTATTATTAATCAGGGATAGGAATTGCTGAAGTGAAAAATGAAGAAATTTCAGTCATTTGTTTCTACACAAACTTGTTATCTCCCTTGAAAATGCAAAGTAGATGCAAGCTTGTTGTATGCAGCAAATTTGATGATGATGATGATGATGATGATGATGATGATGACGATGATGATGTCCACTTGTAAAGCGCCAGACTTCATGCTCCTCCAACATGCTCGGTGCGCTCAAAAATAAAAAATAACAAAAATAATAAGGTGCTACTGAGAGAACTGAATTATTGCATAACAAAAAGGTCTTCAGCTGTTTTTTGAAAATGTTCTTGGAGCTGCATCCCTTCAAGTGCAGAGGTAACTTATTCCACAAAAAGTGGTGCAGCATATTCACATTATCTTGCTCCCAGAGTTTTCTTCCAATGCCTCTCGACACTAGGCACTCGAAAGCAAGGACTTGTTGGCAGATCGGAGACCCCGAGAGGGAATGTGCTGTTGAACAAGCTCACGAAAATAACTTGATGCACACCCTTCCATGCAGCAGTAAACAAGTGAGAAGAGTTTATGCTCGGAGCGCTTCTCACAAACGCTGCCACGGCACAGAAGCAGAAGTAGCACAGAAGTGGCCAGAACACAAGAGGCAGCAATAACACAGATGCTGAAGAAGCACAGAGCCCGAGAGAGAGAGACAGAGACATTTACATGAGATTCACAGCAGAAACCGCAGCAATGGCAAGTACGTAAGGTAGCCAGTGACATCACCGTTGGGAACAAGGACAAGGCGGATTAAAGACATCATCTACATTCATCCCCGCTTCGACACGAGAACTTAAGATAAGTTAGTTAGTTAGCTAGCCATTGCTTACAGGGTCCAGTGGACTGCACAGAGCCGAATCAGGACCACAAAATCAAGACCACAACTTCGCTGAAAGAGGACTCACCCCTGATCCACATAAAAGATCTGCCGAAACAACCCTAGTGGTACACTGAAGGCACTCCACAAGCTGGTCACATTACAACAAAGGCATCCCACGCAGGGGACGCTGAGGATATACTCTAATTTATTGAACCACCGTTTACAAAACAAAATAATTACAAACATCATTATAAAATATCAACAAAACAAATACATATAAAATGCCTACATTGCCAAATAATAACATCATAGGAAGCCCAAGTGACCATTTGGCAGAAAGCGTCCAATATTCCCAAGCTGATCCAACAGACATCACACACAAATGAGGAGTTTTATCCCGGAAGATTTTTCAAGAAAAAGGGTAGGTGACTGGTCTAGCTAAGAAGAAAAGATAGTATAGTAGATTGATAGAACAGAGTAGGAATGAGAAAGAACAAAAGAGAAAGACAGCGACAGTGGGAATTTAAAGCACTAAATTTCCAGAAAATGGGGATACTATACTGAAATTTATCCCCATGGGGGCTTTAGATAAGTAAAAGATTTCATATTACCAACGACATACCTCAGTTCTACTCGCTTGGTCTACAGTGTCATCAATAGAAAAAACAATATGAGCAGAGAAAAGAAGTGAGATTGAACGAATACTTAAACAATATAAGGATCAACAAGGCTGCAATATATTCAATTATTTAATTTTCTCATCATCTCGTCACTCATTATTTTTCATTATAATTTGAGTGAATAGTGAACCGTGTCATCATCATCAGCGTGTTCGAGTGCAGAGTGCAAATAAGAACGAGTTCACGTCTTTGATGCTATCATTTCCTCTCCAACTACACACACTACTTATTTTAACCTCCTAACCCCCACAGGAGCCTAAGCCTTATCTGCTTCTACTTCCTAGGTCAAGGCAAGTAACTCCGTCAAAATGCTACACCATGCAAATACAAAAATTAATTAAAACTGCACCACCCAAAATTATGTTCCACTCATCATTATTAATAAATCAACCACATATTTTTCTTCAAAATTAAATGTTACACACATACATTTTTACAATGTGTTGCAACTGGAAAAAAAATCTGAATGTCAACATTGCATGCTGCACAACATGCAGCCATACGATCACTGCTACACCATGTCATTACCGTCCGCTGACGGTCGCTCCGCGAGCATGCACATAGCAAACATTTTGGTCGCTCTAGGCTTTCCGCGTGTTAAAGGGTTAAAGATCTACGGAGGCAACCGGGGCAGGTTATGCGGCATCCCCCTGAAATCATTATGTCTTTTGGGGAAAGGGCCGCACGAATATCCTCCCGCTTGTTGACAGTGGAACACTACAAGTCAGATGAGAGGCCTGAGAGAAAGAACAGCCAACTTGAACTCGCTGGGTTCTATCACTGAGATAAGTGTGGGACCACAGTAGGGCAGTCCCAGAGACACCAACTTCGAGCTGATGTCAAGTGAGCAGAAGGCCTGGTTGATGACATCAAATGCAGCACTCGGATGCAAGAGAACAAGCAGAACCAAATCACCAACATCAGTATATCATTCCGGAGAATGAGTAGGGCAGTCTCACAATTACAGCCAGACCGATGCGCTGACTAGAACTAATCTATCAAGTCGTGTGTATTCAAGTGATCAACCAAGTGGGAACAGACAGCTCTCTCCACCAATATGGAGATGTACGGAAGATTGGAGATAGGCCTGAAGTTCTTACATTCATTGGGATCCAAACCATTCTTTTTCAATAGCGGTTTCACTACTGCAATCTTCAGGGGACCTGGCACTGTGCCAGACAGCAGACTACTGTTGACAATCAGAGTCAGAACAGGAAGCAAAATGTCAAGACACATTTACACCAGCTTTGTAGCAATGGGATCGACTGCAGATGAGGTGGGTCTAGAAGTTGAAATGATCTTCAACAACTGTTCTTTGGTGATGGGCAAACAATGAATCAATGGTTGACCAACAAAAGAAGTAATCACTTGTGGCGGCTCATAAGATGTCTGATAGCTTCAATAACCAAGGGGCATCGGGCCGATCTGGAAAAGTTTTCACAGTCTCTGGGGCATATGTGTCCAAAAGAGTAGCCAACATCTCACTGTACAAGCACACCAGTTTCTCAACATCATACCGAGGGGTTGTGACTAACTCTGAAGCACTCACATCAGGATGGGAGGACTCCACATTCATCTTGGCAAGGTTCCTCCCATGGATCTTCTTCTTAGGTGCTGAGGATCTAGCCATGTTAATTTCAAACATCACAAGAAAATGATCAGACATGTGCAGGTCTTCAATGACCACTGACAGAAGTAAAGCTGACAGGTCGGACCTAGAATTAGTAGAAATCAACCAGTCTAACAAGTCAACCAATTTACTTTCATTTGTCATGATTAACAATTTGCAAATTTTTTAAAATATATTTTCATCTTTAAAGGTAAAAAAAAAAAAAAAACCAACAACAACAACAACAAAATTTTAAAGGAAAAGAAAAAGAAGCTGATTTGTATATCTCATGCATGCTTACAAACTGACGACTGGGATAGGTGCTGACTGCGGTGATCAGCGGTGACCGCGTTAGTGAGATGTGAGCGCTGTGACGTCACTTCACTCTGCCCTTCACCGCTGTACAATGAACGATCTCCTGAACTGCCTGTCACATATGAGTGAGTTGGGTTCTGCTGTGGCAGGTCTTCATTTCTGCACATAAACCACAAAATATAGACACACACCAATGACAGGTTCTGAACCACCTCATCTATGTAACTGTAATGGATGTATCAACAACCAAGCTAGGTTTATATTAACTCCAACAGGTTCGTGGACCTAAAACAGCCAGGGTATCAAGGATGTCTGCTTATTTTGTATGATAATGAATTAACTTGGGAAATTGCATTGCTATTCACGTGAGGTTAAAAAAAAAAAAAAAGACAGGCCAATCATGATAATTGTTTGGCGTAATCTTATTTTTTTAAGTGGAGAGACACTAACTGTGAATTTGATAAGGATCAGACTTGCTGAAAATGTGCGATATAGAGGTCCTTTAAGTAACACATTATATTAATTTAATTCATTTAGCACAAAAAAATAACTCTTGTCCCTCAAAAGAAGCTCCAGTGGCGTAATAATATAGTTTATTTGTAAATATTCTTTTTCAAGTTTGTATTTATATCAGTCATACTCATAGCAAATTTATTAGTGTGTGGTATTGTTTCACGTCTTTTCATATGTGTTTCAATGTTAACGTTAAGTATAAATGCGTGAGATCTGCGCTTTGGACTGATGTCATGAGGAAAAAGTGTGATAAAAATACCCTTATTATTAATATTATTATATTAAATTTAAAAACACAATTGGCTCACAACAACGAATAAACCAATACGGAACATCAGACAATTAAAACATTAAAAACGCAGATCTATATATAAACACATACATGTATATATTATATATAGATTTGTGTACAATTGTATATGACCCAGTAACTTGAGCAAGTCTTAATTTTTTACCTTGTTTGGTTATCATTCATAAGTGCTTCAGATTGTTGGAGCGCCCGCGCCATTGGCGCATATTTTATCAGTATAGCGCGTAACAGTCAACGTGGATGCGCCAGCCTGGCGCGTCATAAAAATCAAGGAGGACTAGGTGAACATACGATACGAATACCTTCGATTGTCAATGACCCATCTTTTTCAAAATTGACCCATCATTTTGCATGGCCATGGGTCATTGGGCCCATGATGTCTGAAAACAATCTGAAGCACTGATTCATGCTCATTTTAAAACTGTTCGTATATAATAAAAATAATAAAACAATAATAATAATAATAATAATACAGGATGCTATCACGAGCGTTTTCTTCAACCGAACCCAAAGCTCGGCGTTCTGACGAAATCATTACAAAACTTAAAAGTCAGAATAAAAATCAACTTTTATTTGTTAAATTTTAGATTGACTGCATCCAATACCATTATTGAAGGGAAAGAGAAAACCAAAGTACCCGAAACGTCTCGTAACTCAGTCAGGTAAGTTTGACCTGTATGGGGTTCGAACCCGCAACCTTTGGCATAGAAAACCACCCCACTATCAACTGAGCTACAGGACACCCCGTAATGAATTATTCTGACTTTCATGACCGTGAAAGAAGTGGATGCAATATTTGTGTACACCTTCGTGTACAGACCTGCAACACTGACAGCGCCAGCCTAAAACCTGCCACACTACTAACCAACCACAACAACAAAATCACTGCAAACATGGCAAACAACTGCTTTGCTGCTTGTGCTCTGCAATTCTTAGGTACTATCATTTTCTTCTTCTTCTCATTTTCTATTCAATTTAGTTGTTGTTGCCGTTGCTTTTTCGTGTGTGCTGTTTTCTCTAGCCTTATGACTGCTAACCTGGTCAAGTCTTGGCTAGCGTCTTGCACGCGATGTCGCCGGTTCCTGTCGTTGACGCTGATCTGATCCCCTACCATCACGTTGTCTGCTGTCTTGATGTAATTAATAGTTGTCGTGGCAACAGGCTCCGGCTTCTCGTGGTGGTGGAAGTGGTGGTGCACCACCGCCTGTTGCTGACTCACCGGTGGCACGTCTGGAAGCAGCGGGTTCTCCAAGTACGCACGCTGCTGTTGTAAGGGACTGGCAGCGGCTGGGTCTGGAAGTATGGGGTTTGGCCGGTAGGCGTGCTGGTGGTAGTGGGCTTGGGAGGTTGGTGGAGGAGGAAGAACCTGGGGGTAGCTGGAGGAATACACTGCCCTCGGCCCTGAGACTGCCTGAGGAGGGCCATACTCGTGAGTCCCCGTAGTTCTGAAATACGGGTCTCCATAGTAGTATGGACCCTCCTCTTTGTAAACCCAGCCACGTGCTCTACCAGTTTCACCATAGGCAGCTGGGTGCTGAGGGTATCCGGGGTGTTCAGGGTGCCCCTGGTAGCCAGGGTGTTGTGGGTAAGCAGTTTGGGGCGTGGGGTAACCGGGGACATAAAGGAGAGGTCTGGCCCCTGCCTGACTATAGCCTGGTTGAAGGAGTGGTTGTCTGGTGTTGTGGTGCTGCGTGGGGGCAGCACTGTGCCAATGGGGTTCATAACGAGGAAGGTGGTCAGCAGGAATCCCTGGTTCAAAACCAGTGTTGTGGTGGGGCCCCCGCGCTTTTTCACTGTGGTGGGCTGGGCCACGAGCAGTCATGATTGGCTGCGCCACAACCTCGGAAACATAGGGCTGTCCTGGATGACCAGTCACTGCTTTTTCATATGACGTATTCCTGCCTCTCTCCGACACAGAACCACAATTCTGGGCTAGAGACTCTGGCGGTTTGTCAGCTTCAAGGTCACACTCGGACGATCGGTCCTGTCCCAAATTGGGCAGTGGAGAATTTTGAATTCTTTGTGTTTCACCCTCACTCACCACACCAACCCGATCTCCAGCACCACCCACACCCTCACCGACGTTGTGCTGTGACACTCTGTGTCCTTCTCTGGCCAGGTCCACAGACAGCTGTGACACTCTGTGTCCTTCTCTGGCCAGGTCCACAGACAACTGTGACACAGCTTTGGCCACCTCTCTCTTCCCATTCCCTACGCTGCTTGCATTAGGCACCACAGTCTGCTGCGACGACTGTGATGATGACACTGAACTTGCAATGCTGTTGGAGGGAGACCCAGCGTTTTTAGGAGTGTCTGCTGCTGTCCCCGATGACTGCCAACTGCCATGCATCTGTTGCGTATAATCTGACTGTTGACTGCTGCTAGCCTGTATTTGGTGTCCGTGAGGCACTGTGACAGGCAGACTGTGAAAGCTTTCTCTGTGTTCAGATGTTGTGAGAGATGAATGCGATGCTGTAGCTGGCAGTGAAGATGGCTCGTGCATGGAACTGCCGGGGTCTGTGTTAGTCACTGTGGGCAGACTGAAGTGGCCGGAGGGATGGGGGAGGGAGCTGGGACCCCCCAATTGCTGACCATGGACTGGAGGAATGGTCTGCTGGCTGTTTGGGTAAGAAGCATAAGGGTTGGCTGACTGTGGAATCCTGCCAGAGTCCCAGTGTGAAGCATGACCTCTCACATCTTGGGGACCTTCTAGACTGAAGTGTGGTCGGTCAGCTGATTGTGCTAGGTGAGGATAGTAAGGCCATCCGGCTGAATGAGTGGATGGGTGACGGAACAGCCCAGCAGTGTCGTAGCCATAAGGTGGCCCGTACCCAAGTGGTGGCAAGAATTGGGCCCCTTGTGGCATGCTGTAGCCGCGATCAAAGTACGGTGTTTGAGAAGAATAAGACTCATACCCCTGGTCACCACTCTCCACTCGGCCCGGCGCTGTCTGACACTTGGAGCGTCCCAGCGGTTTATTGAACAGCTGCTCCATGTACTCGGTCATTTCCGGCCTGTTGGACGGACTCTCGCCCATCTCTCTGACACTTTCCATCAAGTCGTCATCAATCTTCACCTGGTGCCTGAAGTTACACTGGAACTGTTTCTCTGCCAGCTTCAACTGCTGCTGGTGCTCTGAGGCCATGGCAGTCATCCTGGCCTCGAACTGTCGCAGTCGCGTGTCTTCCTTCTGCCGCGCAAACTCCTCTTCCTGCCTCCGCTCCTCTTCTTCCCTCTTCTCCCTCCCTCTCTGCTCCACGATCCAGCACACTCTGTCGCTGCGCTGTTTCTTCTGCCGCTTGAGGCGAGCATGAAGCCTCTCTTCTAGAAGTTTCTTCAACGCCTCGGCGTAGAACTTGTCCTCACTCCAGTACTGAATGCCCTTCAGCGACCGCACACTTGGGGGTATCTGAAAACACAAAACAACTGTATTACAGTTACACCCTTTCAAGTACACAAGGTTGCGAGTTCAAACCCTTCATGGTACGAACTTACATGACTTAGGAACTAGACTTTTCAGTTCAACAAGGGTTTTCTCTTGGTACTCCGGTTTCTTCCCTCCCTTAAATAATGGTATTGGATGCAGTCTAAATATATAAAAAAATAAAATGATAGCAATTTGCCTTTACACCATGTTTGATGATGAATTTGAAAGTGTTGTGTATGTAGGAGTGTCTGCTAACACGTGAGCATTTATGTTGGTTACAGATCACCACGTTTTGACATTCGAGTCTGATTTATCCAGAATTATTTGTATATTATTATTAATTACAATTATTGGAAACACAATAATAATAATGATAATAATGTTCGTCATTTATAAGGCGCCTTAGCCTAAGGATCAAGGCGCTGGCCGATACAGGATCTAACTCAAACCGTCCGAGACGCCCACCCGCAGCCTTTGGCGCATGGTATGACGCCCGGACAACTGAGCACAATCCTGGGCAGCCAGGGATGGGGGAGAAGGACCAAGTGCATGCTGGGTGTGTTCTTGTTACCGGCACTCACCCCTCTAGGACATGAGCGTCAGGATCTTTAAAGTCCGTTATGATGGAATGAACACAAATGCAGGGAAAATATAGTACTCCTGACCTTGAATGTGGCATTGCGTTTGGACTCAGTGAAGATGGGCACCACTGACCAACGCTTGTCATCATTCTGAATAGCATCCATGAGTGCTGTCTGGCTGGAGAACTCAGTCCAGGCGTCCCTTACAAAGTGTTTGGTGATGTACAGCAGAACGTAAGTGCAGTGATCAAGCGTATCATCCAGCTGCCCCACAGGCGTCTTGGTGGCCGCTTGCGGATGAATGTCATCATACAGCTCCACTTTAGGTTTGTAGCTCTCCTTCCCTGACCTCAGAGTCACTTCGCCGTTCAAGCGACTCAGAAAATGCACCACTTTCTTTTTGTCTTTGTCATGATACAAGATCATGGCATCATAGTGGTCGATTCGCAGGTATGTGGGGAACTTGGTTTTGTAAGTTTCGATGTCTTCATCAGTCACCGCTGGATCCAGATAGGTGTTCAAAGATTCTTCAGACTTTGTTAATATTTTCTTGACATCGACATCGTCATCGTCATCAGCATCTGCCACTCGCTGTATGGCCTTGTTAACACCTTTTATTACGTCTCTTTTCAACTCATTGTCATCATCAGGTGGGCACTCAGGGCGCCACACTATACCTCCTACTGCTCCTAAATGTGGACTAGGGCGATTCTCTGCTTGCAGAGGATGCTGCTGCTGTTCTTGACATGGTTGCTTTTGATGCAGTTGTTGCTGTTTTTGTTGAGGAAGTGGCTGTTCTTGATGATGCTGTTGTTGTTGTTGCTCCTCCTGTTGCTGGGGCGGACCGCTGCTGGTAGGTGCAACCTGATCCACAGGGCGTTGAGAAAACTCTGATGCGCTGGGGTTGTCTGCAGGACGCTGAAAAGTTACTCCCCTCGGGCTCAGCGCAATACGCTCCCCTGTCAAGACACAGAAAGAAAGATCATGAGCTCATGAATATGAATAGCACAGTAACTGCAAAATCAACAGGAATGGTAAATCTGGAAAAAAGAAGGAGGAGGAGGAAAAGGAGGATGAAAAGTAGATTGATGGGGGAGGAGGAGGGGAGGAGGAGCTGAGGAGGAGGAGAAGGAAAAGGAAGAGGAGGAGAAGGAAAAGAAGAAGAAGAAGAAGAAGAGAACATCCACAAAATAACATCAAAAAGAATAACAACAAATTAATTGACCACCATTACCAAAAAAAAAAAAAAAAAAAAAAAGAATCGAACACCACCAACAACAAATTTAATGGAAAACAACAGCAACCAGTACTTAGCGAACAAAGATCAACACCACAACCAACACCAGCAACCACAACAAAGAAACCTCATTGGTGTACATACCCCTATGGTCGAATGGTTCTGCATCTGCTTCAGCCAATGATGGCAAATCAGTTTTGTCACGGCTTGCCATGTTTGCCAATGTTGGTGATCTGTCAGTAACTGGCAAAGAAGTCATGCCATCCATCTGCTTCTTCCATTAATGTCCATGAGTCACCAGCAGCCTCTATCATTGACACACCATATTGTCAGTTCTCTGCTAAATATATTGGAATGTATAGATCTGTAGGTCACGTTGCTAAATCCAGGTATCTGGCACAGACCCAACTTTTTTTCACAATCATTATTTTTGACACAATATCATTTGCTCTTTTAACTGAAAAACGTTTAGGTACTAATACTTCTATAGTAAAGTATAATTATAGTGTCCACTTGTATACGTCCTGGCAAGACGTAACACTAGCAAAGGCTCCTACCCTGAAAAAAAGGCTCAAGATTGTTCACCGTTTCCAGAAGAAAAAAACAAAACAACTTAAACAACAGTAATATAAAAGGTAAGAAACAAAATTCGCTGCTTGTACTATAATTAGTATTTACTTTTAAAGTACATTCAATGGCTTTCAGAAGAGCGACCTATCCAGCATGAAGTTTCTTCCCTTTGTTTCAGTGTCCTCAACTTCACTGCCCCTCTATTCTATATATTGCTGTTTTTCACATTTATATACCTTGTAGGCAACTTCGCTCTTCCCCTGACACCCTTCTATTTGCAGTTCCATAGATCTGTGAGTACAAAGTCATATGCTGAAGGTGCTTTTCTTTAACAGTGCCCTAGTATTTGGAACAAACTGTTTCTGTTAGAAATTCACCTTCAATTCAATCATTTAAATCCTTTCTTAAAACTCATCATTTTTCTCCAACTGATTGAAATGAAAGAAACAGATCTGCAAAATCTGTGCGTGTATGCGTGCTTGTGGGTGAGTGAACGAGTGGGTGTGTGCCTGTGTATGTGTTACTGTTAGTCATTAGTTTTTATATAAGGTTATTGATAATAGTTAATGAGGTTTCCTCATTTTGTTTTATATTTAAAGTTGTTCTGTATTCATGTAAGCACCTAGAGTTAAGTCTAGATTAGTGCATAAATATTAATAATAATAATAATAATAATAATAATAATAATAATAATAATAATAATAATAACAGTACTTTGGTCCATAAAATCTCTACTCAACTAAATGGAATGTTAAGGCTTAAGCTTAAGAGCTGTATATGTAGTAGTAGAAGTAGTAGTAGCAGTGGAGACAAAATAGGCCATAATACCTTTCTAAATGCCCCTTCCTCAACCTGGCAATAACTCAGTGGGTCTGTTGAGCATGTCTTTTTCTTATGCATTTCATCCATCATAGCAATAAAACACATTTTTAAACTCTGGAAGTATGTATAACTGGTTTTTAAACGTATTTATGCTTGGTGCATTTTTAAGTGAGACAGGTAGATTATTCCAGTTAGTAGCAACTCTGTTAGAAAAGGAAAACTTCCTTATATTAGTATTGAAATGTTGAATATATACTTTCTCTTCAGACATGCATGTAATATTCATTGCAATGAGGCGATGCAAAGAAATCAGACCACTTTAAATCATTCAGTCCATTGTAAATTTTGTATGCTAATATCAAATCCCCTCTAATTCTACGGCCATACAATGAATACAATCTATAGGTACTTTGTCACGATAGGACCTATACCTACAGCCCTTCACAAGTTTTGTAGCCCTATGAGGATATAGATCTACATGACATAATTAATAATCAGACCACTTTAAATCATTCAGTCCATTGTAAATTTTGTATGCTAATATCAAATCCCCTCTAATTCTACGGCCATACAATGAATGCAATCTATAGGTACTTTGTCACGATAGGACCTATACCTACAGCCCTTCACAAGTTTTGTAGCCCTATGAGGATATAGATCTACATGACATAATTAATACTAAACAATTGTTTATTAAACGCATACAATATATTAATTAGTCTCACAAAAAACCACTAGTTTCACTACTTCTTTGATGTGGGTAACCAACGTCAATTTGTTGAAGAAGTAGAAGTTTTTTGGACCAAAGTACTTTGAAAGTAGGCCTACTAATTAATTATAGCATAAGCCGGTGAATTGTCACTTACGATTTATATAACTGTTATTTCTCACTATTTTCCACCGTTTTTATAAAAAGTCTTACAAAAATTGTCTGTAAGACTTAAAAAAAAACACACAAAAAAACCAATGGAAACTAGTAGTAGTCACATTACTCCCCCAAAATGCAAAATACGCCATGTCTAACATTACTAGTAAACACATGCACACACGTCTACTTCATCATGATAGCCACACACACACAAAAAAATCCACAAAAAAAGGCATGGTTCTTCAACAGAACCAACTAAACACAAGGTGCATAATAATCTCCAATCATTACGTAATAACTGCGGAGTCTTCTGTGTGTAACAATCGTCATCCTTGCCGACTAGTCGAGAGTCATGCGAGGACAGGAAGTGTCGACATTTTACCAACTGGAAAAACACTCGGTGCCATCAATTTTAAAAGTCGATGGCAAAAAACGTGTACTTACCAAAAATGTCCCTCTTGGAAAAGAATAGTTTCAGACGCAATCTACGGGCCGGGGAATATTTCACCCACGCCTCTGACTCTTCCAGTTGACCGCCGTGCACATAAGTGCCATTAGACAGTAGCTAAAAATGACTCTCGGAAAAACCTACTTTCCGAAAGTGGCTTCCGCTGAAGTCCAATTAATGTTCTTTGAGCCCTATTTAGGCCTATGTGTGATTCGGTTAGGTTTAGTTGTGCTTTTCAGTGTGAAATACGTATGCAAAATACTGAACAGATTTTGTTCAGTTATGCACAATATGCGTTTTATTTGTTGTTCTTTCGTTTTCAAGCTGGCCCCGAATGATCCGGAAGTGATTTATGGCTAGGTCACGTGCAGCCCTAAAGCACAATGGCAGCGGTTTTGGTTTCTGTTTGTTGTATTGTTTTGGTATCTGTGACTCTGGCTTATGGAGTTGACCCAGCTCCGGTGGTACCGTTGTGCGGTGCACCCAACTTTGATGTCAGAAATCTTTCATCAACGTAAGACGTTATGCAATTATTGATAATCTTGCACATCATACGGAGCTTGTCTGAGAAGTTGAGACTTCGAACAAATTGAAATTTTACTATTTTAGTTATAAAGCTTAGTTGAGTTCTTGATTTTGATTGTGCGCTAAGGCACATTTACGCCGGCAGTGATCCAACTATGGCATATGACGAGAGCACTACATGGTTCCCAGGTTAAAAATAATTATAGTGAGTTTAGACCCTTTTTTTCCCCTCAAACTTTTGCACTTGATAGTAATATGATCTTAGAAGTGTTTATGATAAATGTGTTAATCTACATTATTGCCGTGAAAGAGGAGGGATGGACTGACTACAGCCACATGGCCCTCAATCCAGACAAAATAAAATCCATGCTAATTACAACAAGACAGAAAAGACAAAATGTATATTTTATAGAACTTCCTCCATTAAAAATGTTGCAATACAATAATTGATGAAGTGCAATGTCATAATCTTCTTGGTGTAACTGTAAACTATAATTTGTCCTGGGTGAAACATATTTCAAATGTTAGTAAAACTATTTCTAAAAAGAATTATCAATTATCAAGGATAAAGCATTTATTAAATTTACATTCTCGCAAACTGTCTATTTCCGGTCATATTCAATTTTGTTAGCAATTATTCCTCTACTGTTTGGGATTCTGCTAGTGACAATGCAATAAAGCTTTTAATTTGAATTTACAAAACGTACAATGAAACAAGTTATTCTTAAACAAAAAGATCTCTCCAGATGACTATGCATGAACAGATCAATATTCTACCTCTTGCCGACGTACTAAAATTTATTAAATGGGTTTTTATGCACCAGAACCTTTCTGGCAATGCACCTTTCTATCTTCTCTTTTTTTCAAAAAACTGCCAGATCATCTATAAAATTACATGTTCAAATTCCAAGAATTGATCTCTTCAAAACTAGTCTAGCTTATTACGGCTCCACTTAAGTCTTTGTGGAATAACTTTTTTTTTTTTTTTTGAGTAAAATTTACGTCCTTGGACACATTAAGCGTATGGGGACACTAGAATAACTTTCCTGAAAATCTCTGAACTCCAGTGCCATATATACGCCTCTTAAAATACATTAAAAATTAAATACACATTAATTGTTAATGTTGTTGATTGATATTAACACATTAATTTGATTTCAATTGTTTAAAAAATTTAAAATGATTTGATCTAATGATGACTTTATTTGTTATTATTTCATGATGTGAATATTATAACACTGAGTTATATTTAATAGTTATTGTTAATGTTAAAGCCCCAGGGGCAAGATGTAAAAATGAGCATCCAGCGCTTACTCTTTAACCCTGCAAAATAAAATTATCTTATTTTATCTTATCCTATCTTATCTTATCTCTCATAGTAGAAGTAGATAGTTTAATATCAGACCAGAAAGATACAAGAACAAATAAACGAAGACAAAGCAAACGTGACGATGTAAATGAAGTCAGGAAAAAAAGAAAAAAAAACACAACAAAGAACAGTACCAGGTTTGTTGAAAATTTGTTCAAATATTCGACAGAAGATGATAAATCTAGGCACAAACAAAACAATAAAAAATCAACAGTATTTAAATACTACAATATGCACAGTCACAAGAATTCAATACTACAATGACACTATCGCTAGTGTTCTTCGATGCACTCTTCACCAGCAAGTCAAGGGAAATAACCCAGTCATTGTCCTCGCTGTTATTGGTGTCATAAAGGACTTGTCCCTCTTATTGATATAGGCACTTTAATGTTAATAACTTCAGATGTCTTACTTTATTTTTGTTCTAACTTCGGTTGACAAAATATAGCTGCATTTTGAGCTTTTAATAAGGATGAAGCTTTTTTTTGTGTGTGTGAATTTAAGTGTTATTATTATTATTATTATTATTATTATTATTATTATTATTATTATTATTATTATTATATTATTATTATTATTATTATTATTATTTATATTATGACTATTGAGTATTGCAATAAATTTAAATTGTTTTTCTCTCTCTCATCCCAGGGAGTGGCAGTTTTCATTGCCAAAGGAGAAATGTCTGACGCCACGGAACGCGACAGGAGCAGACGCCTGCATTGTGACCATGACCTTTTGTCAAGCGTTGAATACTACGACAGGCTGTGAGAGCGCAGCAGTGTGTGAGAGATATTCCAATAACACCTTGAAGTCCTACAACCTGGCTTCTTATAACATTAACTCTCCCAACCCCTACAATACTTCAGGTGAGACTTACTCCACCCCCCCACACACCCCCACCCTCACACCCCCCAAAAAAATCATAAGCTAATTATATAATTACATTTATTTCTAACTGTTGTGTCATTACTTCCCATAAATGCCTTAAATAAAACGAGGTAAAATAAAAACTATGGTCAATAAAAACAAAAAAGGGAAATGGCTGGCTGTCACTAAGTAATCGTGTCTGCCAGTCTGCCCATCACCATAGCTCAAATGGTAGGGCGTTTGCTTGGCACACTGATGGCTTAGGTTTGAATTCCGACAGACCATCACACAAGCCATTGGCCAACACGATTTAATATGCTCACAGCGGTGAAGAAACAGAAACTCTGATGGTATGGCCATGTCACCAGAGGCCTTGCAAAGAGCATTCTGAAAGGCACGCTGCAAGGAGGTAGAAGAAGAGGGAGACAGAAAAAGAGGAGCGAGGACAACATTCAAGAATGGACTGGCTTGACATTGAGCGAAGCCATGAGGGTTGCTGAGGACAGAGAAAGATGGAGTACGCTAGTTAAACGATCATATGTGGTGCCCCAACGACCTTCGAGTTACGGGATATGATAAAATAGTGCTAAGATGGTATACACATGATATAGATTTTGGCGCATAAAATATCAACCAAAGTTTCCAATGTCTGTCTGTGGCAATGTATAGACACATCCACAGATACAAACTTCCGAAGCTGTTTATAAGCAACTTTATCTATTACAATGTTCATTGTATAAAGAATATGAAAACTTGTTATGGACGAGTTGAAGAAAGGAGACTCAGTTGCTGCTGTTTCAGTCTCTGGGAGACACCTCGACCAGCCTTTGCAACAGTGTATAATTGATTTTTGTTCTGTTTATACAGCTGTGCTCAAGGCCATTCATTAGCTCTGGAATAGGTTTATGAGTCCAAAAGATTCTCATTTGTAATCATGTCTGATTCACTGTCGGCACTTAGGCTCTTTCCTGGCAGAGATCCATGATCCCCACACACAACTTCTTTCTGAGGGTAAAACGATAGTTTTAATGTGGGTACCTAATCACATGAGCCTCCGCAGCAATATTGTAGTGGACAAAATGGCTAAAGAAGCTCGGCATCTACTAGATTTCCCTTAAGAGATTTTCCAGTTTGTTCCATACTCTGACCTACGTTGTATGACTGGCTCTTATTGTAAACAGCTCTTGGAGACCGAATGGTCTAATAAAATCAATAGCAAATTATTTCAAATTCTTCCAGATTTGGCTGCTTCTTTGCCTAACTTTGCGTCCACTCACAAAGAAGAAACTGTTTTGGCTCACCTTCATATTGGGCACACTTATGTCATCCATAGTATCCTTTTGAAGGGAGAAGAACTGCCGTTGTGCTTTGCATTTGATAAGTACTTTTGAATGTGCTTATCTGGTTGATGAAAGAGAAAGATATTTTGGTTCGATACCTGTTAATTAGATTTTTAAGGTTGGCAATAGTAAGCACCTGTTTCAATGTTTACATGATGTTGGTTTGTTTTATCACCTATAGGTCATGTCGTCTTGTTTATATTCTTGGTTAAATTTTATTAGTAAGACTGGTTTTATTTACATCTGTTACCATATTTAAATATTAGCAGTTTAGTCTGATTTTGCATAGTTTTGTGTGGTCCTGTTTTAGCTCTTGGCGGTCTGCTGGACCCCATAAACATTGAATATCTATATCTACTCTCCAATTCCATCTGCAACTTTGTTGGGATAAAATGTATTCTTCATATTACATAATGCTGATCCATGTGTATCATCACGTTTAATTCAACAGAATGCTTGCACTACACTGCTAAGCTGAACAGTTATTGATGGGGTTTAGAGACAAGTTGTTTTGCCTGACTTCCGTGCATTAGGTACTTATGGGATCTGTTCAGTTGTTGGTTATGACCGCTTGCACTTATATTCATTTATCAGTTAATTGTTATGTGAGAACAAATGCAAAAAATAATATTAATAACATAATAATATATGAATTTTTATATAGCGCAATTCCCTGTAACCAAGCTCAGCGTTCTCATTCACAGTCATGCCAAACTACTTACAATTCAAAACAATATTATTGCAAATTATTACATACATGTACAAGACTTAGTACAATATCGATCTGTCACGTTCTGCACAAAGTAGATCTATGTACATCTGGAAAAACAAACGCACATCAAAGTCAGAATTAGAGATTAAATGCTACACGAGACAAAGGATTCTAATTTTGAATTGAAAGAGAGAAGAGTTGGAGCGTTTCTCAAGTCGGCCGGCAGTGAGTTCCAGATGGTAGGGGCTACATAACTGAAAAAGGGTCCTCCCCAAGTCTTGAGGTTTGTTCTGGGTACCTCATGTAGATAAATAAAAAACACATGCATGTAGTGTGCATGTGAATTTTGGTATACAGAATATATAATTTATTCGTTTAAATGACAACATATTGCGTATGTTGGTAAACAGTTACACACAACACATCCACACAACACCTTTAAAAACTGCAATTTAACCATTTTTCATACACAGTTGCAACATTAAGTGCAATCACGGTAGACATATGAACAATGGAGAGAAAGGTAAATAGATTAAATAGATTACTATAGCCTGCATGGATTAGCTGCAGTGTGACGTGTTTCATTTAACAGGAATTAACGGTGGTGCGGGGTTCAGCACCAGCTTCGCGCTGGGGGAGGAGTACCTGAAATCCGACAATACCACCTGCACCCTCACCACAGTGATGACCTTTGTCTGCAGCAGCTTCGCCACCTGGAACAAGGTCTCAGGCCAAGTTAACATGGTGCCAGTCAATCCTACTGTCCTCCTGACATTAGGCGAAAAACTCTGCACAGTATGTCTTGTACTCAGTAATAGTAATAATAATGCTAATAATAATGCTAATAATCATCATCATAATCATCATCATCATCATCATCATCATCATCATCATAATAACAACACAGTGGTTATTATTTTGTTACAGCGCTGTATTGCACTGTAAAGGGACTCACCTTGACCACTCTCCCTCAACAGATTTGTTTAACATTCACAGTGAATGTTGCCCCACTGAAAACAATTAGCTTGCCACAAAAAATAACTGTTGCAAAAAAAAGTATAGTCGCAGTATAGGGATTTTTTTTAATCAATAAATTGCGTAGGTTTTGTGTCTTTTAACTGCCACCGCTAGCTACCTTCCCAGCACCAAAAACATGACATGGTAGATGGTACAGTGTTTTGCTGTACCGGTAAACAGGGGAGAACACTCCCTGTTCGGAACAGAAATGGAAAATTCAAACTTTAGCCGTTGATTTGAGCAATGAAAGTCCACATTATCATTGTCTTATGTCATAGCAATAAACATACATTATCATTGTCTTATGTCATAGCAATATACATACATTATCATTGTCTTATGTCATAGCAATAAACATACATTATCATTGTCTTATGTCATAGCAATATACATACATTATCATTGTCTTATGTCATAGCAATAAACATACATTATCATTGTCTTATGTCATAGCAATAAACATACATTATCATTGTCTTATGTCATAGCAATATACATACATTATCATTGTCTTATGTCATAGCAATAAACATTCATTATCATTGTCTTATGTCATAGCAATAAACATACATTATCATTGTCTTATGTCATAGCAATATACATACATTATCATTGTCTTATGTCATAGCAATATACATACATTATCATTGTCTTATGTCATAGCAATATACATACATTATCCTTGTCTTATGTCATAGCAATAAACATACATTATCCTTGTCTTATGTCATAGCAATAAACGTACATTATCATTGTCTTATGTCACAGCAATATACATACATTATCATTGTCTTATGTCACAGCAATATACATACATTATCATTGTCTTATGTCATAGCAATATACATACATTATCATTGTCTTATGTCATAGCAATATACATACATTATCATTGTCTTATGTCATAGCAATATACATACATTATCATTGTCTTATGTCATAGCAATATACATACATTATCATTGTCTTATGTCATAGCAATATACATACATTATCATTGTCTTATGTCATAGCAATATAACATACATTATCATTGTCTTATGTCATAGCAATATACATACATTATCATTGTCTTATGTCATAGCAATATACATACATTATCATTGTCTTATGTCATAGCAATATACATACATTATCATTGTCTTATGTCATAGCAATATACATACATTATCATTGTCTTATGTCATAGCAATATACATACATTATCATTGTCTTATGTCATAGCAATATACATACATTATCATTGTCTTATGTCATAGCAATAAACGTACATTATCATTGTCTTATGTCATAGCAATAAACGTACATTATCATTGTCTTATGTCACAGCAATATACATACATTATCATTGTCTTATGTCACAGCAATATACATACATTATCATTGTCTTATGTCACAGCAATATACATACATTATCATTGTCTTATGTCATAGCAATATACATACATTATCATTGTCTTATGTCATAGCAATATACAAACATTATCATTGTCTTATGTCATAGCAATAAACATACATTATCATTGTCTTATGTCATAGCAATATACATACATTATCATTGTCTTATGTCATAGCAATATACATACATTATCATTGTCTTATGTCACAGCAATATACATACATTATCATTGTCTTATGTCATAGCAATATACATACATTATCATTGTCTTATGTCATAGCAATATACATACATTATCATTGTCTTATGTCATAGCAATAAACATACATTATCATTGTCTTATGTCATAGCAATATACATACATTATCATTGTCTTATGTCATAGCAATATACATACATTATCATTGTCTTATGTCATAGCAATATACATACATTATCATTGTTTTATGTCATAGCAATATACATACATTATCATTGTCTTATGTCATAGCAATATACATACATTATCATTGTCTTATGTCATAGCAATATACATACATTATCATTGTCTTAAGTCATAGCAATATACATACATTATCATTGTCTTATGTCATAGCAATATACATACATTATCATTGTCTTATGTCATAGCAATATACATACATTATCATTGTCTTATGTCATAGCAATATACATACATTATCATTGTCTTATGTCATAGCAATATACATACATTATCATTGTCTTATGTCATAGCAATAAACATACATTATCATTGTCTTATGTCATAGCAATAAACATACATTATCATTGTCTTATGTCATAGCAATAAACATACATTATCATTGTTTTATGTCATAGCAATATACATACATTATCATTGTCTTATGTCATAGCAATATACATTATCATTGTCTTATGTCATAGCAATATACATACATTATCATTGTCTTATGTCATAGCAATAAACATACATTATCATTGTTTTATGTCATAGCAATATACATACATTATCATTGTCTTATGTCATAGCAATATACATACATTATCATTGTCTTATGTCATAGCAATATACATACATTATCATTGTCTTATGTCATAGCAATATACATACATTATCATTGTCTTATGTCATAGCAATAAACATACATTATCATTGTTTTATGTCATAGCAATATACATACATTATCATTGTCTTATGTCATAGCAATATACATACATTATCATTGTTTTATGTCATAGCAATATACATACATTATCATTGTCTTATGTCATAGCAATAAACATACATTATCATTGTTTTATGTCATAGCAATAAACATACATTATCATTGTCTTATGTCATAGCAATATACATACATTATCATTGTCTTATGTCATAGCAATATACATACATTATCATTGTCTTATGTCATAGCAATATACATACATTATCATTATTTTATGTCATAGCAATATACAAACATTATCATTGTCTTATGTCATAGCAATATACATACATTATCATTGTCTTATGTCATAGCAATATACATACATTATCATTGTCTTATGTCATAGCAATATACATACATTATCATTGTCTTATGTCATAGCAATATACAAACATTATCATTGTCTTATGTCATAGCAATATACATACATTATCATTGTCTTATGTCATATCAATATACATACATTATCATTGTCTTATGTCATAGCAACATACATACATTATCATTGTCTTATGTCATAGCAATATAGGTACATTATCATTGTCTTATGTCACAGCAATATACATACATTATCATTGTCTTATATCATAGCAATATACATACATTATCATTGTCTTATGTCATAACAATATACATTTTTAGGCTTAACTCATTTTTGTCAAAAAGTAAACACAGCCTTTGAATTGGGGCTTTTTTCGGTGGATTGCTGTTTCTAAGATTTTGTGCAAACATACGTGTTCATTTAACTTCAGATTGTACTCCTTTGGGTGAGAGTTTAAACCAAAGTGTGCATATGTGCATTCTATCCCAAGGACGTTCAAGCTCCTGATGCTCATATCCTAAATGGAAGTATTATGTACTGTTTCCCTTCCTTTCGAGTAGTGTGGCTGCAGGTTTCGTGGATGGTGTGACCCGAATTTCACCCCCATTGATGATAAATTTATGATCTCAGATCTAAATCCAGTTTTTCTAGCTATATTTTTCTTAAGTGTGTGTGTTGTAAATGGAACAAACTTTGAAGTTTAACATCTGTGCCCACCATTGGAGATATGGCAGACAGGGATGACCGCCCCAAATAAGAGGGTTAGTGACCTCAATCCACACTGAACACCAGAGCAATCATACTGATAAGATGGACAGTGAAAAATGGCCACTGTTATCTTGCTCACTACCGGATTGGAACCTGGGCCATCAGTGTGCCGGGCCAACGCTCTACCTCGAATATGGCGGTGGGTCTGGGTGTGTGTGTGTGACGTGTCTTTGACGTGTACATGGCCGTGTGTTCCAGTACAACCTCACCTTTGACTTTGCTGGTGCCTGCCCAGTCATCATGCCCGCCAAAGGTGCCAGTCAGCTCAGTCCTGGCTCAGTTCTCCTGATGATGTGAGACACTTGATGATGACGATGAAGATGAATATAATGATTGTGATGATGATAAATGAATAAATAAATAATGATGGTGATGAGGATGACGATTGATAATTATGATGATGATAAATAAATAAAAAAAAATAAATAAATAATAATAATATAATATAATATAATTATTTTTTTTACAAATATACTAATGGGCAAAATTTCAAAGCTCAACTAATATTAGGTAGACTGGGTTTGAGCACGCCACAGGCTGTGACTACGCCAGAAGGCAGCCCAGAATTTTTTTTATATTAATGGGAACAATAAAGTGTCCTCCCCCCAAAAATATCAATAATAATTATAATGTGGGTGTGAACAAAACAGATCACAACTCATCCTTATTTGTAAATGTGTGTGGTTGTTGATTCAAAACATGGACAGCGTTAGATGTTCCACATCTCCTGACAACAGGTGTAGACAGACCAAAGTGGCGAAAAAACTATCCTCGTCATCCCTCATGTCTTCTTAATGGCCTGATCGGCTGCGGACTGATGATGGCGATGATGATGTGGTTGTCTGGAAATAGTGTACATGAAATGGCTTGCTATCTTGTGTATTTGTGATGGTACGTTTCAGCTTCTTTGTGTCGGTGATCATGTACTTCGTCATGGGCTGCTTCATCAACATCGCTCGAGGCAGGAAAGGCAACGACATCATCCCCCACCAACAGTTTTGGACCATGCTCCCTGTTTACATCATGGTAAGTCTCTCTTTTTATTTCTTTTAAATTACAAAAAAGCAAAAACATTTTTTATTTTATTTTATTTTATTTATTTTTTATTAAAAAAAATATTTAGGAGCCAATGTATCAGACAATGGGTCCCGACAGGAAGTCCTCTCCAGGATTGCACAAACAACTGCTGCCCTGACAAGGTTGAAGCCCATTTGGAAAGACAGGACCATTCCAAAGTAAGACTGCTGCGCTCCCTTGTCATCTCCATCTTCCTGTATGCTTGCGAAGCATGGACCCTCACAGCAGATCTCCAACGAAGAATACAAAGCATGGAGATGAGGTGCTACAGAAGAATTCTGGGCATTTCCTATACCCAACACATCACCAACGACGAAGTCCGACAGACCATCACACAAGCCATTGGACAACACCATGACCTGCTCACAGTGGTGAAGAAATGGAAATTCCGATGGTATGGCCACGTCACCAGATCATCAGGCCTTGCAAAGACTATTCTGCAAGGCACAGTGCAAGGAGGTAGAAGAAGAGGGAGACCAAAAAAGAGGTGGGAGGACAACATTCGAGAATGGACTGGTTTTTACACTGAGCGAAGCCATCAGGGCTGCTGAGGACAGAGAAAGATGGAGTATGCTGGCTAAACTATCATCTGTGGTACCCCTATGACCTCCGGGTTACGGGACAGGATAGGATAGGATAGGATGCAGGTTGCCTCCTCAGTAAGAGAGCCGCAGGTGGCAAAGCAGCACCTCTCCGGACTTATTACGTGTGCAACAAAGAATACAAAGCATGGAGATGAGATGAGGTGCTACAGAAGACTTGACAATAAAGTGTCAGAATTTAAAAAAAAACAATCAAAGTTGTATTTTATTTACTGGCCGGCGAAATATGTACTTATTTTATTTATTTTGTATTCAATTTGATTGATATCAATATTTTAATTTTGATATCTTTTCACCAGAATGTGATTTTAGACAATAAAAATAAGCCAACCTTAAATATAAAACAAATTTTTTTAAAGCAATACAACAATTAGAAATTATAAAAATGTGTACGATTGAGTTTTGATGATGATGCGCACAATTTGTTAAGTTGTGGGACTATATTTTTATTTTTTTATTTTATTTTATTTTATTTTATTTACCTTATTGTCCCTTTTTCCATAGGGAAATATGGAAAATGTATCTAATTTAAGTATGGTCGATACAGTCATTTAATATTTTATTGAATGGTATTCTTTAACTATATTTCTATTGATTGTTGCAGGATGGCATTCAGTTTACCTGGAGCTGTGGTGGGCGCAGGACAGTGGGCTATGAAAGCATTTGACACCGCACCATTGACGTTACTTCAGTCCTCATTCCTTCGACTTTAATTTCATATCGCCATTTTAACACTTTTGTATTTATTTTATTTCTATAGTTCACTCAAAAAACACAAGTTTGCAGGTCAGAAGAGAGAGCGTGCTATTTATTTTGTTACCCTCGTCTAGCCAAAGACACACAAGTAAGAGGCTGTAGATCACTGGAGGCAGTTGAGACAACAGTTTAAGGGTCACATTTGAGACAACAGTTTAAGTGTCACATTTGAGACAACAGTTTAAGTGTCACATTTGAGACAACAGTTTAAGTGTCACATTTGAGACAACAGTTTAAGTGTCACATTTGAGACAACAGTTTAGGTGTCACATTTGATAAACATTTGTAAGTGTCTAAGTGTCACATTTGAGACAAATCTTTTAAATGTGACATTTTAGACAACACTTTAAGTGGCACCTTTACAACAACACTTTTAAGGAAAGTGTCACATTTGATACAGTTTTTTTAAATGTTAATTGAGACAACATTTTAAGCGTCACATTTGAGGGAACACTTTTAAGTAGCGTGTCACATTTGAGAAACCGATTTAAGTGTTGCATTTGAGACAACACACTTTTTCTCCTCTCCGTTTCATTTTCCTTCATATCACTCCTGTGTTGCTTTCTTACCGCCGCCCCCCCCCCCCCCCCAACCCCCTCGCCCTCTCCCCTTTCTCCCCACCATCCCATCCACCCATCCTTGGGTGTTGTGACAGCTTATCTCGTCTTACAATAGCCTGTTGCAAAGTATGCCTATGGAGTGTTGTCTCGTCATCATCATCATGTTTTTTTTTCTGTGGGTATGGTGAAACGGTCGGCAACACAAATGCACCCCAGTTGGAAGACTAGGAACATTAGCTGTTGAACATTGATAGGTTAGGTATGACATTCCTTTTCTTTGGCGGATGGTCTACTTCCCCTCGCGCCTTTACCCTCCCCCCCCCCCCCCCCCCCCTGAACTAGCCACATTCCCTCAAAGCTCACCTATGCGCCAAACAGGGACCTAGGCGAAAAGGATGTAATACTGCGCATTCAGACATTACAAATACAACAAAGACCATGTGCCACACTCCCATCTCTCTCTCTTTCTCATAGTCTCTTTCTCTCATAGTCTCTTTCTCTCATAGTCTCTTTCTCATAGTCTCTTTGTCATAGTCTGTTTCTCTCATAGTCTCTTTCTCATAGTCTATTTCTTTCACAGTCTATTTCTCTCATAGTCTCTTTCTCATAGTCTATTTCTCTCACAGTCTCTTTCTCATAGTCTCTTTTTCTCATAGTCTCTTTCTCTCATAGTCTCTTTTTCTCATAGTCTCTTTCTCTCATAGTCTCTTTCTCTCATAGTCTCTTTCTCATAGTCTGTTTCTCATAGTCTGTTTCTCTCATAGTCTCTTTCTCATAGTCTCTTTCTCATTGTCTCTTCCTCATAGTCTCTTTCTCTCATAGTCTCTTTCTCATAGTCTCTTTCTCTCATAGTCTATTTCTCTCATAGTCTCTTTCTCATAGTCTCTTTCTCTCATAGTCTCTTTCTCATAGTCTCTTTCTCATAGTCTTTCTCATAGTCTCTTTCTCTCATAGTCTCTTTCTCTCATAGTCTCTTTCTCACAGTCTCTTTCTCATAGTCTGTTTCTCATAGTCTGTTTCTCATAGTCTCTCTCTCATAGTCTTTTTCTCATAGTCTCTTTCGCATAGTCTCTTTCTCTCATAGTCTCTTTCTCATAGTCTCTTTCTCTCATAGTCTCTTTCTCTTATAGTCTCTTTCTCTCATTTCCAATTAAAATATGAAAAATAAGTGTACCCCCCCCCCCCACCTCCCAACCCACCCTTCTCCAAACGAACAAAAAATCATTTTACAAATAGCATAATTGTTTGTGTTGAAAATAAAATTATCTTTCAGAAATGCATAAGTATCCCTCGTTTATTTCTAATACTGTTCAAGCTAGATATGTATTTGTTAAATTTTGACAATCGCAAGCCATTTTGCCTGGCAAATGGTTGTAACTCAGTGCAATTAACCTTCTGTCCCTCCCTCCCCCTCTTTGGCAATGAAAGGGTTAAGGTAACAAAGCACATGGAGTGGGGTGTCGGATAGTGCAGTGGTTGGAGCACTCGCTACTGTGTCGAAAGTGAAGCACCGTCCGGTGCGGTTAGCACTTGGATGGGTGACCGCTAAGGTGTGAAGCGACAAACAACAACGCCCCCAGTTGACTCAACTGTGATTGAGTACCTACTCTCTTGAGGGTGGGGAAGGTAAAGCAGCGAGGGAGAGAGTTGGGCATCACCCTCATTACGCTGGCCCAAGATAAGTGTGATCTCCAACATCACGCTCCCCTACGGCCACAAGGCTATGGGACTACCTTTACCTTTTTTTTTTTTTTTTAACAAAGCACAGTAAGTGCATGTCTGTTTTGGGTTAAATATGGGTATAGTTTTCATTATATGTGAGGATAGAGAGAGAGATATAGTATTTTATAATGTATGTATAACTAGATAACTAAACAATTTTTTTCATTATATGGGTATATATATATACCCATATAATGAATTTTTTTTAAATATGGTATAGGTGTACTTTTTTTTATCATTGAATGTTATTTGTTCGTTTTTTGAAACCGAGCACAATAAGTATGCTTTGTGTGTTCATTGTACCTGTAAGTATTATTTTGTTTACACCTTTTCATGTTTGTGCTCGAGACAAGCATAAATGTACATTTAAATGAAGTGTTTTGCCTCACATGTCTCGACCTAGCGGGGATGCCCTGCTGGACCTAAAGCAATAATCATGTAATGTAATGGGATGCCGTCTTTATTATCCCAACCTGCAAAGCAAAGATATGGTTCACCTGTGGATATTATGAAAAGCAGATATTAGAAATTACGGTTACGGGCAATGGTCATAATTTTGTCAGTTGTGTTTCGAATAGTATATTTATTTGTATTATATATATTTTTTACATTGTGCGCGTAACTGTTATATGACAATGGAGCATAGTTTTTGTGTGTGCTGTTTCCCCACTCACTTCCTCCCTCTTTTTGGGGGGTGGGAGAGGGAATGGGGGGGGGAGTGCATAACTGGAACTGATCATGCTTTTTAGTATTCTTTTTGTTTGTTTTCCTTGTTCTTGTTGGTTGTTTTGTTTCATTCACTATTTGAGAGCAGTTGTTCAGTGCCTTATTGACCACGAATGAATCTTGTTGCACATTTTTTTGTTAGAATCACCCCCTTCCTTATAAGGAAATCCACTTTTGGGATTCTTCTTCCTTTTTTTTTTTTTGGAAAAACAAATTCATATATTTGACTTTTTTTTATATTTACATTTTATAATTGATGTATTGGACTTGTGTGTGTGTTTTCATGCATGGATTTATCCCCGAGAGACGCTTGTGATAATTGGTATGTATGCCACTCTTAAGCAACCTTTTCTTTATGTTTTGTTATATATAAATATAGTGGGGGTAAAAGATATGTTTGGAGGGCTGAGGTAGGGAGAATGCAGAAGAGTTTGTTGGAGGAGGAGGAAGAGGGAAGTGTTGATTGTTTGGCTTTGTGATTGGATATTATTCTGTTTGACCAGTGTGTTGGTTGTGCGATGTGGGCCTGTTTACATGCAGAAGATCATCACTGTTGTTGCTACCTGTGACGGGCCAGTATTGTTTTCAGTGTTGGAGCATTTGTTGGTCTATTTCGTTTTTTCCATCTTGTCTTCCTTCCCCACTGTCCTTGCTTTGATTTTATTTGTTTTCATTATTGTTAAATGATTATTGTATCTATTTTTTTAATAATAAGAATTGTAATAATAATGATGATGATGATTTATTTATTTATTTATTTATTGATTGATTGTTATCAGAATTTTTTTCTTCTCCTCGTTGAAAAACATTACAAATAATAAAATATTATTTTTACAATATTTGTATAAATATGTTGTAATAATTTTTTGTATTATAATTAATAATTTCATTCATTATTTCCATTTTTTTTCTTGTGTTCTTTTTGCGTGGTCACATGTGTTGATCAGAAACAGTTCTAGTGGTGATGATCAGAAACAGTTTTAGTGGTGATGATCAGAAACAGTTTTAGCGGTGATGATATTCTTTGTACAGCAACTGAATTACATGTATCACCAATGGGGCAGGGATCAGCGGTGGGCAACCTCTTCAACATTAACACCAGTCACCTGTGTGCAAATAGAGGAGCGTTCTATTTCCCTTCAGTTTGCCCACATTTGGATACAGGCAGGGGGATGGAGTGGGGAGAGGATGAGGGGCTGGATAGAGGCAAAGGATTGGGGATGGGGAGGTTACTACCCTTTGACAGACTTTCAATGCCTCAGCATTTATACTTTTTCAGAGGGTTTTAACCACAGCATAAGCTAGGTTGTTGACATAGGTTACCACAGTTGTATATTGTGACTATTGATTTTGTGTGTGTGCATATTTTATGTACTTTTGTTGGTCGTTCGTATTTTGCAAAATGGTTGTTTCGGCAGATCTTTTATGCGGATTGGGGGTTGTCCGGTCCTGATTTGGCTCGGAAGAGTCCGCTGGACCTAAAGCAACAATAATGTAATGTAATGTAATTTTGCATAATTTTCTAATGTAAGCTATCTGCTGCATGTAAATTGTTTACAAAATTTAAATTTTGAGCCGGTAATCAAGCATTGCAATCAACAATTTTATGCGCCTGTGTCTTAGCCTACAATTATAGTTCTAAGGCCATATTAGAAAGATGCTCTAAAACACCAGATCCGTCTGCCTTATCTTATTTGTGAAAAGTTCACCATCTCCAAGGCTGCGCAAGGCCCTGGCTGAAAAGGATCGAACTCAAGCCGCCCGACTAAGAAACTAGATTACGATTTTTCATTAATTGTTCTCCAAACAAAATGTTACATGTTATAGATTATTCTAACTCGAAAACATTCGGTGCTAGAATTGGTTTTGAATTATTAGTACCAAGTAAATCTAAACTGTCCCTGCAGTTGAGGTTGCTGTCAGTTGCAAAATAGTCTGGCAGCGACAAAAGGTTCAGAATACAGCATGCAGTTAGGCAACATGGGGTTTTGAAGTGGTGGATGATGAGTTTTGTGTTGTAAAACGCGCTTAGTCTTAGTGCGGATGTTACTGTTGTTAGTGAATACATTTAATGTTTAACAAAAATATAATGACATAATTTGTTCGTGCTTCCATTTACTCATATTATGTGAAAAGTATGTAATTGATCAAACTGGTGCCCAAGCGACCCTGTGAAGCGGTGCATTCATTTTGTTGATTTTGGTAAATGCATTCATGAGGCCATAATTATAATACTATATTTGAAAGGTTGTTACAGATGCATTCTGTTATTTGTAATTATTGAATTTGTTACCGATGACTTGGTGTGAAAAGTTATTTTTAAGACAACTTATTCCATGTATTTTTATTGCAGGATTTGGTTGATTTATAATACAGAGGTTGTTCTTTTGTTGACCTGTAATAGTGCATGATATCATAAAATAATTTTTTGGGATGTTCATATTCTTTTGTTAGACTTATTTGTAATGAAAAAACAACAACAATCCGAATGTGTTTGACTGGTGGTGTGTCTGTCTGTATAATGTGTATGTTTGTGTATAATGTGTTTCTATATAATGTGTGCGTCTATATAATGTGTGTCTATATAATGTGTGTCTGTGTCTATATAACATGTGTGTCTATGTGTATCTGTATAATGTGAGTGTGTGTCTATATAATGTGTGTATCTGTATGAGTCTGTGAGTGTCCATACAATGTGGCCTGTTGGTGTTATATAATGTGTGCATATGTGTGTGTATATAATGTGTATCTGTATAATTTGCGTATGTTTCTCTATACTGTGTTTATCTGATTAATATGAGTCTGTGTATGTTATATAATGAGTATCTGTATAATGTGCGTCTATGTTATATCAATGCGTGTATCTGTATAATGTGCGTCTGTATGTTATATGTGTGTATAGATCTGTATAATGTGTGTATGTGTGTTTTCTATATGTTTTTGTGTATAATGTGTGTATCTATATGTTTGTGTATCTGTATAATATGTGTGCATGCACCATGTGTGCGAGACAGTTGTTCCTAATCTCTCTCTTTTTCCATTCTTTTCTCTTCTTATCCTCTCGCTAGCTTTCTCTACATTTCTCTTTATACAAGAGACTTGCAATTTCAAGAAAATGTTCAACACCGCAGTCGCAGTTCTCGCAGTTCATTCGTTTATTCAATTCAATTCAATTCAATTCAAGATTTATTCTCCAAGTGACGTACATAAAGTTATAGTATACATGACACAAAGAATGCTTTAGATCAGCGGCAGGCATGCACAAAAAACAGCACAAACAAATAAAGCATAGATCTAGTGCACTTGGAAACAGCATAGAGTTCATGAATACAGGCATCAATCTAAAATCTTATGTACATCAATATAAGGCAAAACTTTTAAAAAATGATGATAATAAATATTCTGAAAAAGAAATAAAATCGAGGAGTGGTTTTAGCCATTTTCTAGCAAAGTAACACTATTTAAAATGTAAGAGGGCAACATTTTTTTTTAAAGTGGTTTTCTCTCTCTCTCTCTCTCTCTCTCTCTCTCTCTCTCTCTCTCTCTCTCTCTCTCTCTCTCTCTCTCTCTCTCTCTCTCTCTCTCTCGTTTTAAAACCATCCATAATATTGGCCACAGGCGTCTCAGTCTGAATGTAAGAGTAGCGTTAACTAATCACGGACAAAAAGCGTCCACGGTACTAATTTACAAGTAACAGTACAATTTGCATAAGAAAGAGAACGACACCCAGCAACTCACAACCACATACTGGCGCCTGTGACGTAGGCACACACATTACTTTCATGGCATGTCGTGAAAAGCAATTCGTGTGGTTTTCCCAAGGGATAAGGAAAAATCAACATGATTACCACGACAAGTGAGAATGCCACTTGTTTTATACATTATTACTGTGGATATGCATAATGCGATTTAACACTCCCACCCCACCCTCCTTTAATCTTCCACCCCTTCCCCTCAAAACAAATATTACCTCAACTAATAACTAACTAATCATCATCGGGATTCTCGCGACTGACGCTAATGTCGCCGTCCGTGGGGCAAGCGGAGACAGGCGCACTGTGATCCCGTTCAAGTGATCTGATCTCGCTATAAGCCCTGGTTGTGCCGTCAGCCAGATTTACGTCTACACAGCTCTCCACAAAGGTACCAGAGTTACCCGGACAGTCCTCAACAAGTGAGGCAGGTGGAGGTGTAAGGGAAGTCTGTCTAAGCATGTCCACCAATGCACTGTGCAGATCTAGTTCTGGATCACTGATCTGTCCTTCACCCATGCTCGTGCATTGCTTTCTGTCAGCATCACGCTGCTCATTGTTTGCAGCAGCAGCATCCAATAAGTATTGTCCAGTAAATAAACGAGGTTGTATCTGCTGATGAGCGTCAGCAGTGCTGCTGGAAGATTCTGTCTCCGTGCCGAATTGGGCAAAAGTTTTCACTTCAGTTCGGTCTGATAAACAACTCTCGTTCTCAACATCGCTGGGTGTGGCTGTTTGCTCTCTTCCATGCCTAATAGCATCTACTGAGCCCATTTCATTGACATCAGTGGACTGGAAAGATTGCAGTGACTTGGCATGGCCAGTGCCTTCACGTGACTGCTGTAGATAGTCGTAGTCAATAGCTTCCTGTAGATAGGGGAGACCCGTGTACTGTTGTGACTGTGGACGAGAAGCGTGGCCAGTAACTTGCCGTTCGTCCTCGCTGTAGTAACTCTGAGATATCGTGTTATACTTGTCGCCGGCTGCAGGGCAGGAACTGGACGTGGACACTGAGAAAGGCGGGGTTCGGAAGGCAGAGGGCGCATCTGTCTGTTCTGGCCTTGGCGCGTTGTTGGTTGTTTTGGGACGTGCTCCCTTGGCTTCCCAGTGCAGTTTTGATAATTGCTGTTGATGTCGCTGATCGCTTTGTGGCTGCGGGTGTTGCCCTTTATCTTCCTGTGCTGAAGAAGCATCTACCACTACATACTGCGGCAAAGTAGACGACAGAGTGGTGGCAGAGGAGGAAAGGTGACGACTAGCTGCTGGTGCTATGCTGTGACTGCGGGGACCAGCAGAGGAAAGAGGAGTTCCCTTACAGCCATATTGCTCGTTGCCGTGTGACCTTGTTGTGACCGTTGCCGACCTGGCGTTGCTGGGCATTTGAGGTGCAGCAACAGCGATATCGTCATTTTGACAAGACACGAGACTCCCAGTATCGTCTTTCTGATGGCTTCGTCTCTCCTCAATCTGGGAATCAGCGATGGGTCTGCGGGCTGCAGATGGACTGGACAGTCGTTTCACAAAATAGTTTCTTATTTTGTCCAAGGCTTTCTGGTTCAGCCTACCGTCTTTATTCACAATGACGCCAGTCAGACTGTTGATCATGGAATTGCCTGTGATCCGCGTCCTCTGACCCACGTCAATTGGCCATACAGTCCAGTGTCTTTTGGGATCTTCATGGCGTATTCTGTCTGAAAGGGCAGCTCCCACAGCAAAACCGTGCAGCTTTTCCTTGAAGAACCTTTCTTCTCGGAAGAAGAGGATGACTGTGGCGCGCTCTATCACGTGATCAAAGCCCTTCATGTTCTGTGAGCCATAAGGCATGACATCATCCAGAATCTCCACTCTGAGCTGGCGTCTGTTGTCCAGTTGAATGTTGCGCAGCTGATCACGCAAACTCGTGGCCAGGCCTGTTTGGTCGTCAGTGTGAAAAATCACAACATCGTATTGATCTTCTTCCTTGCTATCCTCCGGTTCCTCGTTCTCTCCCTCCTCACTGGCTGATAACACTTGCCTGTCATCTGGCTCAGCATCCGGCTCATCGTCTGGCTCCATGTTGCTTGTTTGTATGTACAACTACCAAAACCTATCCTCCTCTGGTTAATAAGTTGAATTCCGACATTCAGCGTTTGGTGTGAATTTATCTTTTAAACAACAAATGTAATCATTATAAAAATTTAAAAAAAAAAGATAAACACAACCAAAGTGAATAATTTAAAAACCAAAGTGATATTGCACAATCTTAATGCTGTTTCATCAGGAGAGGACTCAAAGCTCAGCTACAAATACTTCTAGCACATAAAAATAAATTACGAAGTTGACTTCCATGATTACATACTACCTATAGTACACAAGTTTGAAGAAGAAAAAAAATGACGTCGTTCTCATGGTTAACAACACTGCTATGACTATTCTGACGTTGGAACAACTATGTAGCATAACTCAATGTGGTCTGAAGTACACATCATCTATCGATGCCAATGTTCACAATGGAGTCACAGAAGAGTTGCACTGTCATTCATATCTACATTACATAATTAAAACATCTATAGTCAGCTGTTCTCTGTTGACAAAGAGCAACGTACAGTAATGTATATTTCACAATTACTCAGTTCATATTAACACAGTTCAATACACAAAAAACACTGAACAATTTGCATAATTATATGCAGATGAACATTTTAGTTAAAAGTCAACTGAAAAAGGTATTATGCAGCCATTTTCCTGTATTGCCAATAGCAAAACAAGCGTTCTCCTTCAAGTTACAGTTTATTCCGACATTCACAGAAAACTGTACACATACTCAATGTTTCATACAGCTATCCACAATGGTGAAGACAACATCCGAGAATGGCTTGGCTTGACACTGAGCGAAGCCATGAGGGTTGCTGAGGACAGAGAAAGGTTGAGTACGCTGGTTAAACGATCATCTGTGGTGCCTCAACGACTTTCGAGTTACGGGATAGGAAAGGATAGGATCCACAATGGTATCTTTACTAGGTAAAAAAGGTAAAGGTAGTCCCATAGCCTTGTGGCCGTAGGGGAGCGTGATGTTGGAGATCCCACTTATCTTGGGCCAGCGTACTGAGGGTGACGCCCATCTCTCTCCCTCGCTGCTTTACCTTCCCCACCCTTAAGAGAGTAGGTACTCAGTCACAGTTGAGTCCAATGGGAGCGTTGTTTTGCGGTCACCCATCCAAGTGCTAACCGCATTGGACGGTGCGTTGAAGCATTATTTTGGATCTCTTTCATGTGCCTATGGTCTGTCTGCGGAATGGCAGGGCAGGTTGGGACAGGCAATCCTATAAATATAAATCGGAAATTCCTATTTAGGTGTAATTTAAGCAATTAGTATTATTACATCGACACAAGAACCGAATTATTGTGGCGTAATTTAAGCAACAAAGGAAATACTCATTTATTAAAATCAGTAAATAATGAATACATGAATTTAAGTAATTATCATAAAAATACGTAAATAAATAAATAAACTTCACACGCATCTATAATCTAGCATGCTAGGCCACCGAATGTAGAAGCACTAGATTCCAGTAGGCCTATTTGGCGACTCTTTATGGCAGCTAGGTTTTCCGAGGGGAAAGCGTTCCTTTCCGAGGATTAAACAGTAAATTACGTACACAAACTGAAACTATGGAACACGATTCACAAATAACTACATTCCGAGTTTCTAACAGGAAGTAGGCCTAAGCTTACCATGAATGTAAGGGTCCTTATCAAACAGATGTGAGTGAATGGTTTAGGCCTATCGATCGTCACATTCCGCGCACTCTTCGCCTTTTCAGATCATAGACACAAGAACAGAATATGGAACAATTTAATTTATTTATTTTATTTATTTATTTTATTTTTTTTTGGATAACAATCTGCAACTATTTATAGCTTATTTATTCCATGGGATCACAATAATAAATAAACAGTTTTGTTGATGATGATGATGATGATCTCGTTATTTGTCTTGGTCCTGATTTGGCTCGGAAGAGTCCGCTGGACCTAAAGCAATAATCATGTAATGTAATTTGTCTGTGCCTTTACAGATCATCGACACAAGAACAGAATATGGAACAATTTAATTTTTTTTTTTAAAGTAACAAATTGCAACTATTTATAGCTTATTTATTCCATGGGATCACAATAATAAATAAACAGTTTTGTTGTTGATAACGATGATGATGATGATCTTTTTTCTGCGCCTACGTTAGTTTATTTTTTTTTTAAACCAGTGGAGTGGGTGTTTGCAGGCAACAATTACATTAACACAAAAGCAATTACAATTCTAATTTCCAGCGCCTTGAGAAGCTCTAGAGCTATAAAAGTAATATATAAGAATGATAACATAAATAATTATATTAAAAACAACAACAACAACATTCAAATACTGGTATATGTATACGCATGATCATTTAAGGACATGACAAATCAATGTAAGAAATTCTTAATACATATTTATCCTATCCTATCATATTTTATCATGTAACTCGAAGGTCGTTGGGGCACCACAGATGATCGTTTAACCAGCGTAGGCCTACCCCATCTTTCTCTGTCCTCAGCAACCCTCATGGCTTCGCTCAGTGTCAAGCCAGTCCATTCTTGAATGTTGTCTTATAAATAGTTAAGGATATTTCTAAACATTTATAGATATTAATAAATAATTTTTTTTATTTTTTTTTACATTGAGTTGTCCTGTTCCGCAATGATGCATGCATGCTTGAATTATGCTAAGACAATATGTAGGCCTATAATCAGAGCCCTGTCTGTATAACAGAATGGTTTTGACTACGTACGTAAGTAAGCTAAACTAACCACACACCTGTTTTAGACCGGATGCAAACCCACTGATGGATCGATTTCGGCGTGGCCCTTGTAGCAGGAGAGGTTTGATGAGCTAGTAACGACTATCTATTAGCTAACCAACCATCATCCAACTCCCTTATGCAGCACTTTCATTCGTAATTATTGTATACAAGTCTACCGTGAAAGCTGCGCATAGGCCACAATGAGTCGACTTGCTCGTAGAGCTACCACGGAAGTTGCGCAAACGAAATGCACCGTTAAACTGACTACACCTAGATTTAATCGTTCGTCTGGACACCGTGCAAGTGACTGCCAGGCTTCTCTGCGCAGCTCTATGACACGTTGACTCGGTGGGTGAATGCGTGTAGGACAGAGTTTGAACTTCGAGAATATTAATAAGACAGATTACCAATTAAGCATAAATAAAAAAAATAAAAAATAAATGCAATTACTTTCCATGCTGAAGGAATCCAGTCTCTGCTTTTATTAGGCTACATTAAATACTCATCAACCCACCCCTCCTGCGCTTCTCTCAAACACTTACTGTATTACATCCCCTCCTCCCCGTTACGATTGAGACGCGCACGATAGACCCGATCGTTTTGTTTTGCAAAGCATGCAATAACAGAGTGTATTTACCTTTGATTTGATTTAGCGTTGTTGCTATACGAAGAAGCTTTGTATAATGTTGATAATTTTCATCGGTGCAAGGCGGGAAGCGTGTTGGAAATCGTGAGTCAAATGCTTCGCTTCGCTAAGTGTTGAAGTTTCTTTGTCTTACGTCTTATTCTCCTAAATTTTTCTGTCTTTTCGTTTCTTGTGTGTGTGTGTGTGTGTGTGTACGTGTGTGTGTGGGAGGGGGAAGAAGGGGGCGGGTGATAACTATATGACGAGATGAAAGATAGAGAGAGAAAGAGAGATAGAGAGAAAGGGAGAGAGAGAAGAATAATTATTTTGAATTGTCAAGAGGATAGTCGAGAGTGTAAAAGAGATAAGTGGGATCAGATTGAATTAGAAATAGAATGACAAATCCGACAAGCACGAATGAAACTTTATGAATTTAATGAACAAAAATCAGTAGTTCCCGTTGGTTAAAAATAATTAACCAGAACTTTTGAATTTAAAAATAATATTACATAAACTATGCGTATCCACGTCTGAGGTTGCACTGAAACCGATAACAGTTAAGACACTTGGCGACACTGGAAGAAAAAAGAAAACCCGCTTCTCCCTAAACGTTCAAGTCAGTGAACTGCAGTCTTTTGGGCTGTGACTTTTGGGCAACACCCTCTCGACTAACGCACTTAAATCTTGAGGTACACGAGTCCTGAATTTAGACTATGATGTACTTGTGTCGTGCTCTTTAATATCGACTGTGGTGTGCTTTTGTCGTGATCTTCACTGCACTCTGCTTTTCTCACTCTGGTAGGTAGGTTGAGATCACACTTATCTTGAGCCAGCGTAATGAGGGTGATGCCCATCTCTCTCCATCGCTGCTTTACCTTCCCCACCCTTAAGAGAGTAGGTACTCAGTCACAGTTGAGTCAACTGGGGGCGTTGTTATTTGTCGCTTCACGTTTTGCGGTCACCCATCCAAGTGCTAACCGCACTGGCAGGTGCTTAACTTGCGACACAGTAGCGAGTGCTCCAACCACTGCCCTATCCGACACCCCCTCTGGTATAATGTGCAAATCCCCTTTGCCATAATGGGCTGTCTTCTCAATCGCCAATGAGCACGATTTGATTCGTTAACTAGATATATCGTCCCCGGACACCTGAGCATATAAGGAACATAACAAATAAAATGCATATAAAAGGGTTACAAACAGTGTATAAAATCATATTAGGATCATTTTAAAAGATTAAAACGTTACTTATTTCCTTATACACTAAAATAATCATTCATTACAAAGTACGACATTCATTACAACAAGAAAACAGAACATTAAAATTTTTATTACTAAAAGTATTGGTCACGACCAGCAAGAGCAAACGTAATAAAACATGATAAAAGTAGAACCAAAGATGTCAGTCAAATGAGATCTTATAGTTCTATTTAATACAATTCCTAGGTAAATAAATAATAAAATTACTTTATAAAACAGGTAAGACACAGTTTTAAAATTATATTATAAAATCAAATTAAGATAAAATCGATTAAGTCAGTGCGTTTTTAAAAGGGTGGCAACAGTGCAGTTGAGAACCACGGGTAACAACCAAGGTTATATCACCCGGGGCAATAACAACATATCCAATGTACTGTGCAGATCTAGTTCTGGATCACTGCTCTGTCCTTCATCCATGCTCGTGCGTTGCTTCTGTCAGTATCACGCTGTTCATTGTTTGCAGCATCATCCAATACGTATTGCCAGCAAATAAATGGCGTTGTCTCTGCTGATGGGCGTCTGTAGTGCTGCTGGTATGGTAGATTTTGTCTCCGTGGCCAAGGTTTTCACTTCAGTTCTGTCGATCTCATCTTTGTTGGGTGTGGCTGTTAGCTCTCTCCCATGCCCAACAACAGCTACTGAGCCCACTTCACTGACGTCAGCGTATTGGTTGGGTTGCCGTGACTGGGCGTGGCCAGTGCCTTCACCTGACTGCTGTTGGTGGTCGTAGTCAAGTCCCCTATACGCTCTATGTGTCCGGGGACATACATCTAACAACAATCGTAGTCAATGGCTTCCTGTGACTGCGGTAGGGAGGCAGGGCCAGCAGGTTGATAATTGCTGCTGATGTCGCTGATCACTTTGTTGCAGCTGGTACTGCTGGTGCTGCTCTTGATCTTCCTGGGCTGAAGGAGCATCTATCACTACAGACTGCGGCAAAGGAGAGGATAGAGTGGCGGCGGCAGCATGCTGGACAGAGGAGGAAACGGGACCACTAGCTGGTGCTGGGACTACGGGAACCAGCCGAGGGAAGAAGAGTTCCAGAACGGCCATAGCGCTCGTTGCCGTGTCACCTTGTTGTTGTTGTGACCGTTACAGAGCTGGCGATGCTGGAGACCTGAGGTGCAGAAGCAGCGAAATTATCATTTTGAAAAGACACGAGACTCTGACTATTGTTTCTCTGACGGCGTCGTCTCTACTCAATCTGGGAATCAGCGCTGGATCTGGGGGCTACAGATGGATTTGGCAGTTGCTACTCAAAATAGTTTCTTATTTTGTCCAAGGCTTTCTGGTTCAGCCTGCAGTCGTCATTCACATTCACACCAGTCAGACTATCGATCATGGGGTCTGCGGTCCGCGTCCTCTGACCCACAAAATTTGCAATAAAACAATTGATGAAGTACAATTTCATAAACTTCTTGGTATAACTTTAGACAATAATTTGTCCTGGATAAATCATATTTTAAATGTTAGTAAAACCATTTCTAAAAGGACTTATCAGTTATCAAGAATTAAACATTTACATTCTCGTAAACTTTTTTATTCTGGTCATATTCAACCATTTATTGATTATTCCTCTACTATTTGGGATTCTGCTAGTGGCAATGCAATGAAGCCTTTAATTAGAGTTCACAAACGTGCAATTAAACAAATTATTCTTAAACAAAAAATATCTCCAGATGATTATAAACGGATTAATATTCTACCTCTTGCCAACAGACTAAAATTTAATAAAGGGGTTTTCATGCACAAGATCCTTTCTTGCAATGCACCTTCCTATCTTTGTTCTCTTTTTTCCTCAAAAAACAGATCGTCAACAAAATTAAATGTTCCACTTCCAAGAATTGATCTTTTCAAAACTAGTCTAGCTTATTCTGGTTCAACTCTGTGGAATAACTTTCCTGACGATCTTCGCACTCCAAAATATAAAATTACATCATTTAGAACACGTCTCTTAAAACAAATAAAAAATAAAAAAAACGTTATTTGTTGTTAAAATTAACAACAATAATATGATTTAATGTTTAAATTTTTTTTTCTCAATATTTATTCCATTATGGTATTGTTTATTTGTTATTGTTCCATGATGTTAATGTTATAACATTCATTTGTTGTATTTAATAGTTCTTGTTACAAGCCCCAAAGGGCAAGATGTAAAAAAGCGCATCCAGCGCTTACTCTTTTACCCTTGCAAAATAAAATTGTTATCTTATCTTACCTGTTTAGTCATTTTCCAAACCCACTGACAGATCGATTCCGGCGTGACCCCTGTAGCAGGAGAGGGTTGATGACTCTTCTAGCAGAAGAGCGTTGATGAGCTAGTAATGAGTGTCAATTGCTCAACCCACCAGCACCTGACTCTCTGCAGCACTTTCATTTGCTAAATCGTAAACATTATGGGATCAGTAGGACGACTAGGTAGTCTGCACAAAAGGCCACAATGACTTAATGATGAGTCGACTTGCTCGTCACTCCACCACGGAAGTTGTGCAACCGAAATACACCGTTAAACTGGCTACACCTGGGTTGACACCGTACAAGTAACTGCCACGCTTCTCTGCGCAACTGTATTTCAAGTGACGCTTACTGTTAATAGGCTTATCCGAGAGGTTTTTCCATAATAATGTGGTCTGCTAACGTCTGCTATGATGGAACTGCAGCCGAGCGGAGTATTTTGACTCCCGACTCCCGGCCACGACAATGAGAACACGGTTCAAACAAAACTGTAATTTTTATTTATCCCTCGATCGCAATTAGAGTGGACCCAAATTCATTGCCTGCAAGGCGGGATGCGTGTTCGAAGTCGGGAGTTAAATGCTCCGTTCCGCTACAAGACTATGTAGTGTCAAGGTTTGGAAACAAAATGTGTTAATTAAGCTGGCTTCAAAAGAATTGTCTTATGTTTTAGTCTGTTTTTCCGTATTTTCATTTCTTGTGTGTGTGTGTGTGTGTGTGTGTGTGTGTGGGTGTGTGTGGGTGTGTGTGCGTGTGCACGTGTATTTATGTCAAAGTGGGGACTCGACTGTGTTTTTTTAATCATAAATGGGGTCTTTTGCTCGGACCCCACTTTTTTCCAGGGCCCCACTTTTTCAAAGTGCTCGCAAGTGCTCTTTAAGTGCATGCAAGTGCAGTTGTAGTGCATGGAAATGCAGTTGTAGTGCATGTGCACTTAAAGTTCACTTCGCGAAGTGTAGTTGTAGTGCATGTGCACTTAAAGTACACTTGGCCAAGTGTAGTTGTAGTGCATGTGCACTACAACTACACCAGGTCAAGTGTAGTTGTAGTGCACATGCACTACAAGTACACTTGACCTGGTGTAGTTGTAGTGCATCTTCCAGACGGGTAGGATAAGGAACTTTCCTCGACGATTAGGGTAAGGCAGTGCCTCGACGATTAGGGTAAGGCAGTGCCTCGACGATTAGGGTAAGGCAGTGCCTCGACGATTAGGGTAAGGCAGTGCCTCGAAAAGGGTTAGGGTCAGGGCTAGTTGCAGCGCTGCAACTAGCCCTGACCCTAACCCTTTTCGAGGCACTGCCTTACCCTAATCGTCGAGGCACTGCCTTACCCTAATCGTCGAGGCACTGCCTTACCCTAATCGTCGAGGAAAGTTCCTTATCCTAGCTGTGTTTTTGAACAAACTTGACCTACTTCGTCCTCTATAGGCGAGGAATTAGGTCAAACTTTTTGCGAAAAGGGTGCTTTTTTGAACAAACTTGACCTACTTCGTCTCTTAGGAGCGAGGAATTAGGTCAAACTTCTGGCAAAAAGGTGTCTTTTTTGAAGAAATTTGCCTCTTAGGCGGCGAATTAGGTCAAAGGACCCCATTTAAACATGAATACACGAATGTGTGTGTGCGTGTGTGTGCACGCGAGGGAACCTGCACCCATTAGGGTCCAGCACTTGTTTGGAATTGTGATGGTGTAAGGTACTTCTAAAACCTTTTTGAATGCTGGATTAAACAGAAAAATGTACATAATTGAGCATTATCAGAAAGCTTGGTAGTATTCGGATGTGAACATGGATCCTATATTTGATTTGATTTTATTAATGGCAAAACAGTATATTTATGGGTGCAGATGTGGCAATGTAAACTCCATTGTAGTGGCATTTAAACTCAAATTAAAATGAAAATATAATATTGAGAGATACGCTGCTAAATTGAATCAGAACGAATCTGGATTTGATGGTGCCTGGTTTAATTATAAGCAGTTGATGTAATAATGGCTGTATATAACGCATTCACACAGGTATTCAGTTGAATAAAACTGTGTTGGTAAATGAAGGTTATGATTAGTAAGGCGTTTGTTTGTTTGTACAGCTGGTTGGTTGATTTATTGTTTGGTTGTTTAAATAGACAATGCCCTGAAGTGAACTGAATGTGATGGGATAGTTTTGGAGAGCGCCGACGCACTCACGCACTCAACGCTTTTCAACATACACACATGCTCATACGTCTACATATTCTCTCTCTCTCTCTCTCTCTCTCTCTCTCTCTCTCTTTCTCTCTCTCTCTCTTTCTCTCTCTCTCCCTCTCTCTCTCTTCCTCTTTCTCTTCTCGTCATTTAGTTATCCATCACACACACACACGCACACACATACACACAAAAAAACACACACACACAACCACACGTTACATTACGTTACATGATTATTGCTTTAGGTCTAGCGGACTCTTCCGAACCAAATCAGGATTGGACAACCCCTGATCCGCATAAAAGATCTGCAGAAACAACCCTAGTGGTAAAACTGAAAGCTCTCCACCAGCCAGTCACTTTACAATAAAGACATCCCACGCAGGGGACGCTGAGTCTGTACTCTAATTTATCGAACCCCCGTTTACAAAAACAAAATAGAATACAAACATCATTATAAATTATCAACAAAACACATACACATAAAATGCCTACATTGCTAAATAATAACATCATAGGAAGCCCTAGTGACCACCTGGCAGAAAGCGTCCAATGTTCCCAAGCTGATCCAACAGACCTCATACACAAATAAGGAGTCTTGTCCCGGAAGAGTTTTCAAGAAAAAAGGTAGATGATTGGTCTAGCGAAGAAGAAGATAGTATAGCAGATTGATAGAACAGAGCAGGAATGAGAAAGAGCAAATGAGAAAGACAGCGACAGTGGGAATTTAAAGCACTAAATTTCCAGAAAGTGGGGATACCCCCGGCACCCCAACGGGGGTACACAACCACACAAACACACACACGACAATAATGACGAAGAAGGAGAAAAATCAGAAGAAGAGGAAGATTTTGGAGGAAGTATCCCCGGATTTTAAAGATCCTGATGCTCATGTCCTAGACGGATGAGTGCCAGTTACATTAATACGACAATTGCAGCATTAGACAATGCACGTACAAATGCAAGTTGATGCCTCTGGTCATGATGATTACTTCATTCAATTTGCGTAAGTTTGGTTTTACCTTGGAGGCCCAGTTAAAGTCTAAGTACTCAAACAAGCATTGTTCATGCATGTGTTAATAAATGATAAATCTGCTATTTATCAATTGAAAGGAAACTGAATGATCTTTCAAGCAGGCACATTCACTTTAATAAATCATTACAAAGTAAAGCACAAAAAAGGGTTCCAGACCTGAATTTTATTTTTATTTTACTCAAAATATTAAACATTGAATAGTCTCAAAGAATTTCTTTTTATTACTGTGCAACTGTCACTAAAAAAAGATAAGCCTAAAATCTTCTTCAGTTCCTGATAAAACATGTCAGCTTTGACAAAATTGCTTCATAAAATGTGTGTTCTATCTTCATGTAGACAAAATATGATATTCAGCTGTTTTCAGAAAGCCACAAGTTTCTACATTTACACACAAAATGTGTGTTCTATCCTCATGTAGACAAAATGACCGAAATACGCAAACGTAGTACAACATGAAAACAATAAATGTAATTTACAAAAGTGAATTGCTACACACAAAATAAACACATTGTTCACAGTTTATATTTAGTATTTTTTGCAACCATGATATTCAGCTGTTTTCAGAAAGCCACAAGTTTCTACATTTTACACACAAGATTGTTGGATAAGGTTGCTTATTGGTTAATGTCTGCACGTGCATCCAGTGAGTAACCGTTGTTGTTAATACAAACATGCTACATGGCGAAGAAAAAAACAAAGAACACGTCGTGACAATGGCTTCGTGAATAATACGAAGGGCATAACATATAGATCTATTTTCTCTTCCAACCATCAATGTGTCTGTGCTTCAGGAAAAGGCTACTGTTGAGAGCAGAGCTTCAGCCCGCTGGACTAAATTGGTTGAATGAGTTATACTCATGATGGAATGTTTGGTATGCTGGACATTCATAGAAGCTCAGTCTGATACGCGTTGAGTAGAGTTACAGTGATTTGTGGTCAAACAACAATTATGACCCTGATTTACATACAGATAAACCCAGACACAGACCACGTTTATGAAGGTGTAATCATATTTATAAACAATTATGAACATTCAATGATGTACATAAATATAAACCCAGTTATTGACACCACGTTTATGAACGTGTAATGATACATACAATTATGAACATACAATCATGTACCCCAGACATAGCCCCCACGTTTATGAACCTGTAACAATATATAAAATTATGAACATGCAATGATGTACTTAGCATACATAAAACACAGACATACATTCCACGTTTATAAACGTGTAAGGATGTATATAATTATGATAACATAATTTCACGACTTGCTTTCCACTATAGCTCACAGGTAGATCTCGACGCGAGGGTTTGGAAGTGACCAAAGCGTTGTCACGTGTACGTGCGTCTGAGCTGACGTCAGTTTGAATCCCGAGTTCAGCAATCTTACTTTGTGCATGCTGTATATCATTAGCTGGCGCTTTGAGAAACTCTCTGAGCTTGTAAGTACGCACTATGAAAAAAACCACCCCGACCCCCGATTTTAGTTATTGTTGTGAAAAGCAAGTCGTATGGGTTTACCAAGAAATGAGAAAAGAAATCAACATGATTATAAACAAGTACCATGGCAAACATTTCAAGTCAGAATGGCACTTATTTCATCAATAAATTATTACTGTGGGTATGTATATGCGATTTAACCCCATCCCCACCACTCTTCTTTAATCCCCAACCCCTCACCCCAACAAACATATTACCTCAACGAATTACATTACATGATTATTGCTTTAGGTCCAGCGGACTCTTCTGAGCCAAATTAGGACCAACCTCAACGAATAGCATAATTAATAATCATCGGGATTCTCGTGAGCGACGCTATTGTCGCCCTCCGTTGGGCAAGCGGAGGTAGGCGCACTTTGATAACGTTCAAATGACCTGACTTCGCTATAAGCCATTGTTGTGCCGTCAGCCACATTTACGTCTACACAGCTCTCCTTTAATCTTCCACCCCTCTCCCCTCAAAACACATATTACCTCAACTAATAACTAACTAATAATCAACGGGATTCTCGCGACTGACGCTAATGTCGCCGTCCGTGGGGCAAGCGGAGACAGGCGCACTGTGATCCCGTTCAAGTGATCTGATCTCGTTATAAGCCCTTGTTGTGCCGTCAGCCAGATTTACGTCTACACGGCTACCCGGACAGTCCTCAACAAGCGAGGCAGGTGGAGGTGTAAGGGCAGTCTGCCTAAGCATGTCCAATAGATCTAGTTCTGGATCACTGCTCTGTCCTTCACCCATGCTCGTGCGTTGCTCTCTGTCAGCATCACGCTGTTCATTGTTTGCAGCAGCATCCAATAAGTATTGTCCAGTAAATGAATGAGGTTGTATCTGCTGATGGGCGTCAGTAGTGCTGCTGGCAGATTCTGTCTCCGTGCCGAATTGGGCACAAGTTTTCACTTCAGTTCGGTCTGACTCAGTACTCTCGTTCTCAACATTGCTGGGTGTGGCTGTTTGCTCTCTTCCATGCCCAATAGTATCTACTGAGCCCACTTCATTGACATCAGTGGACTGGAAGGATTTTTTCTTATTGGAATGGGCATGACCAGTACTTTCACGTGGCTGCTGTAGATAGTCGGAGTAATTGGCTTCCTGTGACTGCAGTAGAAAGGGGAGACCAGTGTACTGTTTTGACTGCGGTAGATAGGCGTGGCTAATGGCATGCTGTGACTGTGGACGAGAGGAGTGGCCAGTAACTTGCCGTTCAGCAGGACGATCGCTGTAGTGACTCTGAGATATCGTGTTATACTTGTCGCCGGCTGCAGGGCAGGAACTGGACGCAGACATTGAGAAAGGTGGGGTTCGGAAGGCAGAGGGCGTATCTGTCTGTTCTGGCCTTGGCGCGTTGTTGGATGTTTTGGGACGTGCTCCCTTAGCTTCCAAGTGCAGTTTTGATAACTGCTGTTGACTTCGCTGACCGCTTTGTTGCTGCTGGTGATGCCCTTGATCTTCCTGTGCTGAAGGAGCATCTATCACTACATACTGCGGCAAAGTAGACGACAGAGTGGTGGCAGGGGAGAAAAGGGGGCGACTAGCTGCTGGTGCTGTGCTGTGACTGCGGGGACCAGCAGAGGAAAGAGGAGTTCCCTTACAGCCACATTGCTCATTGCCGTGTGACCTTGTTGTGACCGTTGCCGACCTGGCGTTGCTGGGCATTTGAGGTGAAGCAGCAGCGAGATCGTCATTTTGACAAGACACGAGACTCCCAGTATCGTCTTCCTGACGGCGTCGTCGCTCCTCAATCTGGGAATCGGCGATGGGTCTGCGGGCTGCAGATGGATTGTGCAGTAGCTCCACAAAATAGTTTCTTATTTTGTCCAAGGCTTTCTGGTTCAGCCTGCCGTCTTTATTCACAATCACACCAGTAGGAGAGTTGATCATGGATTTGCCTCTGATCCGCGTGGGTTTGCCTTCATCACTCACGTCAACTGGCCATAGAGTCCAGCATCTGTTTGGGTCTTCATGGAGTATTTTGTCTTCAAGTGCAGCTCCCACAGCAAAAGCACGCAGCTTTTCCTTAAAGAACCTTTCTTCTCGGAAGAAGAGTAAGAGTGTGGCGTGCTCTATCACGTTATTATAAACCGCGGTTTTCTGTTTACCATAACGCATGAGCTCATCCAGAATCTCCACTCTGAGCTGGCGTCTGTTGTCCAGTTGAATGTCACGCAGTTGATCACACAATATCATGGCCAGGCCTGTTTGGTCGTCAGTGTGAAGAATCACAACATCGTATTGATATTCTTCCTTGCTCTCGTCCGGTTCCTCGTTCTCTCTCTCCTCACTGACTGATAACACTTGCCTGTCATCTGGCTCAGCATCCGGCTCATCGTCTGGCTCCATCTTGCTTGTTTGTATGTACAACTACCAAAACCAATCCTTCTCTGGTTGTTTATTTGAATTCTGACCTTCAGCGTTTGGAGTGAATTTATATTTTAAACAAATGTAATCATTATAAAATAATAATAATAAAATAAAAATAAACAAAACCAAAGTAAATTATTTAAAAACAAAGAAAAAAAGCAATATTACACAATTTTAATCCTGCTTCATCAGGAGAGGAGTCAATGCTCAGCTACAAATACTTCTAGCACATAAAATTAAATTACGAAGTTGACATATAGACTGTCAGCAAGTTTGCACAGCAATATACATATATAACAATTTGTACAATCTAAACTAATTAAAGATCCAGTTAATCAGTTGTCTTTTTTCACATATACACTTGACTGAACTTTCTTGAGAAGCTTAGTTTAGCACTAGATCAAATTTGCGAGAGAGAGAAAAATCTCATCCATGTTAAAGGTGGCTATTTATCTCTGTCTGATAAATCTACATATCGTGCGCGAGCGTTCTAAAGATTGTCTTGCTAAAAGCAGCACTGGACAAGATTTTTTTTAGAATGGCGCTACAGGAGCACAAAAATATGTTCAGCGGAGCGTGACGATACACTCACAAACTTAAAACTTGGTGGATTAGCCAGGGAAGAGAATCGTGGACCTGTGGTACTAAGTGACGCTCAATGACACTGAACGGGATATAATTGTTAGTGAGGCCCCGGTAAATGTTACAGTTGTTTACAGGCTTATCGGAGAGCTTTCAACACCCCAATGTGGATTAATAAACTCTTCCATGATTACGTACTGTACCTATAGTACACAAGTTTGAAGAAGAAGTGTTAACAACACTGCTAGGACTATTTTGATGTTAGAACAAATATGTAGCGTACCGCAATGTGGACTGAAGTAGGCTTACACAGCATCTATCGATGCCAATGTTCACAATGGAGTCACAGAAGAGTTGCACTGTCATTCTTATCTACATTACATAATTAAAAAATCTATAGTCAGCTGTTCTCTGTTGACAAAGAACAACGTACAGTAATGCATATTCCACATTTACTCAGTTCATATTAACACAGTTCAATAATACACACAAAAACACTGAACAATTTGCATAATTATATGCAGATGAACATTTTAGTTAAAAGTCAACTGAAAAAGGTATCATGCAGCCATTTTCCTGTATTGCCAATAGCAAAACAAGCGTTCTCCTTCAAGTTACATTTTATTCCGACATTCACAGAAAACCGTACACATACTCAATGTTTCATACAGCTATCCACAATGGTGAAGACAACATCCGAGAATGGATTGGCTTGACACTGAGCGAAGCCATGAGGGTTGCTGAAGACAGAGAAAGGTGGAGTACGCTGGTTAAACGATCATCTGTGGTGTCCCAACGACTTTCGAGTTACGGGATAGGATAGGATCCACAATGGTATCTTTACAGTTGAAGTATTATTTTGGACATCTTTCATGTGCCTATGGTCTGTCGGCGGAATGGCAGGGCAGGCTGGGACTGGCAATCCTATAACAAGAAATCGGAAATTCCCTTTTAGGCGTAATTTACGCAACAAAGGAAATACTCATTTATTAAAATCAGTAAATAATGAATAAAAAAAAAAAAGGTAAAAGGTAAAGGTAGTCCCATAGCCTTGTGGCCGTAGGGGAGCGTGATGTTGGAGATCACACTTATCTTGGGCCAGCGTAATGAGGGTGATGCCCAACTCTCTCCCTCGCTGCTTTACCTTCCCCACCCTCAAGAGAGTAGGTACTCAATCACAGTTGAGTCAACTGGGGGCGTTGTTGTTTGTCGCTTCACACCTTAGCGGTCACCCATCCAAGTGCTAACCGCACCGGACGGTGCTTCACTTTCGACACAGTAGCGAGTGCTCCAACCACTGCACTATCCGACACCCCAATAATGAATACATGAATTTAAATAATTATCATAAAAATACGTAAATAAATAAATAAATAAATGAACCTCACACGCACGTATCAGGTCTATAGCTAGCATGCTAGGCTACCGAATGTAGAAGCACTAGATTCCAGTAGGCCTAATTGGCGACTCTTTATGGCAGCTAGGTTTCCGAGGGGAAAGCGTTCCTTTCCGAGGATTAAACAGTAAATAACGTACACAAACTGAAACTATGGAACACGATTCACAAATAACTACATTCAGAGTTTCTAACAGGAAGTAAGCTTACCATGAAAGTAAGGGTCCTTATTAAACAGATGTGAGTGAATGGTTTAGGCCTATCGCCACATTCCGCACTCTTCGCCTTTACAGATCATCGACACAAGAACAGAATATGGAACAATTTAATTAATTTCTTTAAAAGTAACAAACTGCAACTATTTATAGCTTATTTATTCCATAGGATCACAATAATAAATAAACAGTTTTGTTGTTGATGATGATGATGATGATGATGATGATGATGATGATGATGATGATGATGATGATGATGATGATAATGATGATGATGTTGTTATTTGTCTGTGCTTTTACAGATTATCGACGCAAGAACAGAATATGGAACAATTTATTTATTTATTTTATTTTTTTTTGGTAAAAAACTACAACTATTTATAGATTAATTATTCTATCCTATCCTATCCTGTCCCATAACCCGAAGGTCGTAGGGGCACCACAGATGATCGCTTAACCAGCATACTCCATCTTTCTCTGTCCTCAGCAGCCCTCATGGCTTCGCTCAGTGTCAAACCAGTCCATTCTCGAATGTTGTCCTCCCACCTCTTTTTCGGTCTCCCCCTTCTTCTACCTCCTTGCACTGTGCCTTGCAGAATGGTCTTTGCAAGGCCTGATGATCTGGTGACGTGGCCATACCATCGGAGTTTCCGTTTCTTCACCACTGTGAGCAGGTCATCGTGTTGTCCAATGGCTTGTGTGATGGTCTGTCGGACTTCAACGTTGGTGATGTGTTGGGTATAGGAAATGCACAGAAGTCTTCTGTAACACCTCATCTCCATGCTTTGTATTCTTCGTTGGAGATCTGCTGTGAGGGTCCATGCTTCGCAAGCATATAGGAAGATGGAGATGACCAGAGATCGCAGCAGTCTTACTTTGGAATGTAGACTGATGGTTCTGTCTTTCCAAATGGGCTTCAACCTTGTCAGGGCAGCAGTTGTTTGTGCGATCCTGGAGAGGACTTCCTGTCGAGACCCATTGTCTGACACAATGGCTCCTAAATATTTGAAGCTGTGCACTGTGTTGAGGGATTGGCCTTGTACTTTGATGTCCGTGTTGATGCCATTGGTGTTGTTGGTCATCATTTTGGTCTTCTCTGCACTTATTTCCATTCCATAAGCTCTGGAGGTGGTGTCAAGCCTCTGTACAAGCTGTTCAAGTTCTTGTTCCTCTCCAGCCAATCCATCAATATCATCCGCAAAACGAAGATTGGAGATTGCTCTGCCCCCTATGCTGACTGTGCCTTCGTGATCTGCAAGAGCATCTGACATGATGCGCTCTAGGAAGATGTTGAAGAGTGTTGGAGAGAGTAGGCATCCTTGACGCACACCGATTGTTGTTCTGAACCAGTTCCCGATGACGCTGTTATGGAGGACTGCACTGGTAGCCTTGTCATACAGGCTTTTGATGACTTCTATGATTTTAGGGCTGATGTTGTACACTTTCATGGTTGCCCATAGAGCTGCATGCCAGACTCGGTCAAATGCCTTCTTGAAGTCTATGAACACATGATATAGATGTTGTTGGTGCTGTAGGTATTTCTCACAGATTATTCTGAGGTTGAAAATCTGTTCAGTGGTACTTCGCCCTGCCATGAATCCTGCTTGTTCTTCAGCTATGATTTGTTCAGCTTGTGGTTTCAACCTGTTGAGTATTATTTTCAGGAGGACCTTGCTGGGATGGCTGATGAGGCTGATGGTGCGGTAGTTTTCACACTCCTGAAGGTTACCTTTTTTAGGAAGAGTGATGACAAGCGACTGGGTCCATGGTGTAGGCCATTCCCCACTCTGCCAGATCTTGTTACAGATAGTGGTGAGAGCATCAGTCATCGCTTCTCCTCCTGCTTGTAGCAGTTCCGCTGGTATGTTGTCCACTCCCGCTGACTTCCCTTTCTTCAGCGATTGCACTGCTGCCTCAACTTCTTCCCGGAGAATTGGGAGGATTTCTTCTTCTTCTCTGCTCTCGGGACATGCTAGAACTGATGGGTCTCCATTTGGTGTATGGTTGTAAAGGTCAGAGCAGTACTCTGTCCATCTGTCCAAGACTTCTTGTTCTTCTGTAAGGCAAATGCCAGACTTGCTTTGGATAGTGGAGACTTTGGGCTGTTTAACACTTGTCAGCCGCTTCACAGTCTGGTAGGCCTTCTTGCTGTTGTTCTTGTTCAGATTGTTCTCTATTTCCTGGCATTGATCTTCTATCCAGTTCTCCTTTGCTGTGCGCATGCCTTTTCGGATGTCATTGTTGATTTTTCGGTAGACATCAGCTCCCTGTGAGGTGTTCTTTTTCTTTTTTTAACTCTCTTCGTTTATCACACAGATCCAAAAGTTCAGGTGTGATCCACGGCTTCTTCTTTGGTCGGTGCTTGCCAAGGATCTCAGTGGCGGCATCTGTTACAGCTGAGTTGAAGGTATTGGCATGGTGTTGACATCTACTTCGCCTGCCCCCAAAATAAGCAGTGGTGCAAATTTCCCTCCAATTGTGGCCTGAAATATTTTTGCCACCTCCGGGTCTTGCAGTTTGTCCAGGTCGAACTTCAGCCTAGTGCACTTTGCTGTATTTACTCTCTTCAAATGGAGCCGGAAAGACATCATCACGAGATCGTGGTCACTTCCAATGTCTGCTCCTGGAAAAGTGCGTGTCCTGCCAATGTTGATGCTTGATCTGAAGCGTTTCTTGACCATGATGTAGTCGATCTGGTTGTGATGTTCCCCGCCGGGACTGTGCCATGTCCATCGTCTGGATTTTTTGTGGAGACCAAGCGTGTTTGCCAGTACCAGATTGTTGTATCTGGCAAACTCCAATAGCCTCAGACCCCTGTCATTTGTCTCGTTGTTGCAGTGGGGTCCGCATGTGTCTCCCCAGTTGCGGTGCGCATCTTGGCCAACCTTGGCATTCCAGTCGCCTTGCACTATGACTATGTCCTTCTTCGGCACTTGGTCAAGGACCGCCTGTAGATTTTCATAAAAATCCTCCACTTCGCTGTCTTCATAGTCTGATGTTGGGGCATAGGCCTGGATGATGGTAATGTTGAAAGGGGTTGCTCTCAGACGGATGGTAATGAGTCTACTGGAGACTGGGCGGCAACCCATGACAGTGGCTAGAATGTTCTTGTGGACCAAGAATCCAACGCCGTGTTCGTGCCTGTCATCTCTACCGCTGAAATAGAGCTTGTGGCCTTTGTCAGTCGTTGTTTCACCTAGGCCTTTCCAGCGCAGTTCGCTGATACCTAGAACGTTCCATCGATAGTGGTCCAGCTCGTGGGCCAGTTCTTCTAATTTTCCTTCCGCAGTTAGGGTCCTGACGTTCCAGGTTCCTATGACGATGTTGTTTCTCGTGCGGATCTTGCTATATTGTCCATCAGTAGCATACTTAACACCTCCGTCCTGGTGGCCAACGGAAGGCGCGGTCCTTGTGCCGGGTGACGGCCCGGGCGACGACCGATCCGGTATGGAATTAGTGGATTGTGTCATCATGTAGTGTGTCTTGGGCAAAAAAAGACCTGGCAGGGCCCAATCCTCTCCAGGCTGTTGGCCACAGCCGAAATCCACGAATACAGTGTGGCTCGCCTTGGCCCTGAGCACGTGGTCGTTGAACCTGTAGTAACGTGAGGTTCCTCCGCCCTGGCCGGTGACTTCTGTGTAGAAGACTTTCGCCCAGTGATGCCGTGCTAACATCACCCCTGTTAGTCGCCTCTTACGACACGCCGGGAAACGTTGGGTCTATTCTATTTGCCCGAACCCACAGAGCCTACAAGTGTGTGTTGTTAGTTACTTACATAGTGCAACTGCATTCTTCAATACCATTTTGTTATACAGACAGAGTCCTAAATTATTAATCATTTACTGTCCTGCTATATGTCAAGCATGTGCATGCATCAGTGCGGGACAGGACAAATCTATGTAAGAAATTATGTAGCCTAATAATATCCGTAACTATTTATACATATTAATAAATATCAATTGAGAATTTCTTAAATTGATCTGGCCTGTCCTACAATGACGATGCCTGTTGCTGTTTTTGCTGATGTGTTAATTTAATTGTTGCCTGCAAACCCCTATTCATCTGCATTTGTTTAAATTCGGGTAGCCTACATAGACGCAGACCAATAATAAAACATCCTCATTATCAAAAACAATAAACTCTATATTTATTATTCTGGTCCTGGGGAATAAATAAGCTATAAATAGTTGCAGATGTGGCCTTTAAAAAAACAACCTTTCTGTGGGATTCTATTCTATGGGATCACAATAACAAATAAACTGTTTTGGAGTTTGCCAGATACAACAATCTGGTACTGGCAAACACGCTTGGTCTCCACAAAAAATCCAGACGATGGACATGGCACAGTCCCGGCGGGGAACATCACAACCAGATCGACTACATCATGGTCAAGAAACGCTTCAGATCAAGCATCAACATTGGCAGGACACGCACTTTTCCAGGAGCAGACATTGGAAGTGACCACGATCTCGTGATGATGTCTTTCCGGCTCCATTTGAAGAGAGTAAATACAGCAAAGTGCACTAGGCTGAAGTTCGACCTGGACAAACTGCAAGACCCGGAGGTGGCAAAATAAACTGTTTTGTTGTTGATGATGATGATGTTGTAATTATTTTTCTGCGCCTGTGTACGTTAGTTAAAATATATAAAAACCCAGTGGAGTGGGTGTTTACAGACAACAATTACATAAACACAAAAGCAATTACAATTCTAATTTCCAGCGCCTTGAGCAGTTCTAGAGCTAAAAAAGCGATATAACAATGATTACATCCTTGACCAAGATAACGAATACATAAATTTAAGTAATTATCATACAAAATACGTAAATAAATAAATAAATACATAAATAAGCGTCACACACACGCACCAGGTCTAGCTAGCACGCTAGGTTACGGAATTTAAGCTTAGTAACACTGACTAGATTCCAGTAGGCCTAGGCCTATTTGGCGACTTTTAATGGTCGCTAGGCTTTCCTAAGAAAAAGCGTTCCTTTCGGAACCGGTAGATTACTGAAACTATGGAACACAAATAACTTCATGTAGGGCTTCCAACAGGAAGTAGCCTACATGTAAGAGTCCCTAATCAAACGGATTTGAGTAAGTCTACGTGGTTTAGGCTTATCGGGACATTCCACTCTTTTCATTTACAAATCGGCGGCACAAGAACAGAATATGGAACAATTTAATTTAAGGTTGTTTTTTTAAAGGCCACATCTGCAACTATTTATAGCTTATTTATTCCCCAGGACCAGAATAATAAATATAGAGTTTATTGTTTTTGATAATGAGGATGTTTTATTATTGGTCTGCGTCTATGTAGGCTACCCGAATTTAAACAAATGCAGATGAATAGGGGTTTGCAGGCAACAATTAAATTAACACATCAGCAAAAACAGCAACAGGCATCGTCATTGTAGGACAGGCCAGATCAATTTAAGAAATTCTCAATTGATATTTATTAATATGTATAAATAGTTACGGATATTATTAGGCTACATAATTTCTTACATAGATTTGTCCTGTCCCGCACTGATGCATGCACATGCTTGACATATAGCAGGACAGTAAATGATTAATAATTTAGGACTCTGTCTGTATAACAAAATGGTATTGAAGAATGCAGTTGCACTATGTAAGTAACTAACAACACACACTTGTAAACCTACTTTAGACCTGTTGCAAACCCACTGGCGGATCGATTCCGGCGTGGCCCCTGAAGCAGGGGAAGGTTGATGACCTCGAATCGACTATCTATTGCCCAATCCACCAGCATCTGACTCTCAGCAGCACTTTCATTTGCTAAATCGTAAACATGCTGGGATCAGTAGGACGACCAGGTACGCTGCACAAAAGGCCACAATGACTCTACGATGAATCGACTTGCTCGCCATGCCACCACGGAAGTTGTGCAACCGAAATGCACCGTTAAACTGGCTACACCTGGTTGACACCGTGCAAGCACTGACCTGTATTCTAATACAGGTCAGTGGTGCAAGTGACTACCACGCTTCTCTGCGCAGCTGCATGGTAAGTTGACTCAGTAGGTGAATGTGTGAAAAGCAGAATTTGGATTTAGAGAATACTAATCGGGCAGACTAAATAAAAATACATAAATAAATAAATAAAAGTGAAAAAAAAAACACAAACTAACAATATTAACAACTAAATACAATTACTTCCCATGCTGATGGAATCCTGTCTGCATTTTTGCCCACCATTTGAGAACAATACTATTAAATACTGACCTCTCATCTCAACCCGATTCCCCTCCCTCCTCCCTACCCTCCGCAACACACCCCTCGTAACCCCTTTTCCCTTGCAATCAGCGCATTAGTTTATCGTGTTAAAGTGTTTCTCACCTACGAATCAAAATAAAAAAATTAATAAATAAAAACAAACTATAAAAAGTATGCTTTACTCTGTGCTCTACTCCCCTCCTTACACCCCCCACCCCCTGCTATTTGCGAAACTTTAATTATCGGGAGTCAAATACTTCGTTTTGATATAAGTCATTACTATGTAGTGTAAAGGGGTTAGAAACAAAAAAAAAGAGTTACACTCGCTTTAAACGAATTGTCTCACCTACATTTGTATGTCTTTTTGGTTTTGTGTGTGTGTACGTGTGTGTAAGTGTGATAACTACATGGCGAAAAAAGAGTGAGAGAAGAGAGTGTGAGAGACGGAAGGAGGGAGAGAGAGGTGAAAGAGAGAGAGGGAGAGAATTTGTGCGTGTGTGCGTATCTGCGAGAGAGAGAGAGAGAGAGAGAGAGAGAGAGAGAGAGAGAGATGGAGCGTCAGAGAGAGAGATGGAGCGTCAGAGAGAGAGAGAGAGAGAGAGAGAGAGAGAGAGAGAGAGAGAGAGAGAGAGAGAGAGAGAGAGAGAGAGAGAGAGTACATTTGTGTGTGTTACGATTGAGACGTGCACGATAGATCCGGGGTGGTATTCATGACCGTTGGTTAAGGCTTAACCAACGTTGGTAAAATTAACGACGTTGGTTAAGCTGGAAATTTTAAATTCATGAGGCCTTAGCAGAGTTAACGACGGTTGCTAACCATGGTTATTTTAACGGAGGGGGGACCACCCGATAACCAATGGAACACTGGTTAAAAATGGCGGCCATCGTTTGGTGGCAACTTCGACAGAGACGAGCTCCGAGGAGAGAGAGAGTATTTCGCGACAGAAGTAATCCACTTGACAAATTTGATGATGTGGAACTGGTATCAAAATTTCGTTTTCGTCGGCATGATATCATCACGTTAACGAACGCGGTAGACAGACTGAAACTGTGTGATCGGCAAGGCGTTTTGTCACCACTTTTACATGTGTGTCTCACTCTTTGTTTTTATGCCTCTGGCACCTTTAATAATCTGTCATATTAATAAAACGGGTTAATATTATTATTATTAAAATATTGTTGTTGGATTTTGACTGGTGATGTGTAGGCTTATTGTGTATCTGTATAGTTTATACTCGTAGGGTAATGCAACCCTACGAAATAAAGACAACATTTCAAGTTCCAAACTACCCAGAAACGGCAGAAATTGAACCTCAGTCTAAAAACAAAATGTAGGCCTAACATTACAAACTACAAAGTGATCAAAAGTGATTTCTCTCCTTTCACCCCAACAAAAAGCTCGCTCTCCTTGCTCACTATGATATCCAGCATGCTGTCGGTAGGCTTGCTAATCACGCCACCATTGCCAGACTTTAATCGTGCGGCTGCACGATTCCGATGGTCTTTTTTAAGGTTATAAAACTTCTCCCTCACGTCTTCGGCTGTTCGGTTCGCACCACCAACTGCAGTCACTCTTTCGGCGATTTTTTTCCAGCAGTCGTTTTTTAGGCGGTTCGTGACATCAGTTGATAAACTTGCCATCAGTATATGTTTAAATTCTATAACGTTCTCAAGGAGAACATTAGTTTCAGTGTACGAAAAAATTGCTTTTCTCTTTGCCATTGCCACAGCCATTTTTATAGGCCTATTTTGTTGACGAAAGAAGGAAAACAGCTGCTTGAATTATGCCCCCTTACGGATATTCCCGCACCGCCCAAAAATAGCCTTGGTTACGTACCGATGGGTGGATACTCGCTCATGAATAGCGATCTGCTAAACGATGGTTAACGATACCATTGTTGGTTACAAAACCAATGTTGGTAACGTTAACCATCGCCTATAATTTAACGGGCCATGAATTCCACCCCAGTTTCAGTCTGTCTACCGCGTTCGTTAACGTGATGATATCATGCCGACGAAAACGAAATTTTGATACAGTTCCACATCATCAAATTTGTCAAATGGATTACTTCTGTCGCGAAATACTCTCTCTCTCCTCGGAGCTCGTCTCTGTCGAAGTTGCCACCAAACGATGGCCGCCATTTTTAACCAGTGTTCCATTGGTTATCGGGTGGTCCCCCCTCCGTTAAAATAACCATGGTTAGCAACCGTCGTTAACTCTGCTAAGGCCTCATGAATTTAAAATTTCCAGCTTAACCAACGTCGTTAATTTTACCAACATTGGTTAAGCCTTAACCAACGGTCATGAATACCACCCCTGATCATTTTGTTTTGCAAAGCATGCAATCATAGCGTGTATTTACCTTTGATTTCATTTTGCGCTCTTGCTAGAAGAGCTTTGTATTTTGTTTATAATTTTCGTCGGTCGATATTGTTGAGAATTTTATAGAATTGCGTGTTTTTATTGTCGACCGAAGCTCCCAGAAAAGTCTGGTAATAGCTAAGCGATTCTTCTAACCTAAAGTACGTTCTATGACGTAAGACAGTGCATAGTTCCGGTGACGAGTTTTATTTTGATTGGGTGTTATTACGTCATGCTGGAATATTCGAACTTCTTCTCGATTGCAGAGAGGCTATATAAGTAATGCATTGTCAGCTTGTGATATTGATTTTTGAGGATTGTTGTAGTGATTTTCGGAAAGCGATCTTGTATGCAGTTGATGTTCGCTGAATAAAGTTAGAAAACTTTATACGACGAAAAAAACTATAAAGAAAATCATCATTTCATTTTCTTAGTATTATTGTTTATCAGTTTTGTTTTAATTATTGTTCAGTGTGATTGTAAGTATACAGGGAAGTTAGTTATAAATAATAGATTCGTTTGTTTTTGTGTCAATAAAATTGTTGTATTTGTTACCTATGGTGTTTTATGTGTTAGATATTTGGGGTGGTTGTCTCCTGTGATGAGCACGCACTTGTGCACCAACGACAGTGGATATGACAATCGTCATCATCAATCATCATCATCATCATTAATCATTATCAATCAATCATCATCATCATCATCATCATCATCATCATCATCATCATCATCATCATCATCATCATCATCATCATCGTCGTCGTCGTCGTCGTCATCATCATCAATTATCATTAATCATTATGAATCATCATCATCATCATCATCAATCATCATCAATCATTATCAATCATCATCAATCATCATCATCATCATCATCATCATCAATCATCCAACATCCTCCGTTTTGTGCTTTAGAATTCATTCTATTTATAAAACGTAATAAATTGTAACTATGGACCAGCACACAAACAACAAGATGGCCTGCCATTTAAATGTATTTCCAGACACCACTTTTCTTCCGATAAAAGACCTGATTTAGTGTATTCCACCACAGTCAACATTACAACCATCAGCCTTTAGGCCCACATTTAGAGCAGTAGTTCTGGAAGATGAGATTTCTCTCCATTTCATATTTTGAGAATATAACAAAAAAAATTGTTAAGCTGTTGACGGTAATTAGCAAGACTGGGCCATTCAAATGTTTTTTCTGACAATGCCGCCCGCAGTTGAAAATCAACATTTTGAAAAGTTTTAATTTTCGTGGCGATTTTGTGACTCGGTATGATCCCAAAGAAGCTGAATGAAAAAACGGAAACAGGGGCCACGATAAAAAAAAAATAATAATAATAACAACAACAACAACAACAACAACAACAACAACAATAATAATAATAATAATAATAATAATAATAATAATAATAATAATAATAATAATAATAATAATAATAGTGATGATGATAATAAATGAATTTATTTGGCGCCCAACCTAACTCACAAAAGATAAGATAGCAGGGATCAGTTTCAGTATTTTAACTATTTTTATTTATTATTTTGTATTAAATATATTTTAATTATTTTTGGAACAGATAAAGTCTTCAGAGATAACTGAAAGAGGTGGCAGAGTGAGCGTGAAGGGCATGGGAAAGAAAATCATTCCAGACGCAATGAGCTTGGTATAGCACAATTACCGTTGGCCTATATGTTTTTGTTCCGACAATAAGAATCCTGAAGATTTTGGAACCTTTGGCTGAACGTAGGTGCCTGGAGGGTGGATAAAGATGGACTATCTCAACTACTTGCTAGCTAAACATTGATTTCAGCGACGTCTGAGAGGTGGTTAAAATACTTACAAGTACAAATTGGTCCGGTCATGCTTGAGATACGGACCCCTTGGGGTCATGAGCAATCTTGCCACTGTAGATTGTTCTAACCTATAAAGGGAACAGTGAAAGCCCCAGTTCAAATTAGTCTCCTCTCTGAAAATCCTTACGGGAAGAGAGGGGACTATAAACTGATAAACACAAACCCAGTTCAAAACCTGTCTTGCCTTTGTAGGCATGACAGATTCACTGCGGCAACAGTACCCCCGTTGGAGTGCCGGGGGTTTCAGTATAAATAGTATCCCCACTTTATGGAAATTTAGTGCTTTAAATTCCCACTGTTGCTATCTTCCTCATATACTCTTTTCCATTCCTGCTCTGTCCTATCACTCTGCTATACTATCTTCTTCTTCGCTAGATCAATGACCTACCTTTTTTCTTGAAAACTCTTCCTGGACAAGACTCCTTGTTTGTGTATGGGGTCTGTTGGATCAGCTTGGGAGTGTTGGACGCTTTCTGCTGGGTGGTCACTAGGGCTTCCTATGATGTTAGTATTTAGCAATATAGGCATTTTATATGTGTATGTTTCGTTGATGATTTGTAATGATGGTTGTATTCTATTTTGTTTTTGTAACCGGGGGTTCGCGTAGTTGAGGTAAACCCTCAGCCGTCCCCCGCGTGGGATGTCTTTATTGTAAAGTGACTGGCCGGTGGAGGGCGTTCAATTTTCCCACTAGGGTTGTTTCAGCAGATCTTTTATGCGGATCGGGGGTTGTCCGGTCCTGATTTGGCTCGGAGGAGTCCGCTGGACCTAAAGCAACAATAAATCAATCAATCAAAGCTTGAGATACGGCAAAACTGCGTTTTGAACAAATCAGTAAAATTGGGTGTGACGAACCGACCAACTGACCGTCAACCAAGCTACTATTGTATGATTGGCCATGTTGAAGTACCTGTAAACCAAAATTCAACAAAATTGGTTCGATCGTTTTTAAGAAATTAAGCAAAACGTGTTTAGCAACAATGTGACCCCCATCGAACTTGACCTTTGCGGTAGATGAAATATACTGGCACGAAGGCGGGCCACTAGCCCAGGTAATGTTCCTATAGAAAGTTCTGGTACAACAACTCAGTTCAGTGGTTCTTGATGGTACCAGGACAACTTCCCCCCGGACAACTAACCCTCGGACAGTAATCCCCTGGACAAATACCCCCTACTCCCTAGGACATCTACCCACCGGACAAATACCCCCTAAAATCATATTTATGGAATTTTTAAAAAAAAGTGAAGAAATGGGTTTTTTCCTTTTTTTTTCTTTATTTTATTTTACATGTCATGGACTAATTTCTCTATACAAGGCAAAATGTTCTTCATTAAAAAAAATGACATTGTCCTTCAAGATCAACAGCAACAACGCAACATCTAAACGTTTAGGTAAAATCAGCTACTGGAACATTACAGTAATTACATACATTATGCATTATATTTACATCTGTCTGTTGAGTGTAAAACCTCGTAGAAAGTCCAAGATATCGCGGCCAAGGCCGGCCACAACACTAACTTCCCAGTGTCTCTTCATATTCTCAAGAATGCGGACGGCCAACAGGGGCGGATCAGTTAGGTTTTTTTTTTGGGGGGGGGGGGGGGGGGGGGAGGGGGTTTCCAAAATTCTATTAAAGGGACTTACTCGGTAAATGTTAATGATGGTCAAGAAACGCTTCAGATCAAGCATCAACATTGGCAGGACACGCACTTTTCGAGCAGACATCGGAAGTGAACACAATTTTGTGATGATGTCTTTCCGACTTCACTTGAAGAGAGTAAACACAGCAAAGTGCACTAGACTAAAGTTCGACCTGGACAAACTGCAAGACCCGGAGGTGACAGAAATATTTTAGGCCACAATTGGAGGGAAATTTGCACCACTGCTCATTTTAAGAGCTGGTGAAGTAGATGTTAACACCATGACCACCACCTTCAACTCAGCTGTGACAGATGCCTCCACGGAAATCCTTGGAAAGCACCGGTCAAAGAAGAAGCTGTGGATCACACCTGAACTTTTGGACCTGTGTGATAAACGAAGAGATGAAAAAGAAAAGGAACACCTGACAAGGAGCTGATGCCTACCGAAAAATCAACAATGACATCCGAAAAGGCATGCGCACAGCAAAGGAGAACTGGACAGAAGCTCAATGCCAGGAAATAGATAACAGTCTGAACAAAAACAACAGCAAGAAGGCCTACCAGACTGTGAGGCCGCTGACAAGTGTTAAACAGCCCAAAGTCTCCACGATCCAAAGCAAGTGGCTTATGCCTTACAGAAGAACAACAAGTCTTGGACAGATGGACAGAGTACTGCTCTGACCTTTACAACCACAAACCAAACGGAGACCCATCAGTTCTAGCATGTCCAGAGAACAGAGAAGAAGAAGAAATCCTCCCAATTCTCCGAGAAGAAGTTGAGGCAGCAGTGCAATCGCTGAAGAAGGGGAAGTCAGCGGGAGTGGACAACATACCCGCGGAACTGCTTCAAGCAGGAGGAGAAGCGATGATCGACGCACTCACCATTATGTGTAACAAGATGTGGCAGAGTGGGGAGTGGCCTTCACCATGGACATCACTTGTCATCACTCTTTCCAAAAAAGGTAACCTTCAGGAATGTGAAAATTACCGCACCATCAGCCTCATCAGCCATCCCAGCAAGGTCCTCCTGAAATATAATACTCAACAGGTTGAAACCCCAAGCTGAAAAAATCATAGCCGAAGAGCAAGCAGGATTTAGGGCAGCGCGAAGTACCACTGAACAGATTTTCAACCTCAGAATAATCTGCGAGAAATACCTACAGCACCAACATCTATATCATGTGTTCGTAGACATCAAAAAGGCGTTTGACCGAGTCTGGCATGCAGCTCTGTGGGCAACCATGAGAGTGTACAACATCAGCCCTAAAATTGTTGAAGTCATCAAAAGCCTGTATGACAAGGCTACCAGTGCAGTCCTCCACAACAGCACCATCGGAAACTGGTTCAAAACAACAATCGGTGTGCGTCAGGGATGCCTACTCTCTCCAACACTCTTCAACATCTTCCTAGAGCGCAGCATGTGAGATGCCCTTGCAGACCACGAAGGCACAGTCAGCATAGGGGGAAGAGCAATCTCCAACCTTCGTTTTGCGGATGACATTGATAGATTGGCTGGAGAAGAACTTGAACAGCTGGTACAGAGGCTTGACACCACTTCCAGAGCTTATGGAATGGAAATAAGTGCAGAGAAGACCAAAATGATGACCAAAAACACCCTTGGCACCAACAAGGACATCAAAGTCCAAGGCCAATCCCTCAACACAGTGCATAGCTTCAAATATTTAGGAGCCATTGTATCAGACAATGGGTCCCGACAGGAAGTCCTCTCCAGGATCGCACGAACAACTGCTACCCTGGCGAGGTTGAAGACAATTTGGAAAGACAGGGCCATCAGTCTACATTCCAAGGTAAGGCTGCTGCGCTCCCTTGTCATCTCCATCTTCCTATATGCTTGCGAAACATGGACCCTCACAGCAGATCTCCAACGAAGAATACAAAGCATGGAGATGAGGTGCTTCAGAAGACTTCTGGGCATTTCCTATACCCAGAACATCACCAACGACGAAGTCCGACAGACCATCACACAAGCCATTGGACAACACGATGACGTGCTCACAATGGTGAAAAAACGGAAACTCCGATGGTATGGCCATGTCACCAGATCATCAGGTCTTGCAAAGACCATCCTGCAAGGCACAGTGCAAGGAGGTAGAAGAAGAGGGAGACCGAAAAAGAGGTGGGATGACAACATTCGAGACTGGACTGGTTTGACACTGAGCGAAACAATCAGGGTTGCTGAGGACAGGGAAAGATCGAGTACGTTGGTTACGTTGGTTAAACGATCATCTGTGGTGCCCCTTCGACCTCCGAGTTATGGGATAGGATACGATAGGATAGGATATGTTATTTACTTTTAAGATTAAATTTTCAAAATAATAATTACCTCCTTTGCTCCCAAAATATGTACTGAGCTTTGCCACACCTTTCGAATCGGAGGGCTTCAACGACGGCGTTCGCGGCAGTTTGAAGCGCTGGGTTGCCCACACTATGACTTTTTCAGCATGCGAGGTACTTTTAAAATGACCAAGCCAAAATGATCTACCTACCACCAAAATGCAAAACATATATATAGTCATATAATAGGCTGACGTCAATTTTTTTTAATGCTAGCGATCTGAGTCACACTGCCTTCACGATGGACCGATCGATCGCGATCGACGTATTGGGCACTCCTGTCGTAATCCATTATATTTATCCATTAGGAATATCGTTTCTTTCTTTTCATTTCTTCCGCTCGTGGCGCCCCCCCCCCCCCCCCCCCCCCTCTTAAAAAATAAACAAAAACTAAAACTAAAAATAAATAAAATAAATAAATAAATAAATAAATAAATAAATAAATAAATAAATAAATAAATAGAATGTCGACGAAGACGGGAAATATCAGCTTTGCTCTTTGTGGAGCACGAAAGACGGTGTTTGTCTGGAGATTGTTTAGAACAGAATGATTGCAATGATTGAAGTTTTTTAGGGAGAAGATTGCGAGGGCTTGCATATTGTGGGAAAAGTCAAATACTCGTACCCCCCCCCCCCAAAAAAAAAAAATAAAAAAAAAAATAACAAAAATAAATATATATATATATATATATATATATATATATATATATATATATATATATATATATATATATATATATATATATATATATATATATATATATATATATATATATATATATATATAGATATACCCCCTTGCTTTTGGGTACCCCCACTATAATTGCATGTAAATTTATCACTTGTAGACGGACTGCTAACCCTAACCCTAACCGTTTCGAGTGCACTGCCTTACCCTAATCGTCGAGGCACTGCGCTTACCCTAAGATCGTTTTCTGGGAGCCGCCTTGGGGACCCAGCTGGGTCCCCAGATCCAAAGTCGGGTACCCAAATGACCGGTTATATATATATATATATATATATATATATATATATATATATATATATATATATATATATATATATATATATATATATATATATATATATATATATATATATATATATATATATATTTTTTTTTTTTTTCTTTTTTTTTTAAAAATAATTTTATATATATATTAAAGTGATTTTGTTTCTCTCTCTCTTTCTCTCTCTCTCCTTCTTCTTCTTTTCCTTTTTTTTTTTTTTTTTTTGGGCTGGGGGGGGGGGGGGGGGGGTTTCCGGAAACCCCGGAAACCCCCCCCCTCGTCCGCCCCTGGCCAACACAAACAAGACTCTGGGTTACCGGGCATTTGTTAATTCAGCTCCAATGCTGTGGAATGATCTCCCTCTCGCTTTGAAAAAATGTCAGTCGTCAAGGTCCTCAAGATTTTTCTTAAAAGCCTCAAATAAAACTAATCTGCCCTCACTGGTTCTACCTATATACAGTATTTTGTTTGTTTGTAGATTATAGTCACACGACACTTTCGCATATAGGTGACTACTGGACCGATTTAAACTGACACCAGCGGGCCAGTTGTTGGTAAAGGGGAAAATAATATGATCACACGTTGACCAATCCGGGATTCGAACCAGCGACCTTTCGGTTACTAGCAAGACGCTCTTAGTGTACTTTTAAACTTTTTTAAACATCTGATGGCCACTCACTTGTCCCTTTTCAAGTGTAATGAGCATGAACTTTTTCCCTTGGACACCTAGTACCTGCGCTATACAAGACCACATCATCATCATCATCATCATCATCATCATCATCATCATCATCATCATCATCATCATCATCATCATCATCATCATCATTATCATCCCGGCACCCCAACGGGGGTATCATCATCATCATCATCATCATCACCGTCATCATCATCATCATTATCATCATCAACTAAGCGTAGAAGTTCACACTGATAGGACACATTACCAGATGACAGAGTCTTAGACTGTACATACACAAAGACCTCATAAAGAATCTTGGAACCACCGCGTGTGGAGGTAACAAATTTCATGGTTAAGAAAATTATATTATATTTAGCCTCAGTTGGCAATCTAGATCGACTTACTTTTTTATATTCTATTTGATCACTACTCATATGTTACCTGTTCTGAATGGGTGTCATAATTAATGTGTGGATGGAGGGTACTTATCCGAAGGGTAGATGTCCTAGTGGGGTATTTGTTCAGGGGGTGATTGTCCGGGAGCTAGTTACCTAGAACCGTTTTAAAAATATAGCTTACAGCGGACCGACCGACGGACGAACAGACCGACACACATTTTCCTCGTTCTGATTCTCGACCCTCACAGCAGATCTACAATGAAGAATACAAAGCAAGGAGATGAGGTGCTACAGAAGACTTCTGGGCATTTCCTATATTCAGCACATCATCAATGAGCAAAGACCATCGCATAAGCCATCGGAAAACACGATGACATGCTCACAGTGGAGAACAATCGGAAACTCCGATGGTATGGTCACGTCACCAGATCATCACGCCTTGCAAAGACCATTCTGCAAGGCAAGGTGCAAGTAGGCAGAAGAAGAGGGAGACAGAAAAAGAGATGGAAGGACAAAATTCGAGAATGGGCTGGCTTGACACTGAGCGAAGCCATGAGGATTTCTGAGGACAGAAAAAGGTGACGTACACTGGTTAAACGATCATCTGGGGCGCCCCACCGACTTTCGAGTTACGGGTTACATTACATTACATGATTATTGCTTTAGGTCCAGCGGACTCTTACGAGCCAAATCAGGACCAGAGAGACTTTATCTTAAAATATTATAAAATGTTTCAAATCTTAAAAAACAAGCCTGTTACTCTTAAATACCCAAACAAACTTTCACATGACACCTCTTTAAAAGTCTTCTTTAAAACTAATGTACTAAAAATATGTTCTCTTTTTTCAATCAAATCACTAAATTCAGTCCTATCAATAAAATCCAAATTAAACAAAACATGTCGATATGATTTATATGCGATAAAACAAACCAACAGGTTAGGTTAGGATAGGATAGGATAGGATATATTCTCTACAATTTTAAAGTATTTCCATATAGTTTTCAGGAAATCCGAAAACAATTTTTAAAATGTTTTGATGTGATATTTTCTGTAGGGAAGTCCATATGAGGCACACAAAAGGCAGCGTCATAACACTACTATGTCACGAATTTCCGGCTCTCGGCTTCTGCAGTCTCTGTGGGTAGTCCATCGTCTGTAAAGAGAGGTAGTAAACATTGTCACATATTATCGACATTATTAAATCCTACATAAATAAATAAAGACAATTTTTAATTAAAACCGTATCCTATCCTATCCTATCCCGTAACTCGAAGGTCGTTGGCGCACCGCAGATGATCGTTTAATCAGCGTACTCCATCCTTCTCGGTCCTCAGCAACTCTCATGGCTTCGCTCAGTGTCAAACCAGTCCATTCTCGAATGTTGTCCTCCCACCTCTTTTTCTGTCTCCATCTTCTTCTGCCTCCTTGTCCCGTGCCTTGCAGGATGGTCTTTGCAAGACCTGATGCTCTGGTGACGTGGCCATACCATCGGAGTTTCCGTTTCTTCCCCACTGTGAGCATGTCATCGTGTTGTCCAATGGCTAATGTGATGGTCTGTGGGACTCCGTTGTTGGTGATGTGCTGGGTATAGGAAATGCCGAGAAGTCTTCTGTAGCACCTCATCTCTATGCTCTGTATTCTTCGTTGTAGATCTGCTGTGTGAGGGTCCATGTTTCGCAAGCATATAGGAGATGGAGATGACAGCAGAATTACCTTGGAATGTAGACTGATGGTCCTGTCTTTCCAAATAGGCTTTAACCTTGTCATGACAGCAGTTGTTTGTGCGATCCTGAAGAGGACTTCCATCGCCTGATACAATGGCTACTAAATATTTGAAGCTATGCACTGTGCTGAGGGATTGGCCCTGGACTCTGATGTCCATTTTGATGCCATTTCATCAATTTGGTCTTCTCTGCACTTATTTCCATTCCAAAGGCTCTGGAGGTGGTGTCGAGCCTCTGTACCAGCTGTGCAAGTTCTTGTTCCTCTCCAGCCAATCCATCAATGTCATCCGCAAAACGGATGTTGGAGATTGCTCTATCCCCTATGCTGATTGTGCCTTTATGATCGGCAAGGGCATCTGACATGATGCGCTCTAGGAAGATGTTGAAGAGTTTTGGAGAGAGTAGGCATCCTTGACGCACACAGATTGGATTGGTGTTCTGAACCAGTTCCCGATGGCGCTGTTGTGGAGGACTGCACTGGGAGCCTTGTCATACAGGCTTTTGATGACTTCAATAACTTTAAGGCCGATGTTGTACCTTCTCATGGTTGCCCACATAGCTGCATGCCATTCTCGGTCAAACGCTTTCTCGAAGTCTACAAACACATGCAATAGATGTTGTTGGTGCTGTTGGTATTTCTCGCAGATTATTCTGAGGTTCAAAATCTCTTCAATGGTACTTCGCCTTGCTCTGAATCCTGCTTGTCTCTTCAGCTATGATATGAGTATTATTTTCAGGAGGACCTTGCTGGGATGGCTGATGAGGCTAATGGTGCGGTAATTTTCACACTCCTAAAGATTACCATTTTTGGGAAGAGTGATGACAAGCGACTGCGTCCATAGTGTAGGCCACTCCGACCTCAGCCAGATCTTGTTACAGATAATGGTGAGGGTGTCATTCATCGCTTCTCCTCCTACTAGAAGCAATTCAGCGGGTATGTTGTCCACTCCCCCTGACTTCCCTTTTTTCAGCGTTTGCACGGCTGTTTCAACTTCTCGAGAATTGGGATGATTTCTTCTTCTTCTCTGTTCTCAGGACATGCTAGAACTGATGGGTCTCCGTTTGGTGTGTGGTTGTAAAGGTCAAAGCAGTACTCTGTCCGTCTATCCGAGACTTCTTAAAACAGTATACAAACTATCTTGGCAGGTAACTATTATTCGGTTAAGAACAAATAAATCAACAAATATAAAATTCTATCCTATCCCGTAACTCGAAAGTCGTTGGGACACCACAGATGATCGTTTAACCAGCGTACTCCATCTTTCTCTGACCTCAGCAACCCTCATGGCTTCACTCTGACTCAGTGTCAAGCCAGTCCATTCTCAAATGATGTCCTCCCACTCAACAAATAGCGTACAAACAAATTCCATACGTCACGCCCAATATTGCTCTTTCTTTCTTTCTTTCTTTCTCTCTTTCTCTCTCTCTCTCTCTCTCTCTCTCTCTCTCTCTCTCTCTCTCTCTCTCTCTCTCTTTCCCTCTCTCTCTCAAATCAAAACACTCATACATATCTCACTGAATCACTCACTCTCATAACATGTTCCTGTCTCTCCCTTGCTCCTCATTTTGCTCTCCTCCCTGCCCTTGCTGAAGAGAGGCTTGCGACGGTGACTTGACCTTGACCCCAATGCGATGGAGGAGGATGCAGGAGAGGGAGGAGAGGAGGAATGAGACGCCAGCCATATAGAAGGCTCCGTCCCCTCTATAATGAGCTCTATCATGAGCTATCATGGCACCTGTGTGACATGACGGACAATATTATTAGTGTTATACCTGGACACAGAAAGAGAGAGAGAGAGAGAGAGAGAGAGAGAGAGAGAGAGAGAGAGTGAGAGAGAGAGAGAGAGAGAGAGATAGCGAGAGATAGCGAGAGAGCGAGAGAGCGAGAGAGAGCATTTTGGAAATCCTGGCTGATTGAAAGTTGACAGCACCACACTGCGTTACGCTTTCAAGGAAAGGTGAAAGTCTTACAGCAGTACTGTCCTCCACTCTCTGTGGGACCACTGTTGGTACAAAGCAAAATGTGTGACAGTTTTTCGACCTTTGAAGGTCTTCATCCGACACACGCTGATTCAACTCGGCTAGAGGCCAACATGAAATATTTTATTTTAAATTATTTGTATAATAAATTTTATAAGAAAACTTCTTTCCTTCAAACTGGAACAAAGTTGCAAAGTTAGTTCTCTGTATGCAGATTTCCTTCAACTTCTTCTGCACAGTATTTAGTTTGGAGAGATGTCCTTCTTATCCTATCCTATCCCGTAACTCAAAGGTCGTTGGGGCACCACGGATGATCGTTTAACCAGCGTACTCCATCCTTCTCTGTCCTCAACCCTCATGGCTTCGCTCAGTGTCAAACCAGTCCATTCTCGAATGTTGTCCTTCCACCTCTTTTTCTGTCTACATCTTCTACTGCCTCCATGCACCGTGCCTTTCAGCATTGTCTTTGCAAGGCCTGATGCTCTGGTGACGTGGCCATACCATCGGAGTTTCCGATTCTTCACCACTGTGAGAATGTCATCGTGTTGTCCAATGGATTGTTTGATGGTCTATCGAATTTCGTCGTTGATGAAGTGCTGGGCATAGGAAATGCCCAGAAGTCTTCTGTAACACCTCATCTCCATGCTTTCTAGGTCTGCTGTGATGGTCCATGTTTTGCAGGCTATAAGAAGTTGAAAGTGACAAGGGTGCAGCCTTATCTTGGAGTGTAGTCTGATGGTCCTGTCTTTCCAAATTGGCTTCAACCCTGTAAAACCTTGTAAAATGAATTAATTTGAGAAATCACTGTGCCACTCAAAGAGGTCAGCATGTGGGGCCATTTGTGTAGACACCTACCAGCAGCCTCAGCGCAGACGAGATCGCCTAGTCCACCAGCAAATGTGGCCACGCCTACACTGAGCGCCAGATGGTCCTCACCCAGCGCCGTAGGCACTAGCACCAGCAGCAACGGCGACCGCAGTCCTGTACACCAGTCACAAGAACAATTAGCGTCCCGCGTGAGGTCTTGAGTAGGAGGATAAGGAAGAGGTAAATGAGGATGATAATGATGATGATGATTATGATAATGATGATTATGATGATGATGACGACGACGATGAAGATGATGATGATGATGATGAGCGTTGTGGCCCAGTGGTCTAAGGCGGGACTAACTTGCCTTTTCCCCAGGTTAGAAACCAATGCAACCTGACAGGTGTGGGATCGATCTCTGGGCGCTATGTTTCTCCGAATATTATTTACTTTCGACTCGGGCATCGTCTCTGAGGTTTTCTCTGGGTACTCCGGTTTGCTCCCCCAATAAAATTTCAAAAACACAACTAAGGGAAGAGTGAATCCCTTAAGGAACTTCTTCGATATTTTGGTGGAAAGTAGAAAAAAACTAAAAACATGAATGTCGTTTGAAAGGTAGACATTACACCTACTTGGCCTTAAACGATGAAAGCTGTATTGTCAACGGTTTCTGTCTGAGACTGATTTTTAAAAAAAGTTGTGAATGTCTAATTTAGACACTCTAGCGGGTAAATTGAACTTAAATGAGGGGTAAATTATAGGTTCAATTTACACACACACAATGTAAACACCTACTAAAATATAAAATTATGGAATAACTTGTACTTGTATCTCTCTCTCTATTATATACACACACTTACACACACATTCATCTAGGCAAACACACTCACCTACGCACTTACACACATAATCAGTAGCATCGCGCTAAAACGACAACAGCATTACAAAAATAAAATACAGATTTTCTTATTACTTCAAAAAGACCCTTTCTTAAAACTAAAGCAATGCACTCACTTGGTTATAAGGTAAAATAAAAATGTTACTCTTTCAACTACTGCCACCAAAAACAGCATACAAAATTCAATTAAAGCAAATTTTATTTTAAAATAATAAATTAAAAAAAAGAGGAAAGAAAACGTATAAAAAATGGAAAAGTTTATTTAATTGAAAATTATCGTTTTTAAAACTTCAACAATATGTTTATTTAATAGTGAACCGCTCTGCTTTAGAAGTAAGACTTCTGAATCAATGATGCTAGTTAGCGTTAAGGTTCAAACTACACTCGCATCATTTTGATATATAGGGAATGATCGCTATTTGGTTTATATTCGTGTGTTAGTGTGTTCGTAGGAGTGCCTGTGATCGAAGGCGCGCGCGACCTTTGTGTGTGTGTATGTGTGTGTGTATGTGTGTGTGTGGGCAGGTAGAAACGACGTTACTCTGACATACACTTGAAACTCTACGTACTTTCTTTTGACGGCCCCGTTATTTTGACGTCAAAATAGTGTTCCGTTAGGGTTAGGGCTGTGTTAGGCTTAGGGTTACGTTAAGGGTTAGGTTTGGGTTAGGGTTTGGGATAGCTTCAAACAAATGGAAAATGTCAAAATAATGTCAAAAAAATGTGAAGTTTGTCAAAATAATGTATGTAGAGTTTCACGACAGTAATTACAACGTCGTTTCTACAAAAATGTGTGTGCGTGTGCGTGTGTGTGCGTGTGTGTGTGTGTGTGATCAGTATGACCAGTGAATGAATGACTTCATTTTAAGGTCAAGTTCGCAGGGTTAACAAATGTTAGTAAAAAATGACAATTGTTCACAAAAGTTCAGTTTGTTTCCAAGTTATTAATATGGAACCTATGATTCTTTGATGCATATGATAGATATCAATGAACCATACAAATCATGAAAATTTGGTCAATCTCACTCCAAGGTCAAGGTCATTGGAGTTGTCCAAAGTCATTTAGCATAGGCACTTTGATGTGACCTTGACTCTAAACTATTAGACACAAGTCCAAACTTGTTGAATTAAGAAATGATAAACTGATATTTCATATATACTACTCAAAATAATACAAGGGTCACTTAGACATATGGGTCTCTCTTTAAATCAGAAACACGAATTCAATTTATTAGTTCATCATATTTTATTGCAATCATTTTTGCATCAATAACAAAAAAGATTTGAGACATCAGTCGCTTAAAATTCGAGTAAATTCAATTTAACTGGACATACCCCTCATTTACAAAATCAAAACTTTAGAAACCAAAAATCTATAGAGTCAGTATCGGGTGTGGCCACCGTTTGCATCAATGCAGTCTTGGCATCGTTGTCTCATGGACCGTATCAGGTTATGGAGGATGTTTCCTGGGATGGCCAACCACTCTTGCTGGAGAACTTGGGCCAGAACTTCAAGGTTAGCTCCTGGAGGGAGGTTTGCCCGTGTCTGTCGACCCAAGACATCCCACAGATGTTCCATGGGGTTCAAATCGGGTGATCGAGCCGGCCAATCCATCTTTATGACGTGCTGTTGCTGCAGGAAGTCATTGACGACACGCGCTCGGTGGGGTCTGGCATTATCGTCCTGTAGTATGGCACCTTCCCCAATGGCCCACAGAGCTGGGAGAACCCTAGGTTGTAGGACGTCATCCCTGTAGCCAATACCGTTTAAGTTGCCATGAATTTGGAGCAGGGGTGTTCTGAAGTTTAATGCGAAGCCACCCCACATCATGACAGATCCACCACCAAAGCGGTCATGCTCGCGCACCGTCGCATCAGCAAAACGCTCCCGTGGACGCCTCCAAACATTCACTCGACGGTCGTTGAAAGACAAGGAGAACCGAGACTCGTCTGTAAAGAGCACCCTTGACCAATGCTGCCTAGTCCACACCAAATGACGCCGAGCCCAGGCCAAACGCGCTGCACGGTGAGCTGGGGTGAGCAAAGGCCGTACTGCTGGTCGTCTTGATCGCAGGTTTGCCTCGTGCAGACGGTTGCGAATTGTCTGGTCGCTGACGTTAACATTGCTGGCTGCGTGAAGCTGTCTTCTGATGGTGTTTGCTGTAGCGGACCTCTTTCTCAGAGCTGACAAGGTGAGGAAATGAAATTGTCTTGCAGTGGTAACGCGGGGGCGTCCGACCTTCTTGGTTCTTGGACGCTTCCAGTGTTGTTAAAGCGCTCCCGCAGCCTTTGGACAACGGAGTGGGACACTCCCAGCCGCCTGCCAACTTCTCTCACCCCCACCCCTTCCTGAAGTCATGCAATAGCTCTGCCTCTATCCGCATCAGACAATCATCGCCTTGGGGGCATGGTTAGAAAAGCAGCTAAAGCGCTGCCATTTATACCCAGAAAAAAGCGCCAATTGCTGAACTGAACTCACAAAATGCAAGCCTTTCGCGTGCAAATCACTTTTTAATATTGAAAATTTTGCTTTATTAGCAAGACAACAGTAAATTAGGGTCACTTTTTGTAAAAATTGGGTTTGTTTTTTCAACTCAGTGCAGAAAGTTCAAAACTCACACATGTGATTACTTGTCAGAATAAGATTGTCTTGAATGTTACTGTACAGGATAAGTTTTGAAATAAGCAATATAAGCGATATTATTGATAGCAGCAAAAAATAATTAAACTAAATGAAATATGAGAGTGGCCCTTCAATTATTTTGAGTAGTATATGTTCCGTTTTTCGTTGATCTTGAAGATCAATGTCATTTTTATGACTAGCAAAAAATTTTTAAAATAGGTCATCATCCAGTTAAATGGGTGCACAATATTGAGTTATCTGACCATATGGGAGTGGACAACATAACAGCAGAATTGCTTCAAACAGGAGGAAAAACGATGATTGACGCCCTCATCATCATATGTTAAAGATCTGGCAGAGTGGGGAGTGGCCTACACCATGGACCCAATCGCTTGTCATCATTCTTCCCAAATTGGGTAACCTTCAGAAGTGTGAAAATTACCGCACCATCAGCCTCATCAGCCATCTCAGCAATGTCCTCCTGAAAATAATACTCAACGGGTTGAAACCCCAAGCTGAACAAATCATAGCTGAAGAACAAGCAGGATTCAGGGCAGAGCAAAGTACCACTGAACAGATTTTCAACAATCTGCGAGAAATACCTACAACACCAACAAAATCTATATCATGTAGTTTGTAGACTTCAAGAAAGCGTTTGACCGAGTCTGGCATGCAGCTCTGTGAGCAACCATGACAGTGTACAACATCAGCCCTAACATTACTGAAGTCATCAAAGCCTGTATGACAAGGTTATCAGTGCAATCCTCCACAACAGCGCCATCGGAAACTGGTTCAGAACAACAATGGGCGTGCGTCAAGGATGCCTATTCTCTCCAACACTCTTCAACATCTTCATAGAGCGCATCATGGCAGATGCCCTAGCAGATCACGAAGGCATAGTCAGCATAGGGGTAGAGCAATCTCCAGTCTCCGTTTTGCGGATGACATTGATGGATTGGCTCGATAGGAACAAAACTGAAACAACTGGTACAGAGGCTTGACACCACCTCCGTAGCCTATGGAATGGAAATAAGTGCATAGAAGACCAAAACGATGATCAACAACATAATATGGCATCAACACGGACATCAAAGTCCAAGGCCAATCTCTCGACACAGTGCACAGCTTCAAATATTTAGGAGCCATTGTATCAGACAATGGGTCCCGACAGGAAATTCTCTCCAGAATCTCACAAACAACTGCTGCCTTAACAAGGTTGAAGCCCATTTGGAAAGACTGGACCATTAGTCTACACTCCAAGGTAAGCCTGCAGCGCTCCCTTGTCATCTCTATCTTTCTATGTGCTTGCGAAACATGGATCCTCACAGCAGACCTACAACGACGAATACAAAGCATGGAGATGAGGTGCTACAGAAGACTTCTGGGCCTTTCCTATACCCAGCACATCCTATCCTATCCCGTAACTCGGAGGTCGTAGGGGCACCACAGATGATCGTTTAACCAGCGTACTCCATCTTTCCCTGTCCTCAGCAACCCAGCACATCACCAACGATGAGGTCCGACAGACCATCACACAAGCCATTGGACAACATGATGACTTGCTCACATTGGTGAAAAAACGGAAACTCCGAAGGTATGGCCACGTCACCAGAGCATCAGGCCTTTCAATGACCATCCTGCAAGGCACGGTGCAAGTAGGCAGAAGAAGAGTGAAACAGAAAAAGAGGTGGGAGGGCAAGATTCGAGAATGGACTAGCTTGACATTGAGCGAAGCCATGAGGGTTGCTGAGGACAGAGAAAGATGGAGTACGCTGGTTAAACGATCATCTGTGGTACCCCAACGAGGTACGGGATAGGATAGAATAGGATAGGACATGAGCTGGAGAGGTCAGGTGAAGGTCAAGGTAATCACAAAGTCAAAGTCACTGAAGGTCAAGGTCATCCCAAGGTCACTGTGTTTTTGGCATAATACATCTTTTGCTGTGGTTTATTCAATAGTACATGAGTTTATTTGGAGCCGGAGGTCAAGATCATCTCAAGGTCAAAAGCATAGAAAGATCAAAGTCGGTATCACTTAACATTTTAATGTCACCGTTTCATTTTGTTTTTTTCTGGGCAATCATTTTCATGTTCAATATTGCATGTTTCATAGGGAGCATGTGGGTCATATGGACTTTGCCCTTCTAGTTTCATGTGTGATTTTATTTACGTTTATCATTTTAATTACGTTATTAAACCTACAACTGATATTCAATAGTTGTGAGAAACAATGCTTCTACTTAAAACCTAGTGAGTTTATTATTTTAATGTAGTGTGTTTGTTTTTTTTTAAACAGAAATTTACTGTGACTGATTTTTGTCTGCCGCTTATGATTGCAGAATTGCTTACTTATAACCTCGTGAGTGCATTGTTTACGCATATGCGCGCGAGCACACACACACACACACACACGAACACACGCACCCACACGAACATACACACACAACACCCACCCACACACCCAGGTGCGAGCACACACAAACACACAGGTACGAACACACACACGCACACCTACATACACACACTATCACACGAATCTAAACCAAATAGCGATCATTCCCTATATAACAAAATGATGCCAGTGTAATTTGAACCTTGGCGGTTAACTTGCTCCACTGGTTCAATATAACGTGAAAAAAGGGACTCAGTTTAACCCTACACTAGTACTTGTAAATATGCAGCAAATGCAAGATGCTCGAAGAGCACTAACATTTTATTTATGAACAGAATTACTGCAGAATGAACGGGTACGGTTCACAACATCATCCATATAAATTACATTCTTTAAAAATCAAATGCTCAGCAAAGACTGTCAAACCATGTTTTAGAAAACATTGGAAAACAACAAGTTGAGCTCACCGTCCGCGTGTCTTCTTTTGTAAACAGGCGGCAGGGATAGCGGCAGGGATAGCTCAGTGGTCAGAGCGCACGACTTGTGTAAGTGCGTCTTGGGCGACGTGGGTTCGAATCCTGACTTGAGCAAACTATTTTGTGATTGCTGGATATTACGGGCCAGCGCCTTGAGAAGCTCTCTGAGCTTGTAAGTGCGCTATATAAGAGAAATCTCTTTCTTTCTTTAAATGCAGACCTGTGCACATCTACGGATTTTCCGTATTTTCTCCGATTTTCATGAGCAGAATACGGATTACTTAATAAAATTCAGAAATTCCGATTTTTTTTTACTAAAATTTATTTTTTAAAACTTTTTTTCTGTTGTGCTTAAAAGACGTTTTTCGAACCGGAAGCGCGCGTTTGTTTCTAGTTCGTTCAGCATTTGTGTGGTTGCAACTTCATACTTGTGATTTAAAAAAAAATTATGGAGCCAGCTTTGACAATATATACAAAAATACATTATTTATTCAAATTTTTCGAATTTTTCCAGTTGTATTAATGCAGTTAAAAAGTATGTAACCAAGTTAAAATCATTTTTAATCTGTCCAGCCATACATTTTGTTAAATAAAATATTGTCCTTGATACTCTGCTAATAAAGGTTTTGTTAATGAAAAAAAAAAGTAACAGTGTTGATGTTTTAGCTTGGCTTGAATAGATTGTAATTCCCATTCTACTGCCTCGTAGTGTTTCAGTTTGTGTGCTTTGTGAGCAGAATTAAGTCTTGAACTGTCGTTACAGCTTGCTACTGAAAATTTTTAAAAACTACTGAAATTTGGTTTGTTTGCTACTGATGAGCATTTTGAGTGTGCACAGGTCTGTAAATGTCATGATACGTATGCAAGTGACATAATTCATATATACGCCTCCAAGAAAAAAAATCTGGATCTATCTCTCTTTAGTTTTAGAGATAATGCAGTGGTCCAATTTACCGCGAGGTCCAAGTTACCCACCTTTCCTTTAATATTAGGTAGATTAGGTGTCTGCGCGCCACAGGCTGTGACTACGCCTTCCCCAAGGGAGGTGGCCCAGAATTTCCCGATAAAGAGACAATAAAATGTAAAAATAATAATAATAATAATAATAATAATATTGTTAAAACCACAATAAAGAAAGATTACAAAGGATGATGACAATAAGGATGATGGTAATGAAGATGATGACGACGATGACGATGACGACGACGATGATGATGGTAATGACGATGATGATGATGATGAAGGTGGTGGTCCAGCTAAGTTTACAAATCGGTGCATTACATGGCAGACGGAATGACAAGCAGTCGAACAGAGACGGCTTGACAGACAAACGAACTGAGAGACAGACGGACAGACAGACGGACGGATAGACAGACTGACAGACATACCAATAAAGGCACCAACAAAGCCTAAGCAGGCATTGGCATATGCGATGATCTTGAACAGCTCCACGGTCAAGGCCAAAACTCCCAAAATTACGCCGAACACCGCAATCAAGGTCAAGATCACACCGAAGGGTTTGCCGCAAGTCAAGCAGAGGGCTTTGAGAGAGCCGAGGATGATTCCGAAGTAGATATAAATCCCGTTCACTTCAGCCCGTGTCACGTAGATACTGGGGACACCAGCCCCTGTGGACATAGTCATGAGTCATGACCCGTGAGCAGGTTAAAGGTCACAGGTCAAGATTGTGACGTGCCATGGACAAGCTACAGCATCCGAAACCTGAAGAATATTAATGAAGTAGGCCTATGTGTTTGACAAAGGTTACCATAACTTAGGGTAATATTAAAAAAATGCATACAACAAATTAAACAGCCATAACAAAAAAAGAATTCTGATTCTGATAACAACTTCTATCTACTACTACTACTACTACTTCTACCACTATCACTACTACTACTACTACAACTACAGACCATCACACAAGCCATTGGACAACACGATGACATGCTCACAGTGGTGAAGAAACGGCCAGAGCATCAGGCCTTGCAAAGACAATCTGCAAGGCACTGTGCAAGGAGGCAGAAGAAGAGTGAGACAGAAAAAGAGGTGGCAGGACAACATTCGACACTTCACCATTCACTACGTTGAACTTAAATATCAAAAAGATCTGGATGGGGTATGTGGCATCATTTTTTAGTTCTCGGAAGCGAACCCATTGTGTAAAAACCGGCCGGCATCATGCACAAACAAACAAGAAGAAAAAGAAAAAAGGAAGAAAAATAACGGCCAACAGTTTGTTTGTCAGCGTTAGACAAAAATGGGAAGTGGGCTCGCAATTTCCATGTCTTCCAACAGAAGGATTTATCTGAAGGTCGCCGGAATACATTCAGTATTTGAAGTGAGGTGAAATGGTGAGGTGGTTTGACACTGAGCGAACCCATGAAGGTTGCTGAGGACAGAGAAAGATGGAGTACGCTGGTTAAACGATCTTCCTAACAACCTTCTACTACAACTTCTACTACTGCTGCTACTACTTCTTGTACCAGTACTATTACTGCTTCTACTACTACTACTACTACTACTACTACTACTACTACTACTACTACTACTACTACTACTACTACTACTACTGTTACTATCCCTATTCTATCCCGTAACTCAAAGGTCGTTGGCGTACCACAGATGATCGTTTAACCAGCGTACTCCATCTTTCTCTGTTCTCAGCAAACTACCATTACTACTGCTGCAATTATTACTATTACTGCTTCTATTACTACTATTACTGCTGTTAGTTCTATTGTATTAGTACTACTGCTACAGTTATTACTACTACTACTACTACTACTATTACTACTACTACTACTACTACTATTACTATTACTACTACTACTACTACTACTACTACTACTACTACTACTACTACTACTACTACTACTACTCTATACAATATATATGCATCCTATAGCATTATTGAAGGGAGAGAGGGAGGAGACCGGAGTACCCGGAGAAAACCCCCGGTGTCATGAAAAGTCACGTAAGTGCATACGGTCACTGAATACTACTAAAAAGGTATTCTGACATTCTGTACTCTGTAGAACAAAAAAACAGCAGCAGACAAGAAGTCAGGAGTCGTGGTATCAAGGCGTCATGGTTGACCTACCCAAGTTGTGAAAGAAGAAGATGGCGGCCACTGCATACAGCCCAGGATACTTTAGCAACTCCAGTCCGCTAAACATGCGCGCGCGCACGGTCACGCCTGAGTCGTTCTTCAAATGCAGATTCCGCGGGCTCAAGGCCGCTGCTCCCAGTATGCAAAGCCCAAAGGCGGCGGCCTGGTATTGGAGAAGATCGCGCCAATCACTTGTCTCGTTCACGCCAATCTTGCGAAATAGATCCGTCTCACTCTGAAACAAAATGTCCATCTTACATGCGTCGCTTCGCCCTGCTCGTCATTTACACCTAGCGCAGTCGAACCGAAGTAGGCTATATAGGCCTCGGTATAATTTTATTCATACAAATTACGCATTATGTGTATCTATGTGATGAGGACAATGGTTATCCCTACAATAGGTTAAGTTTTGTGCATCGCTGCCAGTTCGAAAATTTAAAAAATCAGAATGCTTAATCATCATCATCATCATCATCATCATCATCATCATCATCATCATCATCATCATCATCATCATCATCATCATCATCATCATCATCATCATCATCATCAACGTCGTCGTCGTCGTCGTCGTCTTTTTCATTTGTTCTTTCTCATTCCTACTCTATTCTATCAATCTGCTATACTATCTTCTTCTTCGCTAGACCAGTCACCTACCTGTTTTCTTACAAACTTCCGGGAAAAAAAATCCTCATTTGTTTGTGAGGTCTGTTGAACCAGCTTTGGAGTGTTGAACGCTTTCTGCCAGAGTGTCGCTGGGGCTTCATATGATGTTGTTATTTGGCAATGTAGGCATTTTATATGCATGTGTATTATTGATATTTTATACTGATGTTTATATTCTATTTTGTTTTTGTAAACGGGGGTCCAATAAATTAGAATATTGCCTCTTCGTCCCTTGCGTGGGATGCTTTTATTGTAAAGTGACCGGCTGGTGGAGTGCTTTCAGTGTTACCACTGGGACTGTTTGAGCAGATCTTTTATGTGGATCTGGGGTGAGTCCTAGTTCAGCGAAGTTGTGGTCTTGATTTTGTGGTCCTGATTCGGCTCTTTGCAGTCCGCTGGACCCTGTAAGCAACGAATAACTAACTAACATCACACAAGCCATTGGACAACACGATGACATGCTCACAGTGGTGAAGAAACGGAAACTCCCATGGTATGGCCACGTCACCAGAGCATCAGGCCTTGCAGAGACCATCCTAAAAGGCACGGTGCAAGAAGGCAAAAGAAAATGGAGACAGAAAAAGAGGTGAGAGGACAACATTCGAGAATGAACTGGCTTGACACTGAGCGAGGCCATGAGGGTTGCTGAGGACATACTGAGAACAATGGAGCACACTGTTTATCTGTGGTGCCCCAGCTACCTTCGATTTACGAAATAGGATATGATAGGATAGGATAGATTTTTTGAATTATTAAGCTTACATAAATGAAAAAAGGAGACCTAATATAACAGACCCGCAACAAGATCGAAAATAAAAGTTCCGTTAGCTTTGAATTTCAAAAATGAACTACATGTACATTAACAAGTATCATAATTATACTTATTGCTATATAAGTCCGCTGGACCCTGTGGCAATGAATAACTAACTAAAATCATCATCATCAACATCTAGATGCCAGCTGTACCTTGATGAGGAGGAAGACGATGAAACCGAAGAAGCGGACAGCGTTGGTGATGCACATGACACGTAGCGGCTTCCTAAACCCCTCTAGCAGCGCAACCTGCACTGACGTCATCACCATGTTGTTGCCCATGGCTGCCCACATAATTATTTAAAAAAATAAACAATGTCGTCACTTAGTGACGTCATAACACCCATGATGCTGATTTTGGACAGAGTTTATAGAGCTTATAGTTCTGATGCTATGTTGGATACTGACCGTTACACAAGCAGTACTTACTTCAGGAACAACAATATTAATACTCCAATTCTCTGAGAAAAATGCACCGTCCTGCATTGGTACTGTCGCACCGTGACACTGATCTGACTCAAGAGTCCGACACATACCAGGGGCGGATAAAGGAGAGGGGAGGGGAATGGGGGAGGGAGAGGTAAGGGGAGGAGGGATTCCAGGGTTTCCGGACCCCGACACCCTCCCACCCCCCCCCAAAAAAAAGAAAAGAAAGAAAAAAAAACGAAGATAAAAATGAAGTAATAAAATACAATTAAAATAAAATAAATGAAAAGGAATGTTTAAAAAAAATTGTGTTGGGATGTCTACCACAAACATCCAAAGCACAGGCGCTTGTATCTTTTGTTATCTATAAATTTGTGACGGGTCTCCCTTTGGTTATCTATTATAGAGCGCGTCACAGGCATAGGCGCTACGGGATCCAGATCCAAGCGCCTGTGGTCTATTACTACTGCATGATTACGTCCCTTGGCGTTGCTTTTACTTCCGTTTAACAGTGCGAAGTGTATTAGTGTTTTTTGTTGTTGTATATGTGGGTTTTTTTTTCAATTTTTCTTTTAGTGGGTTACGAGCAAGACGCTGAAAGCGATCTTGTATGCAGTTGTTGATGTATGCTGAATAACGTTGGAAAACTTCATACGACGACTCCTGCCTTGTTGCTGAGTGAACAGGTTGCGTGTATAAACGAATTTAGTTACACTTATCAAGATTCAAGCATCGGGCCTTTAAACGATCATCTGTGGTGCCCCTACGACCTCCGAGTTATGGGATAAAATAGGATAGGATATAATTATTATTATTATTATTATTATTATTATTATTATTATTATTATTATTATTATTATTATTATTATTATTATTATTATTATTATTATTCAAACGCATTCATATAGCACTGAAGCTGTCGACCATACCGACAGCCGTAATCCATAATTTAACGGGACACGGATTTCTAAACTTCTCGTCTAGTGCAGCCATAATATAAGCTACAGTAATGGCATGTGCAACCTTACCTTTTCCTTAGGCGACGGTGTCAAGTCAAGCAAGACAAGGGAACTCTAGCATAGCTGTCACGTCCCAACTGCCTCAACAGTGGTTCGACTTGCGTGCACTTCCACACGAGAAAAAAACCCAACACCTAAATAAACTCTAAAAGACAAAACCAGAAGTAACAAGACAATTTCTTTATTTCACACACACATTCATACTCAAAATTAACTCCCTTTATCCCACCTCCCAACCTACCAACCCTCAATCCCACTAATAAAACCCCAAACTAATACATAAACAATTCGCTCAAAATAATAATGATAATTAAATCAAAAATGGAAAATGACTAACTACAAAATGTACAAGAGATTTATAATAATTATGGCTGAAACAGCTTACTGCCAACAAGGTAAATAACAGTAAGCAACTGCTTTAAATCTTTATAAATGTTCAAACTTTGTTCCACTTAAACTTCAAATAGATACAACAAGTCTTTTATACAGAATAGAAGTTGTAAGAAATAATCTAAATTATTAATTAACTAATATCTGGCGAAATAATTCCCCCAGACAAAACTATACAATCACAGGGTTACTTAATCTAGTAGGTAATATTACTCAACAACGTTTATCAATCAATTCAAATTAAATATATCTCAATGAGCTGTAATTTATAATCTATCACATGTGAAACAATTATCGTTCCTCACAACAGATTATCATTGGTTATAGTTATTTGTTGTGTGTGGTGGAGTGTGTGTGCGTGTGCTTTATGAACGAAATAAAGTTCCCTGGGCGAATACCAGAACCTTCGCAACCGAGGCTGACACACTGAAAACGCGGCGTAATAGGCCGAGGCACACAAGCTTCACACCAGCAAGGTTTCAGCACACCATCAATGGTCTGCTCTAGGGTTTTGGTGTTGTATTTGTTGGTACATCTACAACAATACATACAAAAACACGCAACCATTAATAATTATATTACAATATACTGCACAAGCATCCCGCTATCGGAATGGTTGTCTCCCTTTCCACATCCTTACTCATTCTCCCTGACATCGCGCATATACATTCACAATCACCTCCTTTCTGTCATCTCTTCGCTACATAACAGCGAATTCTTTTATATCAATTTATAATTATTTAATTTATAATACATTTTAGAAAACTCTCTCTCTCTCTAGGTACTTATGCAGCAAACAATATGAAACAATAGAATTAAGAAAACATAATTAACTATTCATTCACACTGCATGCATAACCCAAACCCCCGAACGCTATGGCCAACTGAGAGATTGAGGTAAAAAACTTACGGCTACCAGTGGATTCTCCGGCCTGTAGACAAAGACACACGAACGACGGGACAAACACACAGGCACAGATGGTTAGGCAAGGTGATTACACAGGCATAAGAAGTCCTAGCGGAGTCACAGGTCACCCGACGTTATACGTAGATAACTCAGATTTCACCGAGAATACACAGTAGGTATTCTAAACAGCTTAGAAAAATTTTAGTTAAACAAACACTTCCAAAGTGTTCCCAAAACAATCCTCCTCTTCCGTTAATAGGCTCTTTTTCGTTGACGGTCTGATCTGTACGACCCACAGACAAAGTCACTAACTGGCACCTTGACCCAACTTGGATCCGTTGATTCTGGCTACCAAAACGATATGCAACTGTTGCTGCTCCTATCAAAATATACAGTGCAAGGGGTTTTATACGATCAGCTAAGAATCTTCCAGAATATACTTCTTTTCATCATAATTCATTCCCTGCACCGTCCGCGATTAGAGCACGCATTTCACACATAGAATATCGCATGGCAGCAATTAATCTTCTCAATAACAAAATAGCCAACTATGCTGTTTTTTCTAACATAGTGCGTACTGCACGGGCGCAATACATTCGCTACTTTTATTAATTATAAACTAAATTAATTTATTCTGATTCTCTCCCCTTGACTACCGTAACTTTTAACCTCTATGTACAGGCTGATGATTAAACTATATACATAGGCGCGCGACTGCAAAACTGCGTAGCGTGACACAGCACCCCACCAAGACGAAAACTAACAGTTTTAGTTCTTAACAACCACGCTACTCAGTTCTGCTCAAGAAATCAGCTGGTACATTTTCCTTCCCTGGAATACTCTCCACTATCAGATCGAAAGGTTGGAGTTGAAGTGCCCACCTCATGAGTCTACAATTCGTGGTCTTTGCTTGCTGCAGGTATTGCAAAGGTCTGTGGTCGGTCTGCACAATGACTGTCCGATCGTACAGGTACTGCTTGAACTTTTGTACGCCCCAAACCAATGCTAAACATTCCTTCTCTATGGTGGAATAGTTCCTCTCTGCCTGGTTTAGCTTCTTGCTGGCACATGTGATTGGTTGTAAACCCAACCCTTGGTCCTGGCACAGAATCGCCCCTATTCCAATCTCTGATGCGTCAGTCTGTAGCACTAATGGTTTTTCCATGTCTGGCATACAGCATACGGGTTTGGAACATATGCGGTTTTTGAGCGTCTGGAACGCTACTTCACAAGCATCGGACCACTGTACGGGACCTGATTTGCCTCCCTTGGTTAAGTCGGTCAGCGGCACCGCTATCGCAGCAAAATTCGGCACAAACTTCCGATAGTACCCTGCTAATCCAAGGAATGACCTGACCTGTTTCTTGGTAGTGGGACGTGGTGCATTCTGGATCTTGTCCATCTTGCCCTGTTCTGGTTGCACTTTGCCCTCTCCCACGATGTGTCCCAAATACTCCAGCTTGCGCCTGGAACGCTTCCTACCACCAAATCGAAATCTGACTGCTTCGTCTTTCTTCTTTACTGCCACAATCGGCGAACTGACTGGTGAAACTGCCCGCTCGATCGCTCCCATGATCAACAACGTTCCAATCTCTGTCCTGATGGTTTCCATCTTCGAATGAGGGAACGGTTTTATAGGCCCCACAATATCGACTGCAACTCTCTGAAACGGTTCATCAACTAGAGGTAGTTTCTGCAGCGGAACTTTTGCTACCCTACCCCTGGGAACTGTTTTCTGGCATTCGGGACACGATTCGCAGAAACGCCTAACGTCCCCGCACATTCCTGGCCAATAGAACACCCCCCATATCCTCTCACGTGTCCTCTTTCCACCTAAGTGTCCGGCCATCGGAGGGTCGTGCGCCAGGCGCATCACCTCTCCTCTGAGCTTGCTAGGCACGACTAGCTGCGTTAGCTCCTCCTCTCCCTGATGGTGTACCCTGTACAAAATGCCCTTCTTTTTGGTGAAGCTAACCATCGCTTTGCCTGACTTGAGTTTCGTCCCTTGCTTCTCGCACTCTCTAGCTCTAGCTAAAGTGGGATCTTCTTCCTGCAACTTGGCCAACTGATCGGGCGTCACGTCGAGTTGGAATGGCTTCGGAATTGGCAGTGCTTTCTCCTGCTTCCCTTCTGCCTTGGCCTGTGCCCTGGTCTGAACGGCGGCTATCGCACACTCTAACCCATCTACAGCTACGGGACTTCGATAGCCTCCCTTGAAGGTAACCCAGTTGCCAAGAATGACATCAGGTACAACTTGCTCGATGACGATCAATTCTACTGTACCCTTCACGAAAGCTGAGTCTACTTCTACGTACGCTGTAGGATACTTCCCTGACTTGACCTGATCAGCGAACATGACCTCGATCTCTCTACCTGTCATATCCCCAGGACGCACCCACTTGGCTGCTACTGCCCCCACCTCGGCACCAGTATCTCTCAGAATCTTCACAGGCTGACCCCTGACTGTTCCCATGCTCCACGGGTTGTACGGCTGAATGGTACTAAAGCTAGCCTTAGTCATTTCCGAGTGAATCGGGCCTGAATCCGGACTGACAGTGATGCGTAGCAACTGTTTCGGACTACGGCACTCCTTCGCTACGTGACCTAGCTTCCCGCACCTGAAACACTTCACAGGACGTTTCTCCCCACTAGGTTCCCTCCTCTTATCCTCTTCACCCTTGTTGCCACTGGGATCACTCCTCGCTGCCCCTACAGGTTGACTGACAGCACGATTACCCCCCTTGTATGGCACGCTACCGAACACTGGCCTGTTACTCACTGTCCGTTTCGCATCTACATGTAACTGGGCAATCTCAGCTGCTTGCTCGCCGTTCTCAGGCTGCCTCTCCCTCACAAACAGTTCTAACTCAGGGTTCATCACTGACAACAACTGTTCAGTCAGAAAGACATCAAGCACTACGCCCGCATCATCTATATCTTTCTTAGCCAAAGAAAACCATCTCTTCACTAAGACTTGTACTCTACTCAAGTACTGCGGAAAAGTCTCTGTGCCTTCTTTCCTACTCCCCCTGAACTGTTTGCGGTAGTAGTCAGCATCTCTCCTAAATCGCTTCAGAAGAGCCCCCCTGACCACTTCGAAATCGACTATCTGCTCTTGGGGTTAACTTCAGATAAGTCTCTCTTGCCTCCCCTGACAACAACGGTGACAACCTAGCCGACCACGTCTCTTCCCTCCATTTCTGAGTTCTAGCTATTTGCTCAAAGTGCTGAAGGTAGCTCTCAATATCCTCTTTACCATCAAATGGTTGGACCTTGATCTTGTAGCTATCAGGCTGAACTCTATCCCTCCTACGTTGGGCTTCTAGTTCTTTCTCTTGCTCCAACTGTTGCCTAAGCCTTTCTCTGTCGTCTTCCCGGGCCTGCTCTCTAGCTGCACGCTCTTCTTGCAGACGCAACTCAACGTTTCCCCGTTCGGAGTCTATTTTCTTTTCTAAGAGCTTCAGTTCTCTAGCTTTATCTTTGCGCTCCTGCTCTAGCCTTCTTTCCATCAGGGCTAACTCTGCTGCTCTTTCCTTACGCTCTTCTGCTCTAATCTTCTCCTCACGTTCCATCTTCCTCTCGAGCCTCGCCGTCTCCTTTGCTAATCTAGCAGTCTCTTCCGCCAATCTAGCAGCCTCCTGCTCCCTCTTCGCCCCATCTACTACAAAACTGGCTAGACCTGCTCCCTTCAGCCCCATGCTAGCGCCTAGCTCCTTGTATCTAAGGTATACCTCCATGCCAACGCTACTTGTTCCTGCACCGGCCTTAACTGCAGTAGGAGTAAGATCAGCTGCCACGCGAGTACTATGAGCGAAAGGCGTACTCACTGTGGTTTCCTCGTCCATCGGTTCCCGACGCGAAGCGGCTGCGTCGGCCTCCGTGTACTGGTCCATCGCTCGCGCCTGCTCAGCTGCCCTCCGAGTCGCAGCTCTCGTCAGCATACAGTCGCGGACTAAGAATGAAAATGGGAAAAAATGGGTGAATAACAAATGAAACAAATAACGATTAACACATATACAAACAGTCGAACAAATGACAAGTAAACAGTAACAGGAGCCGGAGAAGTCCCTTATCGTCTAGGCCTCGACGACAAAGTTGTTTACCTCAACCCCCCGTTTGTGCACACACGCTCGGGGTGTGAACCCTTTTGCGCAGCGCAACCTCACTCCCGACCAACCGCCCACTGGCCACTCATCCGACACACAAGACGACAAAGAAACAAACACTGACTTCTGGTATCTAAACAAATAACAATAAATCTACCCTAACTACTTCCCCCTATCCTATCCTAGATCTATCCCACCGCTGCCACCAAAATGTCACGTCCCAACTGCCTCAACAGTGGTTCGACTTGCGTGCACTTCCACACGAGAAAAAAACCCAACACCTAAATAAACTCTAAAAGACAAAACCAGAAGTAACAAGACAATTTCTTTATTTCACACACACATTCGCATACTAAAAATTAACTCCCTTTATCCCACTTCCCAACCAACCAACCCTCAATCCCACTAATAAAACCCCAAACTAATACATAAACAATTCGCTCAAAATAATAATGATAATTAAATCAAAATGGAAAATGACTAACTACAAAATGTACAAGAGATTTATAATAATTATGGCTGAAACAGCTTACTGCAACAAGGTAAATAACAGTAAGCAACTGCTTTAAATCTTTATAAATGTTCAAACTTTGTTCCACTTAAACTTCAAATAGATACAACAACTTTTATATTATATAAAATGAATAGAAAATTTATCTTTTATGCAAAATAGAAGTTGTAAGAAATAATCTAAATTATTAATTAACTAATATCTGGCGAAATAATTCCCCCAGACAAAACTATACAATCACAGGGTTACTTAATCTAGTAGGTAATATTACTCAACAACGTTTATCAATCAATTCAAATTAAATATATCTCAATGTGCTGTAATTTATAATTTATCACATGTAAACAATTATCGTTCCTCACAACAGATTATCATTGGTTATAGTTATTTGTTGTGTGTGGTGGAGTGTGTGTGCGTGTGCTTTATAAACGAAATAAAGTTCCCTGGGCGAATACCAGAACCTTCGCAACCGAGGTTGACACACGGAAAACGCGGCGTAATAGGCCGAGGCACACAAGCTTCACACCAGCAAGGTTTCAGCACACCATCAATGGTCTGCTCTAGGGTTTTGGTGTTGTATTTGTTGGTACATCTACAACAATACATACAAAAACACGCAACCATTAATAATTATATTACAATATACTGCACAAGCATCCCGCTATCGGAATGGTTGTCTCCCTTTCCACATCCTTACTCATTCTCCCTGACATCGCGCATATACATTCACAATCACCTCCTTTCTGTCATCTCTTCGCTACATAACAGCGAATTCTTTTATATCAATTTATAATTATTTAATTTATAATACATTTTAGAAAACTCTCTCTCTCTCTAGGTACTTATGCAGCAAACAATATGAAACAATAGAATTAAGAAAACATAATTAACTATTCATTCACACTGCATGCATAACCCAAACCCCCGAACGCTATGGCCAACTGAGAGATTGAGGTAAAAAACTTACGGCTACCAGTGGATTCTCCGGCCTGTAGACAAAGACACACGAACGACGGGACAAACACTCAGGCACAGATGGTTAGGCAAGGTGATTACACAGGCATAAGAAGTCCTAGACGGAGTCACAGGTCACCCGACGTTATACGTAGATAACTCAGATTTCACCGAGAATACACAGTAGGTATTCTAAACAGCTTAGAAAAATTTTAGTTAAACAAACACTTCCAAAGTGTTCCCAAAACAATCCTCCTCTTCCGTTAATAGGCTCTTTTTCGTTGACGGTCTGATCTGTACGACCCACAGACAAAGTCACTAACTGGCACCTTGACCCAACTTGGATCCGTTGATTCTGGCTACCAAAACGATATGCAACTGTTGCTGCTCCTATCAAAATATACAGTGCAAGGGGTTTTATACGATCAGCTAAGAATCTTCCAGAATATACTTCTTTTCATCATAATTCATTCCCTGCACCGTCCGCGATTAGAGCACGCATTTCACACATAGAATATCGCATGGCAGCAATTAATCTTCTCAATAACAAAATAGCCAACTATGCTGTTTTTTCTAACATAGTGCGTACTGCACGGGCGCAATACATTCGCTACTTTTATTAATTATAAACTAAATTAATTTATTCTGATTCTCTCCCCTTGACTACCGTAACTTTTAACCTCTATGTACAGGCTGATGATTAAACTATATACATAGGCGCGCGACTGCAAAACTGCGTAGCGTGACAATAGCGTTGGCGCTAAAAATGACGCGTTCCATGCGAGGTGGCTCAGTTATGTAATGCTTATAGCAGACGCTCTTTTGGAAGGCTTGGACAGGAAGTTTGGATTTAAATTTCGCAAATATCAGACTCCCCCTCCCCCCCCATCCTCCCAAAAATTAGAAGAAAAAAAAAAGAATGAGTATATAGATCTAATTCGAAAACAGTAAGCTTACTATTTTAATGTGAAGCAGATTTTTTTCCCGCATTTATATTATGGAGCAGATTAACCTTAATCAAAATAAATCAGTACAATTCAGCCCTTTTTTAGGCTTAATCATTTGTGAAAGAGGGGTGGGGGTTGGAGGGGTATGTAGGGAGAGAGAGAGAGAGAGAGAGAGAGAGAGAGAGAGAGAGAGAGAGCTCCGAACATCGAAATGCCAAACCTTAAGACAAAGACAGACAGACAGTCAGACAAAGACAGACAGACAGTTTTTTACCTGGCAAAGCTCCGAGCATGAAGGCCATAAAGTGTTTGTTGAGAGGCAGAAATGACGTCACTAGGCATCCCACTGCCGACACCATGCCGCCAGCCAATGACGTCACTCGGTAGTTGAAAATGGTGATGAGGATTCCACTAACAATACCTCAACAAAGTAAAAGTGAGGCATCAGATGACAGTACCTCAACAAGGTAACAGGGATGCGTCAAATGATCCTAATCTATCCCATCCCGTAACTCGAAAATCGCTGGGGCATCACAGATGATCGTTTAACTAGCATAAGCCATCCTTCTCTATCCTCAGCAACCCTCATGGCTTCGCTCGGTGTCAAGTCAGTCCATTTTTGAATGTTGTCCTCCCACTTCTTGAATGTTGTCCTCCCACTTCTTTTTCTGTCTCCTCTTCTTCGGCCGCCTTGCACCGTGCCTGGCAGGATGGTCTTTGAAAGGCCTGATGCTTTGCTGACGTGGTCATACCATCGGAGTTTCCGCTTCTTCACCACTGTGACCATGTAATCGTGTTGTCCAATGGCTTGCGTGATGGTCTGTCGGACTTCGTCGTTGGTGATGTGCTGGGTGTAGGAAATGCCCAGAAGTCTTCTGTAGCACCTCATGCTTTGTATTCTTCGTTGTAGGTCTGCTGTGAGGGGTCCATGTTTTGCAAGCATATAGGAAGATGGTAATGACAAGGGAGCGCAGCAGTCTTACCTTGGAATGTAGACTGATGGTACTTTATTTCCAAATGGGCTTCAACCTTGTCAGGGCAGCAGTTGTTTTTTTCGATACTGATGCTTTAGGATTTATTCATACAGCCCACAAGGGCATTACCCCAGTTGGGTGCCTGTCGCTATATAGAAAAGCGGTATCTAGTACACAGGCTGACGTTTGAAAGACTGTTGAAAGGAAATAACAAAGCGCCTCGTTGGCGAAGCGAATGCGCCGTAACTGCGGGACTACAGTACTGTTAATTATAATTATTATTATTTAACTTGGATTCGATGTAGAAGTAAGCTGCACCCACAACACTGCTGATACACCTTAAAACTATCATATAGCAATAAGTATATGATACCTTGTTAATGTACATGTAGTTCATTTTGGAAATTCAAAGCTAACGGAACCTTTATTTTCGATCTTGCTGCGGGTCTGTTATATTAGGTCTCCTTTTTTCATTTATGTAAGCTTAATAATTCAAAAAATCTATCCTATCCTATCCTATCCTAACCCGTAAATCGAAGGTAGCTGGGGCACCACAGATAATCGTTTAAACAGTGTGCTCCATTGTTCTCAGTATGTCCTCAACAACCCTCATGGCCTCGCTCAGTGTCAAGCCAGTTCATTCTCGAATGTTGTCCTCTCACCTCTTTTTCTGTCTCCATTTTCTTTTGCCTCCTTGCACCGTGCCTTGCAGGATGGTCTATGCAAGGCCTGATGCTCTGGTGACGTGGCCATACCATGGGAGTTTCCGTTTCTTCACCATTGTGAGCATGTCATCGTGTTGTCCAATGGCTTGTGTGATGTTAGTTAGTTATTCGTTGCTTACAGGGTCCAGCGGACTGCAAAGAGCCGAATCAGGACCACAAAATCAAGACCACAACTTCGGTGAACTAGGACTCACGCCTGATCCGCATACAAGATCTTCTCAAACAACCCCAGTGGTAACACTGAAAGCACTCCACCAGCCGGCCACTTTACAATAAAGGCATCCCATGCAGCGGACGCTGAGGCTATACTATAATTTATCGAACCCCCGTTTAAAAAACAAAATAGAATACAAATATCATTCTAAAATATCAACAAAACACATAAAATGCCTAAATTGCCAAACAATAGAATCATAGGAAGCCCTAGTGACCATTTGGCAGAAAGCATCCAATATTCCCAAGCTGATACAACAGACCTCACCTCATACACAAATGTCCCGTAAGAGTTTTAAAGAAAAAAGGTAGTTGACTGGTCTATCGAAGAAAAAGATAGTATAGTAGATAGATAGAACAGTAGGAATGAGAAATAATAAACGAGAAATACATCGGCAGTGGGAATTTAAGGCACTAAATTTCCACAAAGTGAGGACTCATTTATACAACAACAACAAAAACACACCGGTACCCCAACGGGAGGGGTTGTTTGTGTGATGGACTGTCGGACTTCGTTGATGATGATGTGCTGGGTATAGGAGATGCCCAGAAATGTTATGTAGCACCTCTTCTCCATGCTTTGTATTCTTCGTTGTAGATCTGCTGTGAGAGTCCATGATTCGCAAGCGAATAGGAAGATGGAGATGACAAGGAAGCGAATCAGCCTTACCTTGGAATGTAGACTTATGGTTCTGTCTTTCCAAACGGGCTTCAACTTTGTCAGGGCAGCAGTTATTTGTGTGATCCTGGAGAAGACTTTATGTCGGGACCCATTGTCTGACACAATGGCTCCTACATATTTGAAGCTATGCACTGTGTTGAGGGATTGGCCTTGGAATTTGATGTCCATGTTGATGTCATTCGTGTTGTTGTTCATTTTTGTCTTCTCTGCACTTATTTCCATTCCAATTGCTCTGGAGGTGGTGTAAAGTCTCTGTACCAGCTGTTCAAGTTCTCGTTTCTCTCCAGCCAATCCATCAATGTCATTCGCAAAACGGAGGTTGGAGATTGCGCTACCTCCTATGCTGACTGTGCCTTAGTGATCTGCAAGGGCATCTGACATGATGCGCTCTTGGAAGATGTTGAAGAGTGTTGGAGAGAGTAGGCATCCTTGACGCACACCGATTGTTGTTCTGAACTAATTCCCGATGGCGAGGAGTACTGCCGTGGTAGCCTTGTCATACAGGCTTTTGGTGACTTCAATAATTTTAGGGCTTTTGTATTTTTTCATGGTTGCCCACAGAGCTACATGCCAGACTCGGTCAAACGCTTTCTTAAAGTTTACAAACACATGATATAGATATTGTTTGTGTTGTTGGTATTTCTAATAGATTATTCTGAGGTTGAAAATCTGTTCAGTGGTACTTCGCCCTGCCCTGAAACCTGCTTGTTCTTTAGCTATGATTTTTTCAGCTTGGAGTTTCAACCTGTCGAGTATTATTTTCAGGAAAATCTTGCTGGGATACAGATGAGGCTGATAATGCGGTAATTTTTACACTCCTGAAGGTTACTCATTTTGGGAAGAGTGATGACAAGCAACTGGGTCCATTGTGTAGGCCACTCCCTACTCTTCCAGATATTGTTACAGATATGTGACAGTCATCGCTTCTCCTCCTGGTTAAAGCAATTCCGCGGGTATGTTGTGCACTCCCGCTGACTTCCCCTTCCTCAGCGATTGCACCGCTGTCTCAACTTTTTTTCTCGGAGAATTGGAAGGATTTCTTCCTCTTCTCTGTTCTGGGGACATGCTAGAACTGATGGATCTCCTTTTGGTGTGTGATTGTAAAGGTCAGAGCAGTACTATGTCCATCTATCCAAGACGTTTTGTTATTCTGTAAGGCATATGCCAGACTTTCTTTGGATCGTGGAGACCTAGGGCTGTTTAACACTTGTCAGCAGCTTTACAGTCTGGTAGGCCTTCTTTCTGTTGTTCTTGTTCAGACTGTTCTCTATTTCCTGACATTGGTCTTCTGCCAGTTCTCCTTTGCTGTTCGCATGCCTTTACAAACAATCATCATCAACAATCATCATAAATCACTCCTACAAGCAGACAGTGCATTACTTATACATGCTTCTTTGCAATCGAGAAAACGTTCTAACATTCCAACATGACGCAATAACACCCAATCAAAATAAAACTCGTCACCGTAACTATGAATTGTCTTACGTGAAAGAACGTACCTTAGCTTAGAAGAATCGTTTAGCTATTACCAGACCCTTCTGGGAGCTTCGGTCGATAATAAACAAGTACTTCCAGAAAATTATCATTATACAAAGCTTCTTCTAGCGACAACGCAAAATCAAATCAAAAGTAAATACACTCTGTTATTGCATGCTTTGCAAAATAAAATGATCGGATCTATCGTGTGCGTCTCAATCGTAACATACTACTATATTATTATTATTATTATTATTATTATTATTATTATTATTATTATTATTATTATTATTATTATTATTAGTAGTAGTAGTAGTAGTAGTAGTAGTAGTAGTAGTAGTGGTGTTATTACTTCTTTATTACTTCTTTAAAAAAAGCTATAAAAGACGTATTAAAGTTGCGGCTTACCAAATAAATCGTATAGTCTGGTGTACGTGTCCAAGACGACTGCGAGCTCTTCATTACTCATCCCATTAACAGCTAACTGCACAATCGTCGTCATCATCATCATCATCATCATCATCATCATCATCATCATCATCATCATCATCATCATCATCATCATCATCATCATCATCATCGTCGTCGTCGTCGTCGTCATCATCATCTTCGTCATCATCATTATCATCATCGTCATCATCTTCGTCATCATTATTATCATCGTCATCATCATCGTCATCATCGTCATTTTCATCATCGTGGTCGTCGTCATCTTCATAAATACGAGCAACATTATCAATATTCTTATCGTTTTTACCACTAGCACCTCCACCAGCGCCAGTATCATCATCATCATCATCATCATCATCATCATCATCATCATCATCATCATCATCATCATCATCATCATCATCATTTACCCCCCACCACACTGCCACCACCATCAACACCATCGTCGTGGTCGTCACCAAAAAGACCTTTATGATAGCAGTGAAGACTTGGAGAACTGGCAAGATGACACAGGCGGCGATGACGATGCAACAACGCTTCGCGTTACATCTGCCGTCATCAGCAATGTCGGCTTCATTAACGACGTTCACGCCGTCATCAAGCGTCATCTGGCCACCGGATTGTTCTTCCTTTACATAAATAAATGAATTAATTACCCTTAAAAAAAAAAAAAGATCAATTGGTAAGTAGATGTTATTCTTGCTGTCAAATTATTGTCGTAGCTCTTTACCTCTTTGTCTTCTACACTCCTCCCTCAAATACACACGCACATGCGCGCGCATGCACACACACACACACACACACACACACACAAACAAACCTTTCTCTTCCCGTTCTCGCTAATAATAAAGCTGACACACCTCCATACCAAATTTATAGAAATGTTAAATTGACCGACAGAACCATTCATATCACGCGCAGACAATTAGAACAAACACACGCACACTTCCCCCTTCCTCTTTCTCCGTCTTCTTCTTCTTCTTCTTCTTCTTCTTCTTCTTCTTCTTCTTCTTCTTCTTCTTCTTCTTCTTCTTCTTCTCATTCATTCCTTCCTTCCTCCTTTCTCCATTCTTCCTTCTTCCTTCTTCCTTCTTCTTCTTCTTCTTCTTCTTCTTCTTCTTCTTCTTCTTCTTCTTCTTCTTCTTCTTCTTCTTCTTCTTCTTCTTCTTCTTCTTCTTCTTCTTCTTCTCCTCCTCCTTCTCCTTCTCGGTGTACGGAAAAGACCAGTTACATTATATAAGTTATAACATAGCATATCAACTGTTCTCCATCTTCTTCTACCTCCTTGCACTGTGCCTTGCAGAATGGTCTTTGCAAGGCCTGATGATCTGGTGACGTGGCCATACCATCGGAGTTTTCGTTTCTTCACCACTGTGAGCAGGTCATCGTGTTGTCCAATGGTTTCTGTGATGGTCTGTCGGACTTCGCCGTTGGAGATTTGTTGGGTATAGGAAATGCCCAGAAGTCTTCTGTAGCACCTCATCTCCATGCTTTGTATTCTTCGTTGGAGATCTGCTGTGAGGGTCCATGCTTCGCAAGCATATAGGAAGATGGAGATGACAATGGAGCGCAGCAGTCTTACTTTGGAATGTAGACTGATGGTCCTGTCTTTCCAAATGGGCTTCAACCTTGTCAGGGCAGCAGTTGTTTGTGCGATCCTGAAGAGGACGTCCTGTCGGGACCCATTGTCTGATACAATGGCTCCCAAATATTTGAAGCTATGCACTGTGTTGAGGGATTGGCCTTGGACTTTGATGTCCGTGTTGATGCCATTGGTCATCATTTTGGTCTTCTCTGCACTTATTTCCATTCCATAAGCTCTGGAGGTGGTGTCAAGCCTCTGTACCAGCTGTTCAAGTTCTTGTTCCTCTCCAGCCAATCCATCAATGTCATCCTCAAAACGAAGATTAAAGATTGCTCTAACCCCTATGCTGACTGAAAAACAGTGAAGCTAAAAGGTCATACAGCAGCAGCCCCCCCCCCCCTCCCATTCCCCCTCACCCGCCCTCCCGCACTCCACCTTCCCCAATCCCCGAAAGTATCTGCTTCGTGTCACCGTATGTGTTTGTTTAAAAACTTCTCTTGAAGGTAGTACTCTTGTTCTGTCTGGAGGAATTGGGCAAGGGTGTGCCGTTTTACTATGGGGGAATCGGAACGAGCCTAATGGCGGCGGTCTGTGGGTCGGCCTATCGATCGATCGTTTATCAGTAGCCAGACCTTAGGGAGCGACTCGTATAGTAAATGAACAAGGGAATCAGAATGATCGTCCTTGGGGTAGAGCGCTCACCTGCCTTCCTGTCCTATCACGTTCAATCCCCCACCCCACACTACCTTTTCCACCCTGTCCCGTCTTTCCTACCCCAACACCCACCACATTTACCAGTCTCTCTCTCTGTCTCTCTCCCTTACCCCCCTCCCCCCTCCAATTCACCACCACTTCCAAAAAGGGCTGTAATGCGTCTGAGAAACTTCACTGTTGAAATAGAATGGGTTTCTTATCTGAGAGAAGAAAAAAAAAGGGGGGATCTCCCATCCTTATCTATTAAAACTTTTTTTTAAATAAAAAAATACACGCACCCACACAAAGGATTTAAGACTGATATTACAATAATACTTTTGAACTAGGGGTGTGGCTCTGGGGTGCGAGAGTACTGGAATGGAATCTCACCTGTTTCTAGAAACAGCTTTGCTTAGGAGGTTGACGGGATACCAAACTGTAGTGCACCCATAGAATAAATCTGAATCACAATTAGGCTACACCGCAAAGAAAATTAACACCTTGAAAATGTTTATATTTCGGCTGTTTGTCTAGAAATACATCTGAATTGCATGCAATCCATTTTGTTTTTCTTATCTTTTATTGTTTCAATTGAGTACAATTAAACTAATTAACGAGTTAGAGCTTATAATTTTAGACTACCACAAAATATCACAATAACATTGAGATTTCCCTCTCTCTCTCTTTTTTTTTTCTCTCTCTCTTTCTCTTTCTTTAGCTGTTGGTGTGATTGTGTGTGCATGTGTGTGTGTGATTTCTATGATTTCCAAGTTAATGTTAAAGGTTATTTACTGTGTTAATTTGTTAAGGGACAGATTCTAAAATCTGTATCCCTAACAAAAAATCAAAGTGTCTCTTTCTCTTTTTGTTCCATGATATTAATGTTATAACATTAATTTGTTGTATTTAAAAGTTATTGTTACAAGCCCCAAAGGCAAGATGTAAATAAGCGCACCCAGCACTTATTATTTTAACTTAGAAAAAAAACACATTATTTTATCTTATTTCTCTCTTTGTACTGGCATAATATTATATTCATTAAAAAAAAAAACTTATTATATAGCGCATTTCTAGCTCAAAATCTAACTCAAGCCACTTGCATCATTTGGGCGCATAGTCTGACGTCCAGACGACCGAGCACAATCTTAGGTGATCGGGGTTGGGGAGAAAGGACCTAGTGCGTGCTGGGTGCATTGGTGTAGCCGGCACTCACCCGTCTAGTACATGAGCGTCATGATCTTTAAAGTCCATGCAGTGGAATGCGTGTTTATGCACAGACTAGACCTCGGGTTATACTCTCATTATAAGGAGGAAATATGTGCGATAGTATGAGATCTCAAGGATTGTATAAAATCTAATGTTGACGTGAAAGGAAACTTGGGTAAAGATACACCGGTTGAAATTGCATAGGCATATCTTCGTTGAATTGCATTATTCCTTTTCACGTTTGCCTTAGTTAAGCTGACGAACTCGTTCGTTGCTCTCTGTAAGTTGGCGAAGAATGCGTGATTGAAGACGTTTTGCAGGTTTCCTGTGATGCCATATTTAGCTATTATGAAGTGCGTTTTTTAGTTTCTATAGTCGAAGTCTGATCTTGCGGAGAGTTGGAAAGGAGAGAGGGAGTAGGGGGTGGGGGAGGTAGGGGGTGTGGAAGAGGGTTCTGTGTGTGTTTGTGTGTGTGTGTTTGTGTGTGTGTTTGTGTGTGTTTGTGTGTTTGTGTGAATACGTCTTTGATAAAAACATTGTTGAATGGAATCTGTCATTGTGCAGAGTTTGAAGTAAATTGATGCAGCGTTTGAAAAAATACAACAACACACCTGCATACCGTACACGCATACTCAGTTGCACGCACACACGCACACACACACACACACCCACCTACACACACACACACATGCTTACTATCCGTTTGCAAACGCTGTCTTTATGTCTTGCATTTTGGTCACAATTGTGAATTCCGTAATCTTGTGAATCAAAATGTATATGTGAAGTTTTCTAAACACAACGTAAAAGAAAGAGATTACTCTTATATAGCGCATTTACAAGCTCAGAGAGCTTCTCAAAGCGCTGGCCACTTCAACTATCCAGCAATCACAAAATAGTTTGCTGAAGTCAGGATTCGAACCCACGTCGCCTGAGACGCACTCACACAAGTCGTGCGCTCTGACCACTGAGCTATCCCTGCCGCCAGTACTAGTGGGAATGTTCTCTTCTTTGCGTGAAAAAGGGCTATATTTGTTATCATCATCATCATCATCATCATCATTATCATCATCATCATCATCATCATCATCATCATCATCATCATCATCATCATCATCATCATCATCATCATCACTTCTACTACTATTACTGCTACGACTACTACTACTACTACTACTACTACTACTACTACTACTACTACTACTGCTACTACTACTACTACTACTAGCAATAATAATAAATCAAACTACTACTACTACTACACCAATTAGCATCCATACAACATGTTACACTCATTCGATGTTGGTGTTTTTCTATCAGTATTTGATTCAGCCCCGATGCTTGAAATCCTGATAGGTGTAACTCTGATTCGTTTATCCACGCAGCCTGCTCACTCAGCAACAAGACACGGAGTCGTCGTATGAAGTTTTCCACTTTTATTCAGCACACATCAACAACTGCATACAATGGCCTTTTCACTCTCAACTATTTACTTTCCAACTCACTATCAACACACTATCAACAACAGAGCATCGAATATATAGTTTTTCTCTACTCCAGAACACGGTGGAACGATCGAGTATGACGCACTACAACCAATCCAATGAAACTTCGTCATCACTGACTTACGTCATACAACATTCTTTCTGTCCCAGAATGTTCTCAAATATCCCGAAACTTCGATCGATAGTAAACAAGCATATCTAGAGTATTCTCCAATAATATCGACTAACAAAAATTACCAACGCTACACAAAGTGTCTTCTAACAACAACTCAAACTCAAATCAAAGGAAAATACACTCTATTATTGAATACTTTGCAAAACGAAACGTTTAGATCTATCGTGCGCGTTTCAGACATATTATCCTTCGCGTTTCAACGTAACACAGCACAGTTGTCAAATATTAACATGCAGGTGTGGGATCGATTCAGCATCTGGGCGTTATGTTTCTCCAAAATTATTTACTTTCGACTCGGGCCACGTCTCGGGGATTTTCTCCGGGGACTCCGGTTTGCTCCCCCAGCAAAATTGTCAAAAAAACAATATCAGGTAGGTTGGGTTTGGGCGCGCCACAGGCTGCGACTTCGCCTTCCCCAAGAAAGGCGGCCCAGAATTTCCATGATGAAAAGGGACAACAAAGTGTCCCAAAAAATATAAAAATAAAAATGAAGGCATACACTAAAGCGCTAACTGACCTGTTGAACGTCGTTGCTGACGCCCATGGACTGGAGAGCACTTGCACCATTCTCTCTCACTCCGTCTCGCAACATCTTGTTGTGTACCTACTTCTCCTCCTCGTCTTTCTCGTTGTTCTTTAACACCTTGTTTAGCTAGGTTTAATATTTATTTTTAAAAATGTATATGCAATTATTCCTCGTTTACGCAGGTCTATGTAAATGTAGATAGGCCCACTTCCTTCAACAGACGGCAAGACAAGATGGCGGAAGAGATTTGAAGAATTTCAATAGAAGAAAACAAGCTCTGGAGACAAACAAAACAGCCGAAAAACGTGTCAAAACAGAAATGCAGTACTACGTTACACGCACTTAAATTTGCTCAGTTCCAAGAATTTGTTTGTTTTTCGCGAAAACGAGTTTATCATAAAATTTGCTTTGTTATTAAGTCTAAATTATAACATGACACCGTGGACCGGTCGCTTAAACCCACAGCTAGGGTCTCAATTTTTGTGGGTGAAATAGTCGGTAGAAATCAGAAAGAGACAAATGTCGATCTGCCGTCGATCAGTCCTTCTGTCGGTCCATTGGAAGCCATATCCCAAGAACAGCTGACCGCATTTTGAGCTAATGAAGTTCGTATAATAATAATAATAATAATAATAATAATAATAATAATAATAATAATAATTAATAATAATAATAATAATAATAATAATAATTATTATTATTATTATTATGTACTTCAAATCATGTCTTAGAGAGATGAGTGCCGGCTACACAGATATAGATAACACCCAGCAAGCAGATGAGTCCTCTCTCTCTCTTTTCTCTCTCTCTTTTCTCTCTCTCTCTCTGTCTCTCTCACTCTTTCTCTCTCTCTCTTTCTTTCTCTTTCACTCTCTCTTCTCTCTCTTTCACTCTCTCTTCTCTCTCTTTCTCTCTCTCTTTTTCTCTCTCTCTTTCTTTCTCTCTTTCTTTCTCTTTCTCTCTATCTTTCTCTCTCTCTTTCACTCTCTCTCTCTTTCTCTCTCTTTCACTCTCTCTCTTCTCTCTCTCTTCTATCTTTCTCTCTCTTCTCTCTATTTTTCTCTCTCTTTCTCTCTCTTTCACTCTCTCTATCTTTCTCTCTTTCTCTCTCTCTTTCTCTCTCTCTCTCTCTCTCCTTTTTCCCCCTACCTGGCCGGTCAAGATTGTGCTCATTGGTCCGGGGGTCAGACGATGCGCACAAAGGCGGCAAGTGTGCGCCTGGGGCGGCTAATGTTTGATCTTGTATGGGCCAAAGCCTTGAGCAGGCAATCGCTTTATCAGAACGATTCAATAAAAAAATAAAATAAAATAACTAAAGTCAGTAGACTCACCCAAGTTTTGAAACATCATGAATCAACACTAGTCCTTCCTAGTTCATCTGAATGTCGAGTGCAGAGTGACGCTGGATCAATCTATCCCAGGCAATTTAAATAGGACCCTAACTTTGTTCCTGCTATAGGGGTTTTACCCCTTTAGGGGCTGCAGAGCAGGTATTGATAACTTGCGTTACTACCAGATCAAAAATAGTGCTCTTAACTGGTTTCGGTCTTATCTCTCAGAAAAAAACCACAAAACAAGCTGTTCTCGTAAATGGTATTAAATCTACCGCACAACCGCTTGATTTTGGCGCTCCTCAAGGCTCTGTGCTTGGCCCTGTTCTGTTCATACTGTACACCTCTCCTCTCTCACGTCTCATTAACTCACACTCTGTCCGCCATGAAATGTATGCTGATGACACCCAACTTAATCACTCTGAATCTCCTTCTAACGACACTCATTTAGTTCGGACCCTTCAAGATTGTGTTACTGAGGTAAAATCGTGGATGTCAAACAACCGTCTCGAGCTAAATGATAACAAACCTGAGGCTTTCCGTGTTTCTCCGTCATCTGCAGACCCCTCTTCTCTTCCCTCAACTATCACTGTTGGAACTACTTCTATTTCTTTTTCTGACACTGTTCGCGACCTTGGGTTTTTTCTCGATCAGGATCTCTCCATGCATATTGGTCTTCTCTGCACTTATTTCCATTCCAGAGGTGGAGACAAGCCTCTGTACCATCTTTTCAAGTTCTTGTTCCCCTCCAACCAATCCATCAATGTCATCCGCAAAACAGAGGTTGGAGATTGGTCTACCCCCTATGCTGACTGTGCTGTCGTGATCTGCAAGGGCATATGACATTATGCGCTCTAGGAAGATGTTAAACGACCTATTTATATATATATACATTTATAAACTGTGGAGAGAACATTTTAGCTAAGGAGATTCAAGAAAGGAGTGTGCAGTCAGACTTTGCCATCTGTGACAGTGTACATAGCGTGAAGTGCGTACACGGCTTATATATAAAAGACTGAACAGGGACAACAGTGGGAGACATATGTGTGGATAATTGTTATTGTATATATATTGTATATGTGTGTGTTAAATTAGAACAAGGTGAGATAGTGATTTTTCTTATGATTTATGATGATGCCAATGTGTTGATTGTATTATGTTTTAGACTGTTTTACGTTTTAATTTTGCTTTATACTTTTCTTTGGTTTCATTCTTTTGTTTCTTAATTGTTTTTTTTTTATTACATGTTTTATTGAATAGGGGTGTCGGATAGTGCAGTGGTTGGAGCACTCGCTACTGTGTCGAAAGTGAAGCACCGTCCGGTGCGGTTAGCACTTGGATGGGTGACCGCTAAGGTGTGAAGCGACAAACAACAACGCCCCCAGTTGACTCAACTGTGATTGAGTACCTACTCTCTTGAGGGTGGGGAAGGTAAAGCAGCGAGGGAGAGAGTTGGGCATCACCCTCATTACGCTGGCCCAAGATAAGTGTGATCTCCAACATCACGCTCCCCTACGGCCACAAGGCTATGGGACTACCTTTACCTTTACCTTTTTTTTATTGAATAAATGTATATTTGTATTTTTACACCTTATTTCACTAGTTGAGTTTCTTAGTTTAGTTTAGTGGGAGAAAGGACGCTTGCACGCACCACCCACCCCCAAATACCCTATCACTCCTTGCTTGAAGGAACAGTCACCTGCTTAAACACCAAAAGAGAAAGCAGGCCTGACATTAGTGACAGAGGGATTTGGGTGGGGGGAGGGGAGGAGTTGTAGTGTTGTTGATTAACTGTCTATTCTGGTCGTTGGGAGGTTCTTGATGCAAAAGCATCAACAGTTTTGGCCTCCACTACCTCCTGGGGAAGAGCATTCCAGGCTTTTATAGTACGGGGTAGGAAAGAGGATGAACGGTACTCAGTTCGGCAGGTGATGCGGCTAAATTGGCTGTCATGGCCTCTGCGTTGGCGGAGAGGCAGTGGTATCAGCTTACTGAGGATGGAGGGACAGTGCACCAGTCCTCTGTTGATTTTGTATAACATCGTTGTTGTTGTTGTATCAAATTTTATTCATCAGATTAACATAAGTATAACATCGATAGGCGAGATGTCTTCCTGCGCAATTCCAAAGACGACCACCCCAGCGAATCCAACATCTGATTCACACTTGAAGTGTTGTGGTATCTATTGAGGACAAAACGTGCAGCCCGTCTCTGTACGGCCTCCAGCCTGTCAATGGACTTCTGGGTGTGAGGATCCCATACCGTCGAAGCGTACTCTAGTATGGGTCTGACAAATGCCTTGTACGCTTGTTCTTTTATAGCCGCAGAGTTGATCTTGAGGTTCCTTCTAAGAAAACCCAAGGTTTTGTTGGCTTTATTGGCAATGCTGTCAGTGTGTTCATCTCAGCTCATATGGCGTCGGATGATAACCCCCAAATATTTTGCTGAGGAAACTGTCTCAAAGGTCTGGTTACAAACATACCATGCCATACAATGGTGGTTACAAACATACCATGCCATACAATGGTGGTTACCAACATACCATGCCATACAATGGTGGTTACCAACATACCATGCCATACAATGGTGGTTACTGGTTACACATATCCCATGCCATACAATGGTGGTTACAAACATACCATGCCATACAAGTATTGGGAATACTATACTTTTGTTATGTTATACGCAGGGGCGGACGAGGGGGGGGTTTCCGGGGTTTCCGGAAACCCCCCCCAGCCCCCCCCCCCCCCCAAAAAAAAAGGAAAAGAAAGAAGAAGAAGGAGAGAAAGAGAGAGAGAGAATACAATTATAAAAATAAAAATAAACATAAAATAAATACTATATATATATATATATATATATATATATATATATATATATATATATATATATATATATATATATATATATATATATATATATATATATATATATATATATATAATTTATTTTATTTATTTATTTATTTTTTTATACGAATTTTGGAAACCCCCCCCAAAAAACTAACTGATCCGCCCCTGATACGAAACTATGTTATGTTACGGAACTACGGCGACTCCTGGAGCGGCAGCTTTAGGTTGGCCGAGGCCAGGAGCATATGGAGGTTGAAATAAACTGAAATTGAAATCAATCTTCTTCTTCTTTCGTTGGGGCTGCCACCCTCAGCTTATTGAGGACTCTGCAGCCAAATGCTGGGTATGTTCTTGTTACCGGCACTCACCCGTCTAGGACATGAGCATCAGGATCTTTAAAGTCCGTTATGATGGAGTGCATGCGACACAGACTAGACCTCGGTTTATACTCTCATCCGAAGGAGTAGGAAACGAGAGTAAAGTGTCTTTCCCAAGGACACAACACAATGGCCCGGACGCGACTTTTTTTTTCCTAAATAAGAACAGGTCCTGGCCTAAAAATAGCTGCGCCCGAATATTTCCGAAGTTGGTTTCAGACAATCGGATAAACCCAGTACTATATATAGGATTACAGGCACATGATCTCACCACTATTCGTATTATGATGTGTGCATGATATGATAAAATACTATTCACCCCCCTCCGAGAGTTCATATTTTTAATGTAACATTAAAAATCTCTCTCTCTCTCTCTCTCTCTCTCTCTCTCTTCTCTCTCTCTCTCTCTCTCTCTCTCTCTCTCTCTCCCTCTGTGAGTGTGTGTATGTGTGTGTATATATTTTTTCACCTTGCAAAATATAGTACAGTATTGCTGAGTGTTTATATTTCTCAATTAGAGCCAGTTGTTTAAAATTTAGATAACTAGCTTATTAAATTTACTTTTATGTTTATCAATTAAAGCAATTTTTTTTTCAATTTAGATGATTACCTTATTACATTTATTTTTACGTATGTGCTTGATATAATAGCATGTGGACTTATCTTGTTATTTTTTTGGTTTGTTTGTTTCTTAATGATACTGTATTATTAATACTAATAATAACGGATTTGTATATAGTGCTGTACTCCAGCCTACGACAAGACTCACCGAGCCTTACATATATAGTCATTACATAAAAATACATGCACTCGATATTGTGTTTCATCTCTTAAGATGTTTAAGTGTATGATTATTTTATTGTGTGGTTGGAACATAGCTTACTTATATACATGATGTCTAAAAAAAATCCCATAGTAATGTTGTGTACATGAAAAGTGAAGAGTACGTAGGCCTATATAATAAGCACACTCATAATGTAGAAAGACTACTGTAAAAACAAGCTTTTTCATTCTTTTTTAGGCATCCTATATAGTATTACCTTCCTGCATTAATGTGTCAGTTGCTCATGAATACTAAAGAGAGATAATATATATCTGTATCTATATAACTTAGATCTATCTAACTACACAAGCACACACACATTTACGTATATATTGTATTACAATAGTATGTGTATATATAACTATTTCATATTCTCCTTTACAAATAAATAATAGAGTAACACCTTTTTTACTTACATAAATACATGTACAAATACAGCACTGAAAGGATGGATAATCAAAATATCTATATATAGGACAAGCGATCATAACATTATTATGTACTAATAAAATGTATGTGTATGCAGCAATGTATACCTACACGCACACAAACATCACGCTACATAGACCTATACATAATTCATTCAAATACAAATACACACATACAAATATAAATACAAATAAATTATATAAGCATAATGACTAAAAATAATAATAATGTTTAATAAATAAATAAATAAATAAATAATAATAATAATAATAATAATAATAATAATAATAATAATAATAATAATAATAATAGTGTAGTAAACCAGCTATACTACATATGTCTGCTTTAGATTTAGTGCATTAGGCCTACTACAGATTGTTCAGTTACACTAAAGTCTGAATCTGTGACCCTGTGGCCTCTCGGCTGTCACAAATGTCAAGTGTCACAATCCTAGCACAGTAGTGCTCGGTTGTTTGTTTGTTTGTTTTGATCAGCCATGCCCACAGTCTAGTGCAGGTAAAATTGCTTCATCGATTAAAATTTGGGGGCATAACGAACACACAAATAGATGAGCTGATCGCTCCATTTTGATCAAACTTTCTGGGAAGAAGGCGGAAGTAACGAGTAACGACTGCCAACTTCGGAAATGTTCGGGCGCAGCTATTTTTAGGCCAGGACCTGTTCTTATTTAGGAAAAAAAAAAGTCGCGGCCCGGACAGGGCTCGAACCTGGGACTATCAGATCCGCAAGCCGAATCACTACCATTAGACCACCGTGCCTCTCAATCTTGTGTAAATATATGTGAAAGAGTGCATTCACATCATGGTGGCAGCGGACGGATGACCTAAGAAGCCTCAAAGACGAGTAATCACTGCTCGACGTTGATCAACAGACAGCTTCAGCCTCGCGCTCGCAAAACCGGCCAAAACCGAATGTCATCGACCTGTGAAACGGTCATGAAATGAAGTGTGAAGAAATAGAAGCACAGCAGATGTAACAAAAGGTGACTTTATTCTACCAATTTGGACATCGAATCGACTACATATCGTTATTCCTGCATAGGAATCGTGAACTATAAACCAAAGACTATCGGAACACTTCAACAGGATGCAGAAAACGTAACCGGCGTGGCTGCTTCTTGTTCAAGGGACGCAACTCTTCCGATGATCTACAGAAACGAATGACGTGGTTGTTTCCCTTCCTTCACTCCTCACGCTTTCAGCTCACAAATCAAGCAAAATAAACAAAAAGACGCTTATTTAAGTTTTGATACAAGAATAAAAAAAAAAAATTGTAATCTCATTCTACTCAAGGCGTACTGCAATCTGTGTCATTTCATGTCTTTTATTTCAGATCACGTTCAATGACATTGATTTGATGAGTACTGAGTGACATTTAGTGATTTACAATTTCTGATTATATTCCAAAACCCATACACGAAGATTATGATGACCACATGACATATTAAAAATTGAATGACATTGTGTTAGGCATACAATTACATGTATTTGAAAATTGTTTTAAAAAAAAACAAAGGGCTTGATTCCGTGGTTCAAATTTGCCTGTTGCAACTTAAAATAATTGTGTTTTCCTTTCATTTTGTTTCATTTTAATACAGTATCAAACATCGGCTGTTGCATATTCATTTTTATTCAAGATATATTCATCTCTTTGTGGTTTTTTTTCTCCATACATCATGGCTGCACGCATACCTCAAATGAACTGGAATTCAGATAACAATGCAGAAGCATTTCAGTTATTTAAGGAAAATATCATCATCTATTGTGAAGACGAGATCACTGAGGATGGTAAAATCGCACTCAAAATACCTCGAGGACTTGGAGATGAGGGCACCCGCCCCCTGAAAGCCTCTGGCTTATCTGACGCGGACAAGCGCAAGTCTAATGAACTGTGGACTTTCTTTGAAACTCAACTCAAGAACAAAGTCAACTTTCGGGTTAACCGCCTTCAGCTCATGGACTGCCGGCAGCGCAGCGATGAGTCCATAGATGATTTTGTTATCCGTGCACGCACTTTAGCTCTGAAGTGCGAATTTGGTAAAGAGGAGCTAGAAGAACGGTTGCTAAAGATAATCATTGCTTCGACACCAATAGAGGATTTTCAGCGGGACTTGTTGCGACAGTTGAAGGGATACAAACTTGACGACGCCATCGCTGAAGGTCGCCGCTACGAGGCCGTCATTGCTGGATGTCAACAGATCCAGCAGCTGGCCAGTGGAGGTCCCAGATCCATCTGTGAGAACAATGTGGACCACATCAAACATAATTGTGGTAACTGTGGCACAAGCCATGCACCCCGCAAATGCCCTGCATTGGAAGACACCTGCAACTTTTGTAAGAAGAAAGGACACTGGCGTAGAGTGTGCCGTCAACGTATCGGTGGATACAAGCCAGATGCACAGCAATACAAAACGCCAAAATCTGGAAATCGAAAATGGAACAAAAAATTCAACGAAATGCATTGGGGCACTGAGGAAGATGAGCCAGACACAGGCTCTTCAGAAGCGTCATATGACACAATCTGCATTTCTACCATGAACCAGGACTCCAACTGCAAATCCAACAAACGTCAGGAGGTGTTTACACAGCTGGACATCATGCGACCTGAATCTTCAAAAGTTCACAAACTCAAGCTTAAGGTGGATACAGAGGCATCAGGGAACACCCTTCCTTTGCGCACATATAAGCAGATGTATGGAAACAGACCAACTTCAACAATCCTCACCCCTGTCAAGAACACAAAGCTCACATCATACAACGGCCAGGAAATCCCATGTTTGGGGTCCATCCATCTTCAGCTTCGCTATAAGGGGGATTTCACATCAGCAAAATTCTATGTAGTGGATGTCAATGGACCGCCCATAGTTGGGTTACCCACATGCGAAAAACTGAAACTGGTCACAATTCATTGTAACGCAGTTCAAATCGATGATATCACCACCGTTGAGGGCCTCAAACTTGCATATCCAGGGAATTTTGACACACTCGGCGATTTCAAGCAGACAGCAACTCTACGCACTAAACCTAACGCTGAGCATTTCGTCGACGCTCCACGCAAATGTTCCATTCACCTCAGAGACAAGCTGAAGTCCGAACTCGAGAAGATGGAAAAACAGGGGGTCATCAGGAAAGTAACAGAACATACAGACTGGTGTTCAAGCCTAGCTTACTCTACCAAGAAGGATGGATCACTCCGCATATGCATCGACCCACAGAAGCTGAACGATGCTCTCAAGCGATGTCCACACAAGGTACCAACCCTTGAAGAAATCAACCCCTTGTTTGCTGGTGCAACAGTATTTAGTAAACTGGATGCAAAAGCTGGTTACTGGTCTGTCCACCTTGACCCAGAAAGCCATCTACTGACGACTTTCAGAACCCCATTTGGCCGATACTGCTGGAAACGTCTTCCATTTGGTCTTCGGGTCTCTCAAGATATCTTTCAAGCCAGGATGGACGACATACTAGAGAATCTTCCTGGAGTGGTTGGTATTACAGACGATGTTTGCGTATATGGAAAAGATGAGGCTGAGCATGACAAGAACATCAAGGGTCTGAGGGAGAAAGCCAATGAATGTGGGCTTGTCTTCAACTCTGAAAAATGTACCATCCGATAACCCGAGATTTCATTCTTCGGCAACATATACTCAAAGGATGGCATACGCCCTGACCCAGCCAAAGTTCAGGGCATCCAGAGCATGCCAGTCTCTCAAAACAAGGAGGAATTGCAACGATTCCTTGGCATGATGACATACCTAGCAGCGTTCATCCCAAATTTCAGCAAGGAATCTCAGCCACTGAGAGAACTTCTGAAGAAAGATGTCCCATTCGAGATGACGGAATCCGAGATTCACTGCTTTTAGTGTTTGAAGTTCCTATTGCAGGCATCCACATGCCTCAAGTTCTTTGATCCAAAAAAACGACCGTCCTGGAGGTGGACAGCTCCATGAAAGGAATGGGTGCAGCACTTCTTCAAAATGGACGCCCAGTGGCGTTTGCATCGAAGTCCTTGGACCAAACACAGAGCAATTACCCGAATATAGACCGAGAAATGTTAGCAGTTGTCTTTGGCATGACCAGATTTCACACATACCTATACGGGCGACCCTTTACAGTAATCACAGATCACAAACCACTTGAAATGATCGTACAGAAACCACTCCTCAAAGCGCCCCCTCGCCTTCAGCGCATGCTGCAGAAAGTGCAAGGTTACGACTTCAAGGTTGAGTACAGAGCAGGGAACACAATGACGATAGCGGACACTCTGTCCCGACTCCCATGCAATGATGACAAGACAGCAATCGATTTGGATATGCGTGTGGATGGCGTTGACCTATCCACGGATGAGATCACCTTCTGTGAATTTGACTTCATCAGCTTCTCACCGAAGAAGCAATTACAGCTCAGAGAATTCACAAAAAGAGATCCAATCCTGAACAGCCTCATGGAGACAATTATCAACGGGTGGCCAGCGCACGTGAAAGAACTCCCCACAGACACCAGACCATATTGGTCTTTCAGGGACGAGCTCGCCATTGAAGATGGAATAATCTTCAAAGGACAACAGATCATCATTCCTGAAAACATGAGAGCAGACGTCTTGACCCAACTGCACCAATCCCATCAGGGGATAGAGAAAACACGCTTGCTGGCACGTCAATGTGCATAATTATTGGCCAAATATCAACAAAGACATTGAACAGTTAATCAAGACATGCGACACGTGCCAAGCATTCTCCAATGCCAACAAAAAGGAACCACTTCTCCCACATGAAATTCCAGGTGGGCCATGGAAGAAGCTGGGAACTGATCTTTTTGAGATTGAGGGTAGAAACTACCTACTGATCTGTGACTACTACTCAAAGTATCACGTTGTCACAGAAATGACCAAAACAACGAGCGCAGCAATCACAGAAGAAGTTGAGAAAACTGCGGCCATGTTTGGCAGACCAGACATCATTGTCAGCGACAATGGACCCCAGTACAAAGGACAAGCATTCCAGGACTTTCTGAAGCGATGGGAAATTCAACATACAACTTCGTCGCCTCGATTTCCTCAATCCAATGGATTTATCGAAAGACAAGTCCAAACCGTTAAAAAAGCCATAAAGAAATGTAACAGCAGCGGTACTGATTTTCACATTGCTATGATGAATCTTCGAGCCACTCCATTGGATGATAAAATTCCATCTCCCGCTCAACTACTCATGGGACGACCGATTGCCACACTGCTTCCATCTCGCATGATGCCACGTGTAGATGACCACAGCTACATACAGCAGATGGAACACAAAAAAGAAGTAATGAAAGGCTACTATGACCAACATGCTCGGGATCCACTCCCACCATTGTATACTGGTCAGGCAATCAGAGTCTTTGACAAGCAAAGCAAAACATGGGCGCCTGCTACAGTTACAGGAAGATGTGAAGAACCAAGATCATACAATCTCCAAACAGAAAACGGCAACATCATACGAAGAAACAGAAGAGATCTCCACGAAAGAACTCCAAGAGAAGAGGTCGAACAGACTTACCCAAAGAACCCCCAACTGATTGAGAGTCCCAGCGGGGGAACAGATGTGGAACCAACAAGCACACAATATCCCGAAACACCAAGCACCAAGAGAGAAATAACAGAAAAAATAAATCCACCCGCTGTAGACACGAGCAAGTCAAGACATGTACCAATAGTCACAAGGACTGGCCGACAAATCAGACCGCCAATCAGATACAGAGATGATTGTTAGGACCTTGCATAATTATGTCAACTTGCTTCCACGTTTTGTTTTAACTGTCAAATCAATTAAAGAATTCATTAATGTTACATGGCCTCAAATAACCTAAAATAAATCCAATGCCATTGTTTATAATTACGTTATTATGTTATTTTCCCAGTTTATTTGTTTAACACAACTTATCTTTGTTCAAACAAGTACTATATGTTAAGTTTCATTTTCTTTGTTTAATTATTATGTTGTTTTAAACAACTATTGACCCTGTTTGAAAAAGGGGGATGTTATAGTATTTGTTATGTTATACGAAACTATGTTATGTTACGGAACTACGGCGACTCCTGGAGCGGCAGCTTTAGGTTGGCCGAGGCCAGGAGCATGGAGGTTGAAATAAACTGAAATTTAAACGTTTATCAATCTTGTGTATGTATATATATATATGTGAAAGAGTGCATTCACATCAATGGTGGTTACACATATCCCATGCCATACAATGGTGGTTACAAATTTTCTATGTCATACAATGGTGGTTAAAAACATCCCATACCATACAATGGTGGTTACAAACATCCCATGCTATACAATGGTGGAATTCCAGGGATCATAAAAAATATTGCAAGTATTACTTATATTTTCTACCCTGCGTTTCTCAATCTATGCTTCTTTTAGTACTCAACTTGAGTCAACACTTATCACATGCATTATTTTGTTTTCATAGTATGTGACAACTGGTGATACCTCAAACTCCTAGCATAAATGTTGTCTCCTTTACATTCAATGGTTAAATGTTTCACATAATATTCACTGACAGCATTCAACATATTGTATACATAAATTGCACACCATTTTCTCTCCAGAATATGCTTGGGATACTATGTTCACATTTTAATTTGAACAATGTTCACACTATTATTTGAGCTAATATACAGAATTGCTGTCAAGAGATAGTTAGTTATTTATTAGGGTCCAGCGGATTGCAAAAAGCCAAATCAACTTGGATGAATGAGGCTGTCAAAAGTTTTAGGCATTTAGACTAATTTTATCTTGAGAAAAACTTTCAAATAAACTGGAAAGCTTGGTTTTATCTGACGACTCGTGTTATTTTTATCCTCTTTTCTGCCTCTTGCCTATGTTACTGTAAGTTTCTTCAAGTACTCAATTTAAATGAAAGCATTATTGCACAGTCGCTAATTGTCCTTTCTGTATGTACCAACATGTGATTCATCAAATTGTCTGTATGTACCAACATGTGATTCAACGAATTGTCAGCATGAACAAAAGCATTAGATATTACACATATCTCACATACATTTTCACTTTAGTATGTCTCAACATGTGTTGCTTCAAATCGTCAGCCACAGAGAAAGGCTTAGTACAAACATCACACACATGATTTTTCTCTTCTGAACATGTAAGTGTATGTCTTTTCAACTGGCAAGCTGAAAGAAAATATTTTCTTACAAACGTCAAACACGTGAATTTTCGTCTCTGGAATGTGTCAACTTGTGTTTCTTCAAATCGCTAAACAAAGGGAAAGCTTTACCACAAACCTCACACATATAATTTTTCTCTCCTGTATGAATAAGCTTATGTAACTTCAAACTATTAGCATGAGTGAAAGCTTTATTACAAACATCACACACATTATTCTTCTCTCCTGTATGTATAAGCTTATGTTCCTTCAAATGACAAGCCTTAGTGAAAGCTTTATTACAAACATCACACACATGATTCTTCTCTCCTGTATGTATAAGTTTATGTTCCTTCAACTGACAAGCCCTAGTGAAAGCTTTATTACAAACATCACACACATGATTCTTCTCTCCTGTATGTATCAGCTTATGGTCCTTCAACTGACAAGCCCTAGTGAAAGCTTTATTACAAACATCACAGACATGATTCTTCTCTCCTGTATGTATAAGCTTATGTACATTCAAATGACCAGCCCTAGCAAACGCTTTATTACAAACATCACAAACATGATTCTTCTCTCCTTTATGTATAAGCTTATGTAACTTCAAACTGCCAGCCTCAGTGAAAGCTTTATTACAAACATTACACACATGATTCTTCTCTCCGGTATGTATAAGTTTATGTAACTTCAAACTACCAGCCTGAGTGAAAGCTTTATTACAAACATCACACACATGATTTTTCTCTCCTGTATGTATAAGCTTATGTAACTTCAAACTGCCAGCCTCAGTGAAAGCTTTATTACAAACATTACACACATGATTCTTCTCCCCTGTATGTATAAGCTTATGCCTTTTCAAAGTGCCAGCCTCAGTGAAAGCTTTATTACAAACATTACACACATGATTCTTCTCTCCTGTATGTATAAGCTTATGTAACTTCAAACTGCCAGCCTGAGTGAAAGCTTTATAACAAACGTTACACACATGATTATTTTGTCCTCGGGTCTTCTGTTGCAGCTCTGTCTTTGTTCTACACTCCTGATCTGTGAGGCTGACTTCACTGTGGGGAGTGACTGAGGCAGAAGACAACTTGACCAATAATGACTGTGGTGTTGAGTTGACAGCAAGCAGTTGTGTAGCACATGGATTTGGAATCTGAAACAGAAAACACAAATTTAAAATAAGCAGTAATTATAAAGTGTTCAAAGAAGTATATATATGAAACACTAACTATAAAGTGTTCAAAGAAGTATATATGAAACACTAACTATAAAGTGTTTGTCGCGTCACCCGAGCGGGTTCCGCGAATATGAAACACTAACTATAAAGTGTTTGTCGCGTCACCCGAGCGGGTTCCGCGACGTTCAGCTCAAAACAACGAGTGGTAGGATAGAACTCAAACGAAAGAAACTAACACAAAATGCCAGATGACAATCACACTCTTTTATTCAACAACACACACGCACTCACAGGAATATGGGATACTAAACCACCCTCAACCCCTATCAAGACCCCCAACCCAGTATCTACAAAACAGTTACTGCCCTTGTCTAGCTGAAAACCCCGATCTATACACAACAAAATGCCCACAACAATATGTAACAATATTAATAATCAATTCAATTCAGGTAAATACAATGCAAGCTGAATTCACAATCAGGACATCTTAAAATTCAATCGCATAAACTAAACTAGCTTACAGTCCAGAATCATTGTATGAAATATAACTGTCTGTTATTCTAGGCTCAGTAGGAGCTAAAGCAGTCGATCACACGAATAAATGCAGTGATTTACGTTAAATAATGTTTTTAGGTGCGTGATGTGCAGATCTGTGTGTGTGTGTGGGTGTGGTGCGTGTAGATTCCTGTAGTCGATGGAGAGCTTCGCCCGAAGCAACGGCAGGTCCAGTCGATGATGGAGGACCACACCCCCCAGCTGCAAAGGCGGAAAGGGGGATGGGTAATGGTGGGTGGGGGAAGAGGGAGAGGAGGGAGGACATGTAACTGCCTGATGATTCCTACTTCATCACTAAGAAACTGAGAATGAAGTCAGGCTATAGTCATTGCCTGATGATTCCTACTTCATCACTAAGAAACTGAGACTGAAGTCAGACTATAGTCCTACTTCATCACTAAGAAACTGAGACTGAAGTCAGACTATAGTCACTGCCTGATGATTCCTACTTCATCACTAAGAAATTGAGACTGATGTCAGACTATAGTCATTGCCTGATGATTCCTATTTCATCACTAAGAAACTGAGAATGAAGTCAGACTATAGTCATTGCCCGATGATTCCTACTTCATCACTAAGAAACTGAGACTGAAGTCAGACTATAGTCATTGCCTGATGATTCCTACTTCATCACTAAGAAACTGAGACTGAAGTCAGACTATAGTCATTGCCTGATGATTCCTACTTCATCATTAAGAAACTGAGACTGAAGTTAGACTATAGTCATTGCCTGATGATTCCTACTTCATCACTAAGAAACTGAGACTGAAGTCAGACTATAGTCACTGCCTGATGATTCCTATTTCATCACTAAGAAACTGAGAATGAAGTCAGACTATAGTCATTGCCTGATGATTCCTACTTCATCACTAAGAAACTGAGACTGAAGTCAGACTATATATAGTCATTGCCTGATGATTCCTACTTCATCACTAAGAAACTGAGACTGATGTCAGACTATAGTCCTACTTCATCACTAAGAAACTGAGACTGATGTCAGACTATAGTCCTACTTCATCACTAAGAAACTGAGACTGAAGTCAGACTATAGTCATTGCCTGATGATTCCTACTTCATCACTAAGAAACTGAGACTGATGTCAGACTATAGTCATTGCCTGATGATTCCTACTTCATCACTAAGAAACTGAGACTGAAGTCAGACTATAGTCCTACTTCATCACTAAGAAACTGAGACTGATGTCAGACTATAGTCATTGCCTGATGATTCCTACTTCATCACTAAGAAACTGAGACTGAAGTCAGACTATAGTCATTGCCTGATGATTCCTACTTCATCACTAAGAAACTGAGACTGAAGTCAGACTATAGTCATTGCCTGATGATTCCTACTTCATCACTAAGAAACTGAGACTGAAGTCAGACTATAGTCCTACTTCATCACTAAGAAACTGAGACTGAAGTCAGACTATAGTCCTACTTCATCACTAAGAAACTGAGACTGATGTCAGACTATATCATTGCCTGATGATTCCTACTTCATCACTAAGAAACTAAGACTGATGTCAGACTATAGTCATTGCCTGATGATTCCTACTTCATCACTAAGAAACTGAGACTGATGTCAGACTATAGTCATTGCCTGATGATTCCTACTTCATCACTAAGAAACTGAGACTGAAGTCAGACTATAGTCCTACTTCATCACTAAGAAACTGAGACTGATGTCAGACTATAGTCATTGCCTGATGATTCCTACTTCATCACTAAGAAACTGAGACTGAAGTCAGACTATAGTCCTACTTCATCACTAAGAAACTGAGACTGAAGTCAGGCTATAGTCATTGCCTGATGATTCCTACTTCATCATTAAGAAACTGAGACTGAAGTTAGACTATAGTCATTGCCTGATGATTCCTACTTCATCACTAAGAAATTGAGACTGAAGTCAGACTATAGTCATTGCCTGATGATTCCTACTTCATCACTAAGAAACTGAGACTGAAGTCAGGCTATAGTCATTGCCTGATGATTCCTACTTCATCACTAAGAAACTGAGACTGAAGTCAGACTATAGTCATTGCCTGATGATTCCTACTTCATCACTAAGAAACTGAGACTGAAGTCAGGCTATAGTCATTGCCTGATGATTCCTACTTCATCACTAAGAAACTGAGACTGAAGTCAGACTATAGTCATTGCCTGATGATTCCTACTTCATCATTAAGAAACTGAGACTGAAGTCAGACTATAGTCATTGCCTGATGATTCCTACTTCATCACTAAGAAACTGAGACTGAAGTCAGACTATAGTCATTGCCTGATGATTCCTACTTCATCATTAAGAAACTGAGACTGAAGTTAGACTATAGTCATTGCCTGATGATTCCTACTTCATCACTAAGAAACTGAGACTGAAGTCAGACAATAGTCATTGCCTGATGATTCCTACTTCATCACTAAGAAACTGAGACTGAAGTCACAGACTATAGTCATTGCCTGATGATTCCTACTTCATCACTAAGAAACTGAGACTGAAGTCAGACTATAGTCATTGCCTGATGATTCCTACTTCATCACTAAGAAACTGAGACTGAAGTCAGACTATAGTCCTACTTCATCACTAAGAAACTGAGACTGAAGTCAGACTATAGTCATTGCCTGATGATTCCTACTTCATCACTAAGAAACTGAGACTGAAGTCAGACTATAGTCATTGCCTGATGATTCCTACTTCATCACTAAGAAACTGAGACTGAAGTCAGACTACAGTCATTGTCTGATGATTCCTACTTCATCACTAAGAAACTGAGACTGAAGTCAGACTATATATAGTCATTGCCTGATGATTCCTACTTCATCACTAAGAAACTGAGACTGAAGTCAGACTACAGTCATTGCCTGATGATTCCTACTTCATCACTAAGAAACTGAGACTGAAGTCAGACTATAGTCATTGCCTGATGATTCCTACTTCATCACTAAGAAACTGAGACTGAAGTCAGACTATAGTCATTGCCTGATGATTCCTACTTCATCACTAAGAAACTGAGACTGAAGTCACAGACTATAGTCATTGCCTGATGATTCCTACTTCATCACTAAGAAACTGAGACTGAAGTCAGACTATAGTCATTGCCTGATAATTCCTACTTCATCACTAAGAAAGTGAGACTGAAGTCAGACGATAGTCATTGCCTGATGATTCCTATTTCATTACTAAGATAATGAGATTGAAGTCAGGCTAGTCACAAAAGTGCTGAACATTTACAATCCCTGAATTATTAGATATCATCCAAATGCATTTTAACCATGTAACTCATTAAAGCATGACCTGTACTTTGATCTAACCTATATAATGTGCAGAACAAATAAGATCTCATCAACATCATCATCATCATCATCATTGTGGTCCAGATTCTGCTCTTTTAAGTCCACTCGACCCTATAAACAATGACTAACTTATCTTTAGTATTTTTTGTATTAATATAATCGATCATTATTATTATACTATTATCGCAGCAACAATGAATCTGAAAAAGAGAACCAAGATTTACAAAAAATACCAACTATAAAGTGTTCATCATCATCATCATCATCATCATCATCATCATCATCATCATCATCATCATCATCATCATCATCATCATCATCAAAGTGGTCCTGATTCGGCTCTTTGCAGTCCGCTGGACACAGTAAACAAAGACTAACTAATATTTAGAATTCTGTATTAATATAATCGATTATTATTATACCATTATCACAACAACAATGTGTTGAGTTTCTTGATAATAGTTAAAATAAGCCTTCTTCAGTCCTGACAATTACGAGGATATATTAATTTGCAATAACAACCAGAGTGTCACGGACCTGTATTAATTTCTCATTTCGGGTGCCTGTGGATTATTGTTTTATAGCTAATCACTCTTCTGTTGCAAATAACATTATTAGTTTTCGGTTTGCACGTGTAGTTTGTTGGCGTTATGTATGAATCTGATTAGATATTTTCATACAGTTGAAAAATTCATAATTGTATCAGCAGTAAGACTTTAGATGTTTTTTTGAGATCTCAACAAGTAACATTGCCTTGATTTGGCGACCAAAATTGGTACCCAGAATTGGATCAACAGGTTGTTGTGTATACGTTATGTCTAGAAATAGTTGGAATAATCAGTCATCAGGGGAAGTTCTTATTCCTTGTGAGTATCGAATATTTGTTTGTTTGTCTCGTGTGCATTATGGAGTAAGAGAAAAAGAGAGAGAGAGAGAGAGAGAGAGAGAGAGAGAGAGAGAGAGAGAGAGGGGGAGGAGTGAGGTGGAGTGTGGTTGAATTAATGGTAGTTGTTGCATTCATCGAAATTGCTTTAATCATCTAGTTCATTTGAATTTATTATTTCATGGTTTGCATTTCATACTTAAATTTAACGTGATTATGAAAAAAAACCCATATCATATGAATAACTCGTTAACACTATATCTAATAGTGGCCATGTAGGCCTGTGTCTGTGTTTCTGTCCAGCGGCAGGGCACTGATGGACACAAGGGTGTTGCGGATGTCCGGTGGAGAGTTTCTTTGTGTCCCTATTCCCAGTCCACCCTATGTACCCAGTACCCAACCTTTAATGGACGGATGACCGGGTTCCGCATTTCCCCCAAAATATCCCCATGAATGGTCGTCCCTGAGCCATTGGGCGTAGAGGTCTGTCGTGTTCGTTTTTACACTCCTGAAGGTTTCTCATGTTAGGAAGAGTGATGACAAGTGATTGGGTCCATGGTATAGGTCACTCCCCACTGCCAGATCTTGTTAAAGATAAAGGTGAGGGTGTCAATCATCGATTCTCCTCCTGCTTGAAGCAATTCGGCGGGTATGTTGTCCACTCTCGCTGACTTCCCCTTCATCAGTGATTGCACTGCTGCCTCAACTTCTTGTCTGAGAATTGGGAGGATTTCTTCCTCTTTTTATCTGAGAATTGGGAGGATTTCTTCCTCATATCTGTTCAGAAGACATGCTAGAGCTGATGGGTCCCCGTTTGGTGTGAGGTTGTAAAGGTCAGAGCAGTACTCTGTCTATCTGTCCAAGACTTCTTGTTCTTCTGTAAGGCAAATGCCAGACTTGCTTTGGATTGTGGGGACCTTGGGTTGTTTAACATTTGTCAGCAGTTTCAGTCTGGTAGGCCTTCTTGCTGTTGTTCTTGTTCAGACTGTTCTCTATTCCCTGGCATTGATCTTTCTATCCGGTTCTCCTTTGTTGTATGCATGCCTTTTCGGATGTCACTGTTGTATTTTCGGTATGCATCAGATCCCTGTGAGGGGTTCTTTGTTTTTCATCTCTCTTCGTTTATCACACAGGTCCAAAAGTTGAGGTGTGATCCACAGTTTCTTCTTTGGGCGGTGCTTGCCAAGGATCTCAGTGGCAGAATCTGTCACTGCTGAGTTGAAGGTGGTGGTCATGCTGTTGACATCTACTTAACCAGCTCCGAAAATAAGCAGTTTGAAATTTGCACTGTTCCTTATGAAAGACTAAACATTTTTAAAGGTGTTGCTAGTAACCTGAATTGTTTGTGACCTGAGGCATTTGTAACCAAAGGTATCACTGTATATAGCATCCATTATTAGTACTATTATTTTCTTATTATTATTGGATTACTGTACCACATAGTTATTGTGTGGAAGATTTGTGAAAGAGAGGTCAAGTTCCAATATTACCTCAGACTCCACTGGAAGTAAATCCATGTATCTTTCGGGCTTCACCCACACCATCTTCGTTTCCAATGGGTCAACGCTTTCTGTAACAAAGAAGTCAGCAAATTGATCATGGGTGATAGCAGTAGCACTGTTGGTTAGGACTGTGGTTTTCTATGCCAAAATTTTAGAGTACAAACCCTGCAGAGGATCAATGTCTATGACATAGATACAAGACTTTTCAGGTCACGCTGCAGAGGATGAATATTTATGACTTAGATACAAGACTTTTCAGGTCACCAGTGTTTTCTCCAGGTACTTTAGTTTCCTCCCACTCTTCAATAATGGTGTCAGGTGCAGTAAAATTAAATTAAAAAAATTAAAATATCCCAAAATTACAATTTGATTTCCTTTCTGTTTTCTAATACTAATAGCCAATTTTCTTTACACCAAATGTTTGACAGATGAATATGTGTTTGTTGTGTTGGTAGGAGTGCAGGGATTGGGACGCTCTGCTGGACGGGTCGTCGCTAGACGAAAAGGTCGACTTCATCACCTCTTATGTCCAGTTCTCTATCGATATGTTGGTGCCAACTAGAGAGGTGAAGACCTACCAAAACAACAAGCTTGGGTGACAAAGGAGGTAGCAGACGTCCTGATGAAGAGGAAGAAGGCGTTCAGTGAGGAAAATCCAGATGACGTGAAGAAGATGCAGAAGGAGGTCAGAAGAGTGATCCTGAACAACAAACGGAAGTTCAGAGACAAGGTCGAATACAGCTTCGCCTCCAACAATCTCAGGAAACTGTGGAGCAGCCTACAGACCATGACTGTCTATAAGCCGTGCAAGAGGGCCTTGAAAGTAGAGGACCAGCAGAAGTTGGCAAACGACCTAAACACCTTCCACGCCCGCTTTGACACCACTGACTTCTCATCTGAGCGAGCCAGTACTCTGGCTGACCTAAGTGAGAGAGACAACAGGAAAGAGGTCCTGACAGAGGAAGAGGTGATTCGGTGCTTTAGACAGTGAACCCTAGGAGTGCTTCAGGGATGAAAAGTGGGTAAGCCAAAAAATCCTGAAATTTTATATTTTCCCCCGGTCAGGGTCCAGGGCCCGCTGTAAGGCCCCTGGTCAGGTCCAGGGGCAAAGCCCCGGTGGGGGGTTTAGGGGGCGAAGCCCCCCATACGCTGAACGCTTCATAGCATTTAAAACCCAAAAAGAATGGTTTTAGTTAAAGATCAAAGAATATTCAAGTGTTATTGGCAGCTATCACGTAGATCCAGTGCCTTAACTATATGTGTATGTAATCGAAGTAATGTGTTACGGAAATAGCGGGATAAAAGAACCCTAATCCTACCCCTAACCCATAAAATAAAGTTTTACTCCACATATTAATATGTGTGGTACCGCGTTGTTATTCAAACAAATTATTATTTTTCAAATTTATTTAATTCTAATGACACCAAAGCTTACATTATCCTGTTCTTTCCGTAACTAATTACATCCCTTAGTTAGAGGCACTGGATGTACATGCCATAATTTAATGGCAGTTTAATTAGATTATTCAAATGGCTTTTAAAAACAAAATTATGATATTTTTGACTAACTTTGTATTGTAGCATTACTTTGACTGACTGTGAAAGAGAGGGGCAGATATACAGGGAGGGTGCTTTTTTTCCAAAAAGAATTGTTGCTGCTGAGGTTACATTTCCTTTTGGTATAATTTATTTTCTTTTCGTATAATTTATTTATTTCGAATTGTATGTTACTGTATGTTAATTTGGTCAGTGACCTTATTAGCTATAGGGTCTTTTGACAATTTTTTTAAAATAATTACAGTATTATTAGTTTTTCTTTATTATTATTAATATTATTATTACTATTGTCAGGTTTTATTTTTTCCCCAATTGATAGAATTGTTGCTGTTAAGGTTATATTTTCTTATGATGTTATCTATTTCTTTATTTAGAATTTTGTGTTACTACTGTATATTAATTTGGTCAGTGACGTTACGACAAATCAATAGTAATATCTATACAATTTTAGTTTGCAAAAAAATTTATATTTTTGGCAAAGTGTTTAAAAACTTTTTCTTTACATAATTCAACATAGTCATACTCATATATTCATATCTTACGATTAACATTTAACAGTTATGTAAAACTTTTAAGCGCCTGCATTCAAACAGAGGTATATGCATGCATCTTCAAACAAGTAAACAAAATTAGTATTAGAATATAATTAAAAAAATAAACTACAGTGTTTTACAAAAAATAAAATCCTACAATTTGCTGCTATTTTGGATGAGATTTATCAAGTATGTAATGATCAATCTCACAATTGATTAATCTCTTAACATTTAATTACAAATATACTAACAAAAACAGATGGCCTTTCCTTAAAGAATAAACGTATTTAGTTTGAATTAAGTTAAACTGTTGAAGTGCGTCAGTATAGAGACCAGCTGCGCTAACGCCCAACAGATATAATTATGATAATGCGATCTTTGGAAGAGTTTCGGCATCTTTCTTTTAAAATTATAATGGTAGGGATCAACCCTACCAACGTCAGTTTATTTTATTTCTTTATTTTATTCTTAGTATTGGTCCATTTCGATTGTTTAGTTTACATCGTGTTCGGTAAACAAGTTCATTTCCCGATTTGGTACCGCTTTACGTTGATCAGCTTCTTGCCATCGCAACAAATGCACTTCGCATAGCCATCCTCGTTGATCTTCCTTATCACATCGCCGACACGAATGTCTACAACCTTTTGGTCTAGCCAATCCCATCGGAATTTGTGCTTGATGTCTTTTTTTTCTTTAGTTTTGTTGGGTTTCATTTGATTTTCTTAAAATCACTCTGTGCGCCATTTTTTCACAATACCGAGGTGTGTGCGACTGCGCTGCGTTTGCGACTGCGCTGCTTCCTGTAACTAAAGAATGTGCACAGAAGCGCAGAAGCAGACAAATAAGCGCAATAGCACGCAAAGACGTGCAAGATGGCCCCGCGAAAATAAGCCGGAAACCTAAAAAAAAGCCGGATAGCTGACCAAAAAACCCCTGAAAAACCTGAAAATTTTCATCCCTGGTGCTTGTGGCCCAGATGACGTTCCGGGAGCTGTCCTCAAGTATTGCCATGACTCCTTTGCCCCAGTGTTCACCATCCTGTTCCAGGAGTCGTTGGACACAGGACACATCCCACCCCTTTGGAATCTTCCAACTTTATCCCTGTCCCCAAAATACCCTCTCCCACAACCTGTCCCCAAAATACCCTCTCCCACAACCTGTCCCCAAAATACCCTCTCCCACAACCTGTCCCCAAAATACCCTCTCCCACAACCTGTCCCCAAAATACCCTCTCCCACAACCCGTCCCCAAAATACCCTCTCCCACAACCCGTCCCCAAAATACCCTCTCCCACAACCCGTCCCCAAAATACCCTCTCCCACAACCCGTCCCCAAAATACCCTCTCCCACAACCTGTCCCCAAAATACCCTCTCCCACAACCTGTCCCCAAATATACCCTCTCCCACAACCCGTCCCCAAAATACCCTCTCCCACAACCCGTCCCCAAAATACCCTCTCCAACAACCTGTCCCCAAAATACCCTCTCCCACAACCCGTCCCCAAAATACCCTCTCCCACAACCTGTCCCCAAAATACCCTCTCCCACAACCTGTCCCCAAAATACCCTCTCCCACAACCCGTCCCCAAAATACCCTCTCCCACAACCCATCCCCAAAATACCCTCTCCCACAACCTGTCCCCAAAATACCCTCTCCCACAACCCATCCCCAAAATACCCTCTGTTACACTCAGTTTGAAGATGGTGTTTTCTATCAGTATCTGATTCAGCCCCGATGCTTGAATTCCTGATAGTTGTGTAACTCAGATTCGTTTATTCACACAGCCCGTCCAAACAGCGTACAAGTCACAAAGTCGACGTATGAAGTTTTCCACTTTTATTCAGCACACATCAACAACTGCATACAATTCTCAACTCAACTCAACAACTTTCACAGCAACTCTCCAAATCACTATCAACAACTTTACTATCTCTACAGCGACTCGGCTCACGATTAAATAACCTCTGTCTTTTCTGGAACGATTTGGTACGTGGTAGAAATGACGCACTGCCACCAATCGAACTAAAGATCGTCATCACTGACTTACGTCATTCACATTTTCTCTACTTCCGGGAACATTCACGACCTTCGATATCCATCCGGAAATTTCTATCAAGAGTAAACACGCATATCCAGAAGATTCTCAAATAATATCGACTAACGCAAATTATCAACGTTATACAAAGCCTCTCCTAACAACAATGCAAACTCAAATCAAAGGTAAATAAACTCCATTATTGAATACTTTGCAAATCGAAACGATTAGATCTATCGTACACGCTTCAGCCATATTATCATTCGCGTTTCAACGTAACATTAACCCCCCACTCAAGAAGAAATTTACCTAATTTCTTTCAACAACGTTGAAACGTAATGCACAAACAAAGTTCAGAATTAAAACTTATTTCAGACTGTCTGAACACTATCAACGTTCTCAGTTCATTCACACAGATTCAAAGTTTCTCATCTGCAAGTCTTTCTGGGTACTGTCAATGTTCACAGTTTATTTACCCAGTCAACGTTTTTCATTTTCAAGTCTGTCATTACCAATATTCTTAGTTCGTCCACACAGTCAATGTTCTTTCGTTCGCAAGGAATCGACGCCCTCGTCAGTTGCGGTCGTCATCGGCCCAGGGTCAAAGACGATGATCACGTGGGCTTCCCTGGAATCATTGCGTCCTCCGTTGTCTTTTTCTTCCGTCGGATGTCCGACGCAGTCGACGTTGTCAGCTCCCAGAATGCATTCGCTGGGTCTCACGGTCAGGTTGGCTTCTGCGGGACGGTGGAATAGCTCCCTCAAGGTCTGCAGATGCTCCTTCCAGGTCTGGGTGTGGACTTCATGTTCGACCAAAGTCGTAGAGCCTGGGACATCGCTGAAGTTGTGGGGAAACTCGCCCATAAGGTCCTTGAGCTCCAACTTTTGACCTTCCGTCAAGCTCGGTCCTAGCTTAACATCATCGATGCCTTCTTTGCTGTGGAAGTCTCCCAGTTCCAACAGTTCTTCGCTGTCAAAGCTGTCGTCGGTCACAGCTGCTGTTGCCGCATGTACAGTCTCTGGCGGCCTCTCCACGTACAGCTTAAGGAGGTTGGCGTGGTATATCTTGGAATGCGGGCCGACCTTCACCTTATAATCGTTGATCCCCACCACGGTCTCCACTTCGTACGGGCCTTTCCACTGCATCAGCAACTTATTATGATCGGTAGGTAGCAGCACCAGCACTTTGTTGCCAGGTTTGAACTTCCTGTTCACAGCCCTACGATCGTAGTAGTGCTTTCCACAGTCTTGGGACTTCTTCAGGTTTTCTCTGGCTATCTCGAGAGTCTGCTCCAGCTTCTCTCGTAGCTCAAACACGTACTGGTAACTGTTCTTCACCTCTGGGGTGTCTACTTCTTTCGTCCACAGTTCTTTCAGGATGTGCATCGGCCCTCGGATGGTTCTTCCGTACAACAGCTCGAACGGAGAAAAGCCGGTGGACTCCTGCGGTACTTCTCTGTAGGCGAAAAGTAAGGCGTTGATGTAGCGATGCCATTGTCTGGGCTGCTCGCTGCACAGTTTCTTCAAGGTGGACTTCAGCGTAGCATTGAACTTTTCGACAAGCCCGTTGCACATCGGATGGTAGGGTGTCGTAGTCAAATGCCGGATGCTAAGCAGTCTGTTGACCTCCTTCATGCAGTCAGAGACGAACTGCGTCCCGAGGTCTGTCAGAATTTCTTCAGGCACTCCAAGTCTACTGAACATGTCCACCAGTGCCTCTGCTACAGTTTCAGTGTCAATCTTCTTCAGTGGCACTGCTTCTGGGTACCGAGTCGCATAGTCCACTAAAGTCAGTACCCATCGATGACCTTCTTCACTCGGAGGTCTTATTTCGCCGATTAAGTCTAAGGCCACCCTCTTGAAAGGTCGGTCGATCAGAGGCATCCTCTGCATAGGCACTTTCGGGACCCTTCCTCGAGGTATGGTCTTCTGGCAAATGTCACATGATCGGCAGAAACGGCTGACGTCCGCATGAAGCCCTGGCCAGTAGAACACCGCCTGGATTCTGTCTGACGTCTTCCTGATGCCTAGGTGACCTCCCATAATTGAGTCATGCGCTACTTCCATCACCTGGCGCCTTAAGGGTAATGGTACCAGTACTTGACGTAGTGGTTTACCTCCGTTGACCCTCGGGTGCTGGAAGATTCTGTACAGGATCTTGGCCTTCACCTCAAAATAGACCGTGCCATTGCCCTTGGTCACGTGGTCTTGGCGGTTCCTGTACTTGTTTAAAGTGCTATCAGCTTCCTGGAGCTGGATCAGCTTATCTCTGTCCACGATGGCAGCTTTGGAGTTGTCGGCGACCTTCAGTGGCGTAGACATCTTGTCTCTCTTGGCCTGGGCCCTGGTAGTAACAGCACTGACGATCTCTGGTCGGCAGGGCTGAGCCGGAGTAACCACATTGTCCCGTAGCAGCTCTGTAAGGTCTCCATCGGGAAATGGCAATGGATCCTCCTCCACAACTTCGACGCGTTGGGTTGAGGCAGGACTCCACTCTGGATCGGGGTCGTCGGGTCGTCTCGCGCCGTCGATATTCCCGATCATCAAATCATACAGCGGCTTCTTCAGACAAACCGCTTCGACTTCGCCTATGTAGAAAGGGGTGTTGACATGAATCTTCGCAACTGGCGCTCTCACACATTTGCTGTCGGCCATAAGTGTCCATTTTGAATCGCCAGTGAACTGTTCTTTAGCGATTAGGTCTTCTCTGACGATGACCCCACTGCAGCCAGAGTCTCTTAAGACAGTCACTTCATGATTTCCGACGCGTCCCTTTGAAACAGGCATGTTCTGGACGGTCACAGCTGCGCTGGCGACGACGGGGATGGATTTTCCGTTGGCAAGGAGAAGTTGGCCATCGGTCATGCACTCTTGCACGTCCGCAGGGGTAGCTGTGCGCTCGGTCTCACTCGGAAGAATGACGCTCCCGCCGCACACCTGATGGTCAGATCTACTGGTTTGCCGTTGATTGGAGAACCGCCTCTGCCGGTTGCCCGCCGCTGAATTGTCCGTACTGCTCCGCTGTCCGCTACTTTTGTTTTGAGGACAGTTAGCCGCTCTGTGGTCTGTAGCGTTGCAGGTGAAACAGCCCCTTGAATGCCCTTCCCTGGGAGGTGGCGTGGAGTCCGTCTGCCTCTGGCTCGTCTGGCTCCCTTGGATCTGGTTCCCATGGTTTCCAGTCTTCTGAAAATGTTTCGTCGCGCCGGGTGGCCCCAGGGTTTTCCCATGAGCGATAAGATATCTTTCCGCAGCCTCAGTCACATCCTTAAGCGTCTGCAGCTTTTGTTCTTCTAAGTGGGTCGCTAGGTCCTTGTGACAGGCATTGAGAAATTGTTCCTTCACGATCAGGTCATGGAGACTGTCGTAAGACTTCGTTTCGCCTGATAACTCCACCCACTTGTGTAGATATGACGACAGGCGCTCCACAAACTGCTTTGGCGTCTCGCCTGACTTAGGCCGGCATTCGCGGAAGCGTTTACGGTAGCCCTTCTCTGTAAAGTTGTAGCACTGCAATAGGGCCTCTTTCAAGACGTCGTAGTCTTCGGCATCATCGTCCGACAATCTGGTGTAGACGTCGAGTGCTTGCCCCGTCAGAAGTGCACTTAGTCGAATCGCCCAGTCTTGAGGTTGCCAGTTAGAGCTTTTGGCAAACCTTTCAAATCTCGCCAAATAACTGTCGATCTGGTCCTTCCCGTCGACGAAAGCTGGCAATTTTGGAGCCATGTGGTCGCTGACGACTTGTGGCGCATGCTGATTGTTTTGGATACGCGCCAACTCCAGCTGGTACTGACGCTCAGCCTCTAATTGTCTCTCGTCCATCTCTCTTTCTTCTCGGCGACGCTGCGCTTCGAACTCTCTTTCTTCTCGACGTCGTTGCTCTTCTTTTTCTTGACGCCGCTCTTCTAGTTCTCTTTCTTCACGGCGACGCTGCTCTTCTAGTTCTCTTTCTTCACGGCGACGCTGCTCTTCTAGTTCTCGTTCTTGTATTCTCTCCTGGGACTTGACGTACTCCGTCAACTGTTTCCCTTTTAGATTCAGTTGAATCCCTTTCTGCCAGAAGTCAGCCATCTTGATGCTTCTGGAAAGTTCTTTTTCTGGAAAGTTCTTTTTCTGGAAAGTTCTTTTCTGGAAAGTTCTTTTTCTGGAAAGTTCTTTTCTGGAAAGTTCTTTTTCTAGAAAGTTCTTGACTGTGCTATACCTTTCTAGACTGTTCTAGAACAGCACGCTTTCTGCAGTAGCGCTGATGCTTGTCACTAGTCGCCTTCGCTGACGCAGGCACCGCTGTCCTCGTCGTATGCGACGCTGCACCACGCTGGTGTTGATGTATACGCTCCTGTGCTGAAGTAGACGCGACGTCCGCTCGCCGCTCTCTCTAATACTGGCGATGTAGCTCCGAGACCGTCCCTTGACGTAGTCCTGCGGCAGCCACGTAGTCCCGACTTGTTGTTCGCTCACGAAGCAACTCTTCAGCGACTACACGCCCTTGCAGTCAACCCGAACCTATCGGTGATGTAGTCCCAGTGTGTTGGCCCCTCTCGACGCAACTCGTTGGCGGCTACCCTCGATGACTGCCTCTCGTAACGTTGACTCGAGTTGTAGCAGTTGAACCCTTGGCTATGGCGTGAATCGCGGCTTGACCCCCAAAATGTTACACTCAGTTTGAAGATGGTGTTTTCTATCAGTATCTGATTCAGCCCCGATGCTTGAATTCCTGATAGTTGTGTAACTCAGATTCGTTTATTCACACAGCCCGTCCAAACAGCGTACAAGTCACAAAGTCGACGTATGAAGTTTTCCACTTTTATTCAGCACACATCAACAACTGCATACAATTCTCAACTCAACTCAACAACTTTCACAGCAACTCTCCAAATCACTATCAACAACTTTACTATCTCTACAGCGACTCGGCTCACGATTAAATAACCTCTGTCTTTTCTGGAACGATTTGGTACGTGGTAGAAATGACGCACTGCCACCAATCGAACTAAAGATCGTCATCACTGACTTACGTCATTCACATTTTCTCTACTTCCGGGAACATTCACGACCTTCGATATCCATCCGGAAATTTCTATCAAGAGTAAACACGCATATCCAGAAGATTCTCAAATAATATCGACTAACGCAAATTATCAACGTTATACAAAGCCTCTCCTAACAACAATGCAAACTCAAATCAAAGGTAAATAAACTCCATTATTGAATACTTTGCAAATCGAAACGATTAGATCTATCGTACACGCTTCAGCCATATTATCATTCGCGTTTCAACGTAACACCCTCTCCCACAACCCGTCCCCAAAATACCCTCTCCCACAACCTGTCCCCAAAATACCCTCTCCCACAACCCTGAATGACTGTCGCTCCGTTGCTCTTACCTCCATTTCCTTTAAGTGCCATGAGCGCATTGTTCCTCAACGGCTGCTTGGGGAAAAGCGCCCACTCCATGACCCCATGCAGTTCGCCTACACGCTCAACAGAAACATCAAAGATGCCAGCATCACCGTAGTCTACAATGTGTTGAGGCACCTAGAGAGGCCATCATCATCATAGTCCACTCTGTGTTGAGGCACCTAGAGAGGCCATCATTACCATAGTCCACTCTGTGTTGAGGCACCTAGAGAGGCCATCATTACCATAGTCCACTCTGTGTTGAGGCACCTAGAGAGGCCATCATTACCATAGTCCACTGTGTGTTGAGGCACCTAGAGAGGCCATCATCACTATAGTCCACTGTGTGTTGAGGCAAATAGATAGGCAGAAGTCATATGCCAGAATTCTTTTCCTAGATTTTTCATCAGCTTTCAACACTATCCAGCCTCACCTGATGATGGGGAAACTGATGAAAATGGACGCCAACCCTAATTATCATCAGATTGCTCTGCAGCTTTCTCACAGACAGGCCACAACGCCTGGTGATTAGGTTGTCCATCTCCGAGAAGACATCGGGATATCTCCACACCAACACAGGGGTTCCTTAGGGCTGCGTCCTATCACCAGCAATCTTCACCCTCTACACGGCAGGCTGTAGTTGTACCGCTGAAGACACCCTCAAAGTAAAGTTTTTTTTTTTTGATGACACGTCCTGGCCCGGCCTTATCACAACGAGCGAGAGCTCGTACCACTGCTCCGTAGAAAACCTCGTCAAGTGGTGTGAAGACAACAATCTCCTAGCCTCCTCAACGTCCCTAACACAAAGGAGATTACAGGAGGAGCGCTCTGACACTCGCCCCAACCCACTGGTCATTGGGGGTGAGGTGTGGACCAGTACAAGTACTTGGGCTCCATCATCGATAACAAGTTCGACTGGTCCCCAATGCTCTGCAGCTCCTCAAGAAGGCCAACCAACACCTCTACTTTATGAGGAGGCTGATTGCCTTTAATGTTAGCTCCAGGAGGTTGGAGCTTTTCAACAAGCCGGCGGTGGAGTCCATACTGACCTACAACAGCCTGTGCTTCTTCGGCGCCTAAAAGAGCAGGACAAGGCCAGGCTGGCAAAGGTCACAAAGACTGCCGGCAAGCTTATTGGCAGACCTATCTTTAACTTTCAGGTGCACTTCGAGGCAAAAGCAGTGCGACACAACCCATCCGCTGTGTGACGAGCTGCTGGTGCAGACCTTCTCCAGATCGGTCAGGCTTATCAGTCTCAGCGCGAGGCCTGACATGCTCCACCGGTCCTTTCTGCCAAGCGCCATTTGACTAACAAACGTTATTCCTTGACCTTATGAAATCTGATCAGTTAATCAGTCTAATAAAGTTAACTAGTCAGCCAGAATGTTTGCCTGCCTGCATGCATGTCTGAGTGTGTGTGCAAACATGATTTAAGTGTCAAATAGCATGCCAGTGTGTGTGTGTGTACTGCATGTGTGTGTACTGTGTGTGTGTGTACTGTGTGTGTGTATGATCTAGCATATAGTAGATATACAGTGTCTAATACAGTATTTGTTGTTGTTGTGAAAACTGTGCATTGTGGATCTTTATATGTCTGGTATGTGTGTGTGTGTGTGTGTTTGTGTATGTTAATTTTTCAAACGGTCCTATTTTGTGATTTGGCTTAGCATGTGATGATCATGTGCATAGGTTGCGTGAGTCATACACCTGTGGTTGAGGTTTGTGCATGATTGTGTCAGTTTGGGATGGTATGTCGGGGTGTAGGCAGGAGTGTACAACGCAAATATGTTTAGAGTGTGGGACAGTAGTTGTTTTAATTTATTTTATGTGTTGTACTATTTATTTTTTTGTTTCTACATGTCATTCTTTTAAAGATATTCTACATTTTACATTTACTATATTTGTGCATCCCAAAAGGGGAATTTCTATGTACATTTGATAGATGAATACAGTATCACTTTCAGTCAGTCTCTCAGTCTTCTGTATCACTTGTGTGTGTATGTTGTTTACAGATTACCACTCCAAGTCCCATTTAATAATAATAAAGCACATTTCGCATCAATTTATTTATTTACTTCTTAATTTTTAATCATAAAACAAAAAAGCAGTTTTTTATCACTCAAGCCTGAATTACTATGGGAATCACACCACACAAAATTCCTACCCATAAGAAATGTTCCTGCCACTAGTAGAATTGAACCTTGTTCATTGGCACACATGCATGTAACATAGCTCAGAGCCTATTCTACACTTTAGGTAGAGAAAGTTGAAACCATACAGCACCAAAGCCACAATCACAATACAGATAACAACATGAGAATTATTGTTAAGTATAAAACACTAATATACTTACTGTATTCCTCTGTATCACTGTCAGGCTCTGTCTTCACTTTACACAACTGTGAGTCATGGGGCTGCTGGAATAAATAATGAGCACATATATTACTAAATTTACTTTACAACAACTATCAGTACATTTGGATTACTACGCCACACAGTTAATGTGTTGATTTGTACTAAATACATCAAGCTCTATTATTACCTCAGGCTCCGCTGGATGTATATCAATGTATCTCTCTAGCTCTGTCTTAACACTCACCGTTTTCGTTTCCAATGGCACACTGCTTTCTGTAACAAAGAAATCAGCAAAAACATAATGGCAGTGCCTTCTGGAATTGATTTTTTTTTCACTGGCACATAAAGCAAGCTCACAGTCTGTTCTACACTTAAGTGAGATCTAGAGAAGCAAAACTGTCAAGCATTTCAGCTACAATCACAATATGGTTAAAAAAAAAATCATGACCCAAAAACCCATGACAATCATTATGATAATATATTAACATATTTACCATATTCCTCAGTGTCACAGTCAGGTTCTGTCTTCAATTTAATATACAACAGTGAGATATGTGGCTCCATCATGACACTGTCAGGAGCCGTCTTGCTTTCTGATTCTTCTTTTAAGTAGAACTCACTGCCAATCATATTAGTGGTATCTCTGACAATCTGTTCACTGCTGCTGTGAGAAACATGATGACTTTCTCTTCCTATCCTATCCTATCCTGTCCCGTAACCCGGAGGTCGTAGGGGCACCACAGATGATTGTTTAACCAGCATACTCCATCTTTCTCTGTCCTCAGCAGCCCTGATGGCTTCGCTCAGTGTCAAACCAGTCCATTCTCGAATGTTGTCCTCCCACATCTTTTTCGGTCTCCCTCTTCTTCTACCTCCTTGCACTGTGCCTTGCAGAATAGTCTTTGCAAGGCCTGATGATCTCATGACGTGACCATACCATCGGAGTTTCCATTTCTTCACCACTGTAAGCAGGTCATCGTGTTGTCCAATGGCTTGTGTGATGGTCTGTCAGACTTCGTCGTTGGTGATGTGTTGGGTATAGGAAATGCCCAGAAGTCTTCTGTAACACCTCATCTCCATGCTTTGTATTCTTCGTTGTAGATCTGCTGTGAGGGTCCATGCTTCGCAAGCATATAGGAAGATGGAGATGACAAGGGAGCGCAGCAGTCTTACTTTGGAATGTAGACTGATGGTCCTGTCTTTCCAAATGGGCTTCAACCTTGTCAGGGCAGCAGTTGTTTGTGCGATCCTGGAGATGATTTCCTGCCGGGACCCATTGTCTGATACAATGGCTCCTAAATATTTGAAGCTATGCACTGTGTTAAGGGATTGGCCTTGGACTTTGATGTCCGTGTTGATGCCATTGGTGTTGTTGGTCATCATTTTGGTCTTCTCTGCACTTATTTCCATTCCATAAGCTCTGGAGGTGGTGTCAAGCCTCTGTACAGCTGTTCAAGTTCTTGTTCCTTTCCAGCCAATCCATCAATGTCATCTCCAAAACGAAGACTGGAGATTGCTCTACCCCCTATGCTGACTGTGCCTCCATGATCTGCAAGAGCTCTAGGAAGATGTTGAAGAGTGTTGGAGAAAGTAGGCATCCTTGACTCACACCGATTGTTGTTCTGAACCAGTTCCCGATGGCGCTGTTGTGGAGGACTGCACTGGTAGCCTTGTCATACAGGCTTTTGATGACTTCAATAATTTTAGGGCTGATGTTGTACACTTTCATTGTTGCCCATAGAGCTGCATGCCAGACTCGGTCAAACGTCTTCTTGAAGTCTATGAACACATGATATAGATGTTGTTGGTGCTGTAGGTATTTATCACAGATTATTCTGAGGTTGAAAATCTGTTCAGTGGTACTCCGCCCTGCCCTGAATCCTGCTTGTTCTTCAGCTATGATTTGTTCAGCTTGGGGTTTCAACCTGTTGAGTATTATTTTCAGGAGGACCTTGCTGGGATGGCTGATGAGGCTGATGGTGCGGTAATTTCACACTTCTGAAGGTTATCTTTTTTGGGAAAAGTGATGACAAGCCACTGGGTCCATGGCATAGGCCACTCCCCACTCTGCCATATCTTGTTACAGATAATGGTGAGGGCATCAATCATCTCTTCTCCTCCTGCTTGTAGCAGTTCCGCAGGTATGTTGTCCACTCCCGCTGACTTCCCTTTCTTTGGCGATAGCACTGCTGCCTCAACTTCTTCCCGGAGAATTGGGAGGATTTCTTCTTCTTCTCTGTTCTCGGGACATGCTAGAACTGATGGGTCTCCATTTGGTGTATGGTTGTAAAGGTCAGAGCAGTACTCTGTCCATCTGTCCAAGACTTCTTGTTCTTCTGTAAGGCATATGCCAGACTTGCTTTGGATCGTGGAGACTTTGGGCTGTTTGACACTTGTCAGCCGCTTAAGAGTCTGGTCTGGTCCTGATTTGGCTCGGAAGAGTCCGCTGGACCTAAAGAAATTTAATCTTGTATTGTACTAAATTGAGAGTCTGGTAGGCCTTCTTGCTGTTGTTCTTGTTCAGACTGTTCTCTATTTCCTGGCATTGATCTCCTATCCAGTTCTCCTTTGCTGTGCGCATGCCAATTCGGATGTCATTGTTGATTTTTCGGTAGACATCAGCTCCCTGTGAGGTGTTCTTTTTCTTTTTTATCTCTCTTCGTTTATCACACAGATCCAAAAGTTCAGGTGTGATCCACGGCTTCTTCTTTGGTCGGTGCTTGCCAAGGATCTCAGTGGCGGTATCTGTCACAGCTGGGTTGAAGGTGGTGGTAATGGTGTTGACATCTACATCACCAGCCCCCAAAATGAGCAGTGGTGCAAATTTCCCTCCAATTGTGGCCTGAAATAGTTCTGCCACCTCCGGGTCTTGCAGTTTGTCCAGGTCGAACTTCAGTCTAGTGCACTTTGCTGTATTTACTCTCTTCAAGTCGAGCCGGAAAGACATCATCACGAGATCGTGGTCGCTTCCGATGTCTGCTCCTGGAAAAGTGCGTGTCCTGCCAATGTTGATGCTTGATCTGAAGCGTTTCTTGACCATGATGTAGTCTATCTGGTTGTGATGCTCCCCGCCAGGACTGGGCTATGTCCATCGTCTGGAGTTTTTGTGGAGACCAAGCGTGTTTGCCAGTACCAGATTGTTGTATCTGGCAAACTCCAAGAGTCTCAGACCTCTGTCATTTGTCTCGTTGTAGTGGGGTCCACATGTGTCTCCCCATTTGTGGTGCGCATCTTGGCCAACCTTGGCATTCCAGTCGCCTTACACTATGACTATGTCCTTCTTTGGCACTTGGTCAAGGACCGCCTGTAGATTTTCATAAAAATCCTCCACTTCGCTGTCATCATAGTCTGATGTTGGGGCATAGGCCTGGATGATGGTGATGTTGAAATGGGCTGCTCTCAGGCGGATGGTAATGAGTCTACTGGAGACTGGGCGGCAACCCATGACAGTGGCTAGAATGTTCTTGTGGACCAAGAATCCAACGCCGTGTTCGTGCCTGTCATCTCTACCGCTGAAAAGTGAAATAGAGCTTGTGGCCTTTGTCAGTCGTTGTTTCACCTAGGCCTTTCCAGTGCAGTTCGCTGATGCCTAGAACGTTCTATCGATAGTGGTCCAGCTCGTGGGCCAGTTCTTCTAATTTTCCTTCCGCAGTTAGGGGTCCTGATATTCCAGGTTCCTATGACGACGTTTCTTGTGCGGATCTTGCTAAATTGTCCATCAGTAGCATACTTAACACCTACGTCCTGGTGGCCAACGGAAGGCGCGGTCCTTGAGCCGGGCGATGACCGATCCGGTATGGAATTAGTGGATAGCTTCATCATCATGTAGTGTGTCTTGGGCAAAAAAAGACCTGGTGGTGCCCAATCCTCTGCAGGCTGTTGGCCACAGCCGAAATCCACGAATACAGTGTGGCTCGCCTTGGCCCTGAGCACGTGGTCGTTGAACCTGTAGTAGCGTGAGGTTTCTCCACCCTGGCCGGTGACTTCTGTGTAGAAGATTTTCGCCCAGTGATGCCGTGCTAACATCACCCCTGTTAGTCGCCTCTTACGACACGTCGGGAAACGTTGGGTCTATTCTATTTAATGCCCGAACGCACAGGGCTTAGGGTTCTTCATGCAATTAAAAAAAAAAAAAGTTTCATGTGAATATTTCCTGACAACAAGCACAGTGATGAACTGAAAAGTCATAACGTAGGAATTTAAATCTTTTCCTCTCACCTAAATATAACAGGTGAAACAGTCAATAAAATTCCAAAGTGCAATCAAAGATTAACAAAGTACTGGTCTATTTCACGATTTCCTATTAAAACAATCATGCAGAAACAACTTTGACATAGTTAAGGTCAGGACCCTGACCCTGTACTCATTCACTGCAAAGGTAAGGAAAAAAATAATAATTGTTAGTGGGTGTGCTAATCTAACCCTTATCCTAACCCTTTTGTGTGAATGACACTTTTTAAGAAGCTCTGATGTTAACATTTGCCACCACTTTGTGGCATCTCAAAAGAAAAAAAAGCAATTTACATTGTAGTAAAATAACGAAGTGGCTGCTCGTACGGGACCGTACGACAAGAAAAAATTCTATTCGTACGGGAAATCTCGGTTCGGTTGCGGTACTTGGGAAATCTCGGTTACGGGCCTTGGTGAGAAAAGTCAAAATGGCTGCCAAAAGCACGCTGCGCTTTCAGCGCGGCGAAACTTTCTATGATGAATTTTTAGCAAAAGTTACAGAGTTTGAGTAATATATATAGGCTTATAAAATGTTCCTACATAACCGGTTAACAGTTTTCCCTACGGTTATGTGAGGACCCGGCCTTTGGATCCGGGAACCCGGCTCGGTTCTCGGATCCAAGGCGGCTCCCAAAAAAAGGATCTGGGAACGAAGGGTAGGGTAAGGCAGTGCCTCGACGGGTAGGGTAAGGCAGTGCTACACATATACCGCTCGAAACGGGTTAGGGTTAGGGCTAGCGGTCCGTCTACAAGTGATTGAATTACATGGAATTATAAAGGGGGTTCCCATAACTTATAAGCAAGGTCGTTTCGTAGGGTGCCGTACGAATAGAATTTTTTTCTTGTCGTACGGTCCCGTACGAGCAGCCACGGCCAAAATAAATTTTGAACAAAAAACAACAACAAATGATGAGCTCTCCAATTCAAATGACGGTAACAGGAGAATGACTAAGCTTTCATTCTGACTGTATATTAAATTATTGTGTACAGATACCACGACGTTGATCTTAACTGTCCTGTACTGGCTGTAGTTGTAAACTGTCAGTTTCCATTTTCAGGGAACTCTTCAGTAGCGGAGCCAACTCACCTTGCGCATGCCACGCTTGCAATCTCATCCAGTCTACCACTGGTTCCTCAGCAATGTCAATCTCCAGCTTCACCTCAGGCAGCACTGGACTGTCTTCGTCCTCCATAACAGATCAATAAATGCACTCAACCTGCAAAGCAACTACACAAAACCAACACGAACAGGGGAAGTCATACTTGACACCGGAAGTTTGCTAAGAAAAACTCTATATACCGTCATAATTTTCTTCGCTAACGTTATAGTTGAAAACCACGTGGCGCCGGAGTTCTTTAAAAGTTATTATAAATATATTAATCCTTTTCTGTGATAATCTTATACCAAAGATGAATGAAACAAGCAGGTACTTATAAAGAATTCAAAGAATTAATTCGGGCAAGGCTACAAAGAGAACACAAAGCCAGATTTTCATTTAATAAATTAGCTTCGTATGTTTCCGAGTGTATGACGATTCGCCTTACGACGATTCCCCTCACTTCGTTTTCAGTCAATTCGCAACATCTCAAGTCAATTCCCCTACATGTGTGAGAGCAAACTCCCCCAATGTTTTTGATTGCACAACTTAATCGTTGTGTTGTATTGTGTTAGCGGGTATTATAATTATATCGCCATATTGTCTCGCGTAACTGAAAGCAGTGAATGGAGCGAGTAACTTGTAGCGTGGGTATTGCCTAACGCCATGGGTGTATCATGGGGGGTGTAGCGTGGGTATTGCCTAACGCCATTACAGTGATCCGCTGAAAGAATTTTAACCTATCAGCAATCGCCATTGTAGTAAACCAGATATGGCGTTGCCGTTTCCGCTTTCGTTCGCATTTATAAGCACCACTGAGCTCTTATATAAGCAACACTGAGCTCCTATATAAGAGCTCAACACTGTGCCATGAATTCTGTACCCCCGTTGGGGTGCCGGAGGTTTCAGTATAAATAGTATCCCCACTTTCTGGAAATTTAGTGCTTTAAATTCCCACTGTCGCTGTCTTCCTCATTTACTCTTTCCCATTCCTGCTCTGTCCTATCACTCTGCTATACTATCTTCTTCTTCGCTAGATCAATGACCTACCTTTTTTCTTGAAAACTCTTCCTGGACAAGACTCCTTGTTTGTGTATGAGGTCTGTTGGATCAGCTTGGGAGTGTTGGACGCTTTCTGCCGGGTGGTCACTAGGGCTTCCTATGATGTTATTATTTAGCAATATAGGCATTTTATATGTATATGTTTTGTTGATAATTTATAATGATGTTTGTATTCTATTTTGTTTTTGTAACCGGGGGTTCGAGTAGTTGGGGTAAAGCCTCAGCCGTCCCCTGCGTGGGATGTCTTTATTGTAAAGTGACTGGCCGCTGGAGGGCATTCAATTTTCCCACTAGGGTTGTTTCAGCAGATCTTTTATGCGGATCGGGGGTTGTCCGGTCCTGATTTGGCTCGGAAGAGTCCGCTGGACCTAAAGCAACAATCAATCAATCAAAACCATGAATTCATCTGTCGTAACTGCACTGACAGGTATGTATAAGTTTATCATTAAAGAGATGCTTTGTTAATCATAAAGCAAAGCTGTGAATATCTACCAAAAATTTGATCAAATGAATATAAGTATAAAATAGATTACTGTACCATTGTCTGCATAATTAAAATAACAATACATGTACACTTCGTCAGAATTGTAATTTGAATGTCATATTTTACAGATCGGACAATACAATACAATACAATACAAGATTATTGCTTTAGGTCCAGCGGACTCTTTACAGATCGGACAACCCTGAGGCTGGCCACCAAGATGGGCTGACTGAGACGGCTGCTGCTTTGAATCCTGCCGATTCATCAGATTCTCTCAGGCCTGTTTCTTTAAAACTTTCTGTTTCTTTCTCTGATTCTGAATCTTTGACCTCTTCCCCCAATTTCCATCTGTCTTTGTCTGGATCTCTTCCAACTCCTCAATCTTCTCCTAGGTCTCACCTGTCATCTCGATCTTTCTCTTCCTCCTTATCCAGCTGTTTATTCTCCCATTTCCTCATCTCCTTTTCCTCCACCTCCTGTTTTTTCTTCTCCACCTGCTTCTGTTTACGTTTCCTCTCCAATTTTTTTTCTTCTCCTGCTACTCAGAGCTCTAACTTCCACCCCCCCCCCCCCCTTCAGTTTCTTTTCGCTTGCCGTTTGCATCTTCCCCCCCTTCCAGTTTTTTCTCTGTCGCATGTTTCTTTTGCTGCTGGCGCTGCTGACTTTCCTCCTTCGCCTGCTGCCAACTTTCCTCCTTCGCCTGCTGCCGACCTTCCTCCTTCGCCTGCTGTCGACCTTCCTCCTTCGCCTGTTGTCGACCTTCCTCCTTCGCCTGTTGTCGACCTTCCTCCTTCGCCTGCTGCCGACCTTCCTCCTTCGCCTGCTGCCGACCTTCCTCCTTCGCCTGTTGTCGACCTTCCTCCTTCGCCTGCTGCCATCCTTCCTCCTTTTCCTGCTGCCGACCTCACATTCTTCCTAATGCCTGGGGGGTCAGAAAGGGGCAAGGACATAGTACTTGATTCTTACGGGTACTCCTACAATTTACAGGTTGGTACAACTTAAGATGGTGTACATAATTTATTTACATTTACAACTTAAAATAATTTGAATAAATTACAAAATTATCTCATTTTCTGTCACTTTTTGTTATCTTTTTTTTTTTTAAATTATTTTTTTCCTATCCATTTGTTTTTTGCTATATGATTTCATTATCTGCTTGCATCGCAAGGGCAAAGTAATCTCCTCCTGGCAATGCAGCGTCAGGAGGGCCACCCGCCCTTGCTCAGCCCGTGTCCGGCAGGTGGGCGCAACATTCACTATGGTGGGCATTCACAGCCATGAGCCCATCCCTGGACAAGCCACCGGGCGGGCAATAAAGAAGAAGGTAGTTTTTATGTTTTTTTTGCCTATTGGCTTATTAGCCCCATTGGAGCATAAGCATTTTATAGATTTATTGAACCCGCCTGAATACTGATATGAATAACACATTTTTGCCTATTAAACAAAAAATTAAAACAGATTCCACTGTATACATAACATGCCAAAAATATTGTAAAATGGGTACTGTTTTGCTTCAGGTGAAGCAGGTCAGCGTGGCAGAGGTTTATAAACCTGCTGGCAGGATTGCCGAGGAGGCCCTGAGGGAGCATGCAGACCTCGCCCTCCCTCCTGCCAGCCGCCCAGCCTTGGTGAATTTGCAACGGATGGCCAACCGGGCCAGAGAGAGGAGTCGACCCACGGAGCCAACCGGTCTCCATTTTGATGTAAGCAAATTAATACTTTCAATTAACAATATCCTAAAGAGTGATTCTTTATACTCAATGACTTTTTCTGAACCATACATTTTAATAACTGCCACACTTGAATGAAATACATTGTTGACTAAATTGAGTTTGAAATTTTGTAGCTTATTTTTTGTTTACTATTGTATTATTTTCATTGTTTTATTTATTTATTTGATAGTCACCTAAATTTTGCCGCTAATTTTTCAGTTGCTGTATGAGGAAATCCCGGAAGGTTTCCTCCTTGCAGACCTCCACGATGATGCCGTCAGACACCTCATCTTTGCCACACCCCGCCAACTGGAACAGCTCGCAGAGGCCAGAACATGGTATCTGGACGGTACCTTCAAGGTGAGCGTAACCATCGGACCTGTTTACTTACCCCAAATTCTCATTCCTATGTCCTTTTCAAAATCCTGTTTTGGTTATTCACATCTATTTAAAAATTGCTCCTTTATTTAGTTACACTGACAGCTAACAATGCAACAAGATTTTTGATATCACTAGTTTACTTTTTTTCCAATGCTACATGACTAAGTGCGTATAGATATGCAAAATATGGGGGACCTAAAAATAAATTAACATATTTTAATAGTTAAATGGTCCACTGTAAAAGTTGCTCTGATTGTTTATGATACATTTTTGTTTAGATTTTTACTATTAGAGAAACTGATTTTAAATTTTTAAATTTACTAAATACTTGTAATGCAAAACTGACAGTGCAGTGACACAAGACATGTGTATATGTGTATAGAAGAAGCTAACATGTTGATTTTGTAAATAGTCCTTGTAATGCTGTGTTATGTGATTCAATTGAGATTGTAAGAAAATGTTTCCCCAACTCAATCTACCATTTTTTTCAGGTGGTGAGGCAGCATCCATTTGTGCAGCTGCTCTCCATCCACGCTTTTGTCGGAGATGGAGAAAAGCAGCTGCCTATGGTGTTTGCGCTGATGTCCAGGCGGCAGACGGAGGACTACTCCTCCGTCTTGAGAGCCGTTCTGGCCAACATCCCCGGCAGAGCAGCAGTGAGGGAGGTGATGGCGGACTTTGAGTGGGCCGTCTGGGGGGCAGTGCAGCAGGTGTTGCCTGGAGTCATCTTGAAAGGCTGCTTTTTCCATTGGTCCCAGGCATTGTGGAGGAGGCTCCAGGACCTTGGGCTCAAAGTAAGTACATCCACAATGTTTACTTTGCCATTTAAGGGTATACTTTTACAACAATAAGTGTGAAGAAATAATTGAAATGCTGTCAACATTGTGTCTTTATGCTTTGCTCCTTGTTTCTTCTGCTGGTGCCAGTTAAGTTAAGCAAAGTTAAACTTTGGCTCAGTGAAACTGAGCGTTTTTAGAGTCACGTTTTCAAGCAGTTTAATTAAGTTGGGGTCACGGACTCACTGAGCATGTGCAGTGGAAATGCTGTAAACAACATTCCAATACAGCACTATTGTCTGTCTCCTTTTCTGTCTATTCTTGCTCATCACTTGCTTGTTGAGTTTGCTAACATGATTTTCTTCATTTTGTTTCAGGTGTTGTTTAGCACTTCCAAGGAATGTTACTTCCTTGTGAGAAGGGTTCTGGCACTGCCCTTTCTCCCCAGTGCTGAAATACAGGCCGCCTTCTCTGCTCTCCGAGAAGAGGTTGGTGAAGATGATGAGCAAATGGGGGAGTTCTTTGCCTATGTGCAGTCTGCGTGGCTCTCATCGCAGACCTTCCCAGTCTCATCATGGTGCATGTACCGGTGCCACACCCGGACCAACAACGATGTTGAGGGTTGGCATCGGCGCCTCAACATCACCGTGCATGAGAGGAAACCCCCCTTCTATCGTCTTGTCACCATCCTGTTTGAGGAAGCAAGCGGCCTGGACCTTGCTTTGGCAATGGTGGGAGAGGGCACCCTCAGGAGGAATGTGAGGAGGAATGTGAGAGAGAGAGAGAGAGAGAGAGAGAGAGAGAGAGAGAAAGTATGTGGAGTTGTGGGATGCCCTAGACAGGGGAGAAATGACTGTGCCAGAGTTTCTCCTGGCTGTTGCCAAGACTAGGGCATAATGAGAGAGAGAGAGAGAGAGAGAGAGAGAGAGAGAGAGAGAGAGAGAGAGAGACTAGGGCGTTGTTGTTTACATTTTGCTGTTATTTTGATAACTATTTTTCCCACTGTTTCTTACTTCTTGTTTGTTACTGTGATAATTGTATATTAATTTTTATTCTTTGGTACGCACTAGTGTACTCATGTAGACGTCTAGTTTGTATTTTGTGGACGTGAATACACACTAGTGAACACACATCCAGTGATTTCAGTTGCTGTGATAATTGTATATTATATCTTGCTTTTATTCTTGCCCTGGACCTTGCTTTGGCAATGGTGGGAGAGGGCACCCTCAGGAGGAATGTGAGAGAGAGAAAGTATGTGTTGTGGGATGCCCTAGACAGGGGAGAAATGCCGGTGCCAGAGTTTCTCCTGGCTGTTGCCAAGACTAGGGCATAATGAGAGAGAGAGAGTGAGACTAGGGCGTATTTGTTTACATTTTGCTGTTATTTTGATGACTATTTTTCCCACTGTTTTAAAAAAAACAATTTTAAAGTAATCTGTTTTATGTTTTGTATGTCGCTTTTTGTGCATGGCATGCTATTTTGTTTAGAACAAAAATCCAGTGATGTTTGTTACTGTGATAATTGTATATTAATTTTTATTCTTTGGACTTTGGTACGCACTAGTGTACTCATGTAGACGTCTAGTTTGTATTTTGTGGACGTGAATACACACCAGTGAACACACACACATCCAGTGATTTCAGTTGCTGTGATAATTGTATATTATATCTTGCTTTTATTCTTTGGACTTTGGTACACATTAGTGTACTCATTTATACATCTATTTTTTATATTGTGGACTTGAACACACACTAGTGTACTCATGTACTAATCTATTCTTCATTGTTAGGACTTAAATACACACTACTTTTGTACACACTAATGTACTCATGTATTAATCTTTTCTTTCATTGTTAGGACTTAAATACACACTACTTCTGTATATGTACATCTAATTTGTATTTTGTGGACCTTATGGCTATTTTTTTAAGAAAACGAATTCAGTGATATTAGTTGCTGTGATAATTGTATATATCTAGTTTTTATTCTTTGGACTTAGGTACACACTAGTGTACTAATGTAAACAATTTGTGGACTTTGGTACACACTAGCACTGTATACCTATGTGTACATAGTTTTTAATTTGTGGACTTTGGTGCCCGGTAGTGACTATTATACTCATACCTTTTAAATGTATTGCATGCTTTTTAATTATGCTTTGTATGAATGGAATATATGTTAAATCATTTTGGGGGTAATTAAATCTGTTAAAGTAATTTATTTAACTATGAATGTTGTGTTTTGAACTTCCTACACTAGTGTAGTATAATCTTTATTACTCCATGTGGTTGTTATGCTTCGTAAGAATGGAATAAGCAAGTGTGATCATTTCTTCAGAATTAACTTATTTCATTACCTTTTTATGTGAAATAATAAAATGTCTGGGTTTTTAACAATTGTCACGTCACCCGAGTGGGTTCCGCGACGTCAGCTCAAATAGCGAGTGAAAGGGATAAAAACTCAAACAAAAGAACTAACACAAAATGCCAGATAGACAATCACACTTTTATTCAACAATCAAACACACATACACAGGACAATGGGGTGCTAAACCACCCTCCACCCCTATCAAGACCCCCAACCCAGTATTTACTAACAGTTACCTCCCTTGTTTAACTGAAAAACCAGAACTATACATCAACAGATTTCCCACAACAATGTGCAGCAAATAGCAATAAACGATCAAATTCAAAATCAATCCAATTCTCAACTGAATAACCAGAGCTGCAAATCTTAGAAATTCAAACGTATCACCAAAGCTAGCTTACAGTTCAGAAGCTCTGTTTAGAAACTGTCAGTTATTCAGAGCTCAGTAGGAGCTAAAGCAGTTATTCACACGACATGATGAAGTAATTTACATTAAATAAATGAAGTATGTTTTTAGGTGCGTGTCGTGCAAATCTGTGTGTGCGTGGGGTGGTGCGTGTAGTTCCTGTGGCAAATGGAGACTCCAACTGCGGCGCCCACATTACCGAAGAAAGACGTGGCCGTGGTGGCGAAGAGACCCAACAACGTCCACACTTCACGGCTGCAAAGGCAGAGGTTCCAAAGCGGATGCACACACGGCACGGTGGTACGGCCACGGCACGTAAAAGCGTAGAACTATACCAGAGGTAGAAGTAGAGGAAGAAGTGGAAGTAATGGCGGTGGAGAACTACCAGAACATGTTGATACAGTGACGATTGTTGTCATACATACATGCATGCATCATCATCATCATCATCAGATCATCAAATCAGCCCAATCCTTTTAAGTTCTCGGCTTGTGATACACCCACAACACGGTACAAAGTACAGTACAGTACGGCACACACACTGGTTAGTTGAGTGTCAATTCGTTATTTGGCTAATTGCTAGCTATGCATCAGGACATCTCAATTCTGACGAAGAAATTGAGCCTTGGCAGGTGCCCAATCGAGGACTACACAACCTTAGGACAGAACCCTACATTTATTTCCAATAAATGGCGATTACAATCCCCCTACCACAGACTTTTAGACAATCTTACCCCGACGAGGGGTGTAAGACCTTGGGTGGTTTCGAAACACAACGAACAATCTACCCTTACAGAAGAACCTAATTATTCTTGTCTGACACACAGTCACAAAGTTACTTCTGTCTAAAGACTGACCTCTCGCAAAAAGCTCCACATTGACTCTGCCCTACCAAACACACACCAGGCCACAGGTAAACGGTCGAGTCGAGTTCAGTAACCCCCTTCCTAATTCAGCATATGCCCTTTTCCGCGTTATGCACGTGGATCCAGAGATACTTACATCTTTCATACGCAATAAGAAAACTGCCGATCTATCTATATACACTGCATAGTAGAGATGTGCAACTTTGCACGAAATATAGCTATCTCTAATATGTGCTGAAACTCGTGTCGTCACAACAATTGTGTTGAATTTTAGTCTGTTAGTGTGAATGTGATGTTTCATTTCATTTTAATTTATTGTTGAAGGAGATAGGAGATATTTGTTCTAAAAACACGTTAAAAAATTCACATTTCAATAATTTTCAGCTCACCAAGAATTTCATGTTCCAATTACATTGTTCTGTTTCCAGTAATGTTTATCCTTAACCTTATCATAGTCTTTCTTTTCCTAGTGTATTTGTATCATGTTGCCAAAAACAAAATTGCCTATCAATGATAACACATAATTATTAATTAAGTTCAAGTTCAACAAGTTTATTGCCATTACCATGCAATACAATAAGAATTACACAGTTAGGAATCATTTTGGACAACGTTAAAAACAGATTACAAGAACATGTGCACATCATTCACCATGCATTCGTACTTGCAGCTAAAACATTTTAATATTATCTTTTATATTGATATTAGCTTAATTAATTAAAAGATAGATTTATTGTAAAACAAGTTTTTATTGCACATGAATGAAGAGAGGAAATTAAACAAAAGTACCACTCTATTCCTCTTATATATTAATTAAAATAGTTAGGTAACTGAAAATGGCAGAACTTTATCTTTCTTTGCATATTAATTTTGCCTCTAAAACCTTTATTCCTTCTTTCTGTTATGGATAAATTTATTTTAAAACGTGTTTTTATTGCACATGAAGAGAGGAAATAAAACAGAAGTAAAATAGGTAGACTAAGTAGTTAGGTAAAGGAAAATTGCAGAACTTTATTTTTCTTTGCATTTTAATTTGGCTCTAAAACCTTTATTCCTTCTTTCTGTTACTTAAATTTAAAGCAATAATCATGTAATGTAATATCTCTCTCTCTCTCTCTCTCTCTCACTCACTCACTCACTCACTCACTCTCTCTGGGTGCACGACGATACGCCTAACTGTCAATTCGCCTCAGTCAACTCGCCTGAACATTTATTACAGGCCCATTGCAGCTAACATCTCTCTCTCTCTCTCTCTCTCTCTCTCTCTCTCTCTCTCTCTCTAGCTTCAAGAAAGAAAACGTCCAGACAATCAACAACGATCACACCTGCACACCGCATATAACAGCAGTTGATATAGTATGCAAATGAGCTGACTGGGATAGTCCAAGGGCTACTTTTATAGATGACGTTTTAGATAAAAAGAGCCACACACGAACAAAATGTTTAAAAGCTGTGCCCTAATTTTAACTTGATCGTAGTGCCAATGTGACGATCTCAAAATCTGTAAATTATTTAGTTCTTGATAGTCTACTCTAAACTTATGTTGTTGCATGATATTTAATCGTAATTCTTTCAAAGTGCAAGAATAATTCAGTAATTGACCAGGAATTACAGAGCATAGACTGCCTCACGCCTGCTAGCGACAATAGCGAAAGTAAACTAGAATACGAGTTCCAATATGGCGGCACATTGGCTTCATACAGAGCTAGCCAGGGTATTTCCATTTCTTTTAGATCAGTGCGCGTAACTGAAAGCAAGGGTAAGAAAAGAAGGCAAAAAGACTGGGAAAGAGTCAACATGAAACATTTCTTAAACTTTTGGCAATATCCAGATATATACTTCCCTCATCTCTGTAACAGCCCAAAGTCTGTTGGCATTTTTTTCTTCAGCTCTTTACCTTCCATTAACGGAAAGTAAGCCATATAGGCCTACCCACAGGCTGGGAAGTCTCGTCTTTCGTAGGTATGTAGGAGACCCACGAGTTTACAAAGATGAAAAAAACAACTTCAGGGCCTGTGATATACCCACATTGCAGACAATATAAATACCTTTTTCCGTCGGAAATATTTAAATAATCATATCGAGAGGAGTACATCTGGATATTGCTAAACTTTTAATACTATTTTTATTACAAAAATGCTCATACAAAATTGTCCATTAATTTACATTTTCCCTGAGACGAATTCACAGCACGTGCTTCTCAGCGTCTGAAGCGAAAATGTCGGAAACGTAAACCGAAAAGATACTTAATCCCGCTGTGACGACACGAGTTTCAGCACATATGAGAGAGAGCTATATTTCGTGCGAAGTTGCACCTCTCTACTATGCAGTGTATATAGATAGCTCGGCAGTTTTCTTTATTGCGTATGAAAGATGCAGTATCTCTGGATCCACGTGCATAACGCGGAAAAAAGGGCATATGCTGAATTAGAAAGGGGGTACTGAACTCGACTCGACTGTTTACCTGTGGCCTGGTGTGTGTTTAGTAGGGCAGAGTCATTGTGGAGCTTTTTGCGAGAGGCCAGCTTTTAGGCAGAAGTAACTTGTGACAGTGTGTCAGATGAGAATTAGTTTTCTTCTGTAAGGGTAGATCGTTCATTGTGTTTCGAACCACCCAAGGTCTTACGCCCTCGTCGGGGTAAGAATGTCTAAAAGTCTGTGGTAGGAGGATCGTAATCGCCATTTATTGGAAATAAATGTAGGGTTCTTTCCTAAGGTTGTGTAGTCCTCGATTGGGCACCTGCCAAGGCTCAATTTCTTTGTCAGAATTGAGATGTCCTGATGCATAGCTAGCAATTAGCCAAATAACGAATTAACTCTCAGACTAACCAGTGTGTGTATTGTATAGTGTTGTGTTGTACAGTGTACGTCTGGGTGTATCACAAGCCGAGACTTAAAAGGTGAGTCAAAACCCTGTAATTCATTTCCTGAGTGGCGTGCACTTCGAGACTGCGTACGTGAATGAATGATGGTGAATGATGGGGAAAGGGGTGTATTTGATAAATAGTAATTTCTTGATTTTGTATGATTTTCATATGATTTTCTTGTCATTTACATAAACGGGAATGTCGTTGCTGTTGTTGCTAAAGTGGGTCAAAGGTGACGATGAGAATGCATGTTGGAGAGAGAGAGAGAGAGGGGTGATGTATGTGAAGGAAGAGAGATAACTGTACTGTGGTGTACTGTGTGGTTTTGTGCAGTGTAAGTGTATCCGTATCACAAGCCGAGACTTAAAAGGATTGGGCTGTTTTGCTGTTCAGCTGATTCGATGTTTTGCTCATCATCATGATGGTGCATGCATGCATGCACACCTGTACGTATAGGTGACTACCATCAACTGTATCATCATTTTCTGGTAGTTCCCCATTGCCATTGCTTCTTCCACTACTTCTGGTATAATTCTACACTTTTACGCGCCGTTGCTGTACCTTGGTGCCGTGTGTGCATCCGCTCTGGAACCTCTGCCTTTGCAGCCGTGAAGTGTGGACGTTGACGGGACCCTTTGCCACCACCGCCACGCCTTTCTTCGGGACTGTGGGCGCCGCCGTTGGAGTCTCCATTTGCCACAGGAACTACACGCACCACACCCACGCACACACAGATTTGCACGACACGCACCTAAAAACATACTTCATTTATTTAATGTAAATCATTTCATCATGTTGTGTGAATAACTGCGTTAGCTCCTACTGAGCTCTGAATAACTGACAGTTTCTAAACAGTGCTTCTGAACTGTAAGCTAGCTTGGATGATAGTTTGAATTTATAAGATTTGCAGCTCTAGTTATTCAGCTGAGAATTGTATTGATTTGAATTTGATTGTTTATTGCTATTTGCTGTACATTGTTGTGGGAAACCTGTTGATGTACAGTTCTGTTTTTTCAGTTAAACAAGGGAGGTAATTGTTAGTAAATACTGGGTTGGGGGTCTTGATAGGGGTGGAAGGTGGTTTAGTACCCCATTGTCCTGTGTATGTGTGTTTGATTGTTGAATAAAAGCGTGTGATTGTTTATTCTGGCATTTTGTGTTAGTTCTTTTATTTGAGTTTATTCTTATCACTCGTTGTATGTGCTGACGTCGCGGAACCCGCTCGGGTGACGTGACACCCGCACATCAAACTCCAAGATCTAAAATATATGTCTATTAAAATCAAAACACAAAACAATAGACTAGAAAATATAAACATATTATTTAAAACTATACATTTAAAAAAACACAAAACATTGTTAATTAGGCTGAAGCCCGAGGCCAACTTTTAACAAGGGGAACAACTCCATAATTTTTATCACAGAACTTAACAAAAAATATTGCTTCCCTTTCATAAACTAAAAATTATTGCTTCCCTTTTATAAACTAAAATATCCTTCTCCCCCATTCGCCCCCACTTCGTTGTTTAACGACAACCAAAGTTAAAACCTAAGAAGAAAAAACCAAAAATAAATTAATTAATAAAAAAAAAACTTTTGAAAAAAACATAAACTTTCATAATTTTACACTCATTTGTTCGAAAATGCTTCCTCGACATATCCTGCCATTGCGTTCATCTAACTTCCTAAATCAATTCTAGCACTTTGAGGTTTACAGTTCATCTAACTTCCTAAGACAATTCTAGCACTTTGAGGTTTACAGTTTATCTAACTTCCTAAGACAATTCTAGCACTTTGAGGTTTACAGTTCATCTAACTTCCTAAGACAATTCTAGCACTTTGAGGTTTACAGTTCATCTAACTTCCTAAGACAATTCTAGCACTTTGAGGTTTACTAAGACAATTCTAGCACTTTGAGGTTTACAGTTAATCTAACTTCCTAAGACAATTCTAGCACTTTGAGATTTACTAAAATGAATCCTCAACTTTCATGATGATAATTATTGTTGTCAAGGTTTCACAAAACCACAAGAGATGGATCCTGGTTCTGTACTGAAGAACATTAAACTGTTACGTTTGATGACAGTCATAGAAATGATTACTGAGCGAGAGCTGAAAACCCACATTACGTCGATCATTTCAAAGATAACAGACTTGTTCTTGACAACATTTAAATAGTAACGCAACTAGCTGGATTGTGTGGGTTTGTGCACTTGAATGCCATTAGTGCACCGCTGGGTGGTTCAGCCTAGTCATATTGTCCTCCAAACCAAGGGCCTAATTCATGCATGACCCGATGACCAGGGTAGTGATGGTAAAAGATGTAAACCCTAAACTTGCTTCCACTGCATCACTTATAAAAGTGTCAATGGTATAACCAGGAAGTAAACTAGAAGTAGACTGGTAACTTTAACACTATTGATCTATATATAGACTTTAAACATTGAGTTTCCAGTTTGGGTAACTTTAACACTATTGATCTATATATAGACTTTAAACATTGAGTTTCCAGTTTGGGTAACTTTAACACTATTGATCCAATATACATTTTTCCTGTATCTGTGTGTCTGTGTCTGTGTCTTATTAGTGTGTCAATGTTGATTTCAGCCCGTAACCTGTTTTACACTCTTCTAAAATGTGTATGTATGAAATATAATGAATATAATGTACATAGTTACATATGTAATGAATGCAATATACATAGTTACATATATAATGAATACAATGTACATAGTTACATATGTAATGAATAGAATGCAATGTACATAGTTACATATGTAATGAATAGAATGCAATGTACATAGTTACATATATTGTTTTACTGCTGTATTTTGTCTTACTTGCAGTGTGTGTGTGTGTGTGTGTGTGTGTGTGTGTGTGTGTGTGTGTGACTCCATAACTTGATATATGGCTGATGTATGTTTAACACTGTGTTTACGTATCCTTTAATGCTGTATACATGTTGAATGCCAATGAAATGTGTGACAAGATGGATGCATGTAAGGCTGTGCAAGAAAGGATGTATTTTATTGCCGCCATGCCACACCAAAATCCTTGTAACGTTTTTACTTGGTGAATAAATATTCTTATGTCTGATGATGATGATGAAGATGATGATGATGATGATGATTAATAGTATTATGTATGCTTTGGTTATTTGTTTTACAGAACAACGTGATGAGAGCCTACACCAATTAAAATGGCATTTGTATTTTGAAGGTCAGGCATTGCATGAGTTTAAAAGTAAGTGTTCTTATTCGTTGTCTCCAACTCTCTACTTTATTAAATTTTAGTTGTGTTGCTTTTATTATAATGAAACTCATTATTATTATTATTATTATTATTATTATTATTATTATTATTATTATTATTATTATTATTATTATGGTGATTAAGATTATGATAATTATGTTTATGATGATTATAAATATTCATATGTATGTTTTGGTTATGTGTGTAAAGAACAAAGAATACAACCAATTTCTTGTAAAACGCCACCCCAGGAAGAGGAGGAGGAGAAGGAGGAGGAGGAAGATGATGAAGAAACAAGCAATTGGAGTAAGAATTACTGTAATAAAAATTATAAAAAGATAGCAAAGACCAAATATTACTTTTTAAACACACACAAATCGTGTGATTGAATTGAAATACCGGTTTATATTCATGCCTTGATGTATTTTTTTTAAAATGCCATACTTTTTTTTACTGATGGTTTTCAAGTTAATATTGTGTACCTAAACATGTTTGTAAAAAAAAATATTTCCACACTTCAATTATGTTATTGTTGTTGTTGCAGGTGGCCCAACATCTGAAGCTGAGTCCGAGCGGGACATTTTGGAGGCCCATGAACTACATTTAAGATTGTGATAACATGAAATCAACATAAAAAATAATTGCATTACAAAATTACACAACAGAAGTTCATTAAAATGTGTTATTATGTTGTCCTTAAGTGTGAAGTGAACAAAAGGATAAAACGTAGTACTGCACTTTGCTGTGGGGCTCATTGCCAAATGAGGAAGCATAAGGATGAGTGATTTTAAAATTACCTCAACACCCAGTAGTCTTCCACATTTGGGTTTATTGCTTCATTTTTTTTTGGTAGTGCAATATTTCTTAGTGAAACAGCTTATACATATTTTAATGACAATTACAAAACAGGTCAAGTGAAATACAGTTATTTACAAATTTAAAAGTGACAGTTTGCTATCAGTGCTCAAGCGCATTCACACTCACAAGCTCTCACAGTGTAATAAAATACAACATGTTTAAAGACATTAAAGTATAAATAAAGTAATCCAAATAAATGACATATTATAACAGAACAAATAAAACAAAATGTGCATGTATAATGAAGATACTAAAAAAGTACAGGCTTTGAGCACCACATTTACACATATAATACATTTTAAATTATATTACAAATCTACATTTTTTTTAACAAATGTACACATTTATTTTGGGCTCTAGCCTTCTGATGGCCAATATCATACACAGATCAAGATTTAAACAAACTGTGTTTATATTATTCCATGCAATCAAAGCAATATGTATACAAAAGGAATAATACAGACATTCTAACAGGCACAAACGCCTCATAATAATAAGTTTGACAGCATAATATAAATGTTCAAAATGAAGTAACTAAATTCAAACATACTATTTGAACATTAAAATAATAATAATAATAATAATAATAATAATAATAATAATAATAATAATAATAATAATAATAATAATAAATCACAAATTGTTTGTGAGCAGAATGACATGGACCCCTATCACTAACCCCCAACTAAAAAAAAAAAACACTTCAAAAACTGAAAGAATACAAACCAAAAATTTTGTGTGCCACCCCCGAACCTTGTCCCTTATCTGATCTATTGTCTTACTACCCAAAACTTCATTACACTCTGGAAAATTATTCAAAATGTCCATGACCTGACTTTTCAGTATCCCGCCTGACCCTCTGATCCCTCTATAACACCCAAAATATTTATGTACAGTAATGTGTTGTTGACGTGTACAGTAATGTGTTGTTGACGTGTACAGTAATGTGTTGTTGACGTGTACAGTAATGTGTTGTTGATGTGTACAGTAATGTGTTGTTGACGTGTACAGTAATGTGTTGTTGACGTGTCCATTTTACTCTTGCCTCCATAGGGATCTGAAACAGAATAAATGTTAATTACTTAAAAACAATTTTTAAATTTTAAATCTCTTATTCATCCTTCTGTCTTGAAGTCAGTCCATGTCTGGGTCTGTATATCAACAGTGATGTAATATAATCGGACCTCAGTAGATTCATTTATGCATAAAGATTCTTAGACAATTATAATATTGCCATAATTCATAATAAGACCAAATGAGTGAATATGTTTAATAATTATTACATTTACATCCTTAAAAGAACCATAGTTTCTACAGAATACAATTAACACCAATGTGACTTAGATCTCGTTCCTTCAGCCGTGTTCCTTCCACCCGAAACCATGGTGTTACGTTGAAAGGCGCACGTGTGTGACGCGCGCGATAGATCTGATCGTTTTATTTTGCAAAGCATGCAATAACAGAGTGTATTTGCCTTTGGTTTGATTTTGCGTTGTTGTTAGAAGAAGCTTTGTATAACATTGATAATTTTATGTCGCGTCACCCGAGTGAGTTCCGCGACGTTCAGCTCAAGCAGCGAGTGAGGGGATAGATACTCAAACAGAAGAACTAACACAAAATGCCAGAAGAACACTCAAACTCTTTTAGTCAACAAACAAACACGCATACACAGGATAATGGGATACTAAACCACCCTAAACTCCTATCAAGACCCCCAACCCAGTATTTACTGAACGATTACCCCCCCCCCCCCCCCCTTGTCTAACCTGAAACCCCCAGAACTGTATACAAACAAAATGCCCAAAAAAAACATCATTTCGTAACACATCGGAGAGCTTCGTTCGACTTCGGTGATTGCCTTTTTGGGCGAATGACTGGAACTAGGTTGGAGAAAACAAGTTTGCTGCCGGTCCAGGTCCGCGGTCAATACCATCCGGACGTCGTCTTCATGGGCTATTGGCAATGGTTCCCTTCATCCGGTCATTATTTTATGATTTGACGGCTTACTATAAACAATGTGGTTTAATACCCAAGTACGCTGTTTACCATTGCTCCACGTCGAGGTCTCCATGCATGCAATGTAACATTGAATCAATGTCGTTACATTTACAGAACAGTGAGACTAAACGTTCCGGCTTCCAATGGTAGACGGTAAGAGTGACATGGACTAATCAGGCCAATATTACAAAGTGTATTTATCCGTGGTATTCCGAAGGATTTTTTAATTTTTTTTAATTAAAAGGCGTCAAAGTAGTAGAGTAATAGCGCAGTGTTACTATGTCACACTTTACTGATTGTGTTTGGAAGATTCCATTTACTATTTGGTTGTAGATGAAGCCCATGATGAAGATTTACATGCTGTAAAATACCCAACAACCAGTGTACAGTGTAAATAGGTGTTACACTCCGTTTGATGGTGGTGTTTTCAATCAGTAGTAGATTCAGCCCCAATGCGTGAATGCTCCTGATGAGTGTAAGCTCGGATTCGATTATCCACGTAACCCGTTCAATCAGCATACAAGTCACTGAGTCTTCGTATGAAATTTTCCACTTTTATTCAGCACACATCAACATCTGCATACAATTCTCAACTCAACTCCCAACAACACACAGAGCATCGAATATATAGTTTTTCTCTAGTCCAGAACACGTGGAAACGATCGAGTATGACGCAATTTAGCAATGGCTTTAGACTTCGTCATCACTGTCTTACGTCATACATCTTTCCTTTCTGTCCAAGCATGTTCTCAAAATTTCTACGCCCTCTCGCGAAGCTTCTATTGACAGTAAACAGGCAAATCTAGAGAATTCTCCAATAATATCGACCAACTAAAATTATCAACGTTATACAAAGCTTCCTCTAACCACAACGCAAACTCAAATCAAAGGTAAATAAACTCTATTATTGAATACTTTGCAAATCGAAACGATTAGATCTATCGTGCGCGTTTCAGACATACTATCCTTCGAGTTTCAACGTAACAATAGGAAACAGATCGCAGCCACAACATTTACTGACCTTCAATGTCAGTCTGCCTTTCCCAGTAAGTTGAGTATTTTCACTTCATCTGTTTGAGCAACCCACTGTGCAGTTTATCATAGCACGGTTTAATAGAGTATTCTTGTCGTCATTTTGTCCATAAAGGGCAGAGAACATTCGCCCCATTCACCCACCCTAACCCCAAAAAGAAATAAATTAAAGTTCTGTCCCTAAAAACAAAACTTTTATGCCCAAGAAGACTTATACCCAAGAAACTATGCCCAATTATAAGTGATTCAACTTTTTAAACACCACAAAACACACTTCCACTTCATCAATCCATGTTCTCCTGATTTGTTTTTAGTTAAAGGGGTAACCCTTTCCTCAAAACACAAGCAGTCCTCTTCTAGCAAAACATCAAAAAAACCTAATAAATACACACAATTTGTATATGAAGCCTCACTATAATCAATCTGGTTTAAATTATAGTTGTTTTACCCTTGCTCTACTTCTATACAACTGGGTATTAACCCAACAACAATATCCATACCACACATAAGGAGTCTATGTGTCTCTATTTCCCAACAAATTGGAAAAACCACATGTATATAAATAGGATCAGTTTGCAGTTCTAAGACGAAATCCGTAATTGTAGCCGCATCAGAACTTTATGTATACTCAGATATCTTTATTTCCCGACAAGGAAATAGGTAGGTCAAGCCAGGTTTACACATCAAACAAATTTAACACACAGTGAGACCTTGACTTTAGAGGTTGTGGAGGAGAACACCGTCAAAATTTGCCTTATGGTGTCAAGATAAAACATCTCATGTTCAGTTTTGTATGATAGAGCAAGTAACATATAACAGAAACCTTTGTCCAAACAAAAACTGGTAGATTTTAACATGCATACTAACAAACATACCAAACATTTGTTCTTCATTCAAATCATTACATGACGAGAAACACATCTGAAAAGAGTTAATCTTATATTTTTGAAATAGTATTAAGAAAGGGCATGTAAAAGCTTGAGTGAATTGATTCGACTGTGGTGACTAAGTGTTAAAGCACTGTGGACTAATGTCACTACTGTCTGTACTACACACATATATTAGTAAATCCTTGTGTGAGAAATAAACTATTAATATATTATATATTTTCTTTTATGGAATGTCTATAGGGGATATAAATAAGAAATAATGCACACAGAGGGCGATATACTTATCACATTTTAGACATAGTTGAGTGACAATATGTGTGGGGAGTATGTATGTGATATCTGTAAGATTTCTACAAGCATATCTCATCACACGAAGATAGTCACTATAACACAAATTTAGGGTGAGGTGTGTATTAAATTTGAGGATGATGAGTAGTGTCTAGATTTAATATGAACTCCACAAAATGAATTATAGTTGGTGTTTTTTTCTTTTTATAGATATTTGTATAGATTGATATTTTGTATTAGGGAATATTTTAGAATAAAGTGGGTTTTATGTAGTGTTAGAATTGAATATTTTTTAATATGTAATGGGAATTTATAAATAAACTATTTTATCAGGTAGATGTTGTATTGTTTGATTGTATGTAAGAGTTTTATTTAGGGCTTAAATCTGAGATTTTGTTTATTATTATGTGTCTGAATTTTAGAAATTTTGATTTTTTGGTTGGTTTTTTTTGTTTAATGATATTGAGATTGGGATAGATATATGGTATTTGAGTTAAAGTTAATTGGTTGTTTTAGGATAGGTAATTATTAGATGTAAAGATAATAAAGTATATGAGAGAAACGTGAATTAGTTTGCATAAAGTTTGATTGGAAGAGTGGAAAATCAATTACTTATTGTTAATGATGTTTTTTGATATTTTGTTTAGATCATTTTTGGAAACAGTTTTGTTTATAAAAGGACTTGATAAGGAACAAGGCGAATAAAAATACATTTAGTACTCTGTGTTTTGTGTGTGTGTCTTTGTGTTTGTCAGAGAAACGCCGTTATTCTACATACACTTGAATCACTTTCTTTTACGGCCCCCGTATTTTGACGCAAAAACAGTGTTCCGTTGGGTTAGGGTGTGTTAGCTTAGGGTAGGATATAGGATTAGTAATTATTTAGTTTTTTGGGTTAGGGTTAGGGTTAGGCTTCAAAAAATGGACAAATTTGTAAAAATGTCAAAGTAAGGTATGAAGAGTTTCATTAAAGTCATCACAAAGGCGTTTCTACACGGTTGTGTATGTGTGTTTGTGTATGTGTGTGTGTGTGTGTGTGTGTGTGTTTAGTCCCTATTCGAATAAGAAAGGTGAAAACATTAGTGGTGATATTGAGGAACGCTTGCTCTACCAGGGTAAATTATTCTGATGCGGTTTAGTAATAGAAAAGACGATCAGGTGTGATAGGAACCCATCAGAGCCAGTTTCAAGGATTTTTACTTACAATTGTTAAAAGAACAGGTAATTTTCACCTCATCCATTTATCAACTGTTGAAACATATTCTTTGTTTAGATTTTATTACAGCGCAGATGCATGTAGTATTGATGTGACAAGGCGTGCAATTGCACCTCTGAGCCGGCCGCGAGCATCCAACACCCCCGCTCAGCCAGCCATCATTTCTCCCTACCCAGCCATCACTAGCAGGCCCGCTCGCCCAGTCGCTTAAGCCCCGCCCCCCGGGACATCTCCTTAAAGCCTGGCACAAACCTTGACATAGTGTCAGACCCAAGCATTCCTGCCTCGAAGTCACAACCTGTCCGAAAACACGTCTCCATCACCGAGTGACCTCTGAGTTTCGACAGTACCCTTGTGCTTCCACCCGTCTTAAGTCAAGGTAAGAGAGGGAACTTACTCTTTGTCATATAGCAGACCCATCACCCGTCGTTCGCCCATCATGTTCATGCGTCCTGTCAATATGTATGTTCATGTTTATAATTTTGCCTTGATGTGTTGCTATGACTTGTATTTATCCCTTGCACATATTTTCTACCTTGTATATGACCCATGACATGTTTGGATTTATGCTTGTATGCTCCGTTAGCCCCATGTGTAAATACCCCATGCCATGCCGTCCCCCGCCTAGATTAAAGTCCCCAGTACAGCCCAGACCTACTACCCCTTTGCCCTGTACCCTCCATTTGCTTTCCCCCCTTGCTCCCAATGTATAAATATTTGCCCTGTTGCCAACCCCATCCTAATGCGCCGAATGTATCTTATACTGGCGGCCGCCACTAAACTCCACTTTGGCCCAGTAAAGCTAGTTGCATTGTTTGACTGTTGGTATGTGCACTGGCTCAACCCTTGACCGGTCACACCAATTTGAATTCTGAGAAGGGCTATCATGCCACAGGCCCTGAATCCACACTATCCCTATCCCCCGCTGATACAGCGTCTGTATACATTGCAGACGGGTTCCTGTACCGGGCGTATCACCCCGGCCTTGTATCATCTCCCAGTCACTGACCCGCTGCAGGCCCCTGTCAACCCAGGAGGTCAATGAGAAGCGAGACTTGGGACTTCGCCATTTTCCAGACGGCTAGCCACGAAAGCCGATTTCTATGCCTGTACTCCATCACAAGACAAGCACTCGTGATCCATGCGTCATCATCGCGTGACCACTGACCTGCATCTTTCGTACCCACGCTACTGCCCACGCTAACAAGCCAACCAGAGTATCCTGGACAAATCGCCGCACTGCAGTACAGAGCTAAGTGCCTAAGCCTACGAGAATCCCCCCTCGCCAGATTATCAGAGAGACTCTGAAACCATACAGATACACTCTCGCCCTGTGATGAGATCAGTCTACATTCGCTCTAGTACCCCAAATATTGACTACCCAGAAAATCACCAGACTACTCCTTACTAAAAGACGCTATGCCTATGACTCACGTTAGAAGTATTTGACCTACAGTCCCCATTTCAAATTAATAAAAGTAGATAGTTATAGAAATTGCAATTACCCTGACTGGCCTTTGAATGTGAATTTCTTAACTAGTGTAGCCTTACTCTCCATCTCGTCTTTACCCTGTCTGTCTATTAAGTTGGCCCAGCATTAATCTCTTGAATGTCATCGCACCATTAACCTATCAAAGGAGGTAATACGCGCTAGAGATTAAGAGCTTACCCCCATCCCCCAACCCCTCTCTTCGTGACATTAACTTTGGCGACCCCGACGAGACTAAAGACTTAGGTTTCCCCCTCCAACCCAACGAGACAAAAGACTTAGGTTCCCATCCCAACTTGACTAGACTTAGGACTTAGCGTAATTTCCACCCCAGCCCAGTATAGATAGGACCCAGCCCTCTAAGCCTAGTAGTAGATAGCATAGCCCCATAGGTCCCTTACTGGTTTTCCCGAGTGGTGATATCTCAAAAGGCTTTTTTCTTGCATTCATTTTTGTATTTTTGATTGATTGCATTTTGTCTTTGTGGTTGTGTTGTATTCGCCCCTTTGCAGATTCATTGTAGCTCATCCAGCCCACCCCCTTGTTTTCCGTCAGTGTACCCCTTGTGTGCGCCCCTCATTCCGGTTAGGACCTTTTTCAGGGTAAGTTACCTCCCTTACCATGGCCGACCGGGGAGAGCTTGCGCTTAAGTACAAGAGTATTGGCGAGAGCTTAGGGCTCGCCGGCACCGAACTCAAAGACTACGTCCTGGCTAACGTAGATGCTGACGTGGCAGAGGAAAAGTTGAAGAGGGAGGAGAGGGCCAAAGAGCGAGAGGCAAAGAAAGAGGAGGAGAAGGAGCGCCTCGCCGCGGAAGAACGGGCCGCCGCCCGGAGGAAAGAGGAGGAGAAAGAGCGCATCGCCGCGGAGGAACGGGCCGCCGCCCGGAAGAAAGAGGAAGAGAAAGAGCGCATCGCCGCGGAGGAGCGGGCCGCCGCCCGGAAGCTTGCAGAGGAGGAGAAAGCCGCCGAGCGGAGGAGAGGCGAGGAGGAGAGAGCCGCCGAGCGGAGAAGAGAGGAGGCGAAAGAGAGGATAGCAGAGGAGGAGAGAGCCGCCGCAAGGAGAAAGGAGGAGGACGAGAGGATAGCGGCACTGGAAGAGAAAAGGAAGGATAAGGAGCTCGAACGGCGCCAAGCACTCCTCCAGCTTGAGCGCGACCGCCGCGATTTAGGTATCGCATCGCCCGCTAGCGAAGACTACTCGCTCATCGCCCCCAGCTTCGCCACCAGCACCGGAACACCCGCACCCCCCCCCCCCCCCCCCCCGATTCCGGGGATGAACTTTCCCCTGGACCCATTCGTCGAACGAGACGAATCGATTGAAGTCTATCTCGGCCGATTCGAACGAGTCGCGAGAGAAAACGGTCTTGACCCCCAGCACTGGTATCGCAAGCTCAGTCATGGCCTTAAGGGGAAGGCCTATGAGATTCTGGCCAAGACACCGACTTCCGAGGAGGGAGACTATCCCGCCCTCAAGAGAGCCCTACTGCATGGTTTTGAGCTCTCAGGTGAGCACTACCGCAAGAATTTCCGGAACTCCCGGAGAGAGAGAGGGGAGAAGTTTCACGCAGTTTGCCGACCGTCTAGCTACGCTACGGGACAAATGGATTGAGCAAACTGACGAACCCAAGACATACGACGGATTGCTAGAGTTGATGCTAGCCGAGCAACTCCGAGGGACAATGCCAGCGGAACTTCGGACTTTCGCCGCCGAACAGGGCGCCGCTCGCCTTGAAGATCTGATCATCGTCGCGGACCGATACCTCACCGCCCATCCCGACGACAGACAGCCTCGCCGTGATCCCCCCGCACCCTCGTCGCCAGATACCCGCCACCAGCCTCGCCGGCCAGTCCCGCCAGCGAACCACCGTCCACAACCGCCCAAAGGACGCCCGAACCCCGGAGCAGAGCCAGGGAAGCGGAGCACAGAGCTCTACTGCGGCTACTGCCAGCGCCGAGGACACACCCGGGAGAAATGTTTCCGCCGCATCAGCGACCAGCGTCGCAAACAAGGTACCGTACTAGCCCTACGCCAAGTTACCCCCGACGGGAAACCGGTAACCCCCGTCGTCACTCCCGCCGATCGACCGGCCGTCACCGAGCAAGTGACTGTCAACAATCGCCCAGCCCACTGTCTATACGACACTGGACTCACCTTCGACGCCGTCGTCCGCCGCTCGCTCATCAGGGAACAAGACCTGACCGGCGAGACTATCACCCTGAAGTTGGCCGACGCGTCACAACCCAGCACCACGCTCCCTATAGCCCGGATCCAAGTCACCAGCCGATACGTAACGGGGACCATCCAAGCTGCCGTGATGGACCAGCCCCTGTACGACCTGATTTTAGGATGCCGATACGTGTTCTTGGGATGCCGCCCCAGCCTGTGGAGTCGATGGCCGCCGTCCAGACGCGCGCCCAGGCGAAAACAGCCGCGACACCACCCCCGATACCCAACCAGATGCCGGAACAGATCCGGAAGGCCCAAGAAAGCGACGTCACCCTCCGCAAGTGCTACGGAAAACTTCCCGCCGCACGCACTCCACCCAAGTCCGGGGACTTTTTCGTCGAAGACGGACTCCTCTTCCGTCAGAAGGACGACCATTCTCAACTCGTCGTGCCTGCGACACTTCGCCCCCAAGTCCTGGAACTTGGCCATAGCATGCCCCTAAGCGGACATATGGGCATAGGAGCGACCACTCTACGCATCAGCGCTCAGTACCACTGGCCCGGGATGACCGAAGACGTGAAGCGCTACGTCAAGTCCTGTAGCCAGTGCCAACGATACTCGCCCCGCCATCACACCGTCCCGGTCACTATCAGCCCCACCGTCGTCGTCGGAACACCCTTCCAGCGAGTGGCTGTCGACATAGTAGGACCCCTCCCGCGGACCAAGAAGCGGAACCAGTACCTACTAACCCTTGTCGACGCTTGCTCGATGTGGTGTGAAGCCGTTCCTCTACCGAAGATCGACGCCGCCCGAGTCGCCGACGCGCTCGTCACCATATTCACACGAGTCGGATTCCCGGACAACATCTTGACCGACAACGGGTCCCAGTTCACCGGGAAACTCATGCAAGAAGTTTTTCAACTACTCCGCATTCGCCATATCCGGACTCCACCCTACCACCCGCTAGCAACGGACAGGTCGAGCGCCTAAACGGGACTCTCATCTCGATTATCCGCAAGATCGCCGACGAACAGCCGGAAGCGTGGGACACATACGTCGCGTCAGCGCTCTTCGCGTATCGAGAGACCCCGCACACCTCCACCGGATACACGCCTTCCACGCTGCTTTTTGGAAGACCCCTTTCCGGACCTCTAGCCGCCTTGCGACGTAGCTGGACCGACGCCAAACTGGACGAGGCACCGGTCGACGCCACGAAATACGTCACGAAGCTCCAAGAAACCCTCAAGGCCACATGGAAAGCCGCCTCCGCCAACCTGAAGAAGGCGAGAGAAAGACAAGCCCGCTATCACAACCGCCGCGCCCGGGACCGAGAACTACAGGTAGGAGACCAAGTCCTACTGCTCCTCCCCAGCGGCACAAACAAGCTAGACATAGCTTGGCAGGGACCCTACCCGGTGCTTGAGAAGCTCTCCCGTACCACTTATCGCATCGAGGTAGGCGGAAAGCCCAGGACCCACCACATCAATCTGCTCAAGCGGTACCTGGAGCAACCTGCACCCGCCCCCGACTCCCACTCGCTACTCACGGTCGCGCTGGCCGTCGAAGTGGATGGCACAGAGACCGGCGTCGCCGAATTTCCCACTAAAAGGGAAGGAATCCTTCCGGGACGTCTCTCTGGACCCCTCACTCCCCGCCGGCCAGCAACGCCAACTACGCGCCATCGTAGCAGAATACAGGGAAGTCCTCACCGACATTCCTGGGAGGACGGACCTGGAAGAAGTTCGACTAACCCTGACGGACCCCACTCCCGTCCGCCAGAAACCGTACCCCGTCCCACTTTCCCAGCAGCAAGTAGTAAGAACGGAAGTAGAGGCTCTGCTACAAGCCGGAGTCATCGCTCCCTCCCGTTCCCCCTACAGCGCAGGAATAGTTCTATCACGGAAGCCCAGCGGAGAACATCGCCTCTGTATCGACTTCCGGCAGTTGAACCTTGTAACCCAGTTCGTGCCCGGACCCCTATCCGACCCCACAGACTTGTTTGCAAAGCTACAATCCGCCCGATACTTCTCCCGAGTGGATCTGAGCAAAGGCTTTTACCAGATTCCCGTGCACCCTTCATCCCGCCAGTACCTGGCCTTCAGCACGATGGACGGCCACTATGAGTTTAACGTTCTGCCGTTTGGTCTGCACAATGCCCCAAGTATTTTCAGCACGATGATGCGGAAGCTGTTGGACCCCCTCCACTGTCCGTTCGTACACTCTTTTATGGACGACATACTCGTCGCAACGGAGACATGGGAGGAGCACCTGCGAGTGGTGCGCCAACTCTTACGCCGCCTCAGAGAAGCTGGCCTCACTGCCCGGCCGACCAAATGCCAGTTCGGCTATCAAGAGCTGGAATTTCTTGGCCACACCATCAGCCATGGACAGCTCCGGCCTCTGGAAAAGACCGTCCAGCGCCTTCGAGACGCGCCACGCCCCAAGACCAAGAAAGATGTTCAGTCCTTCCTGGGACTGAGTGGCTTCTATCAGAAGTTTGTACCCGGTTACAACGGGATCGCCGCGCCAGCTAACCTAACCGGAAGACCGCACCGGAAGAGTCCTCTGGCCCCGCAAGGACACCCTCCCAGGAGCTCAAGGACAAGCTGACGCCACTCCAACCACGGACAGCCCTTCGTCCTGCGCACAGACGCCAGCGACGTAGGCCTCGGAGCCGTCCTCGCCGGACTCCGCGACGCCCCGACCTCTTCCCTACGTCGCGCCGCCCTCAAGCTCCGCGCGACAGAATACGCACGCCAGAAGGAGTGTCTCTCTCGCCCTCCTGGAGAGTGGAGAAGCCGCCCCGTCGTAGTGGGACTCCGTTCTCAGCCAAACGCACTCCCGCCCCAAGTGGATCTCAGCCCCCCTTCTTGGACATCCAAATCGCTCAACGCCCGCTGATGAGGTGGCTCCACCTCCAAGCATACTCTTTCCGCTGGCACATCCAACAAAGACACCACGGCGCAGACTTCCTCACGCACCGCACAACCGACTCCAGAGTCGGAGGGCCGCCCCCAGCCTTCATCTGGCGCACTAACCGTAAACCCACTACCCGTGGACCAGCCGGACACCCACCTTCGCCCGCACAACATCCCGCCCCAATCAATCGCAAACCACGTCTCCACCCGGCAGCCGACCTCAGAGCTGATTGCGTCCAGTCGAGTCTACGTCCTCCTCCTTGGGGGGCCTCCTTAACAGCAAGTCTGAGCCCGGCGAGCATCCAACACCGCAGCCAGCCATCATTCTCTACCCAGCCCACTAGAGGCGCTCGCCCAGTCGCTTAAGCGCCCCCCCCGGGACATCTCCTTAAAGCCTGGCACAAACCCTACATCCGCAGACCCAAGCTCCGAAAAATCAGCTCCAAAACACGTCTCCCACCCTACAGTTTTCCACCCGTGTTGTCATAAGAGATGGTAACTCTTCATATAGCAGACCATCACCCGTCGTTCGCATCATGTTGCGTTGTCAATCTGTTTTTTATTTTTTGCCTTGATGTGTTGCTATGACAATCCCTCGCACTTTTTCCTTCCTCTGTGACAAGGCGTGCAATTGCACCTCTGAGCCCGGCCATGCGAGCATCCAACACCCCCGCTCAGCCAGCCATCATTTCTCCCTACCCAGCCATCACTAGCAGCCCGCTCGCCCAGTCGCTTAAGGCCCCCCACATCTCCTTAAAGCCTGGCACAAACCCTGACATAGTGTCAGACCCAAGCATTCCTGCCTCGAAGTCACAACCTGTCCGCACGTCTCCATCACCGAGTGACCTCTGAGTTTCGACAGTACCCTTGTGCTTCCACCCGTCTTAAGTCGAGGTAAGAGAGGGAACTTACTCTTTGTCATATAGCAGACCCATCACCCGTCGTTCGCCCATCATGTTCATGCGTCCTGTCAATATGTATGTTCATGTTTATAATTTTGCCTTGATGTGTTGCTATGACTTGTATTTATCCCTTGCACATATTTTCTACCTTGTATATGACCCATGACATGTTTGGATTTATGCTTGTATGCTCCGTTAGCCCCATGTGTAAATAACCCATGCCATGCCGTCCCCCCGCCTAGATTAAAGTCCCCAGTACAGCCCAGACCTACAACCCCTTTGCCCTGTATCCTCCATTTGCTTTCCCCCTTGCTCCCAATGTATAAATATTTGCCCTGTTGCCAACCCCATCCTAACGCGCCGAATGTATCTTATACTAGTGGCTGCCAATAAACCCCACTTTGGCCCAGTAAATCTAGTTGCATTGTTTGACTGTTGGTATGTGCACTGGCTCAACCCTTGACCGGTCACACCAATTTGAATTCTGAGAAGGGCTATTATACCACAGGCCCTGAATCCACACTATCCCTATCCCCCGCTGATACAGCGTCTGTATACATTGCAGACGGGTTCCTGTACCGGGCGTATCACCCCGGCCTTGGATCATCTCCCAGTCACTGACCCGCTGCAGGCCCCTGTCAACCCAGGAGGTCAATGAGAACGCGAGACTTGGGACTTCGCCATTTTCCAGACGGCTAGCCACGAAAGCCGATTTCTATGCCTGTACTCCATCACAAGACAAGCACTCTTGATCCATGCGTCATCATCGCGTGACCACTGACCTGCATCTTTCGTACCCACGCTACTGCCCACGCTAACAAGCCAACCAGAGTATCCTGGACCAAACGCCGCACTGCAGTACAGAGCTAAGTGCCTAAGCCTACGAGAATCCCCCCTCGCCAGATTATCAGAGAGACTCTGAAGACCATACAGATACACTCTCGCCCTGTGATGAGATCAGTCTACATTCGCTCTAGTACCCCAAATATTGACTACCCAGAAAATCACCAGACTACTCCTTACTAAAAGACGCTATGCCTATGACTCACGTTAGAAGTATTTGACCTACAGTCCCCATTTCAAATTAATAAAAGTAGATAGTTGAGAAATTGCAATTACCCTGACTGGCCTTTGAATGTGAATTTCTTAACTAGTGTAGCCTTACTCTCCATCTCGTCTTTACCCTGTCTATCACTTATTAAATTGGCCCAGCATTAATCTCTTGAATGTCATCGCACCATTAACCTATTCAAAGGAGGTAATACAGCGCTAGAGATTAAGAGCTTACCCCCATCCCCCAACCCCTCTCTTCGTGACAATTGATAGTGTTTGAGTTTATCAAATTAAATAGTGTAAATACATTATAGGTATCAAATTTAATAGTGTAAATAAATTACATTACATTACATTACATGATTATTGCTTTAGGTCCAGCGGACTCTTCCGAGCCAAATCAGGACCGGACAACCCCTGATCTGCATAAAAGATCTGCTGAAACAACCCTAGTGGTAAAACTGAAAGCTCTACACCAGCCAGTCACTTTACAATAAAGACATCCCACGCAGGGGACGCTGAGGCTGTACTCTAATTTATTAAACCCCCGTTTACTAAAACAAAATAGAATACAAACATCATTATAAAATATCAACAAAACACATACATATAAAATGCCTACATTGCTAAATAATAACATCATAGGAAGCCATAGTGACCACCTGGCAGAAAGCGTCCAATATTCCCAAGCTGATCCAACAGACCTCATACACAAACAAGGAGTCTTGTCCCGGAAGAGTTTTCAAGAAAATAGGTAGGTGACTGGTCTAACCAAGAAGAAGATAGTATAGCAGATTGATAGAACCGAGCAGGAATGAGAAAGAGCAAATGAGAAAGACAGCGACAGTGGGAATTTACAGCACTAAATTTCCAGAAAGTGGGGATACTATTTATACTGAAACCCCCGGCACCCCAACGGGGGTTGTAAATAAATTATAGATTTAGTTGTTATTATTAGTTAAATAAATAATTGCTTTGGTGCTTGCAATTGTATTGTATTGTGACCCTTTTCTAAGGGCCAGTGCCTTCAGAATTAAAGTTTCGTTCGTTCGTTCTCTCTTTCTTTCTCTCTCTCTCTCAGTTAAAAATACAAAAAGCAGTTTTATTCCTCCCACCACGATACCTTCCTTGCGTAAAACTGTTTTGCCCTTGCACGCGGGAGCTCTGTTGTGAATCATGCGGGTTTCTTTGTTACAAAAGAATGCCATTGTCTACCAATTATTAGTTAGATGTAAGAGCAACTGTCTTTTCACAAAAGAAAGTGTTGTATTTCTAAGCCACCCTGCAAGTAACCTTGAGTTGTATTTAATAGTTATTGTTAAAGCCCCAAGGGCAAGATGTAAAAAAGCGCATCCAACCCTTACTTTTTTACCCTTGCAAAATAAAATTGTAATCTTACCTTCTCTTCTCTTAATTTTCTTAAGGACTATCTCTAAGACAGGTCCATAGGACCTAATGCTATTATCCAATTAAAGGTTTCGACTTCGACTTCGACTTCAGTTAAAAATACAAAAAGCGGCTTTATTCCTCCCACCACAATATCGTCCTTGCGTAAAGTATTGCGCTTGCACGCGGGAGCTCTGTTGTGGATCATGCGGGTTGCTTTGTAATAAAAGAATGCCATTGTCTACTAATAATATTAGTTAGATGTTAAGAGCAACTTTTTTTCAAAAAAGAAAGAGTGTTATATTTCTAAGCCACCCTGCAAGGAACCTTGAGTTGTATTTAATAGTTATTGTTAAAGCCCCAAAGGCAAGATGAAAAAAAGCGCATCCAGCGCTTACTCTTTTACCCTTGCAAAATAAAATTGTAATCTTATCTTCTCTCTTCTCTTCTGTCTCTCTCTCTTTCTCTCTCATTTAAAAATACAAAAAGCGGCTTTATTCCTCCCACCACAATATCGTCCTTGCGTAAAGTACTACCCTTGCACGCGGGAGCTCTGTTGTGGATCATGCGGGTTGCTTTGTTACAAAAGAATGTTATTGTCTACCAATTATTAGTTAGATGTAAGAGCAACTTTTTTCAAAACAGAAAGAGTGTTATATTTCTAAGCCACCCTGCAGGTAACCTTGAGTTGTATTTAATAGTTATTGTTTAAAGCCCCAAGGGCAAGATGAAAAAAAAGCGCATCCAGCGCTTACTCTTTTACCCTTGCAAAATAAAATTGTAATCTTATCTTCTCTCTTCTCTTCTGTCTCTCTCTCTTTCTCTCTCATTTAAAAATACAAAAAGCGGCTTTATTCCTCCCACCACAATATCGTCCTTGCGTAAAGTATTGCCCTTGCACGCGGGAGCTCTGTTGTGGATCATGCGGGTTGCTTTGTAATAAAAGAATGCCATTGTCTACTAATAATATTAGTTAGATGTAAGAGCAACTTTTTTTCAAAAAAGAAAGAGTGTTATATTTCTAAGCCACCCTGCAAGTAACCTTGAGTTGTATTTAATAGTTATTGTTTAAAGCCCCAAGGGCAAGATGAAAAAAAGCGCATCCAGCGCTTACTCTTTTACCCTTGCAAAATAAAATTGTAATCTTATCTTCTCTCTTCTCTCTCTCTCATTTAAAAATACAAAAAGCGGCTTTATTCCTCCCACCACGATATCGTCCTTGCGTAAAGTATTGCCCTTGCACGCGGGGACTATGTTGTGAATCGTGCGGGCTGCTTTGTAATAAAAGAATGCCATCGTTTATCAATTGTTAGTTAGATGTAAGAGCAACATTTTTCAAAAAAGAAAGAGTGTTGTATTTCTAAGCCACACTGCAGGTAACCTTTCCATTAACACTGAACAAGCGTGCGCGCGCATACTTGCTATTAGTGACTTGTTATGATCAAAGTCACGCGAAACTACAGTTCCCCCAAATTACTTAACAACTTAACAAATATTTATATATCCTAGAGCTAGAGAAAATGCAGTTTACAATAAAAAGGCAAACTTTTCAATGTTCGATAGGTTCCTAACTCCATGGGGTTTCGCATTTCACAGGTAATTATTATTTCAACTTAGGAGTCAGCATTGCACTGCCTTTGGTGCTACAGCCTTAGAGGTTAGACCATTCTCAATGCCAAATATCCTGATAACCCTTTGTTTGGTCGGGTGAATCTTGTAAAGTAATACATGCAACTAATAATTGTTGTTATTGTTCCATAGATGGTGAAACAATTGTGGCAGTAGTATGATACATAGAATATAATCCATTTCTTGTATTGGCCTCTGTTTCAATAGCGCAATTCCCGACTTAAGAGTGATGTTGGAATATCAGGCCACAGTTGACAGTCAGTCAGAAAAGTGGTTACAGTATACTGTAGCACCGTTGGTTTTATTGTAAATCTATTGTTTTGTTTTATTTTAAATGTATGTTTTATTTAATTTATTTTTTTAAATTATTTTTATTTTATTTAACTTTAAATTTTATTTTATTTTAGATTGTATATCTTTTATTATTGTTATTTTATTTCTTGCTATTTATATTTATTTTTTTTAAACATTCTTGTTGGTTTATTTATTATTTTATTTTTAATGAATTGTGTTTTATTTTAGTTCTTATATTATTTTATTTGTATATTAAATTAATTTAAATTGAAAAACAATATTTTATTGTATTTTACTTAAATGTGAGGATAGTACATCAATATAACTGTTTACTTTCTGATGCATGCTGCTCGCGACTGCATAAAAACTATATTCACCCCCATCCCTCCCACACCCACCCTCCCACCCCCACATCCACCCACCACCCTTCCTTAAAAACGCACACTTCCTAACGCGCATACATTCATAGGCACACACTCTCACAGGCACACGCCCACCAAAACTTTATATTAACACGTTATGTACTTTCTCGATCTCTCTCGAGTGCACGCAAATACATCATTTCAGTTCAGGTTTTTACCTAGAAGTGTAGTGTAGTGCATTCTACTGCAATGCCAGCGTGTATGTTGGTACAGATCGCTGCGCTTTGCGCCTGATTGGTGATTTGGGGAAAAGCGCGTATATAGCATCCATTATTATTATTATTGTTAGAATTGTGTAGTGTAGTGGATTGTAGTCTAGCGTAGTGTAGTGTAGTGGATTGTAGTGTAGTGGATTGTAGTGTAGCGTAATGTAGTGGAGTGGAGTGGACTGATGTGGACTGTAGCGTAGTGTAGTGTAGTGTAGTGTAGTGTAGTGTAGTGTAGTGTAGTGTAGTGCAGCGCAAAGTTGTGAAGTGGAATGTAGTATAGCATAGCATAGTATAGCGTTATATCGCATAGCATAGTATAGCATATTATAGTATACAGGGTTCGTACGCTCCTTGAACCTCCTTGAATCTCCTTGAATTTTCTATGTCTTGTTCAAGGGCCCTTGAATCTCCTTGAAAATAGCCAAATTGCCTCAGCTCCTTGAAAACTTGAAATTTTAACCAGTGTATCTATCCATTGCTTGACCTAGACATTTTATTGTCAAGTTTTCAAAGAAGGCCTTTGAAAAATAAAAATTTATAAAACCAAAATTATAATATTATTTGTGTTGTCAACTGTTCGACAATCGTAACTTTTGTCGTCTGCTAATGATAAGGGAAGTAACCACCACTGGAAATTGTTGATTTCCTTGCTGTCGCGCACGCGCAGTTGTCGGTTTCCGTACATTCTTCGTTCTAACGCGCGGTTTACAGAAAGTACAAAAACAGTTAAAAGGACAGCTATATATTAGCCGGTGGTGGTACCTCTTTCTGACTTTTTACAGTTCTCTAACTTTTGTCTAATGACAGCATGCTTCACAGTTATTGTTTAAATGGGTATAGATTCCGTAATCTGCATCATCATTATAACTGCAACTTTATCGACATGCAAATATTTTATGCGTGTAGATTTCATAATCAATATCATCATCAGTATTAACATCAGATTCATGACTGCAAACAATTTATGGATATCACTGGGTAAGAGATTTTATCCTTTATTTTGACTACTTATGAATTCTTATGAGCGTTTACAATTTAAAAAAAACTCCTTGAATTTTGGAAAAACTCCTTGAAATCTCCTTGAATTTTTTACAACAATTTGAGTATGAACCATGGTATAGCATAGTATAGCATAACATAGTATAGTATAGGATAGTATAGCGTTGTATAACATAGTATAACATGGCATAGTACAGCATAGCATAGTATAGCATAGCATAGTATAATATAACATTGTATAGTATAGTATAGTAGCTTCGCGGCGCGTCGAGTCGTTGAGTTAATACAGGGGAGTAGCAGAGTGAGAGGAGACAGGGTGTTGTGTGAATCTGTTAATTGGTTGAGTGATGTAACTGCTCAACACAGTGCACAGATTCAAATATTTAGGAGCCATTGTATCAGACAATGGGTCCCGACAGGATGTCCTCTCCAGGATCGCACAAACAACTGCTGCCCTGACAAGGTTGAAGCCCATTTGGAAAGTCAGGACCATCAGTCTACATTCCAAGGTAATACTGCTGTGCTCCCTTGTCATCTCCATCTTCATATACGCTTGTGAAGCATGGACCCTCACAGCAGATCTACATGAACTGAAAGACCTAGCAGACACAATTGACTTTGATGCGAAGGCTATTGTTGGGTCTATTTACAGTTTCGAATTTACACCAACTGGATATATTATTAAAAACGAACACTAGTACCGTCGGGACCAGAAATCAAACCTTCTATCAACCAGCTTGTTGCGTTTTGCTTTTCTCTCATACAATAAAGCAAAGTCGTGTGAGACAGGGTAAGTATATTATATGTCTTTACTCTTCGCTGTCTCTCAATCCAGTGCATTCCTCTCCACAACACATTCAAGATATTATATCTACACAAAGTGATTACTGTTACAAACTACAGAATACAGAATACAGACTCTTTATTGTCCCCACAAATACATGTACCTGCAAGGAAATTCTTATTGCAGTGTCCATCTGCATATAAAATCTCAAACAATAAAAACCACACTAAACTGAAAATAAATAATTATGATGATGATGATATCTACAGTGATTAGGATCATAACGTTATCACACACCAACACACAAGCACAGGCGCACTATCACACACACACACACACTTTCACATATTTATAGATATCTATACATACATATACACATATATACATACATATACATACACATATACACCCATACACTTATATATACATACACACACACATATGCATTACATGTCACTCAAACTAACAATAATTATAAAATATAATATAATAATGCATGCCTTAGACTACATTATAAAATAAGATATTATTTCACACACACACACACACACACACACACACACACACACACACACCTACACACCCACACACACACACACCCACATGTACATAGCCTGATTTCTTGCCCACTGTCTTTGTTGATGAAAGACTTGGTTTAGAAGAACAGTCTGCTGACCTACTGAGCAAGTCACAGCCTATGAGCCAATCCCCCGCCTCCTTGTCGTGGGGCACTGTTGGCCAGGCGGATAGCCATGGGGAGGAAGGAGTCACTGAATCGAGAGGTTCGGGCCCACAGGGAGATTAAGCGCCCTGTGTTGCGCCTCGACACACACCCAGCAACAGTTTCATGCAGCGGGTGAGACACATCTGCTTGAATCTTGCTGATCTTCCTCAGCGCCACCCTGCTGTAGGTCTCCGCCAGGGGTCTAACCTCCTTCCCTATCACTTTAGCTGCTGCTGAAGTGACTCTGTCCATCCTCTCTCTATCTGCCAGCTTGGTGGAGTTGTAGTAGCATAGTTGATTGAACAACAGTATGCTCTCCACCACTGACTGATAGAATAGTTGCAGGATTGTGCTATTGACCCTGAACTGTCTGAGCTTGCGGAGGAAAAAGAGTCTTTGGTTTGCCTTCTTGCAGCAGGCGTCCACGTTTGCAGACCAGTTTAGCTTGTTGTCAATCACCGTGCCAAGGTACTTGTATCTGTCAACTATCCGGACTGCTTCGCCCTTGATGGTGAGTGGCTTGATGGTACTGGACTTGAGGCGGAAATCAATCACCATCTCCTCCGTCTTGGCAACGTTGAGCTCCAGGTAGTTCCTGTCGCACCACTCCACCAACCCGTCCACGCCCAACCTGTATGCCGTCTCGTCGGTGTTCACCAATCCTGAAAGGGATGTGTCGTCGGCAAACTTGACCTGGATGTTGCTGGGGTCTGTTGAGCGACAGTCGGCAGTGTAGGTGGTGAACAGGACTGGGGATAGCACGCATCCCTGAGGAGCCCCAGTGTTAGTCATCAGTATGGAGGACATGGTAGTGCCAATCCTGACCCTCTGTGGACGTACTGTCATAAAACTGTGGATCCACCTTATCAAGGTCGGGCTGACATCCATGGCCAGGAGCTTCTGCGTGAGGAGATGTGGCTGCAGAGTGTTAAACGCGCTGGAAAAATCCAAGAAAAGGATGCGCGCATAAGTTCCCCGTCTATCGAGGTGTTGGTACAAATGGTGCAGCATTGTCAGGATGGCATCCTCTGTGCCACGACCCTCAGAGTAGGCAAACTGCATTGGATCCTGGTGCCTCACTGTTTCTTCTCTGAGATGTCTCAGTGCAATCTTCTCAGCACACTTCATCGGAATGGAAGTGAGCGCCACAGGCCGGTAGTCATTTAGCTGGGACGGTGATTTCTTCTTCGGCACCGGGATTATAGTTGAGGTCTTCCATAGTTGCGGTACGTGGCCTTCATCAAAGGAGCGCTGAAAAAGACTGGTGAAGACAGGAGACAGCATATCACTGCACAACTTCAGTGTTCTACCGCTGACTCGATCAGGACCCGCTGCACTTCGGGAATTCAAGCCCCTGAAGATCTTGCGAACATCCGCCTCCTGGACAGGGATGGGCCTACTGCTGCGGAATTGAGTCTCAGCCAGAGCCTGTTGTTGTTCAGCACTAAAGTCATACTTGTCAAAACGTGTATAAAAGACATTAAGATCATTGGCTAATTTCTCCTCATCTTCAGTCAGCAAAACACCCCGCTGTGGTTTGTAGCCGGTGATGGTCGAAATGTTTTGCCAATACTGCCTAGAGTTGCACTGCCGAAAGTTGTCTTCAAGCTTGGACGAGTACTTCTTCTTCTCCGCTTTGATTTTTCTGTCGATCCTCTTCTGGATTTCCCGCATGCCTTCCCTATCTCCCTCCTGGAGTGCAGTGTGTCTGTCCCTTAGCAGCTGTCTCAGCTCGGCTGTGACCCAGGGCTTGCTGTTAGGGTACACTTTTACTTCCTTCGTCTCCACACACAGATCCACACAAAAGTTAATGTAGTCTGAGACAGCACTGGTAGCCTCATCGAGGGAGCTGCCGTCTTCTAGGAAAATATCCCAGTCTGTGCAGGCAAAGCAACCATTGAGGTTCTCCACCGACTCTGGGCTCCAGACTTTGATGGACTGGACTGCAGGCTTAGAGCATTTCAACTTCTGTTTGTAGATGGGGATGAGTTGTACCATGGTATGGACAGATCGGCCCAAGTTGGGAAGCGCACGAGACTTGAAGGCGTTCTTAATGTTGCCATAACAGAGATCAAGGGTGTTGTCGCCGCAGGTGGGGCAGGTCACATACTGTTTGAAGTGTGGCAGTACACGGTTCAGCTGCAGATGGTTGAAGTCCCCCAGAATGAAGGATGGTGCATCTGGAGACAGAGACGAGAGATAATTAACGACATCACTGAGTATGTGGGCTGCAGTCGTCGTGTTGGCCCTGGGGTGGACATAAACAACTGTGATGAAGATCTGATTGAACTCGCGCGGCAGGTAGAATGGCCGAAGTGCAACAGTCAGCAATTCAATGTCCTCGTGACAGAAGGACTCTCTAATCGTCACGTTAGTGCACCAGCGAGTGTTTACCATGATGCAGACGCCTCCACCACGAGTCTTCCCAGTGACTTCTGCACTTCTATCACAGCGGTGCACAGAGAAGCCGGGAATGCTGGGGTCAGGTACATCTTCCTTCAACCAGGTCTCAGAGAAGCACAATATATTCGCATCTCTGAACTCACGCAAGTACTTGCAGCAGGCATACAGTTCATCAGTCTTGTTACCCAGAGACTGGGCGTTACCTAAGACAATGGATGGGAGGGGCAGACAAAAACGACGACGACGCATACGTATACGTAGACCTCCTCTCCTACCTCTCTTTCTCGGCCTCAATTCTTTCAGGACAGGGTCACGCAAGAAGGAAAGGTCAATGGTAGCAACTGAAGTGGGAACGCTACACTCGATCAGAGTCTTTCGTGTATACCGAGCCATGCAGGGTAAACAAATACTGACGCGGTCAGTCAATGTCAATGTCAACGTAAACAAATATGGCGGCGCATGGAAACAAATATGACGTCCGAGATCAAACCCGCAATACATACGTATCACAACACGATAGTCGATTATGTGGTCATTCAGCCAACGTAGAATTCACTGCAACAGTCTTACATAATTTTCTACCAGCTTTCAAGCCACAAATTAATCTACAAACACTTAAAACTCCAAATTAAACGCAGATCAGAATGGACACTACTGGTCGCACGCGAGTTGCGCCCCCTTCTAATTAAACTAATTATACATTCTGTAATTGTGAACTGCCATAAGACCATCCTGCAAGGCACAATGAGGTAGAAAAAGAGGGAGACCGAAAAAGAGCTGGGAGGAGAACATTTGAAAATGGACTGGTTTGACACTGAGCAAAACAATCAGGGTTGCTGATGACAGGGAAAGATGGAGTACGCTGGTTAAACGATCATCTGTGGTGCCCCTACGACCTCCGAGTTATGGGATGGGATAGGATAGGATAGGATAGAGGATATTATTTTGAATATAGAACACACAATAAGACTAAGATAAACTTTTTTTCAGCCCTCAAACAAGACAACTGCACTGTGTCAGGCCCACTTTCTCCCTCTGGTGTTCAAGCAGGTGACTGTTCCTTCATGCAAGGAGTGATAGGGTAGTTAGGGGTGGGTGGTGCGTGCGCGAGCGTCCTTTCTCCCACTAACCTAAACTAAGAAACTCAACTAGCGAAATAAGGTGTAAAAATACAAATATACATTTATTCAATAAAACATGTAATTAAAAAACCCAATCAAGAGACAAAAGAATGAAACCAAAGAAAAATATAAAGCAAAATTAAAACGGAAAACAGTCTAAAAACCTATCCAATCAACACATTGGCATCATCATAAATCATTTAAAAAAATCACTCTCTCACCTTGTTCTAATTTAACACACACACATATACAATATATACACAATGATAATTAAGCACACATAGGTCCCCCCCCTGTTGTCCCAGTTCAGTCTTTTATATATTTAAGCCTGTACACACTTCACGCTATGTACACAGTCATAGATGGCAAAGTCCGACTGCACACTTCTTCTTGAATTTCTCTAACTAAAATGTTCTCCACACAGTTCGTAAATATATATGTATATAGATATCGTTCATGAGGAACTAAACTCGATGTTATATAGAGTCACTGGATGTAAATCTCATTGTTCCAGATGTCCAAAATATGAAGATTAAAAAAAATATATAATAAACTGTTCTTTCCTCCATATGAATGTAAAAAGAAAACTGTGGCTCTTTCTGCACTAAAAATCCACTTGCCAAACGGCCCCCTATTTCTGCTGACTTCTCTCCCTCCTTCTTCCTGCCCCTCTCGGTAGCCTTAGATGACCCCAAGCGCTGGGAACAATCTTCGGTGGTCAACGGCAAGTTCTGGGTCAGTGACGCAATGGTCGATATCCAATGAAGACACCCAGCAACTTCCTCCACCATCAACTTCTACTGCAGGCACTGCCCTCTCACAGCAGCAACAGCAACACCCACTTCCAAGGACGAACCAAGGACACGACAACAACTTCAACAACAACAAGCGCAGCAACAAGTGCAGCAACAACAGCAGCAACAACAGCAGCAACAAGTCCAACCTGAAAACAATAATAAATTACAGGCTACTATTCTGGCATAACTTTTATATCTATATCTATTACTTTTAAAATACAATTGTCTGCTCTCCTCCTGAAGAAAAATTACATGGTTTTATATTCACAATTTATTTTCATTTCGTTACGTTTATACCATTTATACAAAATGCAACCATCATAAACATTCCACATATTTAACATACATTTGTTTCGTTTATATCATGTATATACAATTTACACTTCACCTCTCTCTGTTGAGTCTGGCTGACTGCCTCCACTCCTCATTATATTATTTACAACAAAAATGCATTTTAACATAAAAACGTTTCTAAATACAATATCATAATAATTAACATATTTTAATAAAAGTTTAAAGACATACAATTTCACGTTCTACATTCTCTTCCATACATTTTTGCTACAAGCCCTCCCTAAATAGTTTTTCTCCCCATTCTCTCATTGACGATCGTTAGAGACAGGGTTCCAGAGGTCGAACTTCACTTACCGACTTATGATAAGAGATTTTCTCTTTAGACATCACATAGACAACGCCCGATGACGCTCTATAGACGGGTGACAGCTACCCAGCTCTCAATAATAACCCATCGCCTCCGTGTGTCCCAATTTGACAGCAATCCGGATTCTGGCTTAATGTCTCACCGCCTGGCTTTCTCTCGTTCTCCTCCAACGATCCGCTTACCACCAAGCCCCAGTAACGAATGCTAGTTCTAGCTAAATTTCTGCAATATGCATCCTAAACTGAGCTCAATGATTGGCTCCCTGAATCTGCACAAACAGGTCCCTTCTGACCGCCCGTGCTAACTTGCATAACCTATTATCCAATTCTTTGACCCAGAGTCAACAATAACACCTTGTTATTGTCCGTTTAGTGAAATACAAGGTGCCCTCACCGCTCTTCCACAGTTTTGCCATGACAAACTGGACAGTCAAAGCATTTGGGGGAGAAAAAAAAAACATTGTCAGACACGACAAATAAAACCTTCATTAAACAAAGTAATCAGGTCAGTGCAAACAATCACCCTTTGACAATAGTGCTGTAAGGAAGGAAAATATTATCTATTTTGTGTAATGTAATATAAGGAATTTACTTAACATTAAAGTATTTGTTTTGTGGGCCTGTGGATGTATTCGCGCTATTTCTTGGTCACATGTTTATAACATCCAATAAAATGTAAGTAGGGAAGTGTACTCTGGGAAGATTGTTTTGAAAGGTCACTCTTGTTGTGGCTACGGTATGTGTTGAGTCACGCCTCTGTGTGAAGATTAGAGCTGGGTACCGTGGGTCAAAGTCGTACCGGTATTACCGCGGTATTTTTAGGTAGTATCGGTATTTCGTACCGGTATACCGCGATTTTAAGTGTTACAATCAAAAGGGATATGGCACTGACAGTAGTGACCGACGCAAAAGGAAGATCGTCATACACATTAAAACAGTTTCAAAGAACCACATTTCCATAGAAACTGAAGCTTTATTATTGCATGAACGCCTTCAAAACAAATTCTGAAAATCACTGTTTAGAACATCAATAAACTTTAAACCACAAAATAAAAATAAAACAAAATCATTCAACGGGAAAGGTCTTTAAGAACTTTAAGAGTTCAGAAGGATTGGCGACTGGTACCATGCTCAAACACATGGATAAGCTGCTGTTCTAATAAGTTCTTCAAGAACAACTGCCTATCCACGTGTTTGGGCTTTAGGCTCTGTCTCTGGGCGGACAAGATGTCGCCCACTGTCGCGTTATGTGTTGTCGAGATTTCTCAGTAAACCGGACCTTGGACACCCGCACCGGTATAATAATAATAATAATAATAATAATAATAATAATAATAATAATAATAATAATAATAATAATAAAAATAATAATAATAACGGATTTTTATATAGCGGGTACTCCAGCCTATGACCAGACTCACCACGCTTTACATAGTCATTACATATAAATACATGCACACGATAAAACATCGCTTTTGCTACAATACACCAAAAGACGGAACAGTAAAGGTACAAACTATTTACAACTATGTACACAAATTACAAATAAGAGAGAAATAGACTATTTACAACTATGTACACAAATGACAAAAAAGACAGAAATAGAATAGCAAAAACCTATTCACAGCTATTTATATGCCCGGTGAGGCCCAGGAGGAAAAACAGTATAAATATTTACCGTATACCGTACCGTCGCGTTTCCGAACCTGAATACAGTTACGTATCGGTAAAACCGTCCAGCACTAGTGAAGATAGGTGGCTAATGCTTTGACAGTACGGTGTAGTGTGTGGGCAGTAGACTCACGCTAAGTGGAAAGTGTTGACTAGGTGAGAGAACGCCTGGATTATACTAACTGTGTTGAAGCTGCGAGGGACGCAGGTAAATACGAAATTGTTTTTTTGGAGATTGTATTTACAAATGCAACAGGTGGAATTTTTGAATGCTATTGTAATCGCAAGGTGAGCATTTTGGCCACCATGTTTGTTTTTAATATTGATGAAGCGTTTGCATGGGTGTGAGTGTGGGTGATGGATCATTTGTAATGAATTGTATAAGTTGGAAGACTTTTGAAAGATGTTGAAAAGCGATGGGGTAGCATGTGGGATCGGGCACTGATTAGAATAGACCCAACGTTTCCCGACGTATCGTAAGAGGCGACTCACAGGGGTGATGTCAGCACGGCATCACTGGGCGAAAGTCTTCTACACAGAAGTCACCGACCAGGACGGAGGAACCTCATGTTACTACAGGTTCAACGACCACGTGCTCGGGGCCAAGGCGAGCCACATTGTATTCGTGAATATCGGCTGTGGCCAACACCTGGAGAGGATTGGGCCCTGCCAGGTCTTTCTTGCCCAGGACTTACCGAATTATGAATAAAACCATTTACTCCATACCGGATCAGTCGTCGCCCGGGTCAACAAGGACCGCGCCCTCCGTTGGCCACCAGGACGGAGGTGATAAGTGTGCTACTGATGGACAACTTAGCCAGATTCGCACGAGAAACAGCATCGTCATAGGTACCTGGAATGTCAGGACCCTAAATGCGGAGGGAAAATCAGAAGAACTGGCCCACGAGATGGACCAATATCGATGGAACGTTTTAGGAATCAGCGAACTGCGCTGGAAAGGCCTAGGTGAAACAACGACTGACAAAGGCCACAAGCATTTCTTTCAGCGGCAGAGATGACAGGCACGAACACGGCATTGGATTCTTGGTCCACAAAAACATTCTAGCCACTGTCATGGGTTGCCGCCCAGTCTCCAGTAGACTCATTAGCATCCGTCTGAGAGCAGCCCCTTTTTAACATCACCATCATCCAGGCCTATGCCCCAACATCAGACTATGACGACAGCGAAAGGGAGGATTTCTATGAAAATCTACAGGCTGAAGAAGGACATAGTCAAAGTGGAAGGCGACTGGAATGCCAAGGTTGGTCAAGATGCGCACCACAACTGGGGAGACACATGTGTACCCCACTGCAACAATGAGAAAAATGACAGGGGTCTGAGACTGTTGGAGTTTGCCAGATACAACAATCTGATACTGGCAAACACGCTTGGTCTCCACAAACAATCCAGACGATGGACATGGCACAGTCCCAGCGGGGAGCATCACAACCAAATTGACTACATCATGGTCAAGAAACGCTTCAGATCAAGCATCAACATTGACAGGACTCGCACTTTTCCAGGAGCAGACATCGGAAGTGACCACGATCTCGTGATGATGTCTTTCCGGCTCCACTTGAAGAGAGTCAACACAGCAAAGTGCATTAGACTGAAGTTCGACCTGGACAAACTGCAAGACCCGAGGTGGCAGAAATATTCCAAGCCACAATTGTAGTGAAATGTGCACCACTGCTCACTTTGGGAGCTGGTCAAGTAGATGTCAACACCATGACCACCACCTTCAACTTCAGCTCTGACAGATGCCGCCACGGAGATCCTTGGAAAGTACCAACCAAAGAAGAAGCTGTGGATCACACCTGAGCTTTTGGATCTGTGTGATAAACGAAGAGAAATGAAAAAGAAAAAGAATACCTCACAGGGAGCTGATGCCTACCGAAAAATCAACAATGACATCCGAAAAGGCATGCGCACAGCAAAGAATAACTGGATGGAAGAATGCCAGGAAATAGAGAGCAGTATGAACAAGAACAACAGCAAGAAGGCCTACAAGACTGTGAAGCGGCTGACAATTTTTAAACAGCCCAAGGTCTCCACGATCCAAGCAAGTCTGCATATGCCTTACAGAAGAACAAGATTTCTTGGACAGATGGACAGAGTACTGCTCTGAACTTTACAACCACACACCAAATGGAGACCCATCAGTTCTAGCATGTCCTGAGAACAGAGAAGTTGAGGCAGCAGTACAATCGCTGAAGAAAGGGAAGTCAGCGGGAGTGGACAACATACTCGCGGAAATGCTTCAAGCAGGAGGAAAAGCGATGATTGATGCACTCACCATTATCTGTAACAAGATCTGGCAGAGTGGGGAGTGGCCTACACCATGGACCCAGTCGCTATCATCACTCTTCCCAAAAAAGATAACCTTCAGGAATATGAAAATTACCGCACCATCAGCCTCATCAGCCATTCCAGCAAGGTCCTCCTGAAAATAATACTCAACAGGTTGAAACCCCAAGCTGAACAAATCATACCTGAAGAACAAGCAGGATTCAGGCAGTGCGAAATACCACTGAACAGATTTTCAACCTCAGAATAATCTGCAAGAAATACCTACAGCACCAACATCTATATCATGTGTTCGTAGACTTCAAAAAGGCGTTTGACCGAGTCTGGCATGCAGCTCTGTGGGCAACCATGAGAGTGTACAACATCAGCCTTAAAATTATTGAAGTCATCAAAAGCCTGTATGACAAGCTACCAGTGCAGTCCTCCTCAAAGCGCCATCGGAAACTGGTTCAGAACAACATCAGGGATGTCTCATATCACCAACGACGAAGTCCGACAGACCATCACACAAGACATTGGACAACACGATGATCTGCTCACAGTGGTGAAGAAACGGAAACTCCGATGGCATGGCCGCGTCACCAGATCATCAGGTCTTGCAAAGACCATCCTGCAAGGCACAGTGCAAGGGGGTAGAAGTAGATGGCGACCGAAAAAGGGGTGGGAGGACAACATTCGAGAATGGACTGGTTTGACACTGAGCGAAACCATCAGGGTTGCTGAGGACAGGGAAAGATGGAATACGCTGGTTAAACGACCATCTGTGGTGCCCCTACGACCTTTGAGTTACGGGATAGGATAGAATAGGATAGTGCAGTCTTGCGTGGTGTCTGTTGCAGCATGGAGCTCTGGACCCCAGTTTTGCCTTCACCTTCCAGTTCCATCTCCACACTGGAACAGGATTGTTCTAAAAACACAAGCACAAAAACATTCATTCAGACCTTTTTCCACCCCGAGCTCTTATATGCTCCATGTTTAATTTTAAGTCTGTTGAGAGAGAGAGAGAGAGAGAGAGAGAGAGAGAGAGAGAGAGAGAGAGAGAGAGAGAGAGAGAGAGAGAGAGAAACGTTTTTGAAACTTTTTTTTGAAACTTTTTTTGAAACTTTTTTGAAACTTTTTTTTATTAGGGATAAAGATTTTAGACTAATAAGAAGTCTAATCTTCCAATCTGTCCCTTAACAAATTAACATAGTAAATAACCTTTAACATTAACTTGGAAATCAGAAATCACACACACATGCACTCACACACATGCACACACAATCACATCAACATCTTCATCCTTATCTTTAAACAATGTTAGGCAACCACCCCCCTTCATATCCCTCACCCTCATAATAATAATACAAATAACAATAATCATAACAACAATGATAATAACAATAAATGAAAAACTGTGTTATCATATCAAAAATATCAGTTTTATAATTAATTTTGCAGATGTTTGCATAGGTTATTTGTGAAGGAAAATATTGTGGTGCAATACACTCGGTCAAACGCCTTTTTGAAGTCTACGAACACTTGATATATATATAGAGAGAGGTTGCCATTTAACCGTTTAAGAGGATAAAGGAAACAATTAGCAATTCTTTTATTTAACGTCTCTTCACTTGCTGAGTGATATTAGACCAAAACACTTTCTCTCGCACAGACAAACAAACACAAAGGTCCATAAACAATAAAATAAATAAATAAAATTCTATAACAATTTGTTGATCAGAGATTCACTAATAGTCGTAGCAACGTCAACTATTACATGATGATGTAATATAGAATCTAATGGTTTGTCGTTGTCAATCACTATTTGTTTTTCCTTATATGTATTAAGCAACACAGGACACTGTCGTACAATGTGTTCCACAGATAATCTTTGCGAGCAAACACACAAAATATTCTTAGAAAACTTGGTATTCCACGAATTCACCCTCAATTTGTGAATAATCCTACTTATGTGTCTTGAACAAATAAAGTCTGGAGCTCCACAACTTAAATCTGAACGCATGTAATTTTCAATTAAAGATATCATTTCATGAGTAGAGAGCTCAAGTTCAGGATGCTGAAAGATGCATTTAATTTTCTGTGCTCCGTTCTTGGCTAGAATGTCTACTTTTTCGTTCCAGAAGATACCACAGTGGGATGGAACCCAACAGAAATAGACATCAGTTCCTCTTGTCCGCAAAATATGAATTAATGCTTTAATTTCAAATAAATAATCAGAACGATTCTTACAATGCCACGTTTGCAATGAATGAAGAACAGCTTTGGAATCAACACATAATAAAATTTGGAAAAACGTAATAGGATAATCAGAAATATATTGCAATGCCTTTAGTATGGCAAACAACTCTGCTGTAAATATTGAGACATTTTTACCAATATAAAAAGATTTCTCAAATTTTAAATCAGGTATAACAATACCAGCACCAGCTTCAGACGATTCTAAAACAGATCCATCTGTATATATTTTTAAGTGATTTTTATATGTATTAGATAAGTGCTCCCTAACTTCACTCACCAACTGATTGATATTTTCAGATTTTCTTGTTAAAGTAAAATCAATATCAATGTTTGCACCTAAGTGCTCCCAAAGAGGATAAAGGTTTTAGGCTTGAAAGCCTAGTCTTACAACCTGTCCTAGTGAAAGAGAGAGAGAGAGAGAGAGAGAGAGAGAGAGAGAGAGAGAGAGAGAGAGAGAGAGAGAGAGAGAGAGTAAAAAGCGATGACAGTGCTGGAGCCTTGAGGTAAAATGGTAAAATCGTTCAGGTGGTAAAAAGGTCCAATGGAGTAGATCTAAAGCTTGGCAGCGCGTCGAGTCTTAGACTCTTCAAAGCCACTTATAGATTGACAAAGATCTTAGTACGATTCATTCCTGTCTTTTTATACATTGTGTGCACGAATTGAATACGTGTACTTTGATTTGCCCACCTTGATGCAACAAGATTGTATCCGGGGAAGTGGCGAGGTTTTCTTCTGGAGTCTGTCTGTCCCTCAGTGGCCTATCACATGACACCTACATGATCACGGGAAATGTAAACCCCATCATTGCTATACTTAAAAATAACAGTGAACACACACACACACGCGCACACACACACGCGCACACACACACACACACCTACACCACACACATACATTTGGAGTGTGGTATTGACCCCTCCCCTCACCCACCCCTCTTCCCTGCACACATTTCATTGAATGTGGATGTGGTATTGTTCCCTTCCCCCAAACCCTACCCCCACTCTCCTTCCCCCCCCTCCCCCGTCACTGCTATTCCATTCCCACACACATTTATACCAGCATGTACATCTTGATTTTTAATGTCTAGATCACTGGCTAAGTGGTGGAGGGTTGGGGACTTGAAATACAGCATTCCACACCAGCTTCTTCCTTTCTTGGGGGCAATTGAACTGACAAGCCTCGAAATGACTGTAACGGACGGATATTTAGTGCGGGTGCCTGTTTACAATATCTGAGTGCATGCAAAATATATTTGACTCCTAGAACGAAATAAGCGTGCGTGCAAGACTCTCTGTTAACTACCACAAACGTACGGATTCTTCTCAACACAGGCAAACACCAACACAAAATATACGTTCCACGTTCTAAACTTTATATAAGGAAATAACAATATTTATGTCACACTTTCACTCTAATTCTTTCACACAGATACCTTAACACTGTTAAATTTTATACACACGTCTCAAGCTATTCCTCCTGTTCAACGAGTATGCACAAACTATCACTTTAAATTCTGTCACCTCCCTGAGACGTCTAATCGTCTGTAGAGCTCAAAATGCAGGCATTCTCATATCCTGGGTCCAACGTAAATACAAAATAAAACTGTACCTTCTGATATGAAAGAGGCAAGGTTTCAACACAAGCTGGTAACTAGCTCCCGGTGACGTCGCACGAGCAAGCGAGTAGATATACTTTCGTCGACGGGCGGAGGGCGTGCACCTCTGCCCAGTCCGTCCGGCATAGAAAACGTTGTCTTGGTCAGACGTGCAAACAGGGCCGATCCCGCTCCGATGTCTCACAGGTCACCTCGTCCTCGCTTGGACAGGATGGAGCCACCCCTGCTCCCAGTAGGCCGCTACAACGATATACATATACAAATGTCAATTCTCTGACTCTGATAATTTCATTATTCTTCTTTAGTTTCAACCTTGCTGACCTCCCTTCGTTATTCACTTTTTTCCAATTCCGTTTCGAATGCGATCACCACTTTCCTTCCTCCACCACTATTATTCATATCCAGGTAATCACTTCATGAATGAAAATTATTATCAAACATGCTCACGCTTTTCATTCATATTACATTATCTACTACTCTACAACTATCGCCCCACGTAATTAATAATATTATTACATCAATGAAAATTCAATATTCCATCTCAGTGGATAACAGCTCACCACCTTTCAATACAACAAATGCAATACAAAAATATACTTATCCGACATTTTACAATCATGAAAAGCATTATAAATACCTGTAATCTTTACAGCACAAAATTATCAACTTCCAGAGAGAAAGTCCCACAAACCCATTCACCGTGATAGGTTTCAATGCTTTCTACCTCTTAATATTTCACAGTTAACCTTTTACTTGTCTTTCTTTTTAAATCTTTTTTTTACTTTTCCTGGCCTACCACATACACGACCCCACCGTCTGACACACACAATTCGACTGAGTAACCTTTGCCCCTATCTCGAACTATATCTTCTCTCATTGGCTCAAGAATCCCAGCCAATCAAAAACGCTGTACAATAATCAAATTTTAAAACCCCGGAAAAATCCCGTTCTCTACAATGACCACTACAGAACTTGTAGCCTTTTTTTGTTGAAATCCTCAAATTCAAGGCCTTTCCGGAACTTTCGCCTGCAAAGCTGGGTCCACTTTTTGCATCTGTTGATGGAAAGTAATTAATTAATCAAACAGAACAAATCAGAACCTAGACTACAACATTCTACGCAATATAGATCTAATGCACAAAAATTCACAGATCAGAACAAGGACTGAGTTTTTACATTACATTTTGTTCCGTTTACACTCAAACGAAAAGGGATTACAACAGATCAAGGACCATTTTTGTGCCTATGGGTTATCTTGCACAGTATTTGATCAGGAGGAGAAAACATACTAATTTTAATTTGTTAACATAAGCAGTTTGACGAAGCCAAACTGCCAATCTGACAACATCTTATTTTTAAATATAAGCACAAATATAGTCAAACAACCTAGCAATAATGTAAACAGTGAGCGACCTTTTGAACGTAAACTGTCAGCAAGCAAATTGTTTTGGATTTAGCACATAGAATAACATAACATGAATAATTGAATCCGCTTCCCGATTGTTTTAACAGCACTGCAGTGGTCTTAGTTTAGACCTACATAAACACAAAAAATAAAGTTTTTTAATTTGTCTCTTGGAAATTTGAAAAAAGGACTTGCCATCACAACTTTTCTTGTACCTGGCATTAGGGCAATTGATGGCTGTGCAAACGTCACCACCCTGTTTCACTCGGTCACCTTTTGTCTTTCTGCCACGTACCATTTTCAGCAAGTCGACAAGGGAGCATAACTCGTATCTTTCGTCTCGCGGTTCTGTACCTTGAAGTTGAAGTTGAAGTTGAAGTTGAAGTAAGCTCTTTGCTACAGCCCAGTGCTCCAACGTTAGACTTAACTAACGTTCAAACGTTCCAGCTGGAAGAAATAAGGAAAGTGAGGACAGAAATTGAATCAAATATACAAAAGTACTCTAGATGCAGAAGACGGTATTCAAGCGCTTTTAACGGAATAAATTACGTGTCTACTGGTCCAAATGTTATTAATACAGCAGAAGCTCCTATCAGGAATACCAGTACCCTACAGATGACACTCAGGTGCAGTAAGCTTTAGTCACAGAAGTCGTTTGCTCGGTTTGGAATGAAAACTGTGGTCATCTCAAGCTGGTATTGGGTACTGTAAATGGTATCAAAGCAAGTGTGATTAGGGACACAGGTGCTACAATCTGTGGCGTTCGTAAGAGACTGGTTTCGCACGACCAGTACACTGGCAAAGAGTGTAAATGTCGGTCATTCGGTGGAAACATTGAGGAATTTCCGTTGGCCGAAGTGTCTGTTGACACTCCATTTTTCTATGGCACTGTTTTTTGTTGTGTCATTGATAACCAGTGGCTGATTTGATCTTAGGTAATTTGCCAGGTGTGTCTGGCCCATTTTCGGGCGCTACCACATCCATCCAAGATCAAGGTCATATATTCAGCACATCGCCAATGACGAAGTCTGACAGACCATCACACAGGCCATTGAACAACATGATGGCATGCTCACAGTGGTGAAAAATCGGAAACTCCGATAGTATGGCCACGTCACCAGAGCATCAGGCCTTGCAAAGACCATCCAGAAAGGCACGGTGCAAGGAAACAGAAGACGAGGGAGACAAAAAAGAGGTGGGAGGACAACATTCGAGAATGGATTGGTTTGACACTGAGCGAAGCCATCAGGGTTGCCACGGACATAGAAAGATTGAGTACGCTGGTTAAACGATCATCTGTGGTGCCCCAACCACCTTCGAGTTACGGGATAGGATAGGATAGGACTTACACAGATTTAAAATGTCTAAACATTTACACTTGTATGCAATGTGTGACACTCGATGTTGGTTTTGTTTCTATCAGTGGTCGATTCAGCCCCGATGCTTGAATCCTGATAGGTGTAACTCAGATTCGTTTATCCACGGAACCCGTTCAATCATTAACAAGGCTGGAGTCGTCGTATGAAATTTTCCAACTTTATTCAGCATACTTCAACAACTGCATACAATGGCTTTTTCCACTCTTTACAACTTTCTCACTTTCAACACAACACTTTACAATACTCAACTATCAACCACAATTCAATACAATTTTGAAACAGTGCGGCACTTACATGTATATAGTCTCTCTAACTCCAGAGAAATATAGAACGTTCGGGCAAGACATAATTATAACCAATCAAAACACATTTCGTCATCAATGTCTTACGTCATACAACCTTATTTGGGATGGAAGCTTCCTTAGCTACCACTAGAATTATCCATACGCTTCGATCGATAGTAAACAACCAACTCTAGAAAATTCTCAAATAATATCGATCAACTAAAATTACCAACGCTATTCAAAGCCTCTTCTAACAACGCAAAATCAAATCAAAGGTAAATACACTCTGTTATTGCATGCTTAGCAAAACAAAACGATTGCTTCTATCGTGCGCGTCACACACGAACTATCGTGCGCGTTTCAAGGTAACACAATGGTTGTTCATGTTCTTAAACCTAGAATTGAACAATACATGTCATAGCATACAGTGATTTCAACGTCAATAAATCATTGCTGCTGTAGCTGATGCTTCTCAAAATTCCATATCATTGAACACTGCTGGGACTGTATATACTGTAATAGGATGTTTGTCTTTATTTAAAACAAATAACAATTAAAAACAACAACAACAATTTTTTTGGTGTGTAACGATGACGTTGTTCTAAAAAAAAGAATTAAGGAATGCTTGCTCACTTGGTTTCAACTTTTAATATTTATTGTCATACTTGAAAAACAAGCTTGATGTGATTACGTACCCCCCCCCCCCCCCACCAATATATGTGGGCAAACACACACACACACACACACAACCGTGTAGAAACGCCGTTGTGATGACTTTCATGAAACTCTACATATATTAATTTGACATTTTTACAAATTTGTCCATTTTTTGAAGCTATCACTAACCCTAACTGTAACCCTAACCCTAACAATAGCCCAAACCCTTAACCTAACCCTAAGCCTAACACAGCCCTAACCATAACGAAGCGCTGTTTTGACGTCAATATAACGGGATCCGTCAAAAGTAAGTACGTAGAGGTTCAAGTGTATGTCAGAATAACGGCGTTTCTACCTAGCCACACACACACACACGCACACACGCACGCACACACACACAATGTATATTATAAATGTGCATGTAAAATGTATTGCTTCATATTGATTAATTTGTTTCCTAACTATGTAAAACTTTTGTTGTTGTGTAATTTGCTTTTAAACTACTTGAACCTCTTAAGATTGTTTAATAATAATAATAATAATAAATTGCATTTATACAACGCATTTTTCATTAGAATAACAACTCAATGCGCTTACACACATCATTCGTACGCATCATCACAACATTCGCACTACATCATGTACAGCATCATTGGGAAAGTATTATTACTGTTCATACTATTACACAGAAAACGCCTTGCGGAACAAGTGCGTTTTTAAGCAGCTCTTAAAGGAAACAAGGTCTGTACAATGTCTTAAACTGTCTTGTGTTATTGTCTTCTAATGAGATTTGCTTTTAATGTTTCTAGCCGTTTATTGTAGTAGTAGAAGTAGTGGTATATATAGTTGTAGCAGTAATGGTGGTTGTGCTTTTAAAACAAATATATTTGTTGTAATACACGTGGGGGTTTTTTGTTTGTTTTTTTAATGGTATAGTAAATTTTGAGGTTATCTTATTACAAAAGGTCTGATTGTAAGAATAGGCTTATGCCTAAAATCTTAACCTTTTACAATAAAGTTCTGAAGTCTGAAGTCTCACCCTCTCTCTCTCTCTCTCTATCTGTGACGGTGGGTCTATTGTTGCTGGGCTCTGCACAAGGAATGCTATTACCCACTCGTCTTTCGTCGATTGGGATCGCTAGTTAATCTCCCTGTGACTCAACTTAATACATTTATAAGTTTAGCTCGGTCTGTGTTTAGGCTGGGGTACAGAGATTGAAAGAAAATGGTAAAAGATCACTGTCACACTAGCTCTCACACGGCTATGAAACAGGTAGTTGGTTTAGCTGGTTCCGGTTGACGCCAACAGGCTGTAACGACCCGAGCTCTGCTGAATTTTGTGATTTTGCGGTGTTTATAGTGTTTTGTTGTGAGTTTTGTATTGTGTAATTGTTGTCTCATGGATCGTCAAGTAAGTGTAGCATTGCTTTGCTTCTCTTTTTATGTTCGTTTGTTTACTCTATCGTTTTTTCGCTTCGTTCATTGTGCTGTCTCGCACTCACGTATTCCTCCATTTTGTTTCGACATTCCATCCACAAGTACACACGCGATAAGCTATTGTCATTGAAGTCTAAATCTACACAGCTCGCTCCCGACCTTGTGTTCCGATTAAAAGAGTTCTCGATCGGCCGTCATTTCCCTAGAAAACGGACTAGTCGTGAGGCAAACGGAAACAAATCATCTCGTCTATCCCTGTTATCCTTTTACACAGATCGCCTATGCTTTCCAACTCTGACCCCATGCTTCACATTGCATCACACACAGTGTGTATCACTAGGCCCAAGACTCATCGCAGTAACACAGACAATCTCATTCACATCCACTTCTTCCCTCCACCTCTATCTTCACACCTCGATAGCCACAGCCAGCCCTTTACGCATTGCATCATTCAACGCGCAGTCACTAGGTCCCAACGAAAAACGTACCGCTCTGCATGAATTCATCTCAGACAAGCAGACTGAAATTATGTTCATTCAAGAGACTTGGTTTCGGCAGACTGGTGACGAGGGTAAATGCTCTGATTTAACCCCATCTGGCTATTCTGTATGTTCACTGCCTCGCTCAAATCGCGGTGGTGGCCTTGCTATTATCTACAGAGACAGTCTGTCCCCTCACCTTGGCTTCATTACAGACTTCGCATTCACTCACTCGTCCTTTGAAGTTGTTCACCTTAGTTTGTCCGTTCCACAGCAGAACATTCACTTCATATGCATATATCGCACCTTTCCAAGCAAAAAAAATAAATTAACTGATGCAATTTTCCACCAAGAATTTTTAGTCCTGCTCGATTATTGCAACACACTGTCAGGAACACACATAGTTTTAGGAGACATTAACTTTCACTTTGACCAACCCCAGAAACCTTTCCACCACAAAAATGATTGAACTTTTATGTTACACTCGGTTTGATGTTGGTGTTTTCTATCAGTATCTGATTCAGCCCCAATGCTGAATTCCTGATAGGGTGTAACTCAGATTCGTTTATCCACGCAGCCTGCTCAAGCAGCATACAAGTCACAAAGTCGACGTATGAAGTTTTCCACTTTTATTCAGCATACATCAACAACTGCATACAATTCTCAACTCAACTTAACAACTTTCAACAACTACACTTTTTTGAAACAGCGCGGCACTTAAATAGTCTCTTGATACTCCCGAATAACCTGGATCAATCTCGTTTGACGCAATTTAACCAATCGCTTCTAACTTCGTCATTACTGTTTTACGTCATACATATTTTTTCTCCTTCCGGAACGTCCTCTTGCTTCGACATGTATCGGGAAATTTCTATCGAGAGTAAACACGCAGATCCAGAAAATTCTCCAGTAATATCGACTAACGCAAATCATCAACGTTATACAAAGCCTCTCCTAACAACAATGCAAACTCAAATCAAAGGTAAATAAACTCCATTATTGAATACTTTGCAAAACGAAACGATTAGATCTATCGTGCGCGCTTCAGGCATACTATCGTTCGCGTTTCAACGTAACATAACCCCCCACTCAAGAAGAAATTTACTTAATTTCTTTCAACAGCGTTGAAACGTAATGCACAAACAAAGTCTTAATTCTGGACTTTCTGAATACTGTCATTGAGCTCAGTTCATTCACACAGAGTCAATGGTTTTCCATCCGCAAGTCTATCTGAATATTGACAATGTTCACACTTTATCTACATAGAGTCAATGTTCTTTACTCACACACTCTGCTGAGGAAGTCCGCACCAACATTGTCTGATCCTTTAATTGATTCTACTCGCATGTTAAAGTTCTGCAAGTACATAGCCCATCTCATGATGCGACTGTTCACAAACTTGGCAGAGTTCAAGTAGGTTAGCGGCTTATGATCAGTCTGTAGCACGAACTTCACTCCTTGAAGGTACAGTTCGAACTTCCGGATTCCCCATATGATGGCAAGGCACTCTTTCTCCATGGTCGAGTAATTTTTCTCAGCCCTGGACAGCTTCTTGCTGGCGTAACTGACCGGAAATAGTTTCCCTTCGTGTTCTTGCATCAGTATGGCGCCGATGCCTTCGTCCGCTGCGTCTGTTCTTAAGATAAATTCCTTAGAAGTATCGGGCAGTCGTAGCACCGGATCCTTCGAAAGGAGGTCGCGCACAGTCTGGTATGCCTTCTCCTGAGACGGTCCCCACTGCACTTGGTTTGGACAGCCTTTCCGCACCAGGTCCGACAAGGGTGCTGTGATGGCAGAGTAGTTTGGTACAAACTCCCTGTAATATCCAGCCAACCCCAGGAAAGATCGCACCTGCTTCTTGGTTTGGGGACGTGGAGCGTTCAGAATCTTGGTGACGTTCTCTAGTAGAAGCCCCTTTTGTCCTTCTTTCAGCGAATGGCCGATAAAGTCTACGTTGTCAGTCCCCAGAATGCACTTACTGGGTCTCACGGTCAGGTTGGCTTCTGTGAGACGGTGAAACAGCTCCCTCAAGGTCTGCAGATGCTCTTCCCAGGTGCGAGTGTGGACCAGCAGGTCGTCCCAGTAACACACGACATTGTCCATCCCATTGAGCATCTTCCTCATTCCTCTCTTTAGGGTAGCTCCGCTGTTGACCATGCCAAAGGGCATCCTTAGGCACTCGTACGTCCCATCAGGAGTTATGAAAGCAGTCTTTGGTATGTCCTGTTGACGCACGGGGACTTGCCAATAACCCTTGCTGAGGTCACTCTTCGAGAAGATTTTACTCCCCGATAATTGGCGGAAGAGGTCTGCTGCGGTAGGCATCGGCTCAGGGTCGAAGACGGTGATCTTATTAACCTTCCTGTAGTCGATGCATACTCGGTTGCTCCCGTCCTTCTTCTTCACGACCACGACAGGGGACGCGTAGGGGAACTGGACTCCCTGATGAGATGCCCATCTTCAGCATCTCATCGATATCTTTCTTCAGGGATTCACGGGCCTTGAAAGGGATAGGGAATGGTTTGGATCGAACAGGGATATTTGAAGTGAGGTGGACTTCATGTTCGACCAAAGTCGTAGAGCCTGGGACATCGCTGAAGCTATGGGGAAACTCCCCCATAAGGTCCTTGAGCTCCATCTTTTGACCTTCTGTCAAGCGTGGTCCTAGCTTAACATCATCGATGCCTTCCTTGCTGTGGAAGTCTCCAAGTTCCAACAGTTCCTCGCTGTCAAAGCTGTTATCGATCTCAGCTGCTGTTGCTGCATGCACAGTCTCTGATGGCCTTTCCACGTACAGCTTAAGGAGGTTGGCGTGGTATATCTTGGAACGCTGGCCGACCTTCACCTTATAGTCGTTGATCCCCACCACGGTCTCCACTTCGTACGGGCCTTTCCACTGCATCAGCAACTTATTGTGGTCGGTAGGTAGCAGCACCAGCACTTTGTTGCCAGGTTTGAACTTCCTGTTCACAGCCCTACGATCATAGTTGTGCTTTCCACAGTCCTGGGACTTCTTCAGGTTTTCTCTGGCTATCTCGAGAGTCTGCTCCAGCTTCTCTCGTAGCTCAAACACGTACTGGTAACTGTTCTTCACCTCTGGGGTCTCTTCTTTCGTCCACAGTTCTTTCAGGATGTGCATCGGCCCTCGGATGGTTCTTCCGTACAGCAGCTCGAACGGAGAAAAGCCGGTGGACTCCTGCGGTACTTCTCTGTAGGCGAAAAGTAAGGCGTTGATATAGCGATGCCATTGTCTGGGCTGCTCGCTGCACAGTTTCTTCAGGGTGGACTTCAACGTAGCATTGAACTTTTCGACAAGCCCGTTGCACATTGGATGGTAGGGTGTCGTAGTCAAAAAGGCCGGATGCTCAGCAGTCTGTTGACCTCCCTCATGCAGTCAGAGACGAACTGCGTCCCGAGGTCTGTCAGTATCTCTTCAGGCACTCCAAGTCTGCTGAACATGTCCACCAGCGCCTCTGCAACAGTTTCAGTGTCAATCTTCTTCAGAGGCACTGCTTCTGGGTACCGGGTCGCATAGTCCACTAAAGTCAGTACCCACCGATGACCTTCTTCACTCGGAGGTCTTATTTCGCCGATTAAGTCTAAGGCCACCCTCTTGAAAGGTCGGTCGATCAGAGGCATCCTCTGCATAGGCACTTTCGGGACCCTTCCTCGAGGTATGGTCTTCTGGCAAATGTCACATGATTGGCAGAAACGGCTGACGTCCGCATGAAGTCCTGGCCAGTAGAACACCGCCTGGATTCTATCCGACGTCTTCTTGATACCCAGGTGACCTCCCATAATTGAGTCATGCGCTACTTCCATCACCTGGCGCCTTAGGGGTAATGGTACCAGTACTTGACGTAGTGGTTTACCTCCGTTGACCCTCGGGTGCTGGAAGATTCTGTACAGGATCTTGGCCTTCACCTCAAAATAGACCGTACCACTGCCTTTGGTCACGTGGTCTTGGCGGTTCCTGTACTTGTTTAAAGTACTATCAGCTTCCTGGAGCTGGATAAGCTTATCTCTGTCCACGATGGCAGCTTTAGAGTTGTCGGCGACCTTCAGTGGCGTAGACGTCTTGTCTCTCTTGGCCTGGGCCCTGGTAGTAACAGCACCGACGATCTCTGGTCGGCAGGGCTGAGCCGGAGTAACCACATTATCCCGTAGCAGCTCTGTAAGGTCTCCATCGGGAAATGGCAATGGATCCTCCTCCACAACTTCGACGCGTTGGGTTGAGGCAGGACTCCACTCTGGATCGGGGTCGTCGGGTCGTCTCGCGCCGTCGATGTTCCCGATCATCAAATCGTATAGCGGCTTTTTCAGGCAAACCGCTTCTACTTCGCCTATGTAGAAAGGGGTGTTGACATGAATTTTTGCAACTGGCGCTTTCACACATTTGCTGTCGGCCATGAGTGTCCATTTAGAATCGCCAGTGAATTGTTCTTTAGCGATTAGGTCTTCTCTGACGATGACCCCACTGCAGCCAGAGTCTCTTAGGACAGTCACTTCATGATTTCCGACGCGTCCCTTGGAAATAGGCATGTTCTGTACGGTCACAGCTGCGCTGGCGACGACGGGGATGGATTTCCCGTTGGCAAGGAGGAGTTGGCCATCGGTTATGCACTCTTGCACGTCCGCAGGAGTAGCTGTGCGCTCGGTCTCACTCGGAAGAATGACGCTCCCGCCGCACACTTGATGGTCAGATCTACTGGTTTGCCTTAGATTGGAGAACCGCTTCTGCCGGTTGCCCGCCGCTGAATTGTCCGTACTGCTCCGCTGTCCGCTACTTTTGTTTTGAGGACAGTTAGCCGCTCTGTGGTCTGTAGCGTTGCAGGTGAAACAGCCTCTTGAATGCCCTTCCCTGGGAGGTGGCGTGGAGTCCGTCTGTTTCTGGTTCGTCTGGCTCCCCTGGATCTGGTTCACATGGTTTCCAGTCTTCTGAAAATGTTTCGTCGCGCTGGGTGGCCCCAGGGTCTTCCCATGAGCGATGAGATATCTTTCAGCAGCCTCAGTCACATCTTTAAGCGTCTGCAGCTTTTGTTCTTCTAAGTGGGTCGCTAGGTCCTTGTGACAGGCATTGAGAAATTGTTCCTTCACGATCAGGTCATGGAGACTATCGTAAGACTTTCCTTTGCCTGATAGTTCCACCCACTTGTGTAAGTATGACGACAGGCGCTCCACAAATTGCTTTGGCGTCTCGTCTGACTTAGGCCGGCATTCACGGAAGCGTTTACGGTAGCCCTTTTCTGTAAAGTTGTAGCACTGAAATAGGGCCTCTTTCAAGACGTCGTAGTCTTTAGCGTCATCGTCCGACAATCTGGTGTAGACGTCGAGTGCTTGCCCCGTCAGAAGTGCACTTAGTCGAATCGCCCAGTCTTGAGGTTGCCAGTTAGAGCTTTTGGCAAACCTTTCAAATCTCGCCAAATAACTGTCGATCTGGTCCTTCCCATCGACAAACGCTGGCAATTTTGGAGCTTTGTTGTCACTGATAACTTGTGGCGCATGCTGATTGTTTTGGATACGCGCCAACTCTAGCTGGTACTGACGCTCACCTTCAAGACGCTTCAGCTCGAACTCTCTTTCTTTTTCTTGCCGCTGCTGTTCAATTTCTAGACGCTTCTGTTCTAGTTCTATTTCTTTTTCTAGACGCTTCTCTTCCAATTCTCTTTCTTGTAATCTCTCCTGGGATTTGACGTACTCCGTCAGCTGCTTGCCTTTTAGATTCAATTCAATCCCTCTCTGCCAGAAGTCAGCCATCTTGATGCTTCTGGAAAGTTCTTTTCTAGAAAGTTCTTTTCTGGAAAGTTCTTTTCTGGAAAGTTCTTGACTGTGCTGTACCTTTCTAGACTGTTCTAGAACAGCACGCTTTCTGCAGTAGCGCTGATGCTTGCCACTAGTCGCTTTCGCTGACGCAGGCCCCGCTGTCCTCGTCGTATGCGACGCTGCACCACACACCACACACTATCACACAACACTAGACCTACAACCACACACAACACACTATCACACAACACTAGACCTACACACACAACACACTATCTCACAGCACTAGACCTACACACAACACTCTATCACACAACACTAAACCTACAACCACACACAACACACTATCACACAACACTAAACCTACAACCACACACAACACACTATCACACAACACTAGACCTACACACAACACACTATCACACAACACTAGACCTACACACAACACACTATCACACAACACTAGACCTACAACCACACACATCACACTATCACACAACACTAGACCTACAACCACACACAACACACTATCACACAACACTAGACCTACAACCACACACAACACACTATCACACCACACTAGACCTACAACCAAACACAATACACTATCACATAACACTAGACCTACACACACACATGTTAACACAGACACAAACAAGAAAGCAAATACTCTTCATTTGGGTTAGTTATTTTCATGTATTCGTTGTTCAAAGATGTTAAAAGTATTGTCATGGAACATAAGAGGTTTTAAAGAGACGATTGACGGTATAAAGACAAACAAATTTAAGGACGAAGAAATTATAAATATGTTTATTAAACATGATATTATCTTAATACAAGAAACTCACTTAGACCGAGAAAGTAGTAAAGATATATTCATTCCTGGTTTTACTGGGATACATTATTGTCGAGAAAAACGTAAAAAGGCAGTTTCATCTTCTGGTGGAATATCTGTATTTGTTAAAGAGACACTAAGGCCATTTGTCAAATTTCTACCACAGAGTACTAGTGACATTACGTGGTTACATTTAAATACCAATGATTTTAATATTCAAAATGACTTATATTTAGGATGTGTTTATATACCACCTGAATTTTCTTCTTATGGTCGAGAACACACTTCCAAAATCTGGGACAATCTAGAACATGACATTGAACAGTTTACATCGACAGGAAATATAATCATTTGCGGAGACATCAATGCAAGGACTGGAACGTTAGAAGATTACGTGCAATGGGACAAAAATGATAATATTCACTCGTATTCAAACTATATGTCCAAAGGTATTCAATGCAGCAGACGATCTATGGACAAGTTAATACAAAAGAATGGAAGAAAGTGTATAAATATATGTCTTGAAAATAATGTATATATTTTAAATGGACGAACACTTGGAGATCTGCAAGGCAAGTTTACCTGTTTCAATGACAAAGATTCCAGTGTAGTAGACTATGCAATCTGTTCTCATGATTTTATGCCCAATATTTCAAGGCTTATTGTAAACAATTTAACTACGTTTTCTGACCATTGCCCTCTTGAACTTGCCATAATAATATCACAAAAACAAAACAACACAAAGAATACAAAATCTGAAATACAAAAAACAAAAGACAAATATAATCCAGAAAACACCAAACAAGCACATACACGTTTCATTTGGAATGAAAATACAGTAATAAATTTTCAAAAAGCATTTACATTAGTAAAAATACAACAAGCAATGGAAACTATTAATCACGATCTTGACAATATTCAAACCACAAACAGATACACAAATGAACAAGTTAACAAATTGATAACAAATGTTAACTCATTGTTGACGGACGCAGCTACATTTTCTTTAAAAACTAAAGCCAGGAAAAAGTATAAAAGAAAGCCATCAAAACCTTGGTTTGATCAAGACTGTTCTACATTAAGAAGAGAAGTAAAATCACTACTAAATGCACTTAATAGATTTCCCTTCAGAAGAGACCTTCGAGAAAAATATTTTTCCAAATTAAAATTATATAAAAAGTTAGTCAAAAAGGCAAAACATATGTACAGGGATAAATTGGTTGCCTCCCTTAATAATGCCTTAGACAATGACCCAAAATTAGCCTGGAAAAAGTTAAACGAATTGAAAAATGTTGAAGGAATACATTCCAAAACCAGAGCAAATATTTGCGCATCAAAATGGATATCTCATCTTGAAAATTTAGTCAGTAGAGAATGTGATGTAGAAAAAACTAGAAAAGAAACAATACAAGCAAAATTATTAAAAACAACTTTTTCATTTAATCATGATGAAAAACTAGATTCGCCAATCAATGTTAATGAAATAACAAAAGCTTCTCAAAAACTAAAACAAGGAAAGGCGCCTGGCCCTGATGGAATTTCAAATGAAATAATTAAAGCCAGCTTACCAAACGTTTCTATTATATTACAAAAAGTTTTTAATGTAATTTTAAAATCAGGTCAATACCCAGGACAATGGAAAAAAGGTATAAGTATACCAATACACAAAAGTGGTGACCCTACTAACCCTAATAATTATCGAGGTATCACTTTAAATAGTTGTTTAATAAACTTTTTTGCCAAGTTATAAATAACAGAATAAGCAGTTATCTAGAAAGCGAGAATATCTTAACCAAGGAACAAGCTGGATTTCGACCAAATTCAAGAACAACAGATCAAATATTTATTCTGAAAAAAATAGTTGATCAAACTTTAAAAACAAAAAATGGAAGACTTTATGGATGTTTTGTTGATTTTAATAAAGCATTTGATAATGTGTGGCATGATGCACTTTTGTTGAAAATGAAACAAGTAGGTTTTCATGGACAGTGTTATAACATTATCAAAGACATGTATACCAACAATAGCGTTTATAGTAAAACTAATGATGGTTATACAAGAGAAATACCGATTAAAAAAGGAGTTCTACAAGGAAATAACTTAAGCCCAACATTATTTAATATTTTTGTAAATGACATAACACAATATGTTTCTGGATTTGATTCCCCAATGTTGAATGCTACAACGCAAAAAGAACTATCATGCTTGCTATACGCAGATGACATAGTATTACTAGCAACCACAAAAGCAGGGTTACAAAACAAATTAAATCAATTACATACCTACTGTTTAGATTGGGGCCTAAAGGTTAATACTGATAAGACCAAAGTTATAGTATTTTCTAAAATAGAACCAAAAGTACCGATAATTTTTACTTGTGGTCAAAACATTATACCTATTGTAGAACAGTACAAATATTTAGGAATTATTTTCCATAAAAGTTCAGGTCTTCACATTGCTGAAAAGAATCTTACACAACAAGCTAATAAAGCCTCACATGCTTTAAGACGAACTATTCGTGGGCAAAACATAGAGTTAAGAACAATGCTTCACTTATTTGATATGCTAGTAAAGCCGGTTCTGACTTATGCTGCAGAGGTCTTGTTTCCCTTCAATAGAACTAAATTGCAAAATCAGCCCCAAGATGACTTATTTAATATTTTTGCTGATTCTTTTTCGTCACAAAATGTTTCCGAAAGTCTTCACATTAAATTTTGTAGAAATATTTTAGGAGTTCATAAGAAATCAATTAAGCTAGCAGTGCTTGCCGAATTGGGTCGTTATCCAATTTCTATCAGTATGATATGTCAAACAATCTCTTTCTGGATACACTTGACCACGTCTAGAGATAGCAATAATGGGCTCTGAACGCCAAAGCTCATAGAGTTACTAAAGGAGGCCTTTTATTGCAATTTATGGCTGTTTTATGATCTTTTTAAAAAGCGCTCCAAAGCACTCTGGGAATCCGCAATTTGCTAAATATAATACATATTCGTATATCTTGCGTCTTTGGTTAAAACAAAAAAAAATTACAACCCTTCTACATTATGGTTGTATAACATTACACATTAATATCTGCTGGAATGATCTTTTGTTTAACAAGATAGTCCCGAGTAAATAACGATAATGAAAAGATACCAACCAGTTTACCAGCATCTGAAAGATCCATTTTTCCTAATTCAATAGGTTTCATTTTTAAAAGAGATTTTGCAATCATAGCATAAGCTGTATTTAAGCCCACTAAGACAACACTATGGTATCCAAGATTAACAATTGTTTGTTCATATGGTACACTCATTTTTATATATAATAAAAAAAATAATAATAAATTATTACTGCATTGAAAACACATCTAATGATGGCTTCAATGATGGAGATGATTCAATTTCTTTTTCTACAAGTGGTTTTGGGGGTTTCTGTTTATTTTTTCCTTGGCGGTATTTATATATTATGTACCCACTTGCACCCACTACACCGGCTATACATAAATAATATATGTTATTTGAAGATTGTATTGGTTGTATTGGTTGTATTGGTTCTTCTTATTTGTTGTTAATGTTTGTTGCGTTATTGTTTCTTCTTTTGGTGATTCCTTTTTCCTAATATGTTTGCTTTTGTTTGTCTGTTCCATCTATGTAACTTGTTAAATTCTGCTAACTTCTTTCCAGCTGCAATTCTTCCTAGGCTCTTTTGTTTAGTGACTGTCACTGGGTTCTGTTGATTCTCCGAATTCTTCACCTCCGTCTCCTTCTCCATCTCCGGATTGGAAGAGTCCATTTTTAATAGCAGAGAAATTTATGTGTTGAAAAGTAATTAGCCCGGCTGAAAATGGGGTCAACAAGCTTCCAAACTTATAATACAAATTTCTTGATGCCTCACTAATCCCATTAACAATAACTGGATCTTTAATCAAATCATCAAATAAATCATTCTCACAATCTAAAGTAACAAAGGTCGACACAGCTTTGGTATATAACTTCACAATCGAACGCCCTAAACTTTTAACCATTAAAGCGCCGAGAACTTTATCATATTTATTATGTAATATAATGATGTCTTCTGGCCTCAGTCTTTGCACTTGTTCAGTAGTTAAGTCAACACCGAGATAATACTTTGACTTTCCGGAAGCTACTAATGCAACCAGCCTGTCTCTTTTCTCATTGTCAACACCTGTAACTGTAACATTAATAGCTTCTTGCATTAACAAGTCATCACAATTCATTTTAAATACAAATAAAATAAAAAACTAAATTAAAAAATGGCTGGTGCTGCAATGGTGCTTGGTTCTGCTGCTGTAAATGCCTTAGCCTTTTCAGGATCAAATTATTTGTTTTCAAAACTGGACAGTAAAGAAGAATCAAAACGGCATAACTTAGCAATGGAAAAATTACAACAAGATCAGGCCGAATACGAGAAAAACAGACTAATGCAGCTTGATTTTGTTAATACAAGATTGAAAGAAGAAGGTCATGCTGATAAAACATTCGAAGACGTTGATGAAGCTTTGCACCAATATTATTTATTAACTGGCACGACACTACCTTCATTAAAGCAACCAGTGTTATCCGATTACTACACACCTAACATTGCATCCTAATGTCAGAGACCGGAGAATTAATTTTAATTGTGTTTGGAATAACAGTAGTTTATTACCTCGTTAAACAAAAATATAAATCTAAATAAAATATGACTTCGCGTTTGTCTAGATTATATTATTCTCAATCCGGATATTGGAAAGGGATGACGGCAGTTAATAAACTAGTAGAAAAGACTGGCTTGTCAGCAAACGTAGTTAAACAATGGTTATCGAAGCAAGCTGTATGGCAAATCTATCTTCCACCCCCGAAGAAAATAATAAGACCAAAATTTGAAAACTCCAGACCAAATGACACGCACCAAATAGATTTGTTATATCTTCCCCATGACAAAATATATAGAAAGAAATACAGGTATGCCCTTACTGTTATTGATATAGCTACCAGGTTTAAAGACGCGCATGCTCTTAGGACAAAAAATTCAGCTGAGGTCGCTCAAGCCTTAAATGCGATTTATTCAAGAGGGCCTCTAAGGTTCCCTAGACTTATTCAATGCGATGAAGGGTCTGAATTCAAAGGAGCTGTTAACCAGCTTTTGTTAAAACATAATGTAACTGTTAGAAGAGGAGTTGTTGGATTGCACAGATCACAGGGTATTGTAGAAAACTTTAATCGGCAACTGGCAGAAAGATTATTCACTTATCAGTATTCAAAGGAACTCTTTACTGAAACCACTAATACAGAATGGGTTGTTAGGCTGCCTCGAGTTTTAAGGGAAATGAATTCAGAACCAACCAGAGTTACAGGATTAAAACCAGTTGAGGCTATTAAAAAGAAACAGATTGTTGTTACCGTTTCAAAGCCTGGTCAGCCGGATCTAACTTTGATGAACAAAACTGTTAGATACCTTTATCAGCCTGGAGAAGTTGCTAATGACACTAGAAGACGAGCTACAGACCCAATTTGGTCATTAAGCGTTTATGAAGTTGACAGAGCATTATCTACTGATCCGCCCGTATATTATTTAAGACCGAGAAGCGATCGTAGAACACCACAAAGAAAAACTTTGTAAAAGAAGAACTTCAGATTGTTCCACCAGACACAGAACCATTAAGATTTCCTAATTAAGAAAATAAAAAAGACTAAAAATGACGGACACAGAAAGGTTCTGTAAGGATTTAGAAATGTTTTTTGATTCTCCCCACTTTCATATGTTAGAAGATGAACGCTGGAAAATCTTTTTTGAATGCAGACTATATGATCCAGATATTTATAATGATTTTTTCTTACCCCTTCACTGGACAATATGAAATAAATGAAGATTACAAAGTTAAATGCAAAAGTGACTTCTCAATAGTCTTTCATAAACTTACAAAAGAAGAATACAACAAAAGTGACTTGTACCCAAAATCATATTACTTTAAATATTTTTGGTTACATTTTATTAAAACAAGTTCGCAAACTAAATCCTCATGTAGTCAAACAAACTGTTTTGTGATTGTGGACCCGACTGCGAATGTGATCATGACTGTGAGATGATTGTTATTGTCTTTGCAAATGTGATGGCTTTTCATATTAAAGTTAGGGTTAGTTTTTTTTTTAATTCAATTTATTCAGTTTAAAGTTGTTTTTAAAATACTATTTAAAGTTTTGTTATAAGAAACTTTGTAAAAGAAGAACTTCAGATTGTTCCACCAGACACAGAGCCATTAAGATAAATGAACTATAATCATCACCACTATTACTTACCTTCAACCTTTTTTTTTGACTTAGTGACTTACATCTAACTTAATTAAGTCGACTTTTAAAAAAAACTTATAACTTACAATAATTAAATTATAAAGAACTTACTTACTTACATCAACTTAATTAAGTCGACTTTAAAAAAAAAAAACTTATAACTTACAAAATAATCTTAAATGTAAGAGACTTACTTACTTACATAAGTAATTTCTATAGCAGATTAGGTTGGTCAGTTTTTAAATTTTAAAATTGCTTGTTATTGTTAGGCTTTCTTTCAGACAGAAAAAAAGGATTTTCTTTTAATTGTATATGTATCATGTAGTTCTTAATAAACAAGGACACACGATTTAAATAAAGCAAAATAATTTTCGTGTATTTTAAAAAAACCATTAAACTAACGCTATGTCGACGGCTGTTTTCAAAATTGCAAATAAAACAGGCACTCACTGAAAGAAATACCCATATTAACACTCCACCATTCGATTACAAACACAACCTGAATCACTACCAAAAACTAATTGAGCTTGCAGATGAAGCACTGTGAGGAGATAAATGACAGACATAATACGTTACCGAATAGTTTAATACAGCAAAAAATTATTATTAAAACAAACTGCGTTTAACAAATCTACGAAAGACAGTCGTCACCCCGACAAACAGATCATTCCGCAATAGGTATCACGATGTACACATAGACCTAATATATCTAATAAATTTTTAATTGGCTTTTTCAATTATTAATTTATATATTCCATGTCCAGAAACTGCAGACTAACAGTTTCTATCCGCAATATAGTCCAAGAAGTTTCAAAAAACGAATCAGACCATGAATTTAAAATTTATCAACAATTAAGCTAAACAAGATATATTAGAAACAACACAATGAGTGATTTAGATCACATCCACACACGTACCAGATTTTCATGCGAACTAAAAAAACTAAGTTGGATGAGATCCTTCACATTAAAGCGACAAGCCAATAATTGATTAGGTTTACTTCATCACCAGAGTCAAATATGTCACTGGTAGAAAAACGCACAAAAAACAAACACGTTACAACCCAAAAACATAACGTCATAGCAGGTGCTGAAAGCCCATAGTGCAGTCTAATAAATCTTTATTAAACAATTCTTTAAGCGAAACCCTCATCTTAACTAATAAAGCACATAACTTTATCCCAACTGAACAAGCGGTCATCCCATGAAGAAGTTCGAAGTACAGTTAACTTAAGAATCCTGACAAATTGGTCAGAACTAAACCCAGTGACTAATACGATCATTAAGACCGATAAGGCTATCACACGTCATAAATGATAACAATTAAAAATAGAACCTACCTAACTACCTTCAAACAATAAAAAACAACAAACAAAACATTTTAGATATTATTGACAGCACCAGTTATTCAATGACACGCCACTTTTTTGCTTACAATCTGTGAGAGAGAAAGCTTTACTTCCAAGAATGTGACCACTAGCTCAAAACATATAGATAAACATAAACTAAAAACATACGTCATCGAAACTCGCAGATACAACAAAACGCAACTACAAGCCACCATAAAACATAGAGAATTATTAAAAATAATCGCCAGAATAAAAGAAACGGTGCATAAAAACTAAACTGACATTGCAAAGAACTAACTCAACATCACGACAAAAAATCACTGTGGAAAATAAGCTGTTTAGCTAGCTCCTTACCGGCATTTCTAACCTTCTATTGGTGGAACCTGGCGGTATCAGACTGGATAAAAGTTACAAAGCATACAACTTATACCATATCAAACGCTTAATGCATAAAACTTGTAAACAAAATAAACGATGACTATTATTTAAATACCCTAAAGTTGTGGTTGGGCGTCTGAGCATGATATATAATATTACTCAACAGATCCCAATATTAATAAATAAGCGTAACAGATAAACCCCATGAACAAAACCCCAGATCCTAGTTAAGTAGCAGTTCCGGAAGTATAAAAGGCTCATTATGGGCAGGGCAAATACGTATTAAGCCTGCACACACTACACTCAACCGTATTCAAATAATACTGTAGCCTATATAAAAACTGAGGTCACAAAACACATTGTTGTCTACGTTTGATATAGTTCCTAAAGCTATAAGGATCATAACATTACTCCTAAAATTATTCTACTAGCATACTTTGAAGTCAAAGTGTGATATTTTTTAACACCTCAAATCAGACAATTAATCATCAATAAAAAACTGTTTTACCGAAGCTAGTTCCTTCCCCTTACCAACCCCATACGTAAAAAATGCCCACGCACGTACGAATAGATTCATTCAGCAAAAGACCCCACTTTGAGAAAATCCTATATTATATTAAATCAAAAGATCAATTAAATTACTATCAAATTCTGGACAAAGTCAGATTTGAGGTAATGTCTGAAGTCGTTTATCAATTACCGAATATTGCAGCGATATAAAACAAAAAGTCTTACAAAAGTTAAAGGTGGTGAAGCAACGGAACTGAGAGTAAGACAAAAGCCACAAAACACACCCGCACTTGATAATACTAAAACCACAACATGACTAAAATAATAAAAGGTGATGAACGTAAGAAATCCGCAACAGTTGTAGCGCATGACCACGCAAAAGAAGATTCTGAAAGTAACGATACCCCCAGAAATGCTAAAAAGAATCGCTCGTAATTTGTCAATAAAAAAAAAACTGGGAATCGAAATGGACGTGGGAGCGCTTGGTTAGGTCGACTTTTTTCGTAATAATAAGGCCCTGTTGAGAACTAGCATTGGAATATATAAACACTAATGACCGTTAAAAAAAAGAGTGTAACTTGAACAATAGATCCCAGACAGTCCCATAAAGCTTCATTTTTGAAACAAAACATATATTAAATAGAATATCTGCACTATGCAACTATGAATTCTTTAACAAATGGCAGATATCAACATGATGATAACACCACTCATAAGGATTCATACGTAAATAATAGATAATGTAATAACACATAAAGAATTAACTTGAAACCCAAGATGAAATAAAAAAATTACTTATCTTCACATCTATTTAATTCTCGCAAAATAGTAAACAATTCCTGTTCACTGAAGCTATAAAACCTGCTAGACTAACAATCACCATAGATGTTTTGTAGCATCAACTATTTACTCAACTGATCTTACTATCAGAAAAAAATCACTTATCCTCGAATCAAATCTTACATAACTTCTGCCTCAAACGCCCCTTGTCAGGTTAATACTGCTTCAAAAACCCTAAAATGTTAAACATAAATTGTCGAAGATCCCAACTCAGCCGGATAAACCAAAAATTTAAATGTGCTCAAACCCAGTAACCTTACGCTCCCTAAACCACAAAAACACAATAAACTAACAGCAGAATTTGCTCCCACATGCTAAACTGTCATCTTACCTATACCACGAATTTCCAAAATGGACTGATATAAGAGCGCTAGTGTAATGCGGCGGAGTACCGTAAGATTAAACCACACCATAATAACCCGGCCCGCAATTTAAACAATCCCGATTTTAAGTATGCTATTACTAACTATCCTGTCTTTAAAACCCTAAACAACAGTATTGGCTTATTAAATTCAAGTAAAAACCAAAGTTCACTTAAATGCGAAAAGTAGTATACGGCTATGGACTAGTTGAAAACAAAAAATAATGCTCAAAAAAAAGCAGCTATTAAATCCTAAAAACCGCAGCCCAACCCAAACCAAAAAAGCGCTAGACTTTAATACAGATCCCGATAAAGCCGTGGCTTAACAACCATGTTCCGTCATTTATTCCGCAAACTCTGTGGGTTGATTTAGAGTGGCACAAGAGCTATAAAGGTTACCAGATATTATGGCCTAGAAAATGGAGTTAAATTGCAAAAATCTTTTGTCCATGTAATCCCATTGACAACCGCGCAATAAAACAACACAGGACTTAAAAAACGTTCACACATCTCACCCATTTTCTGCGTCCAAATACCAGAATAGCTAAACTACTAAAACAATAAATTGTTAACCAACCAAAAATATGACGCATCACTTTGTCCAGCCCTGAGTAAACAGTTGATAAAAACTCAACTCCTAACAGCCTAACGCTCGAACTGAACATAAAGTAATGAGAAGTTATTGGACTACAATTGACCACAACCCATATTCCGGGTGAAGAAAAAAAATAAAAACAATGTTAGGCCCTAAGCGTAGACAAATGATATTACGTGTCTGGACAACGAATTAAACCCAAAAGCTATATTTGATCAGCTTGCGGATACCAATACTAGTATACTTAGATCATCAAAGACTTGGCAAAAAACCACCAAAGTCCACGAACTAGAAAAAACCGTAAGATTACTAAATTAGCACTTATTCAGCACAAATAAAAATGCTCTAGAAGACACTCAGATTACAGACCAAGAGTTTGTATATAATGAATATCCAGCGACATTAGAATATAAAAAACACTACAGCGTCTAACAACTAACCCCTCTAGTGTCGCACTAATGAAAAAAATTAATACAGAAAATAGAAACACGGAAGAGCTGAAGCTTTGAGAAAAAAGATCCCTCAGAATAAATACCAGTTAATATTACTAAAAAATTACCAGACGGTCCTTTACCTGTAGTCGCAGTATCGTGTTCTTAATCACCCAAATGTGCAACTTGTCTACCCTTCAACTATCTCATTTATTAACTGGTATATACAGTCGCCCCACAGTTTTAGAATATTAGATCCCACGTATCCAAACAATACTGTTACGAAAAAACAGCTTCATAGATTTCCCAAATTTAAAACTCCCAAATTCTCCACGTTAATAAAAGCTACAGCACGCACAACATTGGTTATCTAAAGCCCTGTCCTAAATGTCATGCATAGATAGAATACAGACGAATAAATAAATGAGTTCAAGGAGCTAACAGTATTCGTGGAAAAATCCGCTATAGTAAAACTATAATGCTTCAAGAAAAAATAAAAACTCCCATAAAACCCCTAGATTATCACCTACTGTAAAATTAAATAGTCATTTGCCCAACAGATAATGAAACAAAACTTGATTGGGTGACCAATTAGCCTGACCTTATTCGTCACAGTTTTAAACATTAAACAAAGGAATCCTGAAAGTAAGAGCACTCAACAAAAGAGTCACCAGAACAAATTGCTTATTGGGTGCACAACAGAAAATTAGAACCGCCGTGTAAATTACAAACTAGATCGCAAGCGTCATAAAATTAGACAAAGATTATACCAAACCTAATCTTGCTAACAATGAGTCATATCTGATATGGTAAGGTTTGATTTAAAATATACAAATAAAATGTAGATGCTGCGATGTCAGCACTTGTTGCAGTACTATAAAAAGTATCTCAAGAAACAAAAAAAACAACGAATAATTTGTAACGCAACAAAAATAGCACACGGTACAACAAATACAGATAATTAATAATCCGCATGAAAAACTATGAGCGCAACCACTCTTTTAAACCCTATTAAAAAAGCAACTGTAAAGAATATAAAGAAAACATAATGATAAACTGTTTCTCAAAACACATCAACCAAAAACAAGAAATTGTAGCTTGAAGTACAAACTAGATATTTTAATTATGTCAATTCCCACATCCAGTAACCTCCTAACCCATTAGCATAAAGTTATGAATCTTGTAATTCTGAGCGCGAAAAGAAAACTCATCGTAATGCTGAAACTAATTTGATTTCATATGTGGTCAGCCATAGTTTGTAAAACAAAAAGTTGATCATCTAGCTGGGTTGTATATGAAAACAGGGAGTAAGACGATCTGAAAGCTACTCTGTTACTTCGACAATAAAGAGTGATAAGTATTAATTACTTTCAACCAATTCCTGACGAGCCATTTGGCTTTCGCAAATCAACACCCGTCTATGAAGCTTTAACTTCAAAATTTTGTCAAAATACATAAATAATAGAATAGCTGATTTTAAGTCTAATCATAATGCAGATTCAGTAGAATGTCACAACCAGAGCTGCATACAAAAAACAATATATGTTAGCTCCCAAACTTTCCAAAAACAGCGCACAGAGAAGTAAAAATATGGATCAGCACAAACAAACTAGACTGTCATAAATCTAACAATATGACAATCTTTGTTCTATCCCCAAAATCATGACATTCCTACCCCGCTTTATGGTAACGTACACATAAAAAGATTTTGATGAGAAAGAAATGCTTTTTAAATATACTTCAACCGGCACTTTCTGGTAACACCAAGCGGACATAAATGCACCATCTCTCAGAATAGAAAAGATAGTCTCTCAAATTTTGTCTGTATAGATGATATCCCCCAGAGGTTACAGCTATTTATGTAAAGAGAAAAAGATCATTATTCCGTAATTCAGTATTATATTCATGACATGCGGTTTTCTAACGCAAGATCAACAGTGTCCCGGTATTCCTGAAACTCCTATTGACAGAAAAGCGCAAATTAGTATTTGCCGTCGGACAACTAAAGATCTGTAGGATATGATTCATATTGGTTCAAATAATAACGTATCATTTCCAAACCATAGAAATTATATACTAATGATACTAAACAATCAGTTAATTAAGAAAATCCCTAACTGTCTTTTTTTCACACTAAAAAAAAGACGGAATAAAAATTGTATCTGCTATAGTAGAAGCAGTATCTGATGAACAAACCAATACACCAGTCTCCAAACGTAGACTAAAGTTCAGTCTCAAAAACGTTATCGCACAGCAGGCTAAAATATAAAAAGTTAGGACTGCAAATGCGGATACAGCTATAAACAGTACTCTAGATGCAGTCATTGAAAAAAGGGTATTACCACTTATACGGTCTTAAATCCAACGGACACAGAATCACACTAACAGGACTAATTATAAATGCCGAAATTGCTGCCATTCAAGTAATAATAGGGAACTGTGATTGCTGAGTGTGGCAATACTTGATTTTGTAATACAACCCATTAGTATTGGATTCTCTGTGTTGCATGACACTTAAGTAGCTTTCACAGTTACTGCTTGCACGATTATTAATACGGGAGTCCAACAAAAGAATATCAATACTGAAAGTTAATTAAAAACAAGAAAATGACCTCCATGCCCCACCCCAATGATTCACACGCTTAGGTCTATGCTAGTATATGTCAGCAAAACTCAAAAAAAAATACACTAATCACTAGTTAGATCAGTTAAAAACAAGCACCAAGATATGTCAGAATAATCCAGCATTTGAAAATAATAAGACTTTAATCACCGTAGACCGCTATAACACTCCTGTATGTTGAAGAACATTTAGCTCCCAAAAAAAACGCCTCGGTTGTCTAAGTGTTATACTGAAGTCACTTTTTGGTAGGAAATATGATCATTTTTATCCGGATAAAACCAGTAAACCACTTTACTCAAGCCTTCCAGGACTTCTTATTCATAGTCGCAGTCGCAGTCTGTATCTACCTGTAATTTATAGTGGCCTAGAGCGTATGCGAACTCCTTAGTTACTCTTATCTCTTTGTGTCATTAGCGCATAATGTTTTTTTTGGTCGTCACAGCAGTGGACACTACATGGTTTTTAGACTTTATAGTTGTGTTAGGGTATGGTTTAACTTCTTTCCCATCTAAGGCTTCCAGGTAGTTTTCGTGTCTGATATCTCTGTTTTTTATTGCAGCTTTTTGGGTGCCTTTTGCTTTTGAAGATTCCCCCGATTCGTGTTTAATACTGTACTGCTTAGATCGCAGTCCTGCGTATTCTTCAATAAGTTTCCCGTTCATTTCATCTTTCATCAAACCTATTTTCTTTTGGTTTGCTTTGCTGTACAAAGGGTGAGTTTCAGGGTAGTCACTAGTATCGTAATGTTGTAGTTCCGATTCTAAGTCTTTATAAATGTCTTCAGTAGGGATGTCTAGTATAAGGGAGTCTGTGTCTGTGTATAAAACTCTGGCCTCCGGGTATTTAGGTTTAAAGTAATCGTAGTAAAATTCGAACATTAATAATTTAGAAAGGTCAAGAATAGTCATCCCCATAAACACCGGTTTGTCTAGATTAACTTGCGTGGTTTTCATGGTAACTGCATACAGGGAGTCATGAAACTCTTTGTAACCAAGGTATTGAGGCTTAGATGTTAATTTAATTGCTTGATTGGGTGATGTAACTGTTATTCAGCAGCTTAAAGAAATCTTTTACCAACCAACTGGCTATAAGATACTTACATAAGTAATTATGTTTATTTTTTTAAGTTCTTGTATAATTTAATTGTTATAAGATAGAAGTTACTTGCTAAAGACCAGTAAGTCATTTTGTAAATACTTTCTAAAGTGTTAAAGTCAACTTATAAATAATTATCAAAGTTACCTAACTTAAGTACCTTTAACCTCAACCACCTTCACACCCTTGAGTTTAATTAACCAATAATAATAATAATAATATGATGATGATGATGATGTGATGGAAAGGCTTAATGTTATTGGGTGATGGTAAAGAGCTTAAATAAAAGAGCCAAATAAAGAGAGAGATGGACAAAGGGAAGCAACAACTACTCTCACTTTTGCGAATGTATAATAGTTATTACCTCCCTTTAGTATCATCACCATTGTTAAAAGCACATGTGTGAATGGGGGAGGGGGGGTGGTGATGGGGGAGGGGAAAGTGGGTAATGGGGAGGGGTGTGAGGGGATGGGTGATGGGGAGGGGGGGTGATGGGGAGGGAGTGAGGGGAAGGTGGTGGGGATGGGTATGAGGGGGTGGGGTTTGGGAGTCTGAGGGTGGAGGGAGGGAAAAAGTTTCATGTTTGCTTGTTGCGTTTTTGAGTAATTGTTGTGAATGCAATTGGGATGGGGAGTGGAAGTGGGGAGTTATAGTTCAATAGCGGAGTCGCACATTGGCAACCCCTTTGTTGTTGACGAGCGAGGTGAAGACAAGCGTGAACAAGTGTGAGTCATGCAGTGGAGTCTTTGGCTAAAAATAAAAATCGCAACGCGTTCCGAAATGGCCTGGTTTTTGGCCATGCCCTTCTACAGTCTCGCCAGGTTTTGGTCTAGTAATCAATACGTTGATTCCTTTGTTGCTGCCGGTGTGTTTTTTCTACAGAATTTATTCTATGCTATGCCATTTTGCTCGAAATGCCTCATTATCTTTCATAAACTGATTAATTTGTTTAGATTTGATTATGAACTCTCTTAATGGAATATCTAGCCTATGAAACTTAGGATAATTAGCAAAATAATGAGGCTTACTTAACAATGGCTGCTGTTGAAAAACACTGCGTCATTGTTACATCGCTCTGTTCACACTAGCTATGAAAATTCATTAGATTTAACAAAAACAAAGAAACCTGAAGGTCTCGTCATAACAACAGTTGTTGAAGGTATTTCCTTCTAAATAAAGAGAATTTTAAATTTCACGATTTTACCTTCTGTTAAGAAATGGACGGTCTTACTGAAGCCGATAAAACAGCATTACCATAGTTCTTGTCTGTCATTTCTTCAGTATTAATATTTGTTATCTTCTTTAGGCTTAAAAAGAAATCTTTACAGTACTTGCATTGAAATAGATTGTTCATAATCATCATTACTATTTACCAAGAATATAACGCACCTTTGCTCACTATTTTAAAACACATACACTACACGTCTGAACTCAACAACACCCCAGCAGTGAAAGAAAGTACTCGAACAGCTCTGCTTTAGACTGCACCTTCTAACTATAGGAAACATCCGCTAAAAAAATAGGTCCTATCAAAAGCAGTCTGAGCGCTTATAATTAATTATAATTAATAAACTTAACCTAACTCTTATATCATAAATAACCATATATATCCTAATACCAACATCCACTATCATTTATTTATGACACTAAGTCATCAAACATATAATAATTGATGACGAAATTACTGCGCAAAGCCTGCAAGACTAGTATGGGGTGATTTTCTGTGTTGTGCTCAGCTGAAAAACAATACCGCTTGCTGCTTAGTCACGTCAAGGTCACGTCCGTTCAGCAACACGTACCGAAGCTAGGCTTGTGGTACATGTGTACTTGGGTTGGCTTGTGCATAGGCTTGTTGTGTATAATGTTGGAACAATGAGCTCCGATAGTTAGAGCGTTGTTCTAATAATTTGGGGGTGGACTCGATCACAAAGTTTTTTCTTTAAACCTCTTTTTAAATAAAATCGTGTTGGTAAACTGATTGGTATCTTTTCATTATCGTGATTTAGTACTACTCGGGACTGTCTTGTTAAAGGGAAGCAACCACAACTTCACTTGCAACATTTTCTGAATACATAATAGTTTATTTGATTACTCCCCTTTAACCATAGGTAGAAAATGAATGCTTTTTTTTTAGCACTGGAGTAGGCAGTTAAAGCGTGCTGAAGCTATGCGTGCGTATGTGGTCATGTATTGTGTACGATGTTCCTATCCTATCCCGTAACTCGGAGGTCGTAGGGGTACCGCATGTAGTTCAGCCAGTTAGAGCATCTAATATGTTTTTTAATTCCGACCTCCTACTGCTGTCAATTAAAGACGCAAAAATAGGGATATATGTAGCAAATGCCGGATTCCCAGAGTGCTTTGGCACGCCTTTTAAAAAGCTCATAAAACAGCCATAAATTGCAGTAAAAGGGTGTCAGAAAAACAAGGGCGCATAACGCTCATTATTGCTATCTCTCGTCTTCAGAGTCAACTTTACTTCATGATACGTATCATGAAATGGTGTTGAATGATTCAGAAAATACATGGATACTCTGTGTAAAACATATTTTACGCAGTTTAGGTTTGGGTCACGTTTGGTCAAACCAAGGTACCCTAAGTTTAACACGATTAAAATTTACGCTAAAGGAGAAGCTTCAGGAGAAATATATTTTATTTTGGAACAAAAAAAGATACGATCAGAATTCCAAATTAGCCTTTTACAATCAAATGAATACAGGAACTAGATATGAATTTCAAACGTATCTTTTATGTAAACATCTTAATTATCGACAATCCATGTGCAAGTTAAAAATAAGCGCACACGAACTTGAAATCGAAAAGGGCAGATATAAAAATATCCCTCGAGAGCACCGTTTGTGTCAATGTTGCAACGTGATTGAAGACGAGCTTCACTTTCGGACAAGTGTGTATTGTATAATAATGAAAGACAAAAGTTTATTGGTGAAGTTCTCAACTCTAATGATAGGGAATTATTCATAAACAACCTTGCAATATTGAAACCGAGCATGATTTTTCAAACGGGAATATGTTCAAACTATCTTTCATCCTATATTTTTCGCTGCTTCAAAATAAGACTTTCTGCACTATAAATGTCAAGACTTTTCTCTTGACACAATGACAAGAATTGCATGCGTCAATGTACCATATATTGTGTCTTGTAAACCTTGTTTTGGTTTTATGACAATAAATATTCGTATTCGTATTCGTATTCGTATTCACACAACACACTATCACACAACACTAAACCTACAACCATACAACACACTATCACACAACACTAGACCTACAACCACACACAATACACTATCACACACTAGACCTACAACCACACACAACATACAATCACACAACACTAGACCTACAACCAGACACAACACACTATCACACAACACTAGACCTACACACACAACACACTATCACACAACACTAGACCTACAACCAAACACAACACACTATCACACAACATTAAGGACCATTAGTGGATTCGTCGTAATGACATTGACACCAACGTTGTTTGAATGATTACATCAGTGATTGTTCTTGTACAACCACACACAACACACTATCACACAACACTAGACCTACAACCACACACAACACACTATCACACAACACTAGACCTACAACCACACACAACACACTATCACACAACACTAGACCTACAACCACACACAACACACTATCCCACAACGCTAGACCTACAACCACACACAACATACAATCACACAACACTAGACCTAAAACCACACACAACACACTATCACACAACACTAGACCTACACACACAACACACTATCACACAACACTAGACCTACAACCAAACACAACACACTATCACACAACACTAGACATACACACACAACACACTATCACACAACACTAGACCTACAACCACACACAACACACTATCACACAACACTAGACCTACAACACACACACAACACACTATCACACAACACTAAACCTACAACCACACACAACACACTATCACACAACAATAAACCTACAAACACACACAACACACTATCACACAACACTAGACCTACACACAACACACTATCACACAACACTAGACCTACACACACAACACACTATCACACAACACTAGACCTACACACACAACACACTATCACACAACACTAGACCTACAACCACACACAACACACTATCACACAACATTAAGGACCATTAGTGGATTCGTCGTAATGACATTGATACCAACGTTGTTTGAATGATTACATCAGTGATTGTTCTTGTACACACACACAACACACTATCACACAACACTAGACCTACACACACAACACACTATCACACAACACTAGACCTACAACCACACACAACACACTATCACACAACATTAAGGACCATTAGTGGATTCGTCGTAATGACATTGACACCAACATTGTTTGAATGATTACATCAGTGATTGTTCTTGTACAACCACACACAACACACTATCACACAACACTAGACCTACAACCACACACAACACACTATCACACAACATTAAGGACCATTAGTGGATTCGTCGTAATGACATTGACACCAACATTGTTTGAATGATTACATCAGTGATTGTTCTTGTACAACCACACACAACACACTATCACACAACACTAGACCTACAACCAAACACAACACACTATCACACAACATTAAGGACCATTAGTGGATTCGTCGTAATGACATTGACACCAACGTTGTTTGAATGATTACATCAGTGATTGTTCTTGTACAACCACACACAACACACTATCACACAACACTAGACCTACAACCAAACACAACACACTATCACACAACATTAAGGACCATTAGTGGATTCGTCGTAATGACATTGACACCAACGTTGTTTGAATGATTACATCATGTATTGTTCTTGTATAACCACACACAACACACTATCACACAACATTAAGGACCATTAGTGGATTCGTCGTAATGACATTGGACACCAACGTTGTTTTGAATGATTACATCATGTATTGTTCTTGTACAACCACACACAACACACTATCACACAACATTAAGGACCATTAGTGGATTCGTTGTAATGACATTGACACCAACGTTGTTTGAATGATTACATCATGTATTGTTCTTGTACAACCACACACAACACACTATCACACAACATTAAGGACCATTAGTGGATTCGTCGTAATGACATTGACACCAACGTTGTTTGAATGATTACATCATGTTTTGTTCTTGTACAACCACACACAACACACTATCACACAACATTAAGGACCATTAGTGGATTCGTCGTAATGACATTGACACCAACGTTGTTTGAATGATTATATCATGTATTTTTCTTGTATAGCGCTTTTCAACTCAAGGCGTGCTCAAGGCGCCCGTGTGTAGACGGTCTTGTGAAACCCATTCACACCCAACCCAGCATGAACTCTGGCAGAGTGGACAGGGAGTGGATCACTGGCAGTGTGGACAGGGAGTAGATCACTGTCACCAGCGGTCCTGGCCTGTAGCCAGTAGCATCCAGTAGCGCAGCTACATGTACTTCATCTCTTTTGGATTCACAGGCGACAGAGCCCCTGCCCTGCGAGCGACAAATTCATAATGCATAAAGTATGGTCAAGTCACAACCGGACAGTGGCTCATTAATTATTTATACCACCGCGCGAGAACACAATGTGAATGCATTGGATTCTTCATTTGAATGATATATAAAGTCCCACGCCTGTGGTAGTCTGATGAACGTTGGCAGTGTGATTTCAGACTATCTGGATAGAAGGTTTACCTTAAATGTGTCGACAGTGTAGTGTATTTAACAATAACATCCAAGTGTACGCCGACACGGAGTGTGGAATTGAACTGTGCTTTAAAAATAAATACAGCGCTGATGTTGTTTTTTTTGGTATTTTCTGGTCTTGAATTGATCTGTTATTATGGCTACGTTGTTAAAGATCAAAACGGTGACCTTGTTTACCTTCCTCTTGACTTTGCTTGGGAGGATAACTGCACCCAGTTACGACATATCGCCGATTTCTCAAAATTTCCCGGATATGACACCATCACTGGATACCTCGATTGCTATGTCAACAGCTACCTCATCACTGGAGGTGTCACTATTGGATACATCAACAGCTACATCACTGAAGACGTCAACAGTTACGTCATCACTAGAGACGTCAACTGTTACATCACTAAAGACGTCAACAGTTTCGTCATCACTAAAGACGTCAACTGCTACATCACCACTGGAGACGTCAACAGCTACGTCATCACTGGAGAGGTCAACATCTACGCCACCATCGGATACGTCAACAGCTACGTCGTCAATTTCACGTTGTACAAAGCGTAATCAATCGACTTCAAATTTTTGTAGGACCAAATTTATGTGTGAAATAGAAAGTGGTCGCTTCCTGATGAGGACATGGTTCTCCTCCGGTGTCAAACCAGCCATTAGAATTACTGAACGTGGAGGACACGGCACCGTGTACATAGAACTGGGTCCAACTTCTCGGGGTGTCGGATAGTGCAGTGGTTGGAGCACTCGCTACTGTGTCGAAAGTGAAGCACCGTCCGGTGCGGTTAGCACTTGGATGGGTGACCGCTGTGAAGCGACAAACAACAACGCCCCCAGTTGACTCAACTGTGATTGAGTACCTACTCTCTTGAGGGTGGGGAAGGTAAAGCAGCGAGGGAGAGAGTTGGGCATCACCCTCATTACGCTGGCCCAAGATAAGTGTGATCTCCAACATCACGCTCCCCTACGGCCACAAGGCTATGGGACTACCTTTACCTTTACCTTTTTACCAACTTCTCGAGAATGCGCATGGATTGTCACTATTCCTGATACGGATAGTATGAGGAACTATCTCAGCCTGACCATTGACCCTACCAACAAAGCAAAAGATACATTAAATTTCACTGTTCGCTTGGTCGAGGACTACACTGGTGAGGTTCACGAACTCGACAGCGAACTTCTGTCCAACAGGTCCGCCACCGTGACATCACCCGTCAACCTCACCATCACCCTCACCAACTTCGATACCTTAGGTAACACACACTCACACACACACACGCACACACACACCCACACACACACCCACACCCACACCCACTATCCTATCCTATCCTATACCGTAACTCGAAGGTCGTAGGAACACCACAGATGATCGATTAACCAGCGTACTCCATCTTTCTTTATCCTCAGCAACCCTCATGGCTTCGCTCAGTGTCAAGCCAGTCCATTCTCGACTGTTGCCCTCCCACCTCTTTTTCTGTCTCTCTTCTACTGCCTCCTTGCACATTGCATTGCAGGATGGACTTTGCAATGCCTGATGCTCTGGTGATGTGGCCATACAATCGGAGTTTCCGTTCCTTCACCACTGTGAGCATGCCATCATGTTGTCCAATGACTTGTGTGATGGTCTTTCGGATTTCGTTGTTGATGATGTGCAGGGTATAGGAAATGCCCAGAAGTCTTCTGTAGCACCTCATCTCCATGCTTTGTATATTTCATTGTAGATATGATGTGAGGGTCCATGTTTCGCAAACGTATAAGAAGATGGAGATGACAAAGGAGCGCAGCAGCCTTACCTTAAAATGTAGATTGATGGTCATTCTTCCAAATGGGCTTCAACCTTGTCAGGGCAGCAGTTGTTTGTACGCTCCTGAAGAGGACTTCCTGTCGGAACCCATTGTCTGATACAATGGCTCCTAAATATTTAAAGCTGTGCACTGCGTCGAGGGATTGGCCTTGGACTTTGATGTCCATGTTGATGTCTCTTGTGTTGTTGGTTATCATTTTGGCGCTGTTGAGGTATACACTACACAATACAGTATATACTACACAATACAGTATACACTCTGTAGAAGACTTTCGCCCAGTGATGCCGTGCAAACATTACCCATGTTAGTCGCCTTTTGCGACACGCCTTGAAACGTTGGGTTTATTGTATTTAGTGCCCGAACCCACAGGGCACACAACATTATACACTACACAAAACAGTATACACTACACTATACAGTATACATGTACTTGCCCTGTGTGTTCGGGCACTGACTAGAATAGACCCAACGTTTCTCGACGTGTCGTAAGAGGCGACTAACAGGGGTGATGTCAGCACGGCATCTGTCACCGCCACGACTCCCTCCGGGCAGACGCCACAAACAAACAACTTCCACACGCAGACAACCCAGAAAGAATGACGATTACCCGCAGACGGAAGTGATGAAAACACGACAAATATATATACAACTTTCAAGCTATTTATTCATTCATACCACACACTCATACACATACAACATTTACACATGAAACGAGAAAATGGTGATGGAACAATCAATGGGTCGATGAACAATGGAATGGTATGTCAGATGAACGAGGGTTGCTAATCAACCACGTCTATGTATCAACTGTGCTCCGCAATTGTCCGTTGCACATGAATAACCGAACAAAGGGGGGGTTCGAGTGTCAAGAGAGGGACAACAAGGAAAGAGCCGACCTGATAGTATGGCGTCCCTGTTGAAGTCTCCGTAAAGGTATCCGCCCCTCCTCGTGGCTTTCAACGGACTGTCGCTGTTGATGTCCAGGCGTAGTGGCGTCGCCACTCCCTCTCGCCGCTGACGATGATGATGATGATGGTGGTGACGCCGTAGTCACGGCAGCCCTGCCACCGTCGACGTCTCTCAGCCTGACTCCTCCAGTCGGCTAACACTGCGACGTCGAGGCCAGGTCCCGTCCACAGACGTCACAACCACCACGGGAAAGGTGGGGTTGTGGAACGATGAAGATGTACACCAACGCGGACGTGGACGAACGGGTGGTGATGATGATGTTCGGTCCAAACGACCAAGTGCCGTCGTCGTTGTCGCACGACGCTGGTCAACGTCGATCCGCGTTACCCAGTGACGAGCTGATGAATACGAACGAACTTCCGAACGACGAATGGTCGAACGACGAACTGTCGAACGACGAACTGTCGAACCTGCAACATGCTTGTCATATTGTTAATGTCATGTCCACCCGATTCTGTCCCCCCTCCCTCCTCACACTCCCCCCCTATTACACTCACTAACTTCTGCATCTTGAGGAGGCACCACTGCTGTCCACTTCACTTCCCTTGACTACTATTATTGTCACTTGTGATCAAACACATAATTCATGAAACTCAATGAAATTATGAATGCATGAAATGAGCAATGCTGCAAATGAATACATGTAAACATCAACACATTATCCATCTCAAGCAACCGCAACCACGACAACAGCAACCACTTCCATCCTACCTCCATCACACTTCACCCCCATTCTCCTCCCTCCTTCTCCCTCCTTCCGTTGCACTCTTCCTTTCGTCTGCCTCTCCTCAGTGCAACCATCCTTCCCCCAGCCTCACGCACAGCTATCGTTCAACACCCCAACAGCCGGCCCTCGGTCATTGGCACAGTAAGGAAAAATACCACCATCACACTTACCCACACGGTTCGAATGTAAAAGTACCTGTAGCCTTTCCCCTGCTTGCTTACACAGTACTCCAAGTAAGGAAATCCAGTGCGTAGTAGTTTCCGTTAGTGGACAATACCTCGACACTAACCTACACAACACAAAACTTAGTTATTTGCTCCACACTCTTCCCCGAGCTTGCTACCACAACTGTAACACTTCCAACTAGTTTTCCTCTTGGAACCAGCTATTATTTACGTCAATAACTGTCCCTCCCTTACTTCCAGAACAACACAACCCCAGAGCAACAAGACCGCACGTCTTTCTGTGACTCTGCCAAAACCTGTTCTGACTACAGTGAGTAAATTCCTAACCTGGCTAGCCGATTTACACTGTTGTGTCACGATTTGCACGCATAACCTAGCATACGACAGCACGCAGTTACCACCCCTAACTCATTAACTCTCCACCCACACAGTCTACCCGGTTTCATCACAGACTGCCCTGTGACAGCATCACTAGGCGAAAGTCTTCTACACAGAAGTTACCGGCCAGGGCGGAGGAACCTCATGTTACTACAGGTTCAACGACCACGTGCTCGGGGCCAAGGCGAGCCACACTGTATTCGTAGATATCGGTTGTGGCTAAAAGCCTGAAGAGGATTGGGCCCTGCCAGGTCTTTCTTGCCCAAGACGCACTGCATGATAAATAAAACCATTTACTCCATGCCGGATCGGTCGTCACCCGGATCAACAAGGACCGCGCCTTCCGTTGGCCACCAGGACGGAAGCGATAAGTGTGCTACTGATGGACAACTTAGCAAGATCCGCACCAGAAATAACATCGTCATAGGAACCTGGAATGTCAGGACCCTAAATAAGGAGGGAAAATTAGAAGAACTGGCCCACGAGATGGACCACGATCGATGGAGCGTTTTAGGGATCAGCGAACTGCGCTGGAAAGGCATAGGTGAAACAACGACCGACAAAGGCCATAAGCTTTATTTCAGCGGTAGAGATGACAGGCACGAACACGGAGTTGGATTTTGGTCCACAAGAACATTCTAGCCACTGTCATGGGTTGCCGCCCAGTCTCCAGTAGACTCTTTACCATCCGCCTGAGAGCAGCCCCTTTCAACATCACCATCATCCAGGCCTATGCCCCAACATCAGACTATGACGACAGCGACGAGGAGGGTTTCTTTGAAAATCTACAGGCTGTCCTTGACCAAGTGCCGAAGAAAGACATAGTCATAGTATAAGGCGACTGGAATGCCAAGGTTGGCCAAGATGGGCATCACAACTGGGAAGACACATGTGGACCCCACTGCAACAACGAGACAAACGACAGGGGTCTGAGACTGTTGGAGTATGCCATATACAACAATCTGATTCTGGCAAACACGCTTGGTCTCCACAAAAAAATCTAGACGATGGACATGGGACAGTCCCGGCGGGGAGCATCACAACCAGATCGACTACATCATGGTCAAGAAACGCTTCAAATCAAGCATCAACAGTGGCAGGACACGCACCTTTCCAGGAGCAGACATCGGAAGTGACCACGATCTCGTGATGATGTCTTTCCGGGTTCACTTGAAGAGAGTAAACACAGCAAAGTGTACTAGACTGAAGTTCGACCTGGACAAACTGCAAGACCAGGAGGTGGCAGAAATATTTCAGGCCACAATTGGAGGGAACTTTGCACCACTATTTATTTTGGGAGCTGGTGAAGTAGATGTCAACACCACTACCACCACATTTACCTTAGTTGTGACAGGTGCCGCTACTGTGATCCTTGGACAACACCGACCAAAGAAGAAGCTGTGGATCACACCTGAACTTTTGGATCTGTGTTATAAACAAAGAGAGATGAAAACGAAAAAGAACATCTCACAGGGAGCTGATGCCTACCGAAAAATTAACAATGACATCCGAAAAGGCATGCGCACAGCAAAGGAGAACTGGATAGAAGATCAGTGCCAGGAAATAGAGAACAGTCTGAACAAAAACAACAGCAATAAGGCATACCAGACTGTGAAGCGGCTGACAAGTGCTAAACAGCCCAAGGTCTCCACGATCCAAAGCATGTCTGGCAGATGCCATACAGAAGAACAAGAAGTCCTGGACAGATGGACATAGTACTGCTCTGACCTTTACAATCACACACCAAACGGAGACCCATCAGTTCTAGCACGACCAGAAAACAGAAAAGAAGAAGAAATCCTCCCAATTCTCAGAGAAGAAGTTGAGGCAGCAGTACAATCGCTCAAGTAGCGGAAGTCAGCGGGAGTGGACAACATACCCGCGGAACTGCTTCAAGCAGGAGGAGAAGCGATGATTGACGCACTCACCATTATCTATTACAATATCTGGCAGAGTGGGGAGTGGCCTAAACCATGGACCCAGTCGCTTGTCATCACTCTTCCCCAAAAAAGGTAACCGTAAGGTGACAATTACCGCAGGCATCAGCTCCCTGTGAGGTGTTCTTTTTCTTTTTCATCTCTCTTTGTTTATAACACAGGTCCAAAAGTTCAGGTGTGATCCACAGCTTCTTTGGCCGGTGCTGTCCAAGGATCACAGTGGCGCACTTGTCACAGCTAAGGTAAAGGTGGTGGTAGTGGTGTTGACATCTACTTCACCAGCCCCCGAAAGGAGCAGTGGTGCAAATTTCCCTCCAATTGTGGCCTGAAATATTTCTGCCACCTCCGGGTCTTGCAGTTTGTCCAGGTCGAACTTCAGTCTAGTGCACTTTGCTGTGTTTACTCCCTTCAAGTGGAGCCGGAAAGACATCATCGCGAGATCGTGGTCACTTCCGATGTCTGCTCCTAAAAAAGTGCGTGTCCTACCAATGTTGATACTTGATCTGAAGTGTATCTTGCTCCTCGCCGGGACTGTGCCATGTCCATCGTCTGGATTTCTTGTGGAGACCAAGCGTGTTTGCCAGTATCAGATTGTTGTATCTGGCAAACTCCAAGAGTCCTGATTTGGCTCGGAGGAGTCCGCTGGACCTAAAGCAACAATCAATCAATCAATCAATCTGGCAAACTTCAAGAGTCTCTGACCCCTGTCATTTGTCTCATTGTTGCAGTGGGGTCCACATGTGTCTCCCCAGTTGTGGTGCGCATCTTGACCAACCTTGGCATTCCAGTCGCCTTTTACTATGACTATGTCCTTCTTCGGCACTAGGTCAATGGCCTATCCTATCCTATCATATCCCGTAACTCGGAGGTCGTAGGGGTACCACAGATGATCGTTTAACCAGCGTATTCCATCTTTTCCTGTCCTCAGCAACCCAGATGGTTTCGCTCAATGTCAATCCAGTCCATTCTCGAATGTTGTCCTCCCACCTCTTTTTCGGTCTCCCTCTCCTTTTACCTCCTTGCATTGTGCCTTGCAGGATGGTCATTGCAAGACCTGATGATCTGGTGACGTGGCCATACCATCGAAGTTTCCGTTTCTTCACCACCGTGAGCATGTCATCGTGTTGTCCAAAGGCCTGTGTGATGGTCTGTCGGATTTCGTCGTTGGTGATGTGCTGGGTATAGGAAATGCCCAGAAGTTATCTGCAGCACCTCATCTTCATGCATTGTATTCTTCGTTGTAGATCTGCTGTGAGGGTCCATGTTTCGCAAGCGTTAAGGAAGATGGAGATGACAAGGGAGCGCAGCAGTCTTACCTTGGAATGTAGGCTGATGGTCGCGTCTTTCCAAATTGGTGTCAACCTCGCCAGGGCAGCAGTTGTTTGTGCGATCCTGGAGAGGACTTCCTGTCGGGACCTATTGTCTGATACAATGGCTCCTAAATATTTGAAGCTATGCACTGTGTTGAGGGATTGGCCTTGGACTTTGATGTCCGTGTTGATGCCATCGGTGTTGCTGGTCATCACTTAGGTCTTCTCTGCACTTATTTCCATTCCATAGCCTCTGGAGGTGGTGTTAAGCCTCTGTACTAGCTGTTCAAGTTCTTGTTCCACTCCAGCCAATCCATCAATGTCATCCGCAAAATGAAGGTTGGAGATTGCTCTACCCCTTACGCTGACTGTGCCTTCGTGGTCTGCAAGGGCATCTGACATGATGCGCTCTATAAAGATGTTGAAGATGGGTTGGAGAGAGTAGGCATCCTTGACGCACACCGATTGTTGTTCTGAACCAGGTTCCGATGGCGCTGTTGGGGTGGACTGCATTGGTAGCCTTGTCATAAAGGCTTTTGATTACTTCAATCATTTTAGGGCTGATGTTGTACACTCTCATGGTTGCCCACAGAGCTGCATGCCAGATTCGGTCAAACGCCTTTTTGAAGTCTACGAACACATAGTATAGATGTTTTTGGTGCTGTAGGTATTTCTCGCAGATTATTCTGAGGTTGAAAATCTGTTCAGTGGTACTTCGCCCTGCCCTGAGTCCTGCTTGTTATTCAGCTATGATTTGTTCAGCTTGGGGTTTCAACCTGTTGAGTATTATTTTCAGGAGGACCTTGCTGGGATGGCTGATGAGGCTGATGGTGCGGTAATTTTCACATTCCTGAAGGTTACCCTTTTCGGGTAAAGTGATGACAAGCGACTGTGTCCATGGTGTAGGCCACTCTTCACTCTACCAGATCTTGTTACAGATAATGTTGAGTGCGACAACCATTCGCTTCTCCTCCTGTTTGAAGCAGTTCCGCGGGTATGTTGTCCATTCCCTCTGACTTCCCCTTCTTCAGCGATTGCACTGCTGCCTCAACTTCTTCTCGGAGAATTGGGAGAATTTCTTCTTCTTCTCTGTTCTCCGGGCATGCTAGAACTGATGGTTCTCCGTTTGGTGTGTGGTTGTAAAGGTCAGTGCAGTCTTCTGTCCATCTGTCCAAGACTTCTTGTTCCCCTGTAAGGCATATGTCAGACTTCGTGGATATCGGTTTTGGCCAACAGCCTGGAGAGGATTGGGCCCTGCCAAGTCTTTTTTGCCCAAGACACACTGCATGAGGAATAAAACCATTTACTCCATACCGTATCGGTCGTCGCCCGGATCAACAAAGACCGCGCATTCCGTTGGCCACCAGGACGAGGCGATAAGTGTGCTACTATTGGACAACTTAGCAAGATCCGCACCAGAAATAACATCGTCATAGGAACCTGGAATGTCAGGACCCTAAATAAGGAGATATAATTAGAAGAACTGGCACACGTGATGGACCTCTATCGATGGAACGTTTTAGGAATCAGCGAAGTGCGCTGGAAAGGCATAGGTGAAACAACGACCGACAAAGGCCACAAGCTTTATGTCAGCGGTAGAGATGACAGGCACGAACACGGACTTGGATTCTTGGTCCACAAGAACATTCTAGCCACTGTATGAAAATCTACAGGCTGTCTTTGACCAAGTGCCGAAGAAGGACATAGTCATAGTGAAAGGCGACTAGAATGCCAAGGTTGGCCAAGATGCGCACCACAACTGGGGAGACACATGTGGACCCCACTGCAACAATGAGACAAATGACAGGGGTCTGAGACTATTGGAGTTTGCCAGATACAACAATCTGATACTGGCAAACACGCTTGGTCTCCACAAAAAATCCAGACGATGGACATGGCACAGTCCCGGCTGGGAGCATCACAACCAGATCGACTACATCATGGTCAAGAAACGCTTCAAATCAAGCATCAACAGTGGCAGGACACGCACCTTTCCAGGAGCAGACAACGGAAGTGACCACGATCTCGTGATGATTTCTTTCCGGCTTCACTTGAAGAGAGTAAACACAGCAAAGTGCACTAAACTGAAGTTCGACCTGGACAAACTGCAAGACCCGGAGGTGGCAGAAATATTTGAGGCCACAATTGGAGGGAAATGCGCACCACTGATCATTTTGGGAGCTGGTGAAGTAGATGTCAACACCATGACCACCACCTTCAACTTAGCTGTGACAGATGCCGCCACTGTGATCCTTGGAAAACACCAGCTAAAGAAGAAGCTGTGGATCATACCTGAACTTGTGGACCTGTGATAGAGATGAAGAGAGATGAAATAGAAAAAGAACACCTCACAGGGAGCTGATGTCTACCGAAAAATCAACAGTGACATCCGAAAAGGCATGCACAGCAAAGGAGAACTGGATAGAAGATCAATGCCAGGAAATTGAGAACAGTCTGAACAAGAACAACAGCAAGAAGGCCTACCAGACTGTGAAGCGGCTGACAAATGTTAAAGAGCCCAAGGTCTCCACGATCCAAAGCAAGTCTGGACTTAGGCGTGATAGATATATAGGAGATAACATTCCTTTAATCTATGATATTATTGAATATCTGCAAAAATAAAATAAACTTGGTCTTCTGCTTTGCCTTGACGTTGAAAAGGCCTTTGATTCGTTAAGTTGGAAGTTTATGTTTTAGGTGTTAAAAGCTTTTGGATGTGGCCATGACTTTTGTAGATGGATAGGTACGTTTTATAATAATATTAAGTCTTCTGTGACAGTGAATGGGGGCCTAACATCCTGGTTTCGTGTGCAGAGGGGCTGTAGGCAAGGAGACTCGATCTCATGTTATTTATTTATAATGTGTGTAGAGATTTTAGCAATTATGATCAGACAGAATAAGGAGATAAAGGGAATTAAAATTAAAGAAAATGAAAATAAAATTTATTACTATGCGGATGATACGGAAATTATGTTAGAAGGTGACGAAAACTCATTTAAGCAAACCATTAATACTATTGAATATTTTAGCTCTGTCTCTGGCCTAGCTTTAAATACAGAAAAAAGTAGCGCTACCTGATGGAGGTATTGATGATGGTATTGTTTTTATATAGGAAGCTTTTGTTGATAAATATGGAGGTACTACCAATTTCCCCCGGTCCTGATTTGGCTCGGAAGAGTCCGCTGGACCTAAAGCAACAATCAATCAATCAATCAATCAACCAATTCCTGGCATATTATGGATGTGTTAATGCTGTTAAAAATATATATTCGCTGGAGAGGATTGGTGACAAAAAATAGTAAATGTGTTGATTACAAAACCAGTAAAGTGCTGAGACTTGTAGGTAAATGTACTAGAGGTGCAAGAATATTTTATGAAGCATTAATTAATGATGAAGTAAAACCAAATTGTTGTAAGAACTGGGATAAAAGAATTGCGCGAAGATTAGAATGGAAAATAATATTTAAGAAGATACGTGGAGTTATGGATATACATTTAAAGTGGCTGCAAATTAGAATAATTCACAGAATTTTAGGAACTAATATAGTATTATCCAGTATGGGAATAGAGCAGGATAATAGCTGCACTTTTTGTGAAGACGAAAGAGAAAACATTCAACATATATTCTTTAAATGCCCGTATGTTCAAGTATTTTGGAAGGAATTTGAAAGGGCCATTAATTCTAAATGCTATAATTCTGTTGCCTTCCACTTTAGCGAGCATCTGGTTATAGTTGGCTGTGACAGAAATATAAAAACTGATAAAATATTGAATTTAATTATATTATTATCTAAATCATATATTTACAGATGTAAAATGGAAAAACACACTCCACTCTATCAGTCATTTACAGCTGTAATAAAACACGGATATGAGATAGAAAAGTATTTAGCTTGTGTACATTTGACACAAGAAAACTGTATGCAAGCAGAGCACCCCTTTATCCCGCTGTTTGAGCGCTTTTAATTTATTTATTATTTGTTTGCCTCAATGGTTGTTCATTAGGAATTTGTTAAAATAGTACTCCATGACTCTGTCGTTCTCTCTCTCTCTCTCTCTCTCTCTCTCTCTCTCTCTCTCTCTCTCTCTCTCTCTCTCTCTCTCTCTCTCTCTCTCTCTCTCTCTCTCGTTACCTATTTGTCTGTCTCTGTGTACAAAAACGTAAACCAAACTTGCTAGAATATATAAAATTATAGTAATTATGTACACATTGGAAGTTTTCTTATATATATATATATATATATATATATATATATATATATATATATATATATATATATATATATATTATATATATATTTGATTTTATGACTAATCTGTACTATTGAAATAATGCAAAATGTTCTGGATTACTTTCAATATCTTGTGCATAATGGTTATAATTGTATTTATTCATGTTCTGTATTAATAATGTTTGTATTCATGCTTGTTTTGGAATGTAAAAAAAGCTGATTATAAAAAAAAAGTTTAAAGTCAGTGCAGTGTTCGTAATAAAACTAATTCAGAAACCTAGTTAGACTGCACTAAAATTCAAGATAAATGAACGGTGATTCCTAACATCCATTTTTTGTCTGTCTTCGAATGCTTTGTTTCCTACAAATACCTTTGTCAGACTCAATTTTCACGACTTCAAATCGCTACAGTAAATTCGTGAAGTTGCAAACAAAAGGTTCCTAACTGCAAACAAATGTAAATTATAGTTTTGCTTAATTTCAGGTTCAGTGGAGGCTGACGTGGTCTTTGTGCTGGATTTGTATTCCTTGTACGCCTTGTCCTCGCTAGTGCCGGACTTTGTCAAGGATTTCGTCTCCATGCTTCACATCGACAACGGCAAATGCCGTGTTGGAGTCGTCGTCTATGGCCGCGAAGAGGTCGACGTAGTATTCCACCTCAATGCTTATGGCACCAAGGCCCAGGTGTGATGATATTCTGGAGAAGATACGCTAATCTTACAAGGGGATTAAGATCTGTGTAACGGTCAATATGTTGGGTGCTATTAGTGCATGCTTATATATCTGACATCATTTCTTTGAAAGTGCATGTAGGTTCTCTGTTAACACTATAACACAATATGGAGAACACACCAACACCAGCACAAGGTTATCTTTCCACGCTCTCACTATTTATAGAAATTCATATGAACATACAAGTATCACAGTAATCAACATAATGTACGTGAATAAACAAACACAGTGTTCAAATGAAAACCAAACGAGCTATCTAGCTAATGAAGGTAGATATTCATTATAGATCTAGCTAACTATCTCGTTCTGTAGCGAGTTTCCAATCAGTCAATTTGAGATCTTCACACTTCGCTAATGTTATTGTTGTTCAACAATGGGTTTAGTTATTTGCCTACCCCTGTTTGTAGCGCCGTAACGCCTCTCTTCATTGTAGTGGAATAGTCATCATACATACTGGATCGACACCTGAGGGACTTGCTTTGGCCCAGGCCAAAAACAACGAGACCAGGTAGAGATGCGGTACAGGAACAACTGGTGGAACAAGAATTGGATGTGGTATTAGATCCAGCTGAAGAAATATTAACATTGATAGAAACACATTCTTTATGGTTTGCATTTTCATATGCAATGACAATGAATCATTTTGAAAAAATAATAACAAAGAGAAATGTATTTAAAGTTTTAATTTAATAATGAAAAAAACTACACAAGCAGGAGTGTTACAATGGAACTGTCGTTCTATATCTACCAACTTACTATCTTTTAAACATTTTATTGAACACGAAACATGTTGTGTGTTGGCACTGCAGTCATTTTATGTTCCGAAATTTAAATTACCTAAACTGGATAATTACTACTATCCTCTATTATTTAGTTCTAATCCTGAAAATATGAAAATTCAGACTGCAATTTACATCAGGTGTGATTTATCATATTCATCAATTGAATCGTTTCCTGTAGTAAAAGACTTTAAAGATGAATACGCTACTGGAGCATGTGTTAAGATAAGCGGTAGTTGTATAATTAATGTCTGTCCTATCCTATCCGGTCCCGTAGGGTTGATGTTGTACAATTTCATTGTTGCCCATAGAGCTGCATGCCAGACTCGGTCAAACGCCTTCTTGAAGTCTATGAACACATGATATACATGTAGATGTTGTTGGTGCTGTACGTATTTCTCACAGATTATTCCGAGGTTGAAAATCTGTTCAGTGGTACTTCGCCCTGCCCTGAATCCTGCTTGTTCTTCAGCTATGATTTTTTCAGCTTGGTGTTTCAACCTGTTGAGTATTATTTTCAGGAGGACATTGCTGGGATGGCTGATGAGGCTGATGGTGCGGTAATTTTCACACTCCTGAAGGTTACTTTTTTTGGGATGAGTGATGACAAGCGACTGGGCCCATGGTGTAGGCCACTCCCCACTCTGCCAGATCTTGTTAAGGGAATCAATCATCGCTTCTCCTCCTGCTTGTAGCAGTTCCGCGGGTATGTTGTCCACTCCCGCTGACTTCCCTTTCTTCAGCGATTGCACTGCTGCCTCAACTTCTTCCCGGAGAATTGGGAGGACTTCTTCTTCTTCTCTGTTCTCTGGACATGCTAGAACTGATGGGTCTCCATTTGGTGTATGGTTACAAAGGTCACAGCGGACTCTGTCCATCTGTCCAAGACTTCTTGTTCTTCTGTAAGGCATATGCCAGACTTGCGTTGGATCGTGGAGACTTTGGGCTGTTTAACACATGTCAGCCGCTTCACAGTCTGGTAGGCCTTCTTGCTGTTGTTCTTGTTCAGACTGTTCTCTATTTCCTGGCATTGATCTTCTAACCAGCTCCCCTTTGCTGTGCGCATGCCTTTTCGGATGTCATTGTTGATTTTTCGGTAGACAGCTCTCTGTGAGGCGTTCTTTTTTTTTTTTTATCTCTATTCGTTTATCACACAGATCCAAACGTTCAGGTGTGATCCACGGCTTCTTCTTTGGTCGGTGCTTGCCAAGGATCTCAGTGGCGGCATCTGTCACAGTTGAGTTGAAGGTGGTGGTCATGGTGTTGACATCTACTTCACCAGCCCCCAAACTGAGCAGTGGTTCAAATTTCCCTCCAATTGCGGTTTGAAATTGTTCTGCTCATCCGGGTCTTGCAGTTTGTCAGGTTGAACTTCAGTCTATTGCACTTTGCTGTATTTGCTCTCTTCAAGTGGAGCCGTAAAGACATCATCACGAGATCGTGGTCACTTCCTATGACTGCTCCTGGTAAAATGCGTGTCCTGCCAATGTTGATGCTTGATCTGAAGCGTTTCTTGGCCATGATGTAGTCGATCTGGTTGTAATGCTCCTTCTCCGGGACTGTGCCATGTCCATCGTCTAGATTTTTTGTGGAGACCAAGCGTGTTTGCCAGTACCAGATTGTTGTATCTGGCAAACTCCAAGAGTCTCAGACCCCTGTCATTTGTCTCGTTGTTGCAGTGGGGTCCACATGTGTCTCCCCAGTTGTGGTGCCCATCTTGGCCAACCTTGGCATTCCAGTCGCCTTGCACTATGACTATGTCCTTCTTCGGCACTTGGTCAAGGACCGCCTGTAGATTTTCATAAAAATCATCCACTTCGCTGTCCTCATAGTCTGATGTTGTGGCATAGGCCTGGATGATGGTGATGTTGAAAGGGGCTGCTCTCAGACGGATGGTAATGAGTCTACTGGAGACTGGGTGGCAACCCATGACAGTGGCTAGAATGTTCTTGTGGATCAAGAATCCAACGCCGTGTTCGTGCCTGTCATCTCTACCGCTGAAATAGAACATGTGGCCTTTGTCGGTCGTTGTTTCACCTAGGCCTTTCCATCGCTGTTCGCTGACACCTAGAACGTTCCATCGATAGTGGTCCAGCTCGTGGGCCAGTTCTTCTAATTTTTAATTATAATTAATGTATTATCAGTTTCCCAAATGGTCCTAAAAATGACAATTCTGACTGGAGTAAGAACTTTGATTTTTCTAAAGGTAATAAGTCCATTTTAGGAGATTTTAATGCTCACTCACCAGTATGGTAAAAAAGATTGCAAGATCGTTACTTGTAACCGTTTGGTTGAAAATATTGTTGATTCAAACTTAGTATTACTAAATGATGGTAATGTGATAAGAATATCATACATTTCGTCTCATAGCCCTACAGCAATAGATTTGTCTCTTTTGTCAGGTAATATTGCATTAAATTGCAAATGGCATACTGAGGAATACTGTTTAGGTAGTTACCATTTACCGATTTTGATTGATTTAAATCAAATTGTAAGTACTACTAAAACTGATGTTGAAGACAAAATTCCAAAATTTTTATATACTCATGCAAACTGGGAAATGTTTTATAATTATTTAAATGTTTTTCCATGTAATGAAAATTTACAAGATGATCTAAACATTTTCTATGAAAAATGTAGAGAAGTAATTTTACAAGCTGCTGATCATTTCATTCCGAAAGTTCAAACAAAGAAACATATTGAATGGCATGGAAATTCATGGTGGAATGATGAATGTAAAAACGCTGTAAAAAAAGAAAAAAGAAAAATGTAAAAACTGGATTAAAAATAAGACAGAAGCAAATTTTTCAGAAATGAAACTGGCTAAAATTCAGTGTAGTAGAGTAATTAGAAAAGCTAAAAAGGACCACTGGATTGAATTTTGTAAAAAAGAAGTATTAGAATCTAAAGATTTGCATAAAGTATGAACACATTAAAAAATAGTAAAAATAATTATAGATCACAACTATATCAGGTAAAATTAGAACATAACTTATTTCCTTTTTCGACAGATACGGTGGAAGCATTTGTAATTTTTTTCTCAGAAAATAGTTTAACAAATAATTTAAGTGAAAATATTTTAAACTTTAGAATTGATAGTGAAATTAAGGAGGAATATAAAGACCCTTTACCTGACAATAATTTATGTATAAATAGTCCCATTACTTTTGAAGAAGTATTAGATACATTAGATTCGTTTGTAAATAATAATTCTGCGGTTAGTATTGATGGCGTTTCATATCAAATGTAAAATCATTTACCTTTAAAATGGAAACAAGTATTGCATTCCTATCCTATCCTATCATGTCCCGTAACCCGGAGGTCGTAGGGGCACCACAGATAATCGTTTAACCAGCATACTCCATCTTTCTCTTTCCTCAGCAGCCCTGATGGCTTCGCTCAGTGTCAAACCAGTCCATTCTCGAACGTTGTCCTCACACCTCTTTTTCGGTCTCCCTCTTCTTCTACCTCCTTGCACTGTGCCTTGCAGAATGGTCTTTGCAAGGCCTGATGATCTGGTGACGTGGCCATACCATCGGAGTTTCCGTTTCTTCACCACTGTGAGCAGGTCATCGTGTTGTCCAATGGCTTGTGTGATGGTCTGTCGGACTTCGTCGTTGGTGATGTGTTGGGTATAGGAAATGCCCAGATGTCTTCTGGAGCACCTCATCTCCATGCTTTGTATTCTTCGTTGTAGATCTGCTGTGAGGGTCCATGCTTCTTCCTTCCTATTATTGCATTCACTTTTCCAAAAATGTTGGGAAAGTGGAACTGTACCATATTATTGGAAACAGTCAGTAATAATTCCCATTTTAATACAAGGTAAAACATCAAATCTATAAATAATTAAAGACCAATTGCATTAACATCACCTGTTTGCAAAGTACTGAAAAAAATAATAAATCAGAGATTGTTGTATTTCTGTGACAAAACTAATATTATTCCTGTTACATTACATGATATATTGGGGTGTCGGATAGTGCAGTGGTTGGAGCACTCGCTACTGTGTCGAAAGTTAAGCACCGTCCGGTGCGGTTAGCACTTGGATGGGTGACCGCTAAAACGTGAAGCGACAAATAACAACGCCCCCAGTTGACTCAACTGTGATTGAGTACCTACTCTCTTGAGGGTGGGGAAGGTAAAGCAGCGAGGGAGAGAGTTGGGCATCACCCTCATTACGCTGGCCCAAGATAAGTGTGATCTCCAACATCACGCTCCCCTACGGCCACAAGGCTATGGGACTACCTTTACCTTTTTTTTTACATGAGTATTGCTTTAGGTCCAGCGGACTCTTGCGAGCCAGATCAGGATCACATTATTTCTGTTCAAGAAGGATTTCTTAAAGGTCGTAGCACAACTGACCATTTAGTCAAACTTTCTTTAAATATTAAAACACAATTTTCACAAAGAAAGAGTTTATTAGCAACATTTTTTAATGTAAACAAAGTGTACGATTGTGTTTGGCATGCCGGATTATTATACATATTAAATTCAATAGGTCTTAATGGTCACATTTATTATTATATAAAAAGCTTACTTTCAGGAAGATGTATTTGTACGAAGGTTGGAAAAACCTATTCATCTAACAGACGTATAAACATAAGCATTCCACAAGGTTCTATTATTGCACCATTACTTTTTAATATTCTAATTTATGACCTTCCTTCTGCATTATCAAAAAACACACATGTCGTGCAATAAGCAGATGATATTGCGATTTGGTTAAATACAAAAATTAGAAAACGTACAAATAAAACAAATATTAAATATATTGAGAAAATATATCAAGAGGTAATGAACAGTTTAGTTGATTATATGTCAGAAAATGGTTTAGAGCTTTCTGGAGAAAAGACAAGTCTAATGTTGTTCAATAACGGGGAAAATCCTAAAATGTCACCTGAAATTAAACTTCATGGTCAAAAACTTTACTGCATTTGGCTACATCATTATTGAAATCCAAATTAATTTACGGACAAGAGGTATATTTTTCTGCACCTTTATATCTTCTCAACAAATTACAAAGCACTGACAGCAAATCGATAAAATTGGCTTTGGGTGTACCAATTCATACTAAAATACATCTAAAGAATCAGGTATATTATCTTTAGCTGAACAGCGTAAATTAGCCACTTCAAAATAGGTAATTACATAACGGACGAAATTTTAAATGTGAGCAGTGTGGATTATATTAAAAGAGCTCAAACTATTCTCTATATTCAAACAATTAAAGATTATACACAAGATATTATGGCAGCCTGCACTATTGATATTAATTCAATTTCAGTATTACCAGTTATTCAAAAATGTCCACCTTGGGAACATTTAAATGCACATTTTGACATAGATTATACTGATTTAACGAAAAATGAGTATTGTCAAATTTTAAAATGTGAAGTTACAGAACACTTAAATAATAATAATTATTCTAATCATTTAAAAGCATACACTGACGGTAGTGTCTTGGATTCATCAAACTGTGGAGCAGGATTTTTCATACCTTATTTAAATATTCAAAAGTCTTACTATCTTGGTCAAGGGTTTTCAATATTTACGTGTGAATTATATATGCAATAATGAAGGTACTAGAATACATACTCACCATTCCTTCTAAAATATTTAATATATTAATTTGTGTTGACTCTAAATCAGTGCTTTATGCTTTAAAAAAATTGGAAATGTAGAAAAAGAACAGATGTAATGTTTGAAGTAAGATATCTTATTCATAGTATTAGAATTAGAGGTATTGGAATTACCTTTTGTTGGGTCCCATCACATTTAGATATTTATGGTAATGAAATTTCAGATAAATTGGCCAAAAAATGTGCAATGACAAGTGAGCATACAGTCTTTAATTTTTAAGGGAAATTAGCTGAATATTATTCTTTATTATAACAACACTTTACTAATATAATACTCAAAGTAAATATTGTTAGTTGTTCCAGAACTATTGCTAGATTAGTTCATAAGCTATGCTTGAATTCATGGTGTACAAAATATTTGAAAAACGTTACTTGTATATGTGCTGGAATTATTTCCTTACAACATATATTATTTGATTGTACTGTTTTTACGGCACTGTACAAAGAAAATGGAATTATTTTATGTGCACAAGACGATATTAGAGTCATTTTATAAAGTTCGATGTAACAGGACATCGCGCAATTCATTGTTGGAACAGATTTATTTAAGTTACTATAATTAACAATTTGTATTTGTTTCTTTGTTTGTTATGGTATTCTAAAATCACATTGTTGTGAAAAGATTTTAAATTAAAATATTGAAATGAATTGAATATATATTGAATCATCATACATAGGCCTCTCTTCACTGCATGTAGTGGCATAGTCATCGACACAGGGGACACCATCCACCTCGTCTTACGGAGACGGGGCTCGTGTCGATGGGACTCCTTTCCCACATAGGCTCCACGTCTCAGCCCGGGTCTCTCATCTCCGCTAGCAACAATATAATATTTCTATTACCACTTTGTTTCTGTTTACAATTCATTTTCTCTCCATTTGTTTTGTTCCTTTGAAAATTCTTGTTTCTTGAACATCCATTTTAGTCAATGCTACCCCATGACTTTTAAACATCTTCCAAACTTCTTTCAAATTATACAATTCATTATAAATGATCCATCACCCACACTCACACCCATGCAACAGCCCAACACTTCACAAACGCTACATTAATATTGAAAACAAACATAGCAGCCAAACTGCTCACCATGCAATTACAATAGCATTCAAAAATTCCACCTGTTGCATTTGTAAAATACAATATCACAAAAAACATGTTCATAATTAATTACCTGCGTCCCGCGCAGATTCAACACAGTTAGTATAATCCAGGCGTTCTCTCAAGGAACCTCAATTGTTTCTCATTGTATAATTTCTAATGCAATATTGTAAGTTGTTTCATGTTTGTTTCTTCCCTTTCATGTAAAGCGCTATGCGCTTGTCTCTAAAAGGACAAGTAATAGCGCTATATAAATGTCCATTATTATTATTAGTAGTATAATCCAGGCGTTCTCTCTCCAAATCAACGCTTTCCACATACCACACTGTACTGACCAAACACTAGCCACCTATCTTCAAACAGAGGCGTGACTCAACACATTGCCAAATCAAGAGTGACCTTTCAAAACTATCTTCCCAGAGTACACTTCCATACTTACATTTTATTGGATGTTATAAACATGTGACCAAAAGATAGCGCGAATACAGCCACAGGCCCACAAAACAAATAATTTAATGTTAAGTAAAGTCCTTATATTACATTACACGAAATACATAATATTTTCCTTCCTTACAATCTGTATGTCAGGTCACCCGAGTGGGTTCGTGAACAATCAGCTCAACAGCGAGTGAAAGCAATCGAACTCAACAAAAAAAACTAACACAAATACCAGATGAACAGTCACACTCTTTTATTCAACGACAAACACACACACACAGGATAATGGGAGATCTAAACCACCCTTAAACACTATCCGGATCCACAACCCAACAGTTAATGAACAATTACTTCCCTTGTCTAATCTGGAACCCCTAGAAACTGTACACAAAATGCCCCACAACAATATGTAACAATGGTAATATGTAACAGTAAACAATTTGTCATGGTAACAAATCAAGCTGAAAAAAAATTTGATTACAAGTTTAAGAAAATAGCCAGCAAGATTTGAAGAATAAATTAGAGTAAGTTGGCGGGCCTAATTAATCAACTGCTCACTGTTTGTAGCACTCTTGACTTTTAGCTAATCTCAAAAAAACGAAGCAGTCAGCCCACATATAATAAAGTATAATACACTGAATCCTTGAGATTTAGGTATGGTTATGTGAGTGACATGCAAGTGTGTATGACTGGAGAAATGGTGTAGCATGCAGAAGCCCCGGTGGTCGTTTACTGTCGTCCGGGGCAACTCAAAGTGTCCAGGCGGCGACGAGCACGCAGTCCCTCAGACAGCACCCTCACGCCAGAATGGAGGAGAAAGTAGCGGTGACACACACACCCTCAGACAGCACCCTCGCACCAGCATGAAGGAGAAGGTAGCGGTAGCAACAACGGTAACTTCAAGCCAACAGTCGTAGTGTCGAAGTAGTAGTGAATGCAAAAGTAGAAGCTGAAGTTATAGGAATAGTAGGTAGGTAGGCCCAATCTGGTCAACAAATAAATTGTCTTACTAATCTATCTTCATAAAAATATCAACACTACATAAACAAATAACTCCTTCCGCCGTCCGCCATCTTGACCTGTTTGTAGATCTACATGCATTCCAACAATCCAATTCTCGATGCTAATAATTTATATTTCTTCCCATAAACGTGGTTGTTTATACAAATATACATTATAATTATAATACACTTCCAGTCAAACAATCCTGATTCACCTCCATTCTCGCCTTCATCACCCCTTTCCATGTCATAGTACATTGTCTCCCCTCATTCATATTTATCCCTCTCTAGCATACCTTAATACAACATCACCCCTCCCTCGTATTCATCACCCCTCTCTCTCTCGTTTTAACATATATACTTCATCATCACCCTTGACCTCATTTTAGAAACAACATCAACAACATTATTCATTCTACATATTTAAACAAGAAAATCATACAAAAATCATATAAAAATACTATTTAGCAAAATATATCCCCTTTCCCCTCTTTCAACATCATCCATTCACGTACATCCATCACCATCGAGGGCGTTGCAAAACTCCTAAGGAACCTCAAGCCCAACAAAGCATCTGGCCCAGACGGCATCCCGAACCGCATCCTGAAGACGTGCGCCGACTCCATCGCTCCCTCCCTGACTGCTATATTCAACACCTCCATCGAGGCAGGACAACTACCAAAGGATTGGCTATCGGCAAACATATCTTCCATCTACAAGAAAGGCGACAGAAACAAAGCAGAGAACTATCGCCCAGTGTCCTTGACCTCAGTCGCCTGTAAACTATTAGAGCACATCATCTGCCACCACCTTCACAAGCACTTTTAACAGCACGGAGTGCTATCCAGCCGCAACCATGGTTTCAGGACCGGCCACTCATGTGAAACCCAGCTGCTCACCACCATGCAGGACATCCTGTCGTCACATGATGCAGGCCACCAGACGGACGTCGTCATACTCGACTTTAGCAAGGCGTTCGACACAGTACCGCACAGCAAGCTACTCCACAAGCTGGCCCACTACGGCGTGCGGGGCACTGTCCACACCTGGCTGACCAGTTTCCTGACCAAGCGGACGATGAGGGTGGTACTGGAGGGGGAGACATCTGAAGAGGTAGAGGTCGAGTCCGGCGTCCCACAGGGTACAGTGCTCGGGCCGTTATTGTTCCTATGCCATGTCAACGACTTGCCGGACACCGTGAAGTCTACTGTCAGACTGTTTGCGGACGACTGCCTGCTGTACCGCCAGATCCGCTCCTTCCAAGACCATCTTGACCTACAGGTCGACCTCAAGAGCCTAGAAGTGTGGGCCGTCCAGTGGGGGATGAGATTCAACGCGTAGAAATGCTACGTACTCTCCACCAGATCCAAGTCTCACTTCTTCTATAGCCTCGGAGACACCATCCTCCAACAGGTCGAGCAGAACCCCTACCTTGGCATCCAAATCTCAGCAGACCTCAAATGGGGACCACACATCAATCACCAGCCTATGCAAGAGGGCAGGATCTACACTTGGCTTCCTACGCCGGAACCTTCGGAACTGCCCACAAGAGTGCCGTCGCCTTGCCTACATCGCTCTTGTTAGGTCCACCCTTGAGTATGGGTCGGTGGTATGGGATCCCTACTACAAACAAGACATTGATAGACTTGAACGCATCCAACGCTTGGCTGCGAGGTTCATTACCAAGGACTACAAGTCCAGGGACCCAGGATGCATTGGCAGGATGCTCGAGTACCTCAAACTTCCCACACTCCAGGAACGTCGCCAGCAACTCCGGCTGACGATGCTCTACAAGATCGCCAATGGTCTTGTCCCCGCCCTACCCCCTGATTCCTTCCTCACTCCTGTGAGCGGCACTCGATGTAGGGTCAAACCCACAGTGTACGAGGGGTACGTGAACCAGAATATTCTACAGAGACAGGCAACCAACAATAGCCGCTGTTCCAAGGCTCCTCCCTCCAAGACAGAGCAGTACAGAGGCTCGTTCTTTGTAAAGACAGTGATCGAGTGGAACAACCTCGACGATATCACTGTCAACATGCCCACGCCCAACGCCTTCTCAGCAGCGTTAGGGCGGCAGAAACCAGTGTGAACGACCCTGTGTTTTTATCAAGTTTTTAACTGTCTGGATTATAACCTTTTAATCAGACAATGTACCCATCGCCTACATTTGGGCAAACGGATTATTAAACCAGCTATGTACAACAGCAAGAAGACCAGCTGAAGTGTAAATATGAGCAGGGACTGTTAAAGAATTTTCTTAGATGCGCACACCCTAGAACGTCACGTTGATAGTCGTCATCGGCTTCTGTGGCGCACCCGCCAATCAACATCCACAGGGTATCCAGATCCAGTACGCATGCTCGGAGCGCAAAGCCACTAAAGAATTGAAATACTGGGCTCACACTCACCTTTAAGTCCTCGGCCTGTGAAGCAACAGATAGACAACACGACACCACACCACAACATGACACAATGCAACACACTGTTATCCACTGAGAGTAGATAGTTCGTTACTGCGCTATGCTATGCTATGCACATGGATCATCCTAGTACTGATGAGGTCACTGAGCATTGGGAGATCCCTAAACAAAGGGTACACACCTTTAAGAGAAGACTCTACACTTATTTCTTCCAGAATAAATGCCAGTCATAATCTTTCCACTACTGCTACATAATTCTTTTACCACAGTAGCTTTACAGTACTTTGGACATTCTTGTCCTGACGTAGGAGCAAGACCTTGGGTGGTTTGAAACATACGACACACTACCCTTATAAAACAGACTTAACTTTTATCCTGAAATAACACAGTCACAAGTCACATTCTGTCAGGCCTACTTCCTCCCTCTGGTGTTTAGGCAGGTGACTGTTTCTTCATGCAAGGAGTGATAGGGTATTTAGGGGTGGTGATGCGTGTGCGAGCGTCCTTTCTCCCACTAAACTAAACTAAGAAACTCAACTAGCGAAATAAGGTGTAAAAATACAAATATGCATTTATTCAATAAAACATGTAATTAAAAAACCCAATCAAGAAACAAAAGAATGAAACCAAAGAAAAGTATAAAGAGAAATTAAAACGTAAAACAGTCTACAACATATACAATCAACCCATTGGCATCATCATAAATCATAAGAAAAATCACTCTCTCACCTTTGTTCAATCTTAACACACACATATACAATATATACACAATGATAATCAAACACACGTATGTCCCCCCTGTTGTCCCAGTTCAGTCTTTTATATATAAGCCTGTACACACTTCACGCTATGTACACAGTCATAGATGGCAAATGTCCGACTGCACACTTCTTCTTGAATTTCTCTAACTAAAGTGTTCTCCACACGGTTCGTAAATATATATGTATATGTAGATATTTTCCCTGAGGAACTAATCTCAATGTTATTTAGAGTCACTGGATATAGAATCTTCACTGTTCCAGCTGTTCATAAAATATAAAGATAAAAAGGTATAATAAACTGTTCTTTCCTTCATATGAATACAAAAGGACACTGAGGCTCTTCCTATACTAAAATCCACTTGCCAAACGGCCCCCTATTTCTGCTGACTCCTCTCCCTCTTTCTTCCTGCCCCTCTCACAGCAGCAACAGCAACACCCACTTCCAAGGACGAACCAAGGACCCCGACAACGACTTCGACAACTACAAGTCCATCAACAGCAACACCGAGTGCAGCAACAACAAGTCCAACCTGAAAACAATAATAATACAGGCTACTATTCTGGCATAACTTTTATATCTATCTCTATTACTTTTAAAATACAATTGTCTGCTCCCCTCCTGATGAAAAATTACATGGGTTTATATTCACAATTTATTTCCATTTCGTTACGTTTAAACCCTTTATACAAAAATGCAACCGTCATAAACATTCCACATATTTAACGTACATTTGTTTCGTTTATATCCTGTATATACACTTTACACTTCACCTCTCTCTGTTGAGTCTGGCTGACTGCCTCCACTCATCATTATATTATTTACAACAAAAATGCATTTTAACATAAAACGTTTCTAAATACAATGTCATAATAATTAACATATTTCAATAAAAGTTTAATGACATACAATTTCACGTTCTACATTCTCTCTCATACATTTTTGCTACAAGCCCTCCTTAGTTTTCTCCCCACTCTCTCTTGACGATCGTTAGAGACAGGATTCCAGAGGTCGAATTTCACTTACCGACTTATGATAAGAGATTTTCTCTTTAGACATCACATAGACCACGCTATGACGCTCTATAGACGGGTGACAGCTACCCAGCTCTCAATAATAACCCCTCGCCTCCGTGTGTCTTCAACCTGACAACAACCCGGATTCTGGCTTAACGTCTGCACAAACAGGTCCCTTCTGATCGCACTTGCTAACTTGCATAACCTATTATCCAATTCCTTGACCCAGACTTGACAATAACATCTTGTTATTGTCCATTTAGACGAAAACAACGCTGCCTTTTCTGCACTTCCACAGTTTTGCCATGACACATTCCACTCAAAACCCATCTGCTAGCAAGCGCTCCCAACTTGATTCTGCTAGGCCAAACCTTTCCCAGTTCACAGTACATGCCAGGCATCGAGTTTCGTTCAGTCCCCAATTCTTCCAGCTATGCGTTATGCGTTAACCCCGTGAGAACCATACATACCTAGCATACATACACAAAAAAGAATGCTGATTCAAACCTTATAGTACTACACTGCAGCACTAGGAATGTGAAACTCTGCACTATATACAACTCCGGCCCAACTACTATTAGTGTGCGTCGAAAACTCGTGTCGTCACACTATCAATATTTAGCTATCTCTATCAGTCAATCTTTACCAAGATTCCTAAGCGATGTGAGAGACTAAATCACGGTGCTTGGTCACATAAAATTTATATTTGTTCTTGGGTTTCAAAGTATCATTGGCTCATTTTAAGAAATGATTTTTGCTAGTCAAATAACTAGTGAATTGGTCTCAAGAGAAGAAGAGCTAGTACAGTGGACAAACAACAATACAAATAGAAAGACACCAGTCGTATTTATGTGATTTCAACTTTTATATCTTCAACACAAATTCTAACATGACTTTAATTAAATGTAATTAATAATTATAAACTGTTCAATGTGCTAGGAAAGTTCTTTAGCAAGACTTCTTCATCATTTGCTAAGTAGTTCTATGTGTTTGATGGTTTAATAATGTTCCGAGTAATTTTTGACATCAGCTGCAGCTGGGAGGGGACTTAGCTCTCAGTTTCTTTGAGTGCTTGAGTCAGGTGGTCATTCTGAGGGAGTCTGTTCACTCTCATGATAATCGGGCGAGTCAGGTAGCTACGGGGCGGGACGTGGTGAGGTAGATTCTAGTTGATCTTCTTTCCACAGTAGCAAGCGTTCGGGCGTTGACTTCACAAACCGTCCCAGAGCTGAGTTAAAATCTCTGGGAACCGTGAAACCATCTCTAGTCTATCACTCTGTTGGTGATGGCTGAGGATTTTTTTCATTTCAGTCTGCTCCTTGATCCTCGTGGTTCTACGCTTCGTATATGACTGCCCGGTTAATGCGGGGTGTATGGAGGATATAAAGGAATCTACGTCATCTCCGACCAATCATCTCGTTCTCGCGAATACGTGAATCTTTTGTTGGACGTCTTTGATCTCTTGTCCTGCCTATGTGACACTATCTGTTATGTCTCAACTTCGTGTCAAGGGAGAAATGCAGGATAGATCTAAGAGTGATATAATTCACGTGGCTACTTAGCAGTCTAGTGCCACCGGTCAGATGTCCAAGTGGGCTAAGTTACATTCTTTATAGCGAGTTCTGCTTGATACTATCGGGAGTGAACGTCTCAAGGATGTTAATTTAATAATTGCGAACCTTTCCTTAGAGAGCTGGTGAATTAACATCAGGTTTTGTTCAATACTACCTGTATATCTCTAAGCTAAGATACAACATCTTTGTAGTCAACATTTCTGATGTTACACCAGGTCTTGGACGTCATAGACCAGATGTATATTGGCTACCCCACCAGCACCAACACCAGTGACGCTCTCTACACCATGAGAACGGAGATGTACACGCCAGACAACGGCGACCGTCCCGCTGTTCCCAACTTGTGTATCGTGATCACGAGCACAATGATCTCTCGTCTATCCATTCCACAAGCTGAAAAGGCCCGTGCTGAAGGCATCCACATGGTCGCTATTGGTATGAGGATGGACGACATCAGAGAGTTGGAAAGTATTGTTAGCATGCCAGTGGTGGACAACCTTTTTCAACTAAATGAACAAGGTGAAAATAGAGCTGTGGCAGACAAGATGTTCGCTGCTTTTTGTCCAAGTAAGTTTTAGCCCATGATGTGTATACTACTACTACTACTACTACTACTACTACTATTGCTACTACTACTACTACTACTACTGCTGCTGCTACTACTACTATTTATGATGATGATGATGATGATAATGATGATGATGATGATGATGATGATGATGATAATAATAATAATAATAATAATAATAATAATAATAATAATAATAATAATAATAATAATAATAATAACACATAGCATTTATATAGCCCACTATTTCAAACAGTTTTGTGCCTTACACCCACACACACACACACACGCATGCACAGGTGGGATGCCTTTATTGTACACTGACCGGCTGGTGGAGTGCCTTCAGTGTTACCACTGGGGTTTTTTTCAGCAGATCTTTTATGCAGATCAGGGGTGAGTCCTCTTTCAGCCAAGTTGTGATCTTGATTTTGTGATCTTGATTCGGCTCTTTGCAATCCGCTGGACCCTGTAAGCAATGAAAAAACTAACTAAATAGGAAAATGCATTCGACAAAATCGATGTTACCCCGTAACTGTATTCGTTTTATCCAGAAATTTACAAGTAGCCTAATAAATGACAACAACGATGGTAAGGGATTTGTTCCCCTTCGTTAAAAGCGTTGTTCGCGGGCTGTGGTATAGGGCGTATGCCTCAGAAAGCTGAGATACGCTGTGAGCGCGTGAAACCACGAAGTCTCTAGTGTAACGGCAGCAGGTGTACGTATTTTAGGAGTGTGTGTGTGTATGTGTGTACTTGTTTACACGGAGTTATTTGGACAATCCAGTGAACATCTACATAACTTCTTTTGACAGCCCTACTTGTTTTGATGTCAAACCAATGTTCCGTTAGGGTTAGGGCTGTGTTACGGTAAGGGTTAGGGTTAGGGTTATGGTTAGTATTAGAACACTTAAAAGTACTTAAAAAGGAGGACACAGTATGACCCATTGTCAACACAACGTATGTGGCTTCAGGAAGGTCATAATAACACCGTGAGAACAAGTATGTGTGCGTGTATGTGTGTCTGTTTTTTTTTTTCAAATGTGATCACCATGTGTGGCATAAGGAAAGTAATCAACGCTCGCGTACTTTCGGGTTTGTTTTTCTATTAGTATTATCGCCCTTTATGGCCGGGGATTCTTGATTGTGGAAATAAGGGTGGTTGAAAAACATTATGTAGTAAGGTAGAATGGGGGTTTGTTGGTGGTTGCTATGATTGTGATGATGATGATTGTCACAAGAGGCTAGTTTAACCCAGCACTAAGGCTTCATGCCTCTAAACGTTCATTCTGCTTTGGCCTTTCTAACTTAAATTCGAGGTCTAGCAGATGACAAAAGTTAAGGTTGTTCTAAGTATGTGTAGGCTAAACCTTCACTAGATAGGCCGTGGCATAACCCAGCTGACCTACATCCGTTAGCCCCCACGCCAGCGCAAAGGATCTTGGGATATCACGCGCTTTATCTGATCACAGTGTTAAGATACGTCAGTCCATGTTAGAACCTCATCCGAGAAGGACGCACACGTGAAACATCTCTCTCAGAAGACTACGCAGGTGACAGGTGAAATCCAATTCATCGCAGTATAGCCAAAGCCTGGCATTGTCAAAAAGGTAAATGATCAATCTTTTGTTTCACCGTGATTTCTTGATATTATTATTGGATTATGCGTGTGAAGTCTTGCCATGTTTTATACTTGTGAATGATAGTAAAACTTTGCTTGAACACGTGGCTGACCCACGCGACCGGTTTTCGAAACTTCAAGGTAGCCCCACTGACCAACTGTTGTTTCTCCTATTTGTATTATTGCAGACCAGTGGCTGTACCGGAGAAAGTGTATATTATTAATTACTTCTCCCTGTGTTTATTTTAGCCATGATATATGTATTTATATCTATCTATCTATCTATCTATCTATCTATCTATCTATCTATCTATCTATCTATCTATCTATCTATCTATCTATCTATCTATCTATCTATCTATCTATCTATCTATCTATCTATCTATCTATCTATCTATCTATCTATCTATCTATCTATCTATCTATCTATCTATCTATCTATCTATCTATCTATCTATCTATCTATCTATCTATCTATCTATCTATCTATCTATCTATCTATCTATCTATCTATCTATCTATCTATCTATCTATCTATCTATCTATCTATCTATCTATCTATCTATCTATCTATCTATCTATCTATCTATCTATCTATCTATCTATATATCTATCTATCTATCTATCTATATGTGTGTGTGTTGTAGTATATGTATGTTGTTGGTTGTGGTAGTATAGATATTATATATATATATATATATATATATATATATATATATATATATATATATATATGTGTGTGTGTGTGTGTGTGTGTGTGTGTGTGTGTGTGTGTGTGTGTGTGGTGGTTTTTATAATAGAGTTGTAGTCATGTTCAGTTAGTATATATGTGTGGTTATGAATTATAGTCACGAATTATAGTATTAGGTAAAACGCTTGTACATTATCACACTGATATTGTAATGCCCTGAGGAAGGTTATTAAAACCGAAAATTTGGCAATTCAAATTGAGTGGATAACATGTTGTCGTTTTCAAAGTGTTTTATGTTATGTATATATATATATATATATATATATATATATATATATATATATATATATATATATATATATATATATATATATATATATATATATATATATATATATATATATATATGTAAGTGGAGATGATCTCACTGAGGGCTGTTTCTGCCAACAGTGAGACACTCTGCACACCTTTTGTAAACAAGGCATTGCAGAAACTCGTCTTATGTTTTGCAGACGAGCAGGCTTGGTCCACGGCAGGTGATAGACCCCACAGAGAGTCATCCCAGACACGCGGCCTCCAAAATTGAGTAGAGAGCATTGAGTTTCAATAGCTCAGCAGTCAACAAACAATACGGGGAAACAACAACACCGCACCTCGAAGCTGAAGCTAAGTCCACAGAACACGTGCACGAACACTGATCTATAGGGACTGTGTGGTAGTCCACTCTTCCTGAAAAAGAACATTAGGAAAAATCCGAACAAAGCCCAAGGATGACCCAGTAGCAAGTACTGAGAAAAGTAGCAGAATCGATCCAGCAAAGATCTACCCATTCTACTAACCACTCGAAGTGACTTTTGGACTGTTAAGTTAATCCTAGTTATATTACGTTTTGGACCTTTAAGTTAGTGTAGTGATTAGAGACTTAGATACAGAGGAGAGGAAATAAATGTGTGATATTTACTGTTAACAAGTGGCTGGACTACCTATGTTTCATAGCCGTGCGAGAGCTAGTGCGTCAGTGAATCTTTACACTTTTTCTCCCTATCTCTGTAACCCCATCCCCACACAGACCGGGCCAAACATATAAATGTATTAAGATTAGTCATAAGGCGATCTAACTAGCCGATCCCCGCAGACGAAAGACGAGTGGGTAATAGCATTCCATTGTGCAGAGCCCAGCAACAATAGAACCCTCCCCGTCACAATATTAATGTCACATTTAAACAGAGAATCAGTCGGAGTACATCCCTTTTCTCTCGTCTTTATTATGTCCTTTTTTAATTCTTATAAAGCATTCCTTATATCTCAATACTGTACTTTCTGTTATCACAATTCACAATAATATTTCCAGGCGTAGTTTTATCGTGCACACCAATTACTTTCTTCTGAACTAGTAACTATTGTCTCAACCACCGAACACACTCACAAACATACTACAAAACCTGCATTTGCTTACACGCATGCAAACGCACTCTCTCATAATTATTTATTTCAGCTTCATGAAAATTTATTAAACAAAACAAATGTGAGATTTAGGGGTGGTCAATTTTAATTCTTTAGTTTAAAATATATGTTAGAATTCATAATTAGAGGTTGAATTGGTTTTATAACATTGTTCAGTTTATTTTAGGTCTAATATTTCCGATCTCTTTAGATCTTGAGGAGAACAAAACAAACAGCAACACCCAATCTCTTTAGATCGTTTGTTATTGAGTTTAAACGAATTGTTTTATTCCAAAACGTTCTAAAAAACGGCAGAAGGCAACCTAAAGTGATGACCGCTCAGTGGGTCAGTGAATAGTTGCCGTTTTAAATTTCATTTTGTGGCAGGTAATTATGAAGTTTTATTTTCTTTTCGTTTTCCTTTTTTTTCTCTTCTCATTTTTTTTTTTACCAAAGAAATGTTTCGGTCTTGAGTAAAAAAAAAGGAAAAAAAAGGCAGAATGTAAGATGTAAGAGTTAAAAAGATCACAATATTTATCGCTGACCTCTGTTGTGGGTATGCAGCGGTGTGGCGGGTCATGTGTTTCTTGTCCTTGTTTCTTGTTGTCTTGTGTCATTGTCTCTGGTCATTTGTCTCTGGTCATTTGTCTCTCTGGTCATTTGTCTCTGGTCAGTTGTCTCTGACCATTTGTCTCTGGCCATTTGTCTCTGGCCATTTGCCTCTGGTCATTTGTGTCATTTGTCTCTGGTCATTTGCCTCAGTTCATTTGTCTCTGGCCATTTGTCTCTGGTTATTTGTGTCATTTGTCTCTGGTCATTTGTCTCTGGTCATTTGTTTCTGGTCATTTGTCTCTGGTTGTTACACGGTTGTTAATTTTATCAATGGTTGATTCAGCCTTGATGCTTGAATCTTGATAAGTGTAACTCAGATTCGTTTATCCACGCAACCTGTTCACTCAGCAACAAGCCAGGAGTCGTCGTATTGTTTTCCAACTTTATTCAGCATACATCAACAACTGCATACAAGATCGCTTTCCAAAAATCATTTCAAAGATCAGCATAAAAAATCATCATAGATCTCCATAAATCAATCACTCAATCACTTTTTCACTCTCACAAGGCGACACAGTGCACCACTTATATAGTCTCTTTATAATCGAGAGAAAGTTCGAACATTCCAACATGACGCAATAACACCCAATCTAAATAAAACTCGTCACCGGAACTATGCATTGTCTTACGTCATATAACCTTATTTAGGTTAGAAGAATCTCAGACCCAACAAATAAGTCTAGAAAATTCTCCAATATTATCGAACGACGAAAATAATCAACCTTATACAAAGCTTATTCTAACAACAACGCAAAATCAAATCAAAGGTAAATACACTCTGTTATTGCATGCTTTGCAAAATAAAATGATCGAATCTATCGAGCGTGTCTCAAATGTAACACTGGTCATGTGTCTCTTGTCATTGTTTATGGTCATTGTCGCTGGTCACTTGTAATTGTTACTGTTCACTTGTCATTTGTATATTTTTGGGACAAATTTACTTTTCATTTGGCTATATTCATCTAGGACGGAAGCGATAAGTGTGCTACTGATAGACAACTTAGCAAGATCCGCACCAGAAATAACATCGTCATAGGAACCTGGAATGTAAGGACCCTAAATGCGGAGGGAAAATTAGAAGAACTGGCCCACGAGATGGACCACTATCGAAGGAACGTTTTAGGGATCAGCGAACTGCGCTGAAAAGGCCTAGGTGAAACAACGACCGACAAAGGCCACAAGCTTTATTTCAGCGGTAGAGATGACAGGCACGAACACGGAGTTGGATTCTTGGTCCACAAGAACATTCTAGCCACTGTCATGGGTTGCCGCCCAATCTCCAGTAGACTCATTACCATCCGTCTGAGAGCAACCCCATTCAACATCACCATCATCCAGGCCCATGCCCCAACATCAGACTATAACGACAGCAAAGTGGAGGATTTCTATGAAAATCTACAGGCTGTCGTTGACCAAGTGCCGAAGAAGGACATAGTCATAGTGGAATGCCAAGCTTGGCCAAGACGCGCACAACAACTGGGGAGAAACATGTGGACCCCACTGCAACAACGAGACAAATGACAGGGGTCTGAGACTGTTGGAGTTTGCCAGATACAACAATCTGATACTGGCAAACACGCTTGGTCTCCACAAAAAATCCAGACGATGGACATGGCACAGTCCAAGCTAGGATCATCACACTTGTCAGCCACTTCACAGTCTGGTAGGCCTTCTTGCTGTTGTTCTTGTTCAGACTGTTCTCTATTTCCTGGCATTGATCTTCTATCCAGTTCTCCTTTGCTGTGCGCATGCCTTTTCGGATTTCATTGTTGATTTTTCGGTAGACATCAGCTCCCTGTGAGGTGTTCTTTTTCTTTTTTATCTCTCTTCGTTTATCACACAGATCCAAAAGTTCAGGTGTGATCCACGGTTTCTTCTTTGGTCGGTGCTTGCCAAGGATCTCAGTGGCGGCATCTGTGACAGCTAAGTTGAAGGTGGTGGTCATGGTGTTGACATCTATTTCACCAGCCCCCAAAATGAGCAGTGGTGCAAATTTCCCTCCAATTGTGGCCTGAAATATTTCTGCCACCTCCGGGGCTTGCAGTTTGTCCAGGTCGAACTTCAGTCTAGTGCACTTTGCTGTATTAACTCTCTTCAAGTGGAGCCGGAAAGACATCATCACGAGATCGTGGTCACTTCCGATGTCTGCTCCTGGAAAAGTGCGTGTCCTGCCAATGTTGATATTTGACCATGATGTAGTCTATCTGGTTGTGATGCTCCCCGCCGGGACTGTGCAATGTCCATCGTTTGGATTTTTTTTGGAGACCAAGCGTGTTTTCCAGTACCAGATTGTTGTCTCAAACCCCTTGCAATTGTCTCGTTGTTGCAGTGGGATCCACATGTGTTTCCCCAGTTGTGGTGCGCATCTTGGCCAACCTTGGCATTCCAGTCGCCTTGCACTATGACTATGTCCTTCTTCGGCACTTGGTCAAGGACCGCCTGTAGATTTTCATAAAAATCCTTCACTTCGCTGTCGTCATAGTCTGATGTTGGGGCATAGGTCTATATGATGGTGATGTTGAAAGGAGCACCAACAACATCTATATCATGTGTTCATAGACACCAAGAAGGCGTTTGACCGAGTCTGGCATGCAGCTCTATGGGCAACAATGAAAGTGTACAACATCAGCCCTAAAATGATTGAAGTCATCAAAAGCCTGTATGACAAGGCTACCAGTGCAGTCCTCCATAACGGCGCCATCGGGAATCGGTTCAGAACAACAATCGGTGTGCGTCAAGGATGCCTACTCTCTCCAACGCTCTCCAACATCTTCCTAGAGCGCATCATATCAGATGCCCTTGCAGATCACGAATGCACAGTCAGCATAGGGGGTAGAGCAATCTCCAATCTTCGTTTTGCGGGTGACATTGATGGATTGGCTGGAGAGGAACAAGAACTTGAACAGCTGTTACAGAGGCTTGACACCATCTCCAGAGCTTATGGAATGGAAATAAGTGCAGAGAAGACCAAAATGATGACCAACAACACCAATGGCATCAAAACGGACATCAAAGTCCAAGGCCAATCCCTCAACACATTGCATAGCTTCAAATATTTAGGAGCCATTGTATCAGACAATGGGTCCCGACAGGAAGTCCTCTCCAGGATCGCACAAACAACTGCTGCCCTGACAAGGTTGAAGCCCATTTGGAAAGACAGGACCATCAGTCTACATTCCAAAGTAAGACTGCTGCGCTCCCTTGTCATCTCCATCTTCCTATATGCTTGCGAAACATGGACCCTCACAGCAGATCTACAAGGAAGAATACAAGGCATGGAGATGAGGTGCTACAGAAGACTTCTGGGCATTTCCTATACCCAACACATCACCAACGACGAAGTCCGACAAACCATCACACAAGCCATTGGACAACACGATAACCTGCTCACAGTGGTGAAGAAACGGAAACACCGATGGTATGGCCACGTCACCAGATCATCAGTCCTTGCAAAGACCATTCTGCAAGGCACAATGCAAGAAGGTAGAAGAAGAGAGAGACCGAAAAAGAGGTGGGAGGACAACACTCGAGAATGGACTGGTTTGACACTGAGCGAAGCCATCAGGGTTGCTGAGGACAGGGAAAGATGGAGTACGCTGATTAAACAATCATCTGTGGTGCTCCTACGACCTACGAGTTACGGGATAGGATATGATAGGATATTCATCTAAATAAAGTTGTTGTTTTTTAAAATCATAATATTTGACTTTGTTTTGTAGTATTTTGTGTATTAATGTTGTATGTCTTATTTCTATCCCTTCCACTTGGTTACACTCCCCACTACCACCCCTTTCCCCCACCCCCTTTCCCCTCACCCCCTGTGTTTCAGACGTCATTACCATATGTGTGTGTTTCAGACGTCATCACCATGTGTGTGTGTTTCAGACGTCATCATAATGTTTGTGTATTGCAGACGTCATCACCGTGTGCACGTGTTTTGGACCTGATCACCATGTGTGCGTGTTTCAGACGTCATCACCATGTGTGTGTGTGTGTGTGTGTGTGTGTGTGTGTTTCAGACGTGATCACCACGTGTGCCTGTTTCAGATGTCATCACCATGTCGTTTCGTCTTATGGACGGAATCCTGATCGAAGAGCTCCCTAAAACGCAGTTATCACAGACCGCTGGATACGTGACCTCCCCGTATTTCGATGTGCCGGGTGGAACCTACCCGAATGTCTACGATGGGGAATTCCTTCTGGAGGTTTCCAGTTCTCAGTCGGCCATCCTCAACTTCGTCTTTTTTTCACTCCAGGAGGGAAACAAAATATGCTATCATGCAAGTATGTATTGGTCAAATCATGTGAGGTAAAACTAGAGTAGTGGCGGGTCAGCACGTATAGGGGGTCCTGTGAACAACCCTTGCAAATCAGTCATAAATAGTATCCCCACTTTAAAGAAATGTAGTGCTTTAAAATCCCACTGTCACTGTCGTTTTCATTTGTTCTTCTGATTCCTACTCTGTTCTATCAATCTGCTATACTATCATCTTCTTCACTAGACTAGTCACCTACCTTTTTTCTTGAAAACTTTTCCGGGACAAAACTCCTCATTTGTGTGTGAGGTCTGTTGGATCAGCTTGGGAATATTGAACGCTTTCTGTGAAATAGTCACTGGGGCTTCCCATGTTGTTATTATTTAGCAATGTAGGCATTTTATATGCATATGTTTTGTTGATATTTTATAACGATGTTTGTATTCTAATTTGATTTTGTAAACGTGGGTTCGATAAATTAGAGTATAACCTCAGCGTTCCTTGTGTGGAATGTCTTTATTGTAAAGTAGCCGGCTGTTACCACTAGGGTTGTTTCGGCGGATCTTTAATGCGGATGAAGGGTGAGTCCTCTTTCAGCGAAGTTGTGGTTTTGATTTTGTGGTCCTGATTCGGCTCTTTGCAGTCCGCTGGACCCTGTAAGCAATGAATAACTAAGTAACTAACTAACATGCCCCACGTACCTCTCGGCACTGACGTCATTGTTTTCCCATAGATACACATAAGGTCGATGTAGGCCTTGCCTAAACATTACAGAAGAAGTCAGTGTAGAGTGGAATGCTTCTGCATGTTTCACCAATGTCGTTTACGCGTGTTTATTTGATCGAACATGATCATCAGAGGTCATATGAAGGTAAAGATTCACGTTATTTTTCTTCATAATACTTTGCCCTGTGGGTTCGGGCACTGAATACATTTCCCGGCGTGTCGAGAGAGGAAGGAATAGAGAGTCCTACCCCTTGCAGCGCACAAGGCGCTGAAGTGCCAATAATACCTCTCGCTACGCACTCAATCACACCATTAACTTTCTTTTAAAATATACGTTGGTTGGTTGTTTTATTAACGTCTTTTTTCATCAAGCTGATAAAGACCATACATACAGATTCACGCATTTAAACAGACACATATAAACACATACATACACACAGTGACTATTAATATATATCTAACAGAACAATAACAATTTCAGTTAAATAAAACGAGCGACTGGAGAATTGATTAAAGCTTTTGCCAATCCCACACTTAATTCATTACTAATGTTTTTAACTGATGCTATAGTATTTACTTCAAGGGGCAAAAGAGGATGAATCTGAATACAATCAAATAATATATGTTTTAGAGTTAGAGGTTCATCACAAATGCACTTTACATTTTTACAATATTTGGTTTTAATTGAATTTAATAATATTCTGTTTGCCATAGATGAAACTGATCTGGGAAATCCACGAAGATTTGTATAGTTTGTATAGAACTGAAGTTTCTTTACAAGATCATTTTCAATATTATTTTGAATTTCTTTGGAAGACAGATTTAATTTAATTGATAAGGAATTAATATTTAATGCACCTAATTTTGCAGCATGATCAGCCCAATTATTATATAAAAATCCACAAAGTGATGGAATCCAACAAAAGGTCACTTCAGTACCACTAATTATCAATCCATCTTAATGTCAAAAATAATTTCTTTTCGTTCACAGTTAATATTAGCTTTTAGAGCATCTAAAACAGATATAGAATCTACGCATAGAACTATACTAAATATATTCAGACATAAACTATACATTTTATTTAGAGCCATTAATATAGCAATTAATTCCGCAGTAAAAATAGAATAACTTTTTCCTATATAAAACGATTCTGATATTTTCAAATCTGGGATAACAAAAGCAGCTCCTGTTTCCCCTGTTTCTGAAACAGATCCGTCAGTGTATACTTTTAAAGTTCCTGAATATTTCTCACATAAATGATTCCGAACTTCAACTGCAAGAAGGTTCTGATTTTGACTCTTTTTTTCATTACAATTATGTATATCGTAATGTGCTGTTTCAAGTTTAAAATATACCTTTTTATTAAAATATATGCTGTTTAAGAGCGTTTTAAAAGCACACCGCCACAAGCACTCTGTAAATTCTTCACCTGCTGATAAATATCTATGATCCTTGTGCCTGTGCCTGTGCCTGTGGCAGTAGGTGGTTGGAATTTAAATGAACTATAACCCTTTAAGCAATAAAAAAATTACAACCCCTCTTTTAAAAAAAAACACAACACACTCCATTATGGTTGTAATATTACACATTAATGTCCGCGGGAATGATCTTTTGTTTAACAAGATAATTCCCAGTAAATAAGGATACTGAAAATATACCAATTAGTATACCAACATCTGAAAGATCCATCTTTCCCAATTTAATAGGCTTCATTTTTAAAAGAAATTTTGCAATCACAGTGTAAGATATATTTAGGCCAACTAAGACAGCACTATGGTATCCAAGATTTACACTTGTTTGTTCATATGGTACACTCATTTTTATGTATCATAAACAAATAATAATAAAATATTACTGCATTGAAAACAAATCCAATGATGGCTTCAATGAATGTTTCTTTCTCTACAACTGGTTTTGTGGGTTTCTGTTTCTTTTGGCGGTATTTATATATTATGTACCCACTTGCACCTACTGCACCGGCTATACATAAATAATACACATTCTTATTTGAAGATGGGGTGGCCTCGTGGCGCAGTGGATAAGTCGCCGGTTTCCTATGCCGAAGGTCGCGGGTTCGATTCCCGCAAGGGGCGAACGTATGTGACTTAGGTACGAGACTATTGAGGTCACCGAGGGTTTTCTCCGGGCACTCCGGTTTCCTCCCTCCCTTCAATAATGGTACAGGACGCAGTCAATATAAAAATTTCAAAAAAAAAATTTGAATTGCTTTCCATCTTCTAATAGCGATCTCCCTGCCTTTACACCACCTGTTTGAGTGCTGGATGTGTATTTGGTGTGTGTGAGGGTGGATAAGACAGGTGAGCGTGTATGTTGGTATAGATCGCCGCGCTTTGAGCCTGATTAATTTGGGGAAAGGCGCGTATATAGCATCCTGTATTATTATTATTAAGATTGTACTGTTTGTATTGGTTCTTCTTTGTTTGTTGTTAATGTTTGTTGCATTGTTGTTTCTTCTTTTGGCTGTGCTGATTCCTTAGTTGTTAATATGTTTGTTTTTGTTTGTCTGTTCTATCTATGTAACTTGTTAAATTCTGCTAACTTCTTTCCAGCTGCAATTCTTCCTAGACTCTTTTGTTTAGTCACTGTCACTGGGTTCTGTTGGTTTCCCGAATTCTTCTTCGCTGTCTCCATCTCCATCTCCAGATTGAAAGAGTCCATTTTTAATAGCAGAGAAATTTATGTGTTGAAAAGTAATTAGCCTGGCTGAAATGGATGCCAACAAGCTTGTGTGCAAGGAGGTAGAAGGAGACCGAAAAATAGGTGGGAGGACAACACTCGAAAATGGACTGGTTTGACATTGAGCGAAACAATCAGGGTTGCTGAGGACAGGGAAAGATGGAGTACGCTGGTTAGGCGATCATCTGTGGTGCCCCTACGACCTGCGAGTTACGGGATAGGATAGGTTAGTAGCACAGATTAAGGTCGAAGAAGAAGAAGTCTAGCTGCAAACAGAACTAGACGCAGCGAATGCCGCCATGATGGCACTTGACGAAGGCTCACGAGCCAAGATTTAGACTTGACCCTCGGCTTTTTTCCTAAGGTGGACTCTGTTGATGACCTCTACATGAGGCGCCCTGACGATCATACAGTGGTCTTAGCAGAGTTTTCAGGACCCGCTCTTGGGTATGATGAAGGCACTAGCCAAGCTGAGCAACAAGCGCTACGGATCAACAAGCTAGAGATGGGTCACCACACCAGTTTCAAGGCTACCCACGCCGACGCTGCCATCAGTGTTGAGAGGCATGTACCGAAATCAAGAACGGGAACCAGAACCGAGCATTTGGAGACAGGTTCAACTCCCTGGGGTAATTTAAATCGTCCTTGGGAAGCGCAGAACCCTCAGAGAGACTGTGTTGACAGCCAAGAAAGGCGCCATCGAAGGGTTGAAACCAATACGCGGCAGACTGAAGGATGTCATGGCCACGACATCAGTACGCGTGATTATGGCACGGCACAACTGCCGCGTAACACGCTCTTCCTCCCTCGAACGCATCAGGAATCACACGCAACGCAGGGAAAAACGCTGAACGCCGACGCTACTCCATTCATACATCCGGCACGAACGTATGAACGCACCCAACAACAAGTACCCTCTTACTACGGACGATACGACAGCAACGCCTTTTCCAGCGCGCCATGCGATGACAATCTGGCGAAATCTATAGCCAACGCTCTGACAATCAGCCGGCTCCCAGTGCCCAAGCCCACGGTCTTCAAGGGTGATCCTCAGCAAAACCCTGCCTGGTCTGCGGCTTTCTCTCATCTGGTGGAAAATGAAGCAGAGGGTGCAAAGGATAAGATGTTGATACTGCGTGATTTCTTTGATGGTCGAGCCAGGGCGGCCGTAGGCGATCTGTCTTATGAGCTTGGCGAAGATTCATACAACAGCGTGCTGGAGATCCTGAAGTGGCGTTTTGGGGAAGACTATGCCATCGCTTTGATTGGGTGTTATTGCGTCATTCTAGAATGTTCTATGCTTTACTGGATTGCAGAGAGGCTATATAAGTAATGCCATGTCTGCTTGTGAAAAAAAAAAGTGATTTTATAGTTATTTTCCGAAAGCGATCTTGTGTGCAGTTGTTGGTGTTTTTTTGAATAAAGTTGAAAAACTGTATACGACAACTCCTGCCTTGTTGCTGAGTGAACATGTTGCGTGGATAAACGAATTTGAGTTACACATATCAAGATTCAAGCATCGGTCTGAATTGACTATTAATAAATACGTGTAACAGTCGTAATACTTAGCATTGGTCAACAGGCAACTGGAATCGTTCGTCGCTACAATTTCGGCCAGCTTGTTTATAAACTTTTTTTTTCTTTTTCGTTCATATCCATCATTTGTGGTGAGGAGCCGGCAAAGCAAGTCTGAAAGGAATGATCGACCGTGGTTTTGTTGCGGTTTGAAATTGCAACCGTCATCACGAGATTTTCGCTCAAATCGTAGTGATTTATTTTTAAACAAGACAGTGGACTTTATTAGTAATGTGTTGATTAACAAATCTGAAGGTTTATGATCTGAGCTCATCAAATGTCTGTTTAATATAAATAATGCTCTACGCTCGCATATGCTCTGAAACATTGTCAGAAGACTTGACTGAGCGAAACACACATTGACTAAAATGAACAGTCAGTCAATGTGTGTATTGAAGTGGGTCAAAATTAAGACAATACACGTATTGACTGGAAAATTTGTTATTACATGTAGTGCCTAGTGCTCACAGACAAAACATGAATGGACTGCTTTTTTAAGACAATACACGTATTGACTGAATACACAGATTGCCGGTAATATATATATGCCTTATATATATATATATATATATATATATATATATATATATATATATATATATATATATATATATATATATATATATATATATATATATATATATATATATATATATATATATATATATATATATATAAAATTTATATTATTATTATTATTATTATTATTATTATTATTATTATTATTATTATATATGCTTGCAAAACATGGACCCTCACAGCAGATCTACAACGAAGAATACACAGCATGGAGATGAGGTGCCACAGAAGACTTCTGGGCATTTCCTATACCCAACACATCACCAACGACGAAGTCCGACAATCACACAAACCATTGGACAACACGATAACCTGCGCACAGTGGTGAAGAAACGGAAACTCCGATGGTATGGTCACGTCACCAGATCATCAGGCCTTGCAAAGACCATTCTTCAAGGCACAGTGCAAGGAGGTAGAAGAAGAGGGAGACCGAAAAAGAGGTGGGAGGACAACATTCGAGAATGGACTGGTTTGACACTGAGCGAAGCCATCAGGGCTGCTGAGGACAGAGAAAGATGGAGTATGCTGGTTAAACGATCATCTGTGGTGCCCCTACGACCTCCGGGTTGCGGGACAGGATATGATATATATATATGTGTATATATATATATATTGTGTGTGTATATATATATATATTGTGTGTGTGTATATCCGGGTACCCAAATGACCGGTTAGAGACTTTGTAAACCTGGTTTGTGGGTACTTGTATAAGGATATATATATATATATATATATATATAAATATATATATATATATATATATATATATATATATATATATATATATATATATAACCTGATAAACCAATGTTTTTTTTAATTTGTACAACAGCCTCTTGTGCCACACACAATCATATGTTTTTCGAATATTAAAAAAATGTAGCTAACACGCCTTTCCTTTTAGCAAACTGCCTTTTTATAATATTTGTAGTTTTACAATATGATCAACTACAGATCTACCTTTTGGAAAACCAGAAGCATCAGGGTAGTCCTAAATTGATCAGATAATTATATGTCACCCGCGTGCGTTGTGGTAATTGCAATATTGCGATTAATGTTATTTTGTAGGTTGTTCTTTAAACTGCCCTGACTGGGTCAGCCTGAGGGTGAATGAATTTTGGATCAGCCTGAAGATGAATCAGGAAGGGTTGTCGGGTTTGCGCACGTGTGGTTACCAACCCTTTTTACCCCTACGTGTCATTCCTGGTCCTGCCCAAGTGCTCGTCAAGCTCCACAGTGATTACACTGAAAGCGAAAGAGGCTTTAAGATGGCGTATGCCACCACGTCCAGGTTTGTTTTTAGGGTAGTGCTGATTTAAGCTATTATAAATTGTTTTAAACACATTTAAAACAAATTTAAAAGAAACAAATAAAAAGCATTTGATTTTGTTCAAATAATCAGGGAAAATGTATTTTAAGAAAACAACACAAAAGACACGTTAGTACTTACAAAATGAAAAAGTATAGGCTATGTATAATGTTTAGAACTTCAACACTCTTTCATGGCTTGGACTATTCTGTCCAAAACCATATCAAACTGTTAGGTTTGTGTCACATAGAAAGTTTTGGTGAAGTGACTCGCCTACGTCTTGTTCCAAGAACAAGTTAAGTATAGACCAAAGTATTGAAAAATAAGGAAAACTCAAAACACAACGAAGTTAAATTTTTCTCCAATTGTTATTTTTTTACTCTAGTATGCCTTGATCGAAAATTCCACCGAAAAGTGCTTTCCAGTTATATGTGTACACAATTCGCGAATATGTTGCAATGAAAGTATTTTTTTGTCTTCATCCCCGCTCATCCAAAATGCCGATCGGAAACCATGTTTTCATCATTGTTTGGGACCGGAATTATTTTTGGCTTCAGCAATGTTTGAAACCACTTAGCTTTGTGTAGTGAAGCAAAGTAGTCCTTGGGGATGGTGATGGTGAACAAGGTGACGCCACGAAATCTGCCACAAGCACGTAGAATCCATGCACGTGTCCTGTACAATACACACTCTCGTCTCGCAGTGCCCCTCCGGATGGTTGAGATGAAGGTGATGGAAGAATGTCTGGTCAGTGGAGGTGATCGTGATGGATGGATGGATGGTCAGTGGAGGTGATGGTGATGGATGAATGTCTGGTCAGTGGAGGTGATGGATGGATGGATGGTTGAGATGAAATTGGTGGAAGAATGTCTGGTCATTGGAGGGGATGGATAGATGGATGGATGGTTGAGATGAAGGTGATGGAAGAATAGCTGGTTAGTGAAGGTGATAGTGATGAATGAATGGACGGATGGTTGAGATGAAGGTGATGGAAGAATAGCTGGTCAGTGAAGGTGATGGTGATGAATGGATGGTGGATGCTCAGTGGATGTGATGGTGATGGCTGGCTGGCTGGATGGATGGTTGAGATGAAGGTAATAGAAGAATGGCTGGTCATTGCAGATGATAAGGATGATGGATAGATGGTCAGTGGAGGTGATGGTGATGATTGGATGGGCGGATGTTTGAGATGAAGGTGATGGAAGAATTGTTGGTCAGTGGAGATAATGGTGATGATTGGATGGATGGATGTTTGAGATGAAGGTGATGGAACAATGGCTGGTCAGTGAAGATGATGGTGATGTTTGAGATGAAGGTGATGGAAGAATTGTTGGTCAGTGAAGATGATGGTGATGATTGGATGGATGGTTGAATCATGCCTCTCCAGTATCCCCTGGAGTCAAGATGATTGCAGTCTGACCTCTCCCAAGGCAATGGAACCCAGCAATCTGCAACATACATGCTGAATTTCCATACAGCAATCCGAATACCAAAGCTGTCCCTAACTAGGTGAAGTTTGCACCATCAGATAATACAGCGCATCATTTATTATTGATAATAAATTACCCCGCGACCAGCACTGCTGTCCATCTCGTTCTTTGTCTAGAATGCCAGGGATTAAACAATTGCACGTTTACTTGCATTATTAATGGTAAAAGACAATATAAAATTCTCACCTTAAAAAATTATGTTGTTTAAGACGTATTCAAACGAGCACATGTGGAACTGTCTGTCCAGGCCTACTTTATTCTACACTGATACAACTGTCACCTGACGCTGACATGACACTGCTATTAATGTGCACGGGTTCACAAACAACCATTTGATTTGGTGTTAGAAAATGGCGGTTTGCTGTTGAGCTCTACAGTATTTCTGCCATCGAAATATCTCCTTTAACGGCTCTGACACCCAGTTATTTGCGCCCGCATTGCTCTTGCAAGTAACATCCGCTTACCTCTCTTTCAAACTTGTATTCCGTAAGGATTACGCGGATAGAAGTTTATACCTTGACAGTCGCCCGCTAGGTCACATTCTACTCCAGCGAGATCGCTCTGTTTGTTAATATCACAAATTGCAAAGAAATGCACGTGTATTAAATAAGTATAATTTATTTTCCAGACCTTACATCACGTGTTACATTATTATTGTGTACTTGAAAAGCTTGTGATATATTATCACTGATTTAAATCATCAGTAGCCCACTCCTTGTTCTGTTGGATAATAACAGAATATATTTGAATGGTTGACACCTTGAAGACTGCATGGTGATTAAACTTAAAATAAATAACTTAGTCCTAGATAACAGTCTTACAATGAATACTGTTCTAGAGGTGATACTTGAAGTCCTTTTTAGCGAAAGTTGACGTCACACATGGCGTTTTTTTAATCACATATATTTAAAAATCAATATTTAAAATTACAAAAAACGTAAAAATATCAAGCGATGATGATAACAATGTGTAGGCACCACTTGTTTTATTTTGCGTTCTTATGATTTCAGTATTCCTTAGTGAGAATCAATATTTGTGAATGTAATGGTTTTGTGGTGGCAGTAACCTTGAACTTCAATCAACGTCACAATTACATCCTTATAGTTTGTTTCCAAACATTCACTCCTAAGATAAGAACTACCCATGAAACATCTGCTATGTGTGTGAAGTAATGAAGAGCCACGGGAAGTGACCGATAACCTGTACAACTGCTCTGTACACAACTACGCCGACTTTGAACCCGTTTTCCGTTGCAACAAGAGACAGGAATGCTTCGGAGGAGAAGATGAGGAAGGATGTCCCTACAACACTGAGCAATGTGGAAAGGATGCCTTTGAAGAGAACAACAAGTAAGTAGGCCTATCACCCCAAATATCTAACACATCAAACACCAGAGGGAACAATTACAACATCTTTATTCACACAAAAGCAACCTAAACTACATATTTATAACTCCCCCCCCCCACCCCCACCCCTGCATATCCACAATCACACTTAACTATAATGAAGACAAAACTTGTAAACAAACAATAATAAGACATGATTGAGATAATAGTTTTCTTTACAGTCTTTCTTGCTACAGTCTATACAACATCACAAGTGGCTGTAGAATTATTAATTACATAACTATTGATTTACTAGATATTAATTATACCCACAGGCTTACACATTTCGTAAACAGTAATAATAATATTGTTCTGTTGCTACAAATTATACAGGATACTTGACTATAGAAAATGTCATTCCAATTAAATATATGTAATACCTTGAAAGAGAAAATAAAGTTGAGTTATCTTATTTTATCTTATCTATATCTATACATGTTGTTTTATACAACCGGCAACTGACATTCTTTACAGTTTATTTTCTTGAGCAATTTTAGGAGGGAATAATAAACAATCTTTCCTTCACGACTGTAAGTTAGTCTCACTGGAGGGCAGTCAGTGACCAGCGTGGTTCCCTCAGATACTCAGCTCAGTTAAGATATCAGGTTGTTCATAGGGCTCCCGGCACGTCTGGTCAAGATCCAGCCACGTCACACTCCAAGGTGGAGATGCCAATACCAGAACACAAAGACATACACAAGAGTGGATTATTACAGTATTAATCAACCAACAAAGGAAAAATACCCACCTACTCTTCTGCATCTAACTGTACGTTAATACCCTTCTCTGTTCTATCCATTATCACGTTCATTCATAAATTGCCTCCCTTTATCATACTTGAAATAAGCAAACTTTCCAAAATTATTTCCCTTTAATCTAATTGGAAACAATTTAATTGTAATTTATAAAGTATCCCCCTTTATACCATTTATAACTTGTTAATCTTTTCTTAATCATTGACACAATCTTTTCTTATTTACAGTTTACTTCTCTTTACATCGTTAGCTAAGAATTCAACTTGTCATGCATAAATTATTTCTCTTCGCAAACATAAAAAAATAATTATTGAATATACATTATTTATTTTCTTGCATACAAAAGCATAATTTTTAACTAATATTTTCACTCAATCAGAAGATTCTCTCTCTCTCTCTCTCTCTCTCTCTCTCTCTCTCTCTCTCTCTCTCTCTCTCTCTCTCTCTCTCTTGTTTTGTCTTCTCTAGTCACCTTGTCATTGTTGACAAACTCGGTGAGGTTCACAAATGCCACGGGCAAGTGTTCTCTCTCTCTCTCTCTCTCTCTCTCTCTCTCTCTCTCTCTCTCTCTCTCTCTCTCTCTCTCTCTCTATCTCTCTCTCTCTCTCTCTCTCTTGTTTTGTCTTCTCTAGTCACCTTGTCATTGTTGACAAACTCGGTGAGGTTCACAAATGCCACGGGCAAGTGTTCTCTCTCTCTCTCTCTCTCTCTCTCTCTCTCTCTCTCTCTCTCTCTCTCTCTCTCTCTCTATCTCTCTCTCTCTCTCTCTCTCTATCTCTCTCTCTCTCTCTCTCAATCTCTCTTTCTCCCTGTACCAGACACGCTGATGATCTCTAGAAGAGAGACATGGTCATTTAATGTGACACACCCATTGCATAACGGTAATGGCAACACCAATTTATTGCCACGTCTTTCCACTCTAGTATGGGAAGGAAGTAACAATTTGCATTGCTCTTGCAAGTAACATCGCTTACCTCTCTTTTAAACTCGTATTCCGTAAGGATTACGCGGATAGAAGTTTATACCTTGACAGTTTCCCGCTAGGTCACAAACAACAATATATATTAATGCCTGCAGGAATGATCTGATGTTTAACAAGATAAGTAAATTAGCTAAATAAGTTAGACATCTTATTTCTAAGATGACTTTTTAACTTCCTATCCTATCCTATCCTGTCCCGTAACCCGAAGGTCGTAGGGGCACCACAGATGATCGTTTAACCAGCATACTCCATCTTTCTCTGTCCTCAGCAGCCCTGATGGCTTCGCTCAGTGTCAAACCAGTCCATTCTCGAATGTTGTCCTCCCACTTCTTTTTCGGTCTCCCTCTTCTTCTACCTCCTTGCACTGTGCCTTGAAGAATGGTCTTTGCAAAGCCTGATGATCTGGTGACGTGACCATACCATCGGAGTTTCCGTTTCTTCACCACAGGTCATCGTGTTGTCCAATGGCTTGTGTGATGGTCTGTCGGACTTCGTCGTTGGTGATGTGTTGGGTATAGGAAATGCCCAGAAGTCTTCTGTAGCACCTCATCTCCATGCTTTGTATTATTCGTTGGAGATCTGCTGTGAGGGTCCATGCTTCGCAAGCATATAGGAAGATGGAGATGACAAGGGAGCGCAGCAGTCTTACTTTGGAATGTAGACTGATGGTCCTGTCTTTCCAAATGGGCTTCAACCTTGTCAGGGCAGCAGTTATTTGTGCGATCCTGGAGAGGACTTCCTGTCGGGACCCATTGTCTGATGCGATGGCTCCTAAGTATTTGAAGCTTTGCACTGTGTTGAGGGATTGGCCTTGGACTTTGATGTCCGTGTTGATGCCAATGGTGTTGTTGGTCATCATTTTGGTCTTCTCTGCACTTATTTCCATTCCATAGGCTCTGGAGATGGTGTCAAGCCTCTGTACCAGCTGTTCAAGTTCTTCTTCCTCTCCAACCAATCCATCAATGTCATCTGCAAAACGAAGATTGGAGATTGCTCTACCCCCTATGCTGACTGTGCCTTCATGGTCTGCAAGAGCATCTGACATGATGCGCTCTAGAAAGATGTTGAAGAGTGTTGGAGAGAGTAGGCATCCTTGACGCACACCGATTGTTGTTCTGAACCAGTTCCCGATGACGCTGTTATGGAGGACTGCACTGGTAGCCTTGTCATACAGGCTTTTGATGACTTCAATAATTTTAGGGCTGATGTGGTACACTTTCATTGTTGCCCATAGAGCTGCATGCCAGACTCGGTCAAACGCCTTCTTGAAGTCTATGAACACATGATATAGATGTTGTTGGTGCTGTAGGTATTTCTCACAGATTATTCTTTTTTTAAACTAAGTTTTTAACTTACAGTTGACTTATAGTGACTTACAGTTGACTTAAGTTGACTTGCTAGGTAACTTTGAAAAAAAAAACTTTCCAACTTTCAGAAATATCTTATAATTAGTTGGTTGATCAGTTTTTATAATTATTTTTTTTATGTTTATGTTTTTTTACGTTGCCTTTTCAATTTAATTCCTTCTTATTCGGATTCAATGACTTCATTTTCTTTTAAACGCATGTCAAATCTGTCACGATCTTTAGCATGAAATAAACAACATAATTTAATTTGCTGCCTGAAATAAATTAAAATTGCGTTATATTTGTTTGTGAGTATCCAAGCATTAATACATGCATGTCTCCCCCTAAAAGCTAACTTACTGTATGCCCTTATGTTTGCCCACAGAGCTACATGCCGGACTCGGTCAAACGCTTTCTTGAAGTCTACGAACACATGATATAGATGTTGTTGGTGCTGTAGGTATTTCTAGCCGCTTATTCTGAGGTTGAAAATCTGTTCAATGGTACCTCGCCCTATCCTGAATTCTGCTTTTCGTCAGCTAAGATTTCTTCAACTTGTGGTTTCAACCTGTGGAGTATTTTTTCAGGAGGACCTTGCTGGGATGGCTGATGAGGCTGATAGTGCGGTAATTTTCACACTCCTGAAGGTTACCCTTTTTGAGAAGAGTGATGACAAGCGTCTGGGTCCAAGGTATAGGCAAATCCCTACTATGCCAGATCTTGTTACAAATAATGGTGGGGGGCGTCACTCATCGCTTCTCCTCCTCCTTGAAGCAATTCCGCGAGTATGTTGTCCACTCCCGCTGACTTCCCTTTCTTTAGCGATTGCACTGCTGCCTCAACTTCTTCCCGGAGAATTCGGAGGATTTATTCTTATTCTCTGTTCTGGGAACATGCTAAAACTATGGGTCTCCGTTTGGTGTGTGGTTGTAAAGGTCAGAGCAGTACTCTGTCCATCCATCCAAGACTTCTTGTTCTTCTTTAAGGCATATGCCAGACTTGTTTTGGATCGTGGAGACCTTGGGCTGTTTAACACTTGTCAGCCACTTCACAGTCTGGTAGGCCTTCTTGCTGTTGTTCTTGTTCAGATTGTTCTCTATTATCTGGCATTGCACTTCTATCCAGTTCTCCTTTGCTGTGCGCATTTTTTTTAGATTGCGTGTGAAAGTTTGTTTGAATATTTACGAGTGACAGGCTTTTTTTTTTTTTTTTTTTTAAAGATCTGAATCGTTTTATAATATTTTAATTTAACGATTTTCTGGTCCTGATTTGGCTCGGAGGAGTCCGCTGGACCTAAAGCACTAAACATGTAATGTAATGCCTTTTCGGATATATATGCCAGACGTGCTTTGGATCGTGAAGACCTTGGGCTGTTTAACACTTGTCAGCCGCTTCAAGTCTGGTAAGGTTTCTTGCTGTTATTCTTGTTCAGACTGTTCTAAATTTCCTGGCATTGATCTTCTATCCAGTTCTCCTTTGCTGTGCGCATGCCTTTTCGGATGTCATTGTTGATTTTTCGTTAGGCATCAGATCACTGTGAGATATTCTTTTATTTTTCAACCTCTTCGTTTTTCACACAGGTCCAAAAGTTCAGATGTAATCCACGGTTTCTTCTTTGGCGGTGCTTATCCAGGATCTCAGTGCCGTCATCTGTGACAGCCGCGTTGAAGGTGGTGGTCATGGTGTTGACATCCACTTCACCATCTCCCAAAATGAGCAGTGGTGCAAATTTCCCTCGAATTGTGGCTTGGACTTTTTCTGCCATTTCCGGGTCTTGCAGTTTGTCCAGGTCGAACTTCAATCTGGCCCATTTTGCTGTGTTTACTCTCTTCAAGTGGAGCCGGAAGAAAAGCATCACGAGATCGTGGTCCGTTCCGATGTCTACTCCAAGTGCGTGTCCTGCCAGTGTTGATGCTTGACCTGAAGCATGTCTAGAACATGTTGCCAATCTGGAATCTGGCTGTGATGCTCCCCGCTGGGGCTGTGCCATGCCCATCATCTGGACTTTTTGTGGAGACCAAGAGTGTTTGCCAGTATCAGATTGAAGTATCTGGCAAACTCCAAGAGTCTCAGACCCCGGTCATTTGTCTCGTTGTTGCAGTGGGGTCCACATGGTTCTTCCCAGTTGTGGTGCGCATCTTGGCCAACCTTGGCATTCCAGTCGCCTTTCATTATGGCTATGTCCTTCTTCGGCACTTGGTCAAGGACAGCCTGTAGATGTCCATTGGTCCTCGACTTCGCTGTCGTCATAGGATGATGTTGGGGCATAGACTTGGATGATGGTGATGCTAAAAGGGGCTGCTCTCAGACGGATGGTAATGAGTCTACTAGAGACTGGGCGACAACCCATGACAGTGGCTAGAATGTTCTTGTGGACCAAGAATCCAACGCCGTGTTCGTGCCTGTCATCTCTCCCGCTGAAATAAAGCTTGCGGACTTTGTCGGTCGTTGTTTCACCTAGGCCTTTCCAGCGCAGTTCGCTGATACTTAAAATGTTTCATCGATAAAAGTAATAATACTGATAAAAATACTGATGATAATAATAATAAGAAGAAGAAGGAGAAGAAGAAGAAGAAGAAGAAGAAGAAGAAGAAGAAGAAGAAGAAGAAGAAGAAGAAGAAGAAGAAGAAGAAGAAGAAGAAGAAGAAGAAGAAGAAGGGGTCCAGAAGAAGAAGAAGAAAAAGAAGAAAAACAAGAAGAAAAACAAGAAGAAAAACATGAAAGAAAAACAAGAAGAAGAAGAGGAAGAAGAACAATTGTCCAAAATCACAAAAAGTGAAGAGACGTGAAATGAAAAAAAAATCAATTGTTATAATTAGCAAAGCAAACTGTTGGATAGACTACTGTGAACTAATTCAGAAATTATTCATTTGAGTAAGCATCTCAAAGTGAAGGTGGAGGTTTTTAAAACCTTAAGTGTTAGCTATGGTTTGAATCAGTGTGAGAAGATGTTCGTTAACTTGCTATAGTAAGTGTTGTTTATATTTACAAGTGTTTATGTTAACTGCTTGTTCAATGATAGAAGTTTTGTTAACTACTTGTTCAATGATAACAGTTGTGTGTACTGCATGTTCAATGACTGTAGTTGTGTGTACTGCATGTTCAATGTCTGTAGTTGTGTGTACTGCATGTTCAATGACTGTAGTTGTGTGTACTGCATGTTCAATGACTGTAGTTGTGTGTACTGCTTGTTTCAGATGCTACCAGCTTCACCAGACCACAGAACCAAAGATGACTTGGTACGACTCCCGTTTGATGTGCATGAGGAAGGGGCAGCGGCTGGTTACCATGGGAATGCCGACAAAATTCAGAGATTTCCAACTTTTTGTTGCGTCCTTACCAAAGCCGCGTTTCTTCATCTTCATGGGTGCCCAGCTGCTGGAGAGACGGGAGGCAGTCCCAGTGGCGGCCTTCTACAAGCACGTAAGCCATCATTCAGAATTTCAGACATTAAACAAGCTTTCTTCTTTCTGTGATTGTCTGAAACGTGACCTTGATTGAAGGACAAGGTCAAAGTAAACACAGACCTATTTCATGTTATGGTTAGGTGTTTCTTTCTCTAACTCATAATGTTGGCATGGACGTACAGTTGCCGACAAACCAAACTTGTTTGTAGCTACGATTCCACTCATGATCAGATGATCAAATGCATGTGGGCCTTTCAAAATATTGCAGAGCAGTCTGGGTTTTTTAAAAAAAAAGTTCATTATTGTTTGCATCTTCTAATCATATTGAAATTTTTTAAATTTTTTTAAATAATAATTTATGACATTGTCCAACAGCTGAGATAGAGCACGTTATCACCTTTGTCGTGACGACTGGAACCTACCTGGCTTACACCACCATGTTTTATCTGTAATCCACCAGATCTGGCAATGGATGGACGGGAGGTCGGCAATCTTCCTCAATATCACTTCAAACGCGACAGCCCCGCGATGTGCCTACTTCGACCTTCAGACTTATACAGTGAAAGAACAAGCCTGCCATGCAGAATTTTCGTTTTCCCATCTTTTGTGCGAATTCGACAAAAACATAAACCTCACTGAGCTTTCCCCAGGAAAAGGGAATAAAGCTACAGACTATGCAAGCGGCATCAAGTTCGCAAAACTCAATTCTACATTGGATTCCAGAAATCACTCTATGGTGTCATGTCCCCAAGGTCACCTGACGAAAGATTTCCTGTCATGTGATGCGCGGAGTGGATGCGTGAAGGAAGAATGCAAGAATTGGTGCGAGACTGGCGGAGTTCCGGTGCCCATGTTCCACTGCGGCGTTGGACACGTGGCCTTGCACTACAGCCTGGTGTGTGACCACATCGAGCATTGCCTGGACAGCACGGATGAAGATTTTTGTCACTTTGAAGCCTGCCCTGTAAAGGATTACCAGTGCAGTAGCGGACAATGTGTCAGTACCTACCGCGACTGTGACCACAACCTGGACTGTTATGATGGATCTGATGAACTGTGCAAAGCACCGTTTAATCTACAGTTACCACCAGAAGTGCCTTTGCCAGTGGTGCTAGAGATGGACGGCAAGGGCAGTTACTCGTTTGTTTCATCAACCAAATGTCCGGACACGCACTTCTTGTGCCCTGAAGGCCTTTGCCTCCCTGTCTACCTTCGCTGTAACAACATTCCCGACTGCCTGGAGAAGGAGGATGAGAAAGACTGTGAGAATTTCATATGTCCGGGGTTTTACCGTTGTTGGGGATCCTACGTATGCTTGCATCCTGACAACGTGTGTGATGGTGTGCCGCAATGTCCTCAGTGGGACGATGAACTGCTATGCAAACCGTATTGTCCAACTGCCTGCCGTTGTCAGGGTCTGGCCTTTGTCTGCAATACAAACTTCAATGCCAGTGCATTCCCACACATTCGGTATCTTGACGCCAGTGGCTCTAACATGGGATTAAAGGACTTCTTCGGCAACCGCCTGCTCGTTCGTCTTCACCTGTCCCGGTCCAACATAAGCACAGTGACCATCATGACCTTACCCAATCTCCAAAACCTGGACCTGAGTCACAACCAGATAGCCAGCATTGACATGGGCGTCATCAACTTACCCAATCTCCAGTACCTAGACCTCAATCACAACCAGATAGCCAGCATTGACATGGGTGTCTTCAGCTCACTCAAAAAACTTCTCGTTCTCGATCTGTCCTACAACCCGCTTTCAGATATCATCAACACTGACGCGACAACATCACACCCTGTGATTTTACGAAGCATTGATCTCTCGTTCACTGAGCTCAAATTCTATAACGGCAGCGCTTTTGCCAACTGTAAGCATATGGAAACGATTAATGTGTCCTGGAGCAAGTTGACAACAATCTTAGAGGAAGGATTCAAATCCACGCCGTTGCTGCAGACTGTGGACGCCAGAGGAAGTCCTCTGACCATTTTCCCAAAAGACGTTTTGACCAGCCTGAAATCCTTGCAGACTGTGCACATAGACAACTACAAGTTATGCTGTCCTGTCATGCTGTCTGCTGACTTTAACTTGAATAACTGTTATTCCAAACAAGACTTGCTGGCCTCGTGCGACGATCTGCTGAAATCCAACACCTATCGGATCTTTATCTGGGTCTTTGCAGCCATGGCCATCGTAGGCAACGTGGGTAGCTTTGTTGCCAGGATCTACTTGGACGAGTCAACACACGGCAGCTTTGGTGTTTTCGTTACCAACCTGTCCGTAGCTGATGTTTTCATGGGTGTTTACCTGGTCGTGGTCGGCTCTGCAGATCTTGTCTATCAGGGTCAGTATTTGTTCCACGATGTAGAATGGAAGCAGAGCATTGCGTGCACTATTGCAGGATGCCTGTCTCTCCTGTCCAGCGAGGTCAGCGCCTTCATCATCTGTTTCATCACGTTGGACCGCTTCCTGGTGCTACGCTTCCCTTTCAGACAGGCCCCCTTCAGCTTTAGATCTGCTCTTGTCACTTGTGACATTATCTGGGCTGCGGGGTTCGTGCTGATCATCGTTCCCTTGCTTCCTGCCACGTCCCACTGGCAGTTCTACAGTCAGAATGGCATCTGCATCCCGCTCCCTTTCAGCAGCAGTGACGGCTTTCCTGGCTACACGTATTCTTTCACCGTGATGATCGTGCTCAACTTCACTCTCTTTATCCTTATCGCCATAGGTCAGGTGGTCATCTACTGGTCAGTCAGGGTTAACTCAATGGCCAGCAAGGACAGGGCAAACCGGGACGCGACCATCGCTCGCCGCTTGACCTCGGTCGTGCTATCGAACTTTGCTTGCTGGTTCCCCATCGGCGTGCTGGGCGTCATGGCGTCAACCGGCACTTCCATCCCTGATGAAATCAACGTGGCCATGGCCATCATCGTCATGCCCATCAACTCTGCTCTCAACCCGTTCCTCTATACCTTCAACGTGCTGATGGAAAAACGAAAGAAAGCGAGGGAGGACTATCTGTTGCAAAAGTTAAAGGCACACCAGAGGAACACCACAGTGACCAGGTCTGCAAAAACCGAGGTTCTGTCTGCCCTCCAGACCTGTCTAAAGAATAGAACTCTATCCCGTGAGGAGGTTGTTAGTCAGTTAAACTTTGAATAAAGCCACATCGTGGATCAACCACACAGGAGCAGGAGTTTGGGGACTGCTGCTTGATAAATATAGACATCTGATGATCTCTTATGAACGTGAAGATCATGGACATTTCTGTAGATTTTACAGTTGTTGGGATGGGAGGGTGCGGGGGTGGGGGAGGGGTAAAGAGGTTGGCCAAGATGCACGTGTCGGTGTCGATATCGAGGACAAAACACAGTCAAAGCAAAAGCAAGGTAGAAACATTGACCAGGGGATTTAAAAAAAAAATCAGGCCGAAGACGCATCCCTGCGGAACTCCGTCCTTCAATAAAGAGTTAGCCGAAACCGCGCCGTTCCAACACAGTCTGAGTTCGATCACTCAGGTAGGAATGAAGCCAACGGAGGACAGTACCTGAACAGCCAAAATATCGAAAAGACTAGAGACAAGAATGTTATGATCCAGGTTATCAAAGGCTGCCGATAAGTTGATGACCGCCAACATAGACACTCGACCTGTATCTGGTGCCCAAAGAAGGTCTTTTACAGCTCTAACTAGCGCTGTTTCGGTACTCCGTTTTTTCCCATTTGCCGATTGAAAGGGCTCCATGATCATGGGACTCTAGGTGAACCAGCAGCTGGCCGTTACCGACCCGCTCTGAGACCTTGGACAAGAAAGGCACATTGGACACCAGTCTGTGAGTTTTTCAGACATTCAAGGTCCAGTTTGCCTTTTTTTTTTTACCAAGGCGTTGACAAGAGTATGTGCAGGCCTAATTGGACGCCCCTGCCTATTTGGACGCCGGCGTCCAATTAGGTCTGACATAGAAGCCTAATTGGACGCCCCTGCTTATTTGGACGCCGGCGTCCAATTGGGTCTGACATAGAAGCCTAATTGGACGCCCCCTGCCTCACTGGACGCCCCAAATATAAATCGTTGTTTGTATGTAATATTATCCCTATGTATGTATGTATGTATGGATGGATGGATGGATGGGTGTATGTATGTAATATATGTATGTAATATCACAGGCGGTGGAAGCGGGGAGGGGGGGGAAGGTTGGCACTGCCCCCCCACCCCCCCAAAAACTATTGGGAGGGCAAACCTATACATTTGCCCCCCCCCTTCCTCCCAATATTCAGCCACTCAAAAAAACTTATTTGGAGGTTCAAACCAATATTTTCCCCCTTTCTCTGTGTCACGCTACGCAGTTTGCAGTCGTGCGCCTATGTATATAGCTTAATCATCAGCCTGTACATAGAGGTTAAAAGTTACGGTAGTAAGGGGAGAGTATCAGAATAAAATTAATTAAGCTTATAATTAATAAAAGTAGCGAATGAATTGCGCCCGTGCAGAACGTACTATGTTAGGAAACAGTATAGTTGGCTATTTTGTTATTGAGAAGATTGATTGCTGTCATACGATTTGCTATGTGTGGAATGCGTGCTCTAATCGCGAACGGTGCTGGAAATAAATTATAATTGAAATGAGTATATTCTAGAACATTCTAGGCTAACGCTATAAAACCCCATGCACTGTATATTTTGATAGGGGCAGAAACATTTTCACATCGCTTATGTAGCAAGAATCGGCGGATCTGAGTTTTGTCAAGGTGACAGATAGTGACTGTGTCTGTGGGTCGTACTGATCAGACTGTCAACGAAAAAGAGCCTAGTATTCGGAAGAGGAGGACTATTTTGGGAACACTTTGGAAAGTGTTTGATTAACTGGAACTGTCTTAAGCCGTTTTGAATACCTGCTGTGTATTCCCGGTGAAATCCGAGCTACCTACGTGTCGCGTCGGGTGACCTATGACTCCATCTAGGACTTCTTGTGCCCTGTGTACCACCTTGTTACCATCTGTGCCTGTGTGTTTGTCCCGTCGTTTGTGTGTCTTTGTCAACAGGCCGGAGGACTCCCACTGGTAATCGTAAGTTGCTTGACTCAATTTCTCAGTTGGCCATATAGTTAATTATGTTTTCGTAATTCTATTTTATGTTTCATATTATCTGCTGCATAAATACCGAGAGAGAGTGAGAGGATTTTCTAAAATGAATTATAAACTAAATGATTATAAATTGATATAAAAGAATTCGCTGTTATGTAGCGAAGAAATGACAGGAAGGAGGTGAATGGGAATGCATGTGTGCAGTGTCAGGAGAAATGACAGGGAGAACGGTTAAGAATGGTGAAAGGGAGACAACCATTCCGTCAGAGGAATGCTTGTGCAATATATTGTAATATAATTATTAATGGTTGCGTATTTTGTATGTATTGCTGCAGATGTACCAAAACCTAAAACCAGATCGTTGATTGCTGTGCTGTAGCCCAGCTGGTGTGATGTGATGTGCCGCATTCTGTAACGACGCTTTCCTTGAGTCAACCTCAGTATTGAAAAGGTTGAAGTAATCGGAAGGAAAACATTATTTTGTTTACAAAGCACACACACACAGCCCACAATTCACAACAAATAATTATAACCATTGATAAACAGTTGTGAGAAACAAGAATTTATTTACATGTGATAACTTATAAATTACAGCACATTGAAATATATTTAGTTTGAATTGAATGATAAACTTTGTCTCTGCAATATATTCAAATATATTCAAATCAATGAACATGAAAATACATGATCAGAACGTCTCCTCTCTGAAAATCCTTACCGGGAAGAGAGGGGACTATAAACTGATTAAATAAATAAATAATAAATAAACATGAAAATCCTTACCGGGAAGAGAGGGGACTATAAACTGATTAAATAAATAAATAAATAAGATCCGTTGGAAGTAAGAGCCAGACCAAATGGTCTGGTAAATATGTATGATGAGGGCTTTTTAGCCCAATTTTATTGTCCTTAACGCTTATGCAATAGGACGTTAAGCATCGTTTTTTCGTTCGTTCCAGATCCGTTGGATCTCAATTTTGATATGATGATGATGGTCATTGTTGTCAGGGTGGCGGAAAACGATGCTTAACGTCCTATTGCATGAGCGTTAAGGACGATCACCACGTCGCCACCCTGACAACAATGACCATCATCATCATATCAAAAATGAGATCGAACGGATCTTCTGGCGACGTGATGATCGTCCTTAACGCTCATGCAATAGGACGTTAAGCATCGTTTTTCGTTCATTACCTACCTGATAAAGTAGCCTTGTGATTGTATAGTTTTGTCTGGGGGAATTAATTCGCCAGATATTTACTAGTTAATGATTTAGATTATTTTCTTACAAATTCTAGTCGTATAAAATATAAATTTTCTTTATTCATTTTATATAATGTAAAGGGTTGTAGTAGCTGTTTGAAGTTTAAGTGAAACAAGGTTTGAATATTTATAAAGATTTAAAGCATTTGCCTCAATTATTTACCTTGTTGTCAGTAAGCTGATCGAGTCATAATTGTTATAAATCTGTTGTACATTTCGTAGTTAGTCATTTATTTTCATTTTTGATTTAATTATCATTATTATTTTGAGCGAATTGTTTATGTATTAGTTTTGGGTTGTATTAGTGAGATTGAGGGTTGGAAGGTTGGGAAGTGGGAAAAGCGAGTTAATTTTTAGTGCGAATGAGTGAGTGAAATAAAGAAATTGTCTTGTCACTTCTGGTTTTGTCTTATAGATTTTATTTAGGTGTTGGGTTCTTTTCTCGTGTGGAAGTTGCACATGTCGAACCTCTGTTGAGGCAGTTGGGACGTGACACTCTGGACTGATGCAAGTTAACAATACCTGTGCTGAGACCATTTTCAAAGCACTGAAGGACTGCTTGATCAGACTTGACTTGCCAGTGCAAAACTGCAGGGGCCAGGCCTACGACGGGGCGAGTAATTTTCAGGGTCATTTGTCAGGAGTTGCAAAAAGATTCAAAGATGAGATCATTGCTGTGACTGAAGAGCTGGCGACAGTTCTTCAACGAAAACAAACGACTTGTGATGACGCAGTAAACGCTGCTGACATTTGTCTGAGAACACTGGAAAGCATGCGGTATGAAGATTGTTATGAGACATTTTTTGCTGGCATCACAACGAAAACTGCAAATTTGTGTGATGAGCCCTGCGTTCCTAGACAGAAGCAGCCTCCACGAAGACTGGACGATGGCTCACAGGGTCACAGCTACTCTTGTCCATCTGCTTATTACAGACAGCAATACTGTGAGGCCATTGACAACATCAAAGAACATTTAAAGAGCCGGTTTGATCAAATATCTCTCGACTTACCAAGGAAAATTGAAGTTCTTCTAAGTGATGGAGCAGCAGGGAAGAGACCAGAAATTCCTCAAGAAATCAAAGATACATATTCCCCTGACATCGACTTGGACAGACTCAAAACTCAGCTAGAACTCCTCCCAGCAAATGAGTCCCTTATCTCTCTCTCTCTCTCTCTCTCTCTCTCTCTCTCTCTCTCTCTCTCTCTCTCTCTCTCTCTCTCTCTCTCAGTTTAGTTCAAGTAGATTAACGTCCCCGGACACATCAGCGTATCTCTCTCTCTTTCTCTCTCTCCCCCTCTCTCTCTCTCTCTCTTTTTCTCTCTATCCCCCTTTTTTCCCCATACCTGGTCGGTCAAGATTGTGCTCCTTGGTTCTGGGGTCAGACGATGCGCACAAAGGTTGCAAGTGTGCGCCTGGGGCGGCTAATGTTTGATCCCGTATCGACCGACCTCCTTGAGCAGGCAATCGCTTTATCAGAACGATTCAATTAAAAAAAGAAATAAATAAAAGTCAGTACACTCACCCAAGTTTTGAAACATCATAAATCAACACTAGTCCTTCCTAGTTCATCTGAATGTCGAGTGCAGAGTGACACTGGAGGAATCTTATCCGAGGCAATTTAAATAGGACCCTAACTTTGTTCCTGCTAGGGGTTTTACCCCTTCAGGGGCTGCAGAGCAGGTATTGATAACTTGCGTTACTACCAGATCGCGCAAGATATTTATTATAGGACTGTATAGCATTTTTTCGTTTTTAATGAAACATTTTAAAGGGTTTGTTGACGTGTTGGTATATATAGTTGACGACGTGTACAGAAAGAGAAAAAAGAGTCGAATCATAATGTACTCCACACCAATCATTCCCCTTAGTAACCTAGGTCTACGCACGTGAGCACATACACGTACACACACACACACACACACACACACACACGCACACACACCTGGTTATTTTGATTTTTTTGTTTGTGTGACCTGCGATATTTTGGCGTCATTTGTAATTTTATGATTATGTTATCCACCTTCATATAAAATAATTTACTGCATAAGTGCATTTAATTTTATTGTATTTTTTATTGTTAAAGTGATGTGCACCGTTCCGTGATCTCTTTTTCATATTTCCAGATCCTATCCTACTCTATCCTGTAACGCGAAGGTCGTTGGGGCACCACAGATGATCGCTTAATCAGCGTACCCCATCTTTCTCTGTCCTCAGCAACCCTCATAGCTTCGTTCAGTATCAAGCCAGTTCATGCTCGAATGTTGTCTTCCCACCTGTTTTCTGTCTCCCTATTCTTCTGCCTCCTTGCTCCGTGCCTTGCAGGATGATCTTTGCAAGGCCAGATGATCTAGTGACATGGCCATACTATCGCCCTTTTTCTTTCTTCACCACTGTGAGCATGTCATCATGTTGTCCAATGGCTTGTGTGATGGTATGTCGGACTTCGTCGTTGGTGATTTGCTGAGTAAAAGAAATGCCCAGGAGCCTTTGTAGCATCTCATCTCCATGCTATGTATTCTTCGTTGTAGATCTGTGTACATGTTCAGCTACTATGTACAAATTTTGTGTGTGTGTGTGTACATCTCTCTCTCTCTCTCTCTCTCTCTCTCTCTCTCTCACATAATCACTGTACATGTATACAGTTATATACAAAAATCCTTTTTGAATTTATGTATTTTCTTTATGCAACGTGTCTGTTAGTTGTACATTGTTTATCAGCACTACATCACAGCATTATATTCTTTAGTCATTCAAACAAAAAGCACAAGAAAAAAAGACAAAAAAGAATGTTTTTCATACTTCAAAACTACTTACATTTTGCAATCAGAATACGCCAGATTGCACAGATTTTGTTCTTGATTTTGAAAATTTTCCGGGTGGGCATGCCCCCGGATCCCCCTAGTTTCCTTTATTTTTCACTTCAGCAATTCCCACCCCTGATATGGGCTTCAACCTTGTCATAGCAGCAGTTGTTTGTACGATCCTGGAGAGGACTTCATGTCGGGACCCATTGTCTGATACAATGGTTCCTAAATATTTGAAGCTATGCACTGTGTTGAGAGATTGGCCTTGGACTTTGATGTCGATGTTGATGCCATTGGTGTTGTTGGTCATCATTTTGGTCTTATCTGCACTTATGTCCGTTTTATAGGCTCTGGAGGTGGAGACAAGCCTCTGTACCAGCTTTTCAAGTTCTTGTTCCTCTCCAACCAATCCATCAATGTCTTCCGCAAAACAGAGGTTGGAGATTGCTCTACCCATATGATGACGGTGCTTTCGTGATCTGCAAGGGCATCTGACATGATTCGCTCTTGGAAGATGTTATAGAGTGTTGGAGAGAGTAGGCATCCTTGACGCACACCGATTGTTGTTTTGAACCAGTTCCCGATGGGGCTGTTGTGGAGGACTGCACTGGTAACCTTGTCACACAGGCTTTTGATAACGTCAATAATTTTAGGGCTGATGTTGTACACTCTCATGATTGCCCACATAGCTGCATGCCAGACTCGGCCAAACGCTTTCTTGAAGTCTACGAACTCATGATATAGATGTTGTTGGTGCTCAGGTATTTCTCGCAGATTATTCTGAGGTTGAAAATCTGTTCAGTGGTACTTCGTCCTGCCCAGAATTCTGCTTGTTCTTCAGCTATGATTTGTTCAGCTTGGGGTTTCAACCTGTTGAGAATTACTTTGAGGAGGATCTTGCTGGGATGGGTGTTGAAGCTGATGCCTGAAGGTTACCTTTTTTGGGGAGTAAAAAAACGACTGGAGTACACAATCTTCCCTTGCAGATAATCAAATATAAATTATTTCTTTGCATTCAAAAGCCTCTGTACCAGATGTTCAAGTTCTTGTTCCTCTCCAGCCAATCCATCAATGTCATCCGCAAAACGGAGTTTGGAGATTGTTCTATCCCCTATGCTGACTATGCCTTCGTGATCAGAAAGGGCATCTGACATGATGCGCTCTAGGAAGATGTTAAAGAGTGTTGGAGAGAGTAGACATCCTTGACGCACACCGATTGTTATTCTGAACCAGTTCCCGATGGCGCTGTTGTGGAGGACTGCACTGGTAGCCTTGTCATACAGGCTTTTGATGATTTCAATAATTTCAGGGTTGATGTTGTACACTCTCATGGTTGCCCACATATCAGACTCGGTCAAACGCTTTCTTGAAGTCTACAAACACATGATATAGATGTTGTTGGTGTTGTTGGTATTTCTCGCAGATTATTGTGAAGTTGAAAATCTGTTTAGTGGTACTTCACCATGCACTGAATCCTGCTTGTCCTTCAGCTATGATTTGTTCGGCTTGGGGTTTCAACCTGTTGAGTATTATTTTCAGGAGGATCTTGCTGGGATGGCTGATGAAGCTGATCGTGCGGTAATTTTCACACTCCTGAAGGTTACCTTTTTTGGGAGTTAAAAAACGACTGGAGTACAAAATTTTCCGTTGCAGATACTCAAATATAAATTATTTCTTTGCATTCAAAAGCATACTTTCTCTATGAATATTTCCTTTCATTCAAAATATAAAATATATACATGTTTATAACAAATATGCTTGCACCCGAGCAAAAATGGCCATTTATGGATTGCCTGCAGGTACTTACGCTACCGGTGCTTTCCTCGGAAGCAACACAACACAACGATGAGACAAGTCCGAGTGGTCACAGCAGATGTGCGTGCAGCTTTCTTCTCTCTCGCAGGACATCAGCCCCAGTACGACTGGCGGCTGCCTCGCAGGGTGGTCACAGCAGAACTACACACTGCTTGAGATATGTGGCAAAAATTACACAACTACGGCCCACACAATTCACCCTTCCCCCCCCCCCCCCCTCCTGGAAAAATTCTGCTGGCACTAGAGCAACTTATCTTTTCAAAATTTCTCTCTGCGACTCTCAATATCAGTAACGTACAACAGTTTTATTTGCTCGCTCACCCCCGTTGGGGTGCCGGGGGTTTCAGTATAAATAGGATCCCCACTTTCTGGAAATTTAGTGCTTTAAATTCCCACGGTCGCTGTCTTTCTCATTTGCTCTTTCTCATTCCTACTCTGTTCCATCAATCTGCTATACTATTTTCTTCTTCGCTAGACCAGTCACGTACCTTTTTTCTTGGAAACTCTTCCCTTGACAAGACTCCTTATTTGTGTATGAGGTCTGTTGGATCAGCTTGGGAATATTGGACGCTTTCTGCCAGGTGGTCACTAGGACTTCCTATGATGTTATTATTTAGCAATGTAGGCATTTTATATGTATGTGTTTTGTTGATAATTTATAATGATGTTTGTATTCTTTCTTTCTTTTTTTTTGTAAACGGGGATTCGATAAATTAGAGTACAGCCTCAGCGTCCCCTGCGTGGGAGTCTTAATTGTAAAGTGACTGGCTGGTGGAGAGCTTTCAGTTTTACCACTAGGGTTGTTTCAGCAGATCTTTTATGCGGATCAGGGGTTGTCCAGTCCTGATTTGGCTCGGAGGAGTCCGCTGGACCTAAAGCAACAATCATGTAATGTAATGTAATTTGCTCGCTCTCTCAAATTTTAGTGCGCATATTGCTGACTGAAAAACTTGCACGGCACGTGACAATACACGCCGGCCCTCATATCCGTATAGCGATTCTCTTGAGTAGTTTAGGGTGATGAAGCAAAACTTAACAAAACAATGCACGTGTGGAAATTATATTATTTGCAAACTTAGCAATACACTTTAATTTGTTTTATCCCTCTCCTCCCCCCTCCCCCACCTTCCACCCTCTACAACAGGCTTAGAAGCCCTATTACCACAGGTTCAGAAAACCGAGTCGTGACATTGAGGCATGATGGATATCAATGAGACACACACGCTCTGAAAATTTGGCCAACCTCACTCCAAGATCCATGTCACTGAACCTGTACAAAGTCGGTTAGTATATGTATTTTGAAGTGGTATCTATTGGGTCAACTTGGGGCTATTGGACGCTTTCTGCCAAATGGTCACTAGGACTTTCTATGGTATTATTATTTAGCAATCTAGGCATTTCCTAGGTAGACTATGTGTTTTGTTAGTATTTTTAACGATGATTATATTCTATTTTGTTTTTGTAATTGGGGGTTCCATTAATTAGAGTAACGCCTCAGCGTCCCCAACATAGGATGAATTTATTGTAAAGTGCCCGGCTGGTAGAGTGCATTCAGTGTTACCGTTAGAGTTGTTCCAGCAGATATTTTATACAGATCAGGGGTGAGTCCTTTTTCAACCAAGCTGTGGTCCTGGTTCGGCTCTTTCCAATCTGCTGGACCTTATAAACAATGACTAACTAACTAACTAATAATCAAGGTCGGTGGGTTCACACTGTTGAGTTGACTTGAGCTTCTTTTCTGCGTGATTATCCGGTGTTCAGGGTTTTCTTGCACCTTCTAGTTCTAATTTGTCAGCGTATGTTTTTAATTTCCAGGCTTATCGGAACATATTATGATATAGTCGGGAAACAGAACAAATCAAACGTCGGCGGTCGTTGGGCCTGTTTCAAGAACCGCCAAACTGATTTTGACCACCCTTCATTGAAACATTACCTAGATTAGTTGCCAGCTTCCAGTGCCATTATATTGGTTCTTCATTCAAGGTCGTTGGAGTCTTTTTTTTTCTTTTTTTTTTGCTAAACACGTTTTGCTCTGTATCTTATCTAAAAAAAATTGCTGAATGGAATTTATTGATATTTGTTGTACAGGTTCAACTCATTGCCGATCATTCAATAACGGTACGGTTGAAGCCCATTTAGAAAGATAGGACCATCAGCCTACATTCCAAGGTAAGACTGTTGAGGCAGCGGATGTGACACTCAGTCACAAGTTCAATATTAACACAACACAAGTGAACTCTTGTGAAAAATTGTCATTTTTTGACTAACATTTGTTGACTCTGTGACCTTGACCTTGAAGAGAAGTCATTCATTCACTGATCATTTATGAGGTTTCGGGGATATACACCATCTTACCAAGTTTGGTTGTGATAGTTGAAATAGGTTCGAACATATTAATCCACTTGCAAGTTAGGGCGGACTGCGGACGGACAGGAAAAAAAAGAGAAAAAAAAGGACTAGTTAGGACCGTTACACGTTGTTTATTTATCAATTTTAATTGATTCAACCCCGATGCTTGAATCTTGATAAGTGTAACTCAGATTCATTTATCCATGCAACCTGTTCACTCAGCAACAAGGCAGGAGCCGTCGTATAAAGTTTTCCAGCTTTATTCAGCAAACATCAACAACTGTGTACAAGATCACTTTCCAAAAATCACTTCAAAGATCATCATCAAAAACTATCATCAATCTTTATCAATCACTCTTTCACTCTCACAAGCATTTTTTTCATTTATGTAGATAAACGTCCCCAGACACTCCCACAAGCAGACACAGTGCATCATTTATATAGCCTCTCTGCAATCCAGAAAAAGTTCGAACATTCCAGCATGACGCAATAACACCCAATCAAAATAAAACTCGTCACCGGAACTATGCACAACGGAACTACGTCATTATGTTAGGAGAATCGCTTAGCTATTACCAGATTTATCGCGAAACTTCGGTCGATGGTAAACAAATAATTCCAGAAAAGTCTCAACAATATCGACCGCCGAAAATTATCAACATTATACAAAGCTTCATCTAGCAACAACGCAAAATCAAATCAAAGGTAAATACACTCTGTTATTGCATGCTTTGCAAAACAAAATGATCGGATCTATCGTGCGCGTCTCAGTTGTAACAAGGACTTGTCTTGCACAAATTTGCAATAATCTGGATTTTTTTTTGGAGAGGGTGGGGGAGAGGGAGGTAGGGAGAAGAGGCGGGGGATGGGGGTGGAGGGCGGGTGAGAACATTGACTCGCATTGCTATGCATGTGTAGACTCGCATTGCAACACATGTGTGCTATGCAGGTGTAGACTCGCATTGCTATGCAGGTGTAGACTCGCATTGCTATGCAGGTGTAGACTCGCATTGCTATGCAGATGTAGACTGGCATTGCTATGCAGGTGTAGACTCGCATTGCTATGCAGGTGTAGACTCGCATTGCTATGCATGCGGTTCAATAAAGCTAAACTAAGCTATTTCTGCTGCTGTCTCAAACGTCAGAGAAGATGGTGACAAATAGCGGGTGATCAATTATTTATAAAAAAAAATTTTAAGTTCACTCATTTTATTTCCTCTACGCGCAAATGTATGATTACGCAAATAACGGTTGATTCTTTTAACTTCAATTAAAAATAATATACGCTAAGGAAAATAACCAAATCAACCGTTCATGGTAGTTATCAAAACCGAAAAATTATAACGAATAAGGACTATATAATCCTATGTTTTCTCGTGCTTTTCTGCAACCTGTGAAGTGCAGTTCGAAATCGTAATGATAATGGTTGCACTCAATTCCTATTCCAAGTATAATAACATAGCGGGAAACAATAAACGATCTAGGTAAAACATGACTAAAGAATACATGAAGTTGATTATACAACTTTATGTACAAGAAATTAGCTCTATACTACATCCATGTGACCGTGAGACCCTCAAAAGACCGTTCAAAACACCACTGTGTCACACTTGTTTACGTTTCTCGGCTTCTGCAGTTTCTGTGAGCAGTTCAACGTCTGCAAATAGAGATAGTAAATAGTATCGTCAGATATTACCGTCATTATTAAATTCTGCACTGCATAAATAAATATTAGACTAATATAGTGCAGTGTACAAACTATTTTGGCAGCAATTTAAAAAAAAATGAATGAACAAATAGCGTCCCGCTTTCTCTCCCTCATCCCTCCTTCCATTAATATAATTATATATCTCTTTCCCCCTATCCTATCCTATCCTATCCTATCCCATCCTATCCTATCCCATCCCATCCTATCCTATCCTATTCTATCCCATCCTATCCTATCCCATAACTCGGAGGTCGTAGGGGCACCACTGATGATCGTTTAACCAGCGTACTCCATCCTTCCCTGTCCTCAGCAACCACACTTATCGCCTCCGTCCTGGTGGCGGTCCTTGTTGATCCGGGCGACGACCGATCCGGCATGGAGTAAATGGTTTTATTCATCATGCAGTGTGTCTTGGGAAAGAAAGACCTGGCAGGGGCCCAATCCTGTCCAGGCTGTTGGCCACAGCCGATATCCACGAATACAGTGTGGCTCGCCTTGGCCCCGAGCACGTGGTCGTTGAACCCGTAGTAACATGAGGTTCCTTCGTCCTGGCCGGTGACTTCTGCGTAGAAGACTTTCGCCTAGTGATGCCGTACTGACATCACTTCTGTTAGTCGCCTCTTACGACACGTTGGGTCTATTCTAATCAGTGCCCGAAACCCACAGTGTCTCTCCACCCTTCTCTCTCAAATCAATACACACACACACCAACACACACACGCACACACACACCTAATGTCTTATTACTGAATAGACAAACATAATCACACACCTACACACACTCACATCTCTCTCTCTCTCTCTCTCTCTCACATTCATACACACACATATACATCTATGTCACACACACATGTCACCCACACACACACACAGATCACCAACTACAAACTCCAATACCATTGAATCAATCACTCTCTTTCCTTGTTTCTGCGCATTTCTCTCGCTCCTCAGTCTTCCTCTCCCCTTCTCGCCCGTTTTGCGGATCGTCCTGGGGCGTGACCTTGACTCCAAGGCGAAGGAGGAGGATGCAGAAGAGCGAGGAGAGGAGAAGGGAGACGCCAGCCAAGTAGAAGGCGCCGTCCACTCTCGCATACTCTGACACCAGTGCACCTGTGACACCAACATTCGCAATAGCAGTTTTGTTGGCCGCGCGTGCCTTGACAACTAACCAGGGTATCATTATTTATTGTTCTCATATCGCGCTTCACCATGGACGTCAGCTCAGGGATTCCTTATGATGGGATAAATATGTGTATAGACCTCGGTTTAGACTCTCATCCGCAGGAGTAGGTGACCTGTAGTTTACCCGCCAAACCTTAGGTAAATCCCTACCTTACGGTATGGCTTGGAGGACTTATCCACTGGCTACCCCCCCCCCCCCCCTCTCCTCCCACGCCCCACCTCCGTGGGGGTGCCGGGGTTTTCTGTATGAATCGTTTCTCCACTTTGTAGAAATTTAGTGCTTTAAATGATCACTGTTTCTGTTATTCGCATGTTTTCTTTCTCGTTTCTAATCTGTTCTATCAATCTATTATCTTCTTTGCTAGACTAGTCACCTACCTTTTTTCCTTGAAAACTCTCCCAAAACTCATAACTTGTGTATGGAGTCTGTTAAGTCAGCTTGTGGATACTGGACGCTTTCTGCTGAATGGTCACGAGGGCTTTCTATGGTATTATTATTTAGCAATGTAGGCATATTAGATGTATGTGTTTTGTTAATATTTTATAATGATATTTATAATCTATATTGTTGTTGTAAACGGCAGTTCGATAAATTGGAGTACAACCTCAGCATCTCCTGCCTCAGCATCTCCTGCATGGGATACCTTTATTATAAAGTGACCGGCTGTTGGAATGCCTCAGTGTTACCATTAGG